>JBANDB010000009.1:3000000-3600000 GCA_037576215.1 Armillaria gallica
TTTCCAACCACGCTGGCAAGCATGACGACCTTGTTCGTTTCCTCCAGATGGCTCGCAAGACTCTGCGAGAGCCTAAAATTGATACGGAACTAGCCTACGCATACGCTAAAACTGACCGCCTACATGATATGGAGGATTTCCTCGGCATGACAAATGTTGCCGATGTTCTCGAAGTTGGTGAAAAATGTTTCGAAGATGAGCTGTATCAAGCAGCCAAGCTTTTGTTCACGAGCATCTCGAACTGGGCGCGATTGGCCACAACGTTGATTTACCTGGGAGAAAATCAAGCCGCTGTAGAGAGTGCCAGAAAGGCCGGTAACACACAGTGAGTTCGTTCCAGTTGTTGTTACTTCCATGGTATTAATTATGTGCAGAGTCTGGAAACAGGTGCATGCCGCTTGTATCGAGAAGTCTGAATTTCGCTTGGTGCGTCCGTTTCACTATGCTGATTGATGTTGAGCTGACGCCCTATAGGCCCAAATTTGTGGTCTTAACATCATTGTTCATGCGGTGAGTTTCTTTTCTTATAAAACCTTTCGACTTTCTGATCTTTTTAAAGGAGGAATTGTCGAATCTGGTGCAAATATATGAACGGCGCGGTCACTTTGAGGAGATCATCAATCTTCTTGAAGCCGGTCTTAGCTTAGAAAGAGCACACATGGGTATTTTCACTGAACTTTCGATCTTGCTCAGCAAATACAAGCCCTCTCGACGTAAGTTTATACGTTTCTGGTCTTTCTTTCTCTTACTAACGGCGTCCTACAGTAATGGAACACCTGAAACTGTTTGTATCTCGTATCAATATCCCGAAGGTCCTTAAAGCGACTGAGAAAGCACATCTCTGGCCCGAGCTCGTATTCTTGTACATCAAATATGATGAATTTGTCAGCCCTCATTCTTTTCTATCTTGTCAGTGACTCATTCCATTATCATTTTGTAGGATAATGCGGCGCTTGCGATGATAGAACGGTCAGCTGATGCCTGGGAGCACAACCAGTTCAAGGATGTCATTGTCAGGGCTGCGAATGTCGAAATGTCAGCTGCTCTTTGGCTTATCGTTGCATGCGCTGACCTTCCTCATGCAGTTACTACAAGGCCCTTGATTTCTACCTCACAGAACAACCCACCTTGCTGACTGATCTACTGTCCGTTCTTATCCCGCGTATCGACCACAGTCGCGTGGTACGGAAATTCCGGGGCATAGACCACATACCCCTTATCCGCCAGTATCTGATCGCCGTGCAAAATGTAAGTCTCGTCAGTGTCTCCCTGTCGCCGACATTCTGATCGCCGCTTTGTAGCTCAATATCGACTCTGTCAACGACGCATACAACGATCTGCTCATTGAAGAAGAAGATTATAAGACATTGCGGGACTCGATTGACAGCTTTGACAACTTCGACAATATCGCGCTTGCCAGGAGACTGGAGAAACATGAGCTACTAGAATTCCGAAGACTCGCTGCTCATCTCTACAAGGTAATCAAGTCGTTGAATTATCATCCGTACCGTAACTAATCCTGGGGAAACAGAAAAACGCGCGATGGGAGGAGTCGATATCTTTGTCCAAGCAAGACAAGCTGTATAAGGATGCGATGATTACAGCGGCCACCTCAGGTTCGGTTGAGGTTGCTGAAGATTTGCTTTCCTATTTCGTGGACATCGGCAACAAGGAGTGCTTCGCCTCAATACTGTATATTTGTTTCGACCTCCTACGATCCGACGTTGTGGAGGAGCTTTCATGGCAACATGGTCTCAATGATTTCTTCATGCCATACAAGATACAGATTCAACGGTCATTGGTTGACAAGGTGCGTGATTTTGACTTTTCATTCGGGTAATACCTGTAATAACATCCCATGTAGTTGATACAGCTTGAGAAGGAAGTCAAAGAGCGGTCGAAGAAGGAGAGCCAAAAAGAACAGGCTGAAGCTGAAGCACCCATGATTAACCCGGGTGGGTTCGGGAGCACCTTACTATTGACGAATGGGTTTGCGGGACAAGCTCCTCCAGCGATGAACGGGATGGCTCCTGCTATGACTGGCTTTTATTAAAAACTTCGAACATTTTTACTTTTAGACTCTGGATATCGCACTTACGTTTCTTCTAATTGGATGCCACTTTGCTTTGTTTTCATTCCATTCGTTTGAGATCCTGATTGTCAGAGAAAAACTGCGACAGTATGCATACATGGAGAAATACATGTGTAGATGAGTGAGCTATTATATGACGGTGCATGAAAGCAAGATGCAGGACGATTAAGGTAGAGGGTATGTAGATACGTTTAGCAGAGTTCCATTCAAAGATGGTCCGATGTTAAGTGATTCCCTCACATTATGATGCAGTTATCCCGAGAACCTTTTGCACGCGTGCTCAGTGACACACGGGCCGCCTCATAGAAGACCTCGGTGACACCACGGTTGTGCTTCGAACTGCATTCTGTTTTTTTTTGGGCTTGTGTGAGCTGGCAAAATGACACCACAGAGCGGACCAACCTAGATATCTGGATGCTCGTATTCGTCGAGCCACTGAAAGCCCCTCTTCATATTCCACGGGGTGTGTTCCGTACCGTAGTAACCGGTCCTTCACTGCTCTGTCGTCGCGAAGGTCACATTTCAAAGCTGGTTGCGCTTGAGCAAGAGACGAGACAAGGTAGGCGCTTAAGAGCGGACTAACCTACAAGCACCAGCTAGACCCAGGTTAAGTATTCGGGGAAGACTGAGTGGGAAGATAGAGCACGCACCTTGACCCCGGGACAGTACTCAAGGATTTCGTCCAACCACTGTCAGAACTGATGAGTGTTACACGTTGGCGGTGAGCAATAGTCCAGCTTGCCTTGGATTCAACATTTTCCAACGATACTGGATTGTCGACCTACTCAAACAGATCAACTACGGCCAAAGAAGAATTTACAGTGACTGACAGAAAAACATATCATGATAACATGTGTCTCAGCATAAGAAAGTGAACGTAGACGGTCGAACTCTTCTTGTCCTAGAGGTATTAATCAGCAGAGGGAGTATGTCTGCCAGTAGACCAGCTACGAACCGGCGGTATCCCAAAGACTCAATTCTACAAGTTGATCGTCGACCAGAAGATCGTGAACATAGTTTTCAAACACGGTGGGTTCACTAGCGTGTTGAGCATTCCGATGAGACTTGAGTGGCAATGACGAGGCGGAGGCAACGCACTAGACTTGGGTAAAGAATCCTCGTGTGAACACATTAAGGAGCGATGTTTTGCCTGCAATAAACTGATAAGGTCAAGGAGTAAGGGGGATAGTTAAAGGGCGCACCGCAAGCACCATCACCGCAGACTATTCTCAAACGATGTTCAGACACTGTAACCAGTCCATACAGCAAGCTAATATCTCACCGACCACCTTCCGTTGAATCTTTTGGGAACAAGGTTAGAGGTCAAGCACGACTTGTTCATCACAGGCTGAACGTACCGGTCTGCGGCCAAAGGAAGCTCCTTTTGAGGATCCACACAAAGACATTTCAGTTGTCGAGTCGGTCAGCTTTGTAAGACGCCGTGTCAGACCTGGTGATTGCCCAAGAAAATAGGAGGAGGGAACAAATCAGATGGATAAGCCTGAGCCTGTTAATCTTTGGGTAAAGTTAAGCAGTGCACCGTCAAGAGCCGAGGGGCGAATTTCCCGAAACGCAACCCCGCACGTGACACTTCGTGCGCTCGGTCAGGCCAGCCCGGACCGCTGCTTTCCGAATTCCGACCCCCACCTTCATTTCCTCTTGTTCCACGCATCCTTGCAACTTCCATCGGCATTTATCACTCTGTAACGTCATTGTAGTGTGACAACCTTATTTCTTGACCCTCGTTGTCCCGGGTCGACATCATCTGCAGCTGATGTCAGCGAGGCGCAGCTGGTCTGCGAGGATCACGGTAGTTTGACAGGATTTAGAGGGAATGTGCACATTCGCTATCACTTCGGGCTCATGCGCTAGGAGATAGTGTTCCCACCACCGTCACTACTTTTTAACGAGCCATCAAGGCCGGTAGGAGTAAGTAGTTTCCTTCTATTTACCTGAGCTGTATCAGCGGAGATGGCCAATCAATCCAGTTTTCCAGTTTTCCACCTCGCAGAGTTTGCGGTAACTATTTTAAGTATGTACTGAAGACATGCAACAACATGTGATACAAAAAGGAGCTTACCTGACAATTCTGCCGGGAAACGAGCAAAGTACCAGAAGGTGGCTTTGGATTGACTGCGCCCACTTCAAAGACGCTGATAGCGTCTAATGTTCCGAGGATGAGACCCTGCTTTTTATGACGGTCTACGGAAATATGAAAGACCTACCCCGGAGTGCTGGGCAACCGGCCAGGAATGAGGAATTTCCTCTTGTTCTTCGTATCCATCCAACGACACATTAAATAAATGGTTTCAAATCAGTCACAAGCAGGAAAATGTCCACCAATGGCAGGTACATTACAATTTGACCAACGAGTATAGACTCGAACCAGTCCCTCCCGACACTGGTGACAGTCGATCAAGTGGTCAGACTTCGATCGACTATCATAGAGTTACAATGGGACTGGTTCTAGTCTACAACGAATAACTCTCACGACACTGATACGTCGCCATTTTCTCCTACCAACTACACAAGATCCTTTTCCGCGCGCTTCCCAGCTTCCCAGCTTCCTCGCCAAGGCCTCCATAAAACCCTAAATTACAAGAATGGAAAAAACGACAAAGAGCTGGCTTGCCATATGACAGCGGATAAGAAAGGCATAAGAGTCGACGGCAGGAACCTATGAGGCTTCGAAGTGAATAGGGCACGTTCTTGTAGGCTTCGTATTAAAACTTAACTTGAATTTATCCATAAGTATGCATGCAGCGTCTGAAGCAATTCAACGACGGAGTTATAGATGGGTCTGCGCTTCATATCACTCAGAGATCTGTTCAGCTTCCAGAGGGAATTTATATCCTCCCTGATTACAGACTAACAGATCAATCGATGTCAGAATATGTCCATCTGAGACATTTATACTTACCTCAAACGTGACGCAGCCTACAGTCAAACCACACACGTCTCAACTTCCACCTTCGGGGTGACAATGTTACTTCAAAGTGTGTACTACCGACGACAGGAGGTGCAACGACCGTACGTTTTACAAAGAAGTTACGGGTGGCTTACCTAGGACAAATTTGGCGAACGAGTATACTTGCCTAAAGGTGGCCTTACAATAACCGTACGAGCTTCAAAGACGGTAGTTTCTAATGCTCCGGTCGTGCTTTTCGACTGTCGTGCCGCCGGCTTCCTCGTCAAAGAAAAGCCCACAATTACGAGAAGGCTGTCTGGTGAATGTCATCAGAGCTAGAGCGAACATGAGAAAGCGTATAAGCGTCTCACACCTCGTTACTACTTATCTTGCTTATCTACCCGGGTACAGGCTTCACGTGTGATCCCCGCACCCTGTGGGCGTCTCAAAGATGACATTTGTTCATTCGGAAGGTACGGCGCAGCCATCAAGTGACCTTTCCTGCCCAAGAAGAGGCAGGGCAGGGCAGGCAAGAAGACCATACGGCAGCGGACGATAAAGTTTTGACGATGAATATGAGAAGGCCGGGAGTTGGAGCGGGTGCTATCAACGCCGCATTTAATGTAACCTAGGCGCACCGTTGCATGTAGATCATGGGAAGGAATACACAGAAGACAATCGCACGATAGCCGCCAATAATGCACTACTGGAACTATCGGAGAGAAGACGGAGTTGATGACTGAGCTGAAGAAAAGATGTCGAATGCTTCAGAGGCGCTGTTGATACCACCACGTTCCATCGCCAGCTATGAAGAGACTTCGAAGACAGTCTGCAGTAAGATGCAAGATGAATTCCTACATCTATCAGCCAAGGAATCATACTAGTTCCATGGATCATGTAAGGATGTCGGCAGGAGTACATGCGGACGGAAGGCAGCTCGAAAAAACCAAGAATCTGAGGCCACCAGAACATTGACAGAGCGCCGATGAAAAGGTAGAGCTGAGCCAGCGTAACCGGGGGGGGAAGAGGTGGACAACACAGAATCCTCGAAGTTGAGAAGGTAGCTCTAGTGTGGTGAGATCATTGCAGCCAATACTATCAGAATTATTAGGACGACTTTGAGCCATTCCTAGCCAAAGAGCGAGCTAAATATGAAGAAACTCCAATACAATATCGCGCAACGACTGGTCGAGTAGCTTGCTACCTTCGATTGGGCAGGGAAGTATTTGGCTTATCAGCACAGAGACCAGATGGACCTGTAGCGGTCCCTTGAGAATTAGGCGTTTGTAAGGTCGAGTAGGTATATCTTTTCATGACATTCGTGTCGGCGATTGAATTCGACTGCTACCAAAGATTTCGAGGCAACCGTGAGCGTCATACGGAATCAAGGAATGAAGGAAAGTAGAAGGCTCGGGCTTTCCCAAAACGGAAATCCATCTTCACCGTCTTACTCTCCGGTACCTTTCAATGTCGTCCGACAGACGACGAGCAGAAATTGAAGCGAAGCGAGCCAAGCTTGCTGAGCTACGGCAGGCAAGACTCAATAGACAAAATGAACGGAAAGTGTCGGATCGTGAGGTATGGTGTTGCTGCATACCACCTTTGGAGGAAATGAATCCTTTCGAAGCAGGGCTCTGCCACGGGTGCCAGTACGCCGCGTCGGTTGGGCGACGTCGACGACATCCTCAATAATCTCCTACGCGACAACCGGGGAACAGGAGGGGACAGTGGCGACCCAACACCTGGATCGTCAATACCTGGCACACCGTCTCTTGGCCAATCGAATCTCCCGGCATCAGTTTCAGGGCGTGCTAGTCGTGCCAGCGACTTTTCATCCAGCATAGCGACGACTGTGCCTCCGTCGCAGAACTCTGCCACCGACAACGTTATTGATCGGTGCGATACATACACTCTAAATGAAGACGTAGAGGCTGACGACTAGTAGAGAAATTACCCCTCGCTTCATACCCGATCTCATTGATGTGGAACAAGAACTTTTCGAATTGCCTCGAAAGGTGCGTAAAACAACAGCGCGTCAGAATGGCTATTCATCTGGTTTATAGGAACGCGTAATATACAGCAAGTCTGTACAGACGGTAGAAGTGGAAACAGTATCTTCAGCTGCCTTTGAAGAGGAACTACGGCAACGCGTGCTCAAAGAAAGGGAGACAGACGCGGAGGAAGCGTTGGACAGAGAATTAGAGGCGGAGAGTGTCAAGCTAGACGAAGAGATTGAGCAGGAAATTCAGGTGCGCGTTCTCCTTCTAGAGAATATTCGACTTGTTTAACGTTTTCGGGACAGATGTACCACCAGAGGAGCTTGCCGGGATTCTTGCTGCGCCAGAACTTCTTGAATTTGTGGATCGAACTACCAAAATATTCCACCGGGCTTTGAATGACCATTACGATTATATCCGCGACTATAGAGTTGGTACCGAAACTGGAGGGTTAGTCGATTAATGTTTCTGTTCGCTTCGCAATGCGTTGACAGCAGGCAGGGATGAGTCCGAAGGACGCGTCAAGCGAGTCTGCGAATTCTGGGACGAACGCTACGGAAAAAATCGATCTATCACTGACGTCGACTGGTCCCGCAGGTTAGCCAACTCCTTTTCGCCTCTCCCTGGCTAATTCCATGTAGTATCCGGAGCTCAGCGTAGCTTCTTACAACAAAAATCCCGCCGCGTTGAATGAACCTGATGGTATCGTCGCCGTATGGAATCTACACCTACTCGAGCGTCCAGAATTTGTTTTTCACTCTCAAGTCCGTAAGCCTTCATAATACCCGAGAAATCACCTTGAATTTAAGTTCTCTGTCCGCAGTCCGACGTTCTATCCGTTACATTCTCCCCCTTCCATTCGAATCTGATATTTGGCGGTACATATTCGGTCAGATCCTACTGTGGGACAACCGATCCAAGCACCTACCAGTTCTGAAGACACCGTTGTCGGCCGCCGGGCATACTCATCCAGTGTATTCTATGCAAATGGTCGGAACTCAGAATGCCCATAACTTGATCACATGTAGTACGGATGGCACAGTGTGCAGCTGGCTGGTTGATATGCTGGCTCAACCTCAGGTACGGGCCAGACGACAATCTAGTTTCAAGGGGGCTACAATACTCACATATTCATCAGGAAACCTTGGAACTCATCCATGCTGGGCACAATAAAACCGGAGAGGTGGCTGTAACGACGTTAGACTTTCCCGACAACGAAACAACTACATTTTGGGTAGGCACGGAAGAGGGCAATGTATACCAAGCTAATCGATATGATCGAGCTGGTGCAAAGGCGGGTTTGAACCAATACGACGTGTACAAAGGCCATGCTGGACCTATCATGGGCCTCCATTTCACCCACTCATAGGCTCGGTAGATTTCTCTGATCTATTCTTGACAAGCAGTGTGGACTGGACAGTGAAGCTGTGGAGGGGCAAATCCTGACCAAACCATCGACAAGTCCACATGTCATTTCTCCGCTCTATTCCTTCGACGAAGCAGACGACTATGTGTACGACGTGAAGTGGCATCCAGCACATCCGGCACTATTTGGAACAGTAGATGGAACAGGGAAATTCGATCTGTGGAATCTCAATGCGAATACTGAGGTACGACTCATTTGGCTGGTTATACATCCTGCGTGGACTGATAGCTAATCGCATAGGTTCCGTTCGATTCAACGACTGTTGGATCGGGGCGTGCTATTAACAAGCTCCAATGGGATCATAAGGATGGCAGACGTGTCGCCTTGGGAGGTAGTGATGGGAAATTGTATGTATATGACATCGGGGACATGGCTTTGCCGAAGGAATCCGAGTGGAATGAACTGCAGAAGACTATCACAGGTATCTCAGGTGGTGGTCAGGCCAATGGGGTCGCAGACGGAGAATCGCTGAGAAGTAGCGCATCGGGACGATAATCGATGGCCTTGCTTTTACTCTTTGGTATATTATATATACGGATAATATTTTAGTCTCACAAAATCTCCTAAGAAAGACATCAGCGAAATGCTCGTTTCAAAATCTTTCTGACAACCTACGCGTTGGATCGCGTCACCGTGAACCATCGCCGCCAGACGTCGCGCTGGTGTCACCTTCAGCCTCCTGATTCAGTTGAGATGCAATTGCTATGAATCTATGAGAAGGATAGGATCGCGTTGTACGGAGTCAACCATAGTGCTTACTTGGCGGCATCGAGCCCAGCAAAGGTCCTCATCGCTTGTAGATCCACCTGCAGCTGCTCGCAGAGATCCGCGGTGGTGCTTATGGACCTGTTAAGCCTCCCGAGGCTGCTTGCAAGCTGCCCGTAAAGGCGATCTTTGGCCTGTGTTGCCGATGTTGCTGGAATTGATGACATGTGGTGCAGAGGAACCAGCTAACAAAGTGGCTGTGCTAGACGCGTCCGGATCTTCCTGAACTAAGTTTGCTATAAACGTATTTCACCGATGAAGGGTTCCATATTCTCAGGCATGAGAGACGCCGTGTTGCTATCAGCTTAATGATACCGAAACCACTGTCTGGGACGCACTGATTCATAAGCTAAGCCTTGTGTCGCAAGTTGGCATCTTGTTGACGCGTTCCCTAGTTCACCGAGTTGTTATTGCGCTCGAAAGGATCACGGGTCTGTTTACATCTATCACCGGAGGGGGCATGATCTACCGGCTTGCCGCAGCAATGAGAATTATCTCGCATTCTAAGCGATTGTACGTTACTCGTATAATAGAGTATTGAACGGAAAGTTCAAGTATACGTACAGTGTGACAGACGGAATGTTTTAGTAAACAACTGATAAAACTTTACCGCAAGTCGACGTCGTAATTCGATACTTCCCTCAGGCCGTTTCATTAAATAAAAGATGTGGACATACCCCCGGACGACACGGAGAACCCCAAATTCTTTTACTTTGGCACCGACTTGCCAGAAAAGAGTACTCGATATATATTGAGTGTCAAGACATCGTACTTGATCCGTCGAAAATGAGTGGTGGAATGGACTGTGCTATACTTGCAACAGGACAAATTCAAATGTAATTCGGAAGCAGTCCATAAATCAAGTATCCAAGAACCAGTGGTGCTAATACAATGAAAGGAGTCCGTCCTTATCCGCCTCTTCCTACGTATGATAAGATCCCTCCGTATCGGCATTGCTACCGATAGATACATATCTGAATTCTGATCGCATGTGAAAGACTCGTCATGATCATGGAACGCGTCTACCAGTACATCAGCCCCCACAATATCTGAGATGAGGAAGAAAGACCAACGTGTTACTACCTCAGGACTTGTTCTTGGCTGGCGCTTTCTTCTTCTTCAGAATTTGGTCGAGCTCAGGGTCGGGCGTATGCCTCCCGTTGTACGGCGTGAAGATGCGTGATGTGGAAGTGGATGCAGGGATCTTGGCAGAGGACGGTGAGGCAATGGACTTCTGCGCAGGAGGTGAAGAGGGCTGGGTAAACGTGGGCGCGGTATTGGGCGTTGGAGGGGTAGAGTAACTGGTGAATGGATGGGTCGCAAAGGGATCAAAGGACTGAAGAATCTGGCTGGAGGGCGACATAGTTGTGTAGAGGTGGGTGATGAAACACGATACGTCTGGAATTTATAGGCGAACGGGGCATGGTTCATTGCCGTAAAGAAGGTGAGATGTGGGGGCCGGACAGGATGCGGGGACTTCTGAAGTAATAGCAGATGGCCGACCGGTGCAAGAGCTAGTCTAGGCTAGCTGGGCTCGTGACCGTGCAATTCGCAGGAATTCTGACCCGTTAGAACCAAGGTTTAGCTCCATAGAGGATGTGATAGATCAAAAGATGATTCGCGAGGACGCTTTGCCGGGGGTTGTACTCGGAGCTCCTTGAATTCCTTGAATTTGCGCTGTAGCAGCGACGCGGAGAAACCTAGGAGGTCGTACTTGGTCGCATTACCAGAAATTATGAGAGTCAAAGGCCGAAAACGACAGAAAGACCAGACGGAACAGCAGCCACAGGATACGGGCCGACCTCGACAGCGAAGGCCGGTTCAGTGGACACGAGGAGTTGGTATTTATCTTTGGAATTTCCATGACATTTATCTGTTATTATCGATGGCGCAGGGAACGACATGAGGTGATGACAGGATGGCGTTGCCAAATAAGGGGAGAAATTGGGAGAAAAGGAGGAAATTGATGGGAGGTAAATAATTTTGAAATTAAGCCGCAAATAATGCGGTGAAATTATTAGTGTGCGGCTGCGAAATAGTGACTGGACCGCTCACGCCCATCTCGTTCTTGCACCGAGACCGTCACGTCGTCCGTTGGACACCACTCGCCTTCAACCTGGATACACTCTGCTACCCATGTTTAATTGTCCAAAATCATGCCCAAAAACTCTTTCGTATGTGAGTAGTGTCCACATTTGTCGCTCACACGCCCAAAATATCAGGGCCCTCGACCCTCAGTGGTGTCCAGCTCATCCAGCTTTCCCTGCGATTTACACGTATTCTACCTCATCATCAGATTCTTTGCCATTTCTTTCTTCTTCCTTTCCTTTTCCTCTCTTTTCTTGCCCGTATGTCGTCTCTGCAGCGTGGCTCTTTTACGTTTTGATGGTTTCTCGCTTCCTCTGTCGTCCGCCAAATCTAGAGCTACTGCTGACGGTGACCACCAGACATACCCTCCCAACAGACTCACTCAATGTCGCCTACTCATCCCCATACCGTAAACGCCGTACAAAACAGTCCAGACGACGACGACGACGACATTTGCCCTGTCTGCGATGGCGAATGCACATGCTCTTCCAATCACCCTGTGCCCTCTTCTTCGCCCTCGAAACCCGTGCTCAAAATACGCCTCACAGTACCCCCAGCGCTCCGTGTAACCAAGTCCCAGCCAGTATCCCGTGGAAAACACATCGAACAGACGACATTCGCCACCGCACACGACGGAGAAACCGTTGCCTCGGCTCATGTCCCAAAACGTAGAGGCAGGCCTCCAAAGAACGCCCCCCGTCCGCCCAAGGCACCTCCAACGCGTAGAAAACCACCACCTAAACCTGTATTCAAAAAGAAAAACCCTCCCGCCAAGCGCAAACGTACGGCATCAAATACCGATTCCTCAGAACTAACAGACATTGACGACGACGACACACGATCTGTCCAATTCCCTACATTTGTATCTGCATCTGCCTTGTCATCTACAGCATCATCTACTGATTCGGACGACTCTGGCGGCTTTGATACCTGACTCCTCGATCGAGGCGGAAGAGGAGAATTTTATTCTTGCGGAAGAACGTGCAAGAGTTAGGAGAGAGTTGTTGGGAGATGAGGGGCCCAATAGTCTGAGCAGAAGAAGAGACAGCTGGATTATCCGTCCACGCAAGATGAGTGTAGGAGACTCCAGTGATGTGGATATGGACGGTAGAACTGAGGATGAAGATGACGATGACGATGACGACGACGACGACGACGAGGATGAAGAAGCTGCCGAGGAAGATGAAGATGGCGATGTAGAAGAGGAGGACGACGAGGAAGACGACCGTTCCAGGTACACTGGGATGGCCACAGGATGGTCAGACGGCGAAGAATCTAGCTTTGACGCAGATCTTTTCTTTGCCAATCTTTCCGGTTCCTCCTCCTCCTCCTCTGACGATGAAGAAGAACAAGAAGACATTGCAATAGACCCAGCCGCCCTCGCCGGAGCCCTCGCTAGTATCCAGCCGCGGGATCTTCCTTCGAAGTCACCGAAGGTTGGGATGGCCAACTTATGTTCACTAGTGGCCCTGGAGGAGGTGTTCTGGAAGCAGAATTCGACGCCATGGCTGCCCAGTTCATTGTGGACAGCAGCGCTTCACCTAGCGGTGCTGACGATGATGACGACGTCAATATGCAAGATGCCGACGAAGAGGATGAAGAAGACGGAGAAGATGGCGGGGGAGATGGCGGGGGAGATGGCGGCGACACCACAGATGAAGATCTCGTGGGCGCAGATGATCTGCCCAACGAACGCGCAATGCGTCTGTTCAATCTTCCATTCGAATTGAACGTGGAGTCCATCAACCCTCTGTCGACGATGAGTCCAATCCGTCGACGCGCATTACAGGGTCAGCTGATGGGCAAAAACACCCCCGGAGATATTCTGACAGGGAAGATGTTTGGAGAATTCGACGACGAAGAAGAAGAGGAGGATGAAACTCTTACTCGACCAAAGACTGTTGGTGGTCCAAGACAGGGTTGTTTTGAGGTTGAGGCTGAGGTCGATGATGATAAAACCGTTGTCATTGACAGTGAACACAAGCCAGTCCCTTCACCTCATCCGAGAACCAGAGGAAGAGGCAGAGGAAGAAGAAGGATCGAAGGTGTACGTTGTTCTTTATCATCTCCTAGCATCACGTTTTCATGCTTCGTCTTTTCTTCCAGATCAATCGCCCTCTTCCCCAGTTCACCCTTCCCAGGCGATCTACAGCTCCCGGCAGTACCACCGACGCCATCAACGCACTCAGCATCACTTCCCCCGAGCCCGAGTCCGGCCATCCCATGTTGGCACCGTCTATCGAACTTGACGATGTTCTTGACTCAGCTTTCCTCGAGGGATCGTCTTCTGAACACTCTGCACCGACACCCACAACGTTTGAACACATGCGCAACCTTACGAGATGGGATCTCATATCCGTCGGCGCCTTCCGTAAAACTCGTGAAGACATTGGCGGCTGGAATTCCGATACGGCGTCCGATGGGCACGGGTACGGCGGTGTCATGAAAAGCAGCCCGTTAACGGAGATGTTGTGGCAGAACAAGATGGGGACAAAGAACGTGAGCTCGCCTGGAGACGGCGAGAAGACGCGTAAAGAAATCCGCAGGGAGAGGAAGCTGCGGCGGAAAGCTGGAGGCCTGGTTGCGATTCCCAAAAATTTAAAGGGAAAGGGCAGCGGGAAGTTGTTCCATCACCACCATCCGCATCACCCGAA
Organism: Armillaria gallica; assembly: GCA_037576215.1. NCBI lineage: Eukaryota > Fungi > Basidiomycota > Agaricomycetes > Agaricales > Physalacriaceae > Armillaria > Armillaria gallica. The sequence continues at coordinate 3,013,931 of JBANDB010000009.1, forward strand.
CTCGAAAAGTAGGGGTGCTGGGTCTTCGCAAAGGTCGAACTTTCACCAGGCCGGAGGAAGTTCGCCTATTGCATAAAATGTGGGTAGTCACGTTCAAGTTCTTTCGTTTCACTTCAAGTTGTTGTCTCTTCGTTTCATTTTTGGATTTGCGGAAAACTTGTCATCGTCAGAGAACGATGAAGCCCATTGGGGCTCAAAATAATTCGTGTGCTTCTTCTATATCTTTTTCTTTTCTCTTTTCCTCTTCTCTTTGTTCCAAAACTGAATTTGTTGTGCGCCTACACGTATACTGAAAATTTCCTCAATGTGCCATATGTATTCTCATTCCCATTCCAAAGCCTATCACTAGCATCTAGCATCACCATCCACCACCATATCCAGTCCTCGTTACTTACTCGCTCATGTATCTTACGTTTATCTCATTATGACAATTTCCGAGGATGTTCAAACCTTCTGAAAAAAGAATGTCGGAAGAACTTGGCACTAATTATTTCTGTGACGTCGTGACTTCCTTTCCGTCTTTTCCATCAACTTGCTATTCGCCTGAACTTGCATCGCTGTAGTTCCTCCATTGCATCTTCATAGCAATTCGCAGATCTACTTATCCATCACCAGTAGCATGGCAACTGCTTATTACGAGTTCTACCGTGGTTCTTCGTATGTTACGCTCCCCCGCGGGTACATGGACTCACCGAAACTTGAAGCATCGGGATGGCGCTGACAGATTCACTGGATGAGTTGATTACAAGTGGTGCCATAACACCTCAGTTGGCTATGAAGGTCCTACAGCAGGTTTCGTAGTTCTCTGCCGAGGTGTCTCCGTACTCATGTGCCCTTGCAGTTCGACAAGTCGCTTGCAGACACGATGGTGAAGCAGGTGAAGGTGAAGACATCCCTGAAGGTGCGGCGTGTGTTTCTGCTCCTCGTGAAGACGCCCTGTAACGCAGCTCGACAGGGCCACCTTCATACATACCGTTTGTGCGATGACGTCTGGACATTCATCGTGAAGGATCCGTCGTTCAAGATGGAGGGGAGCGAGATGGTCAATGCTCCGAGGATAAAAATCATTGCTTGCAAGAATGGGGAGGCAATAGAAGCGGGGAAGAAGCAATAATTTTAAAGGTTGTTTGTGTCACGGTGCTGTACTGGACTCTTTTTGCTTTCCTTGTCGCTATCATCATGTAATCTGTACACTGCTTTCTATTGATCGTTACGTCTGCTCGACCTCGTTGTCACTCAACGTTTGGGTGACAGTGTTTGGATGAAAGCGATCGAGATTCGAAATGACGTTGGTTTGATTGACCTTGACAAACATAGCCATGAACGTCCTTTTGTTCTTTATCTCAAACATCCACGCTCTCGAGACTACGCATGAAATGAGCGTGTCTTTTATTCGTTCTTAGACGTACATTTCTATATCTTATCATGGCACCAACATATACGCCTACCGATGCTTATCCTACACCGACTTCCCATACCCAGCGGGAAACTGAGGAGGTCCTACTGAAGCATCTGCCTTTGCCTGGGAATGATAACACAAAGGCCCCTTCCTTGGAGCTCCAGAAGACGAAGCACATGCAGTGGCTTGTGCGAAACCTTGCCCAGGGTTTCCCTGCGAGATACATATCGCAGGATGCGAGTCAGCCGTGGTTAATGTTCTGGACTCTACAAGCGTTCAGCGTTCTCGGAGTGTCGCTGGATCCCGGGAATAAGCAGAGGTGTGTTCGTTCTGACATCGATGTCGTGCTGATTTGATCCCGCTTGACAGGGCTATTGATACGATCTTGGCTTGGCAACACCCTGATGGTGGATTTGGAGGTGGACCGGGACAGGCGGCGCATCTCCTTCCGACGTATGCTGCTGTGTGTGCCCTCGCTATTGCTGGACGGCCGGGTCCAAGAGGCGGATGGGATCAGATTGACCGGTGAGTCTCGTCAATGGGCTGTATAACGCAGGGTCTGAGATATCATATACAGGGTGAAGATGGCACAATTCTTCATGTCTCTGAAACAACCCGACGGATCCTTTCTCGTTGCACACCATGCTGAAGTGGATATGCGAGGCATCTACTGTCTGTTAGTCGTTGCCACACTTCTTGATCTCATGACACCCGAGTTGGTGGATGGTACTGCCGAGTTCGTCAGGTCGTGCCAGACGTATGAAGGAGGGTTTGCGTCTGCGTCGCAGCCTTACTTTGGGGAGGACGGTTCACTGCTAAAGAGCCCGAGACCCCCGCTAGGCGAGGCACATGGAGGGTACACATTCTGCGCGTTAGCGTCTTGGGTTCTTCTTCAGCCAATGTCGGATGAGAAGTTGGATAGTATTGACGAGACGAATTTGCTGCGATGGCTAGTCCAGATGCAAGGCGTGGAAATCGAACTTGGAGGATTTAAGGGTCGGACGAACAAGCTCGTGGATGGATGCTATTCGTGGTGGGTGGGGGGTGCATTTGCTCTTCTGGAGGCGATTCATGGGCATCATCCTTCTTCTCCTCCTCATGAAGAAGAGAAGCATGAGGAAGGCGACGATGGATGGATCGACATGGATGAATCGTTACTCAACCGGGAGGCGCTGCAACAGTATATTCTTCTTGCCGGACAACATCCTGTAGGCGGCCTCCGGGATAAGCCACCGAAGAGTTCAGATGCATACCACACGCTGTACTGCTTGGCGGGCTTATCTGCCGCGCAGCATAGGGTATTTCCCTCGGAGAAGAAGTTTGAAGAACTGCACTCGGGGTGGAAAGGCTCGGACGAATCTACAAGAAAGAAAGTGTTCTCCGAAGCGCTCTGTTGGCAGGAAGACGAGGCGGGCTCAAAGTTTGTTGGAGGGAAAGCGAACCGAGTGAATGCGTCTCATCCTTTGTTTAATCTGACCGTTACGCATAGCAGCGCGATTATGAGGTATTTTTATGGGCAGTAGAATCATAGGGATTACTGGTATGTTTTATTTACCTGGAATTCTCGAATCTCGTGTGTTGTTATGCGAGTTTAGTCTTGAATTGCTAGGTCAGACCGTCATCACGAATGGTGTGGGTTGACTATTGCAGAACATGATCCGCACAATCTGATCAATAACCTTGAGGGTCGGAGCCCCGCTATCACGAGCTGTGTACTTTTTGTATTGCAGCATTCTTTCACAATATACTACGCACATTATGCATCGGATATCACTCCTGACCATCCTTCTCGATTCTTCCAGTCTTTCATCTTTCCTTTTCACGAACCGCGTTCAGATCGTCAGAACGCAAAGAGTCGTCTTCGTGGTGAAGCCCTTCTTTACGATTTCCTTGCCTTCCCATACTCCTGCGCTTAATGCTACACTAGGGCTGGATCTCCGAAACGCCCATGGCCCTGGTAGTCTCTCTTAGACAAACGACGATATACTTGTTTTGACGGATGAGGACGGTATATGGTATCTCGAAACTGGTAAAAGTCTCGACCTCGGGTATGGTAGGTAGGTATTATTGATGGTACAGCATAACAGGCTCCAAATGACTGTACAACAAGATCAAGTAAGAGATTCTAATGGTAGTTATCAACATTGCCCGCGCTCCATAGCCTGGGTTTACATAGCTGATACCCGACACATCTCAGGCCATAGTGCGACCGTTTCTGTATGAACCGACTCTCTATACTGCACCGATGTTTGAGAGCGTCATGTCTTCATGAGCAGCATCGTTGGTAATATACCGTTGGACACTACGCCATGCATTCCGCCATGGATCCTTCGGAGAATTTACAGGAGGACTATCGTCCACTTGAGCTATGTACTCAGCTGCAGGTAGAGCTTGACTTCCAAACGGACCAACGCCACCTCCTTCAAGAAAGGCTGTGAGATCTGCAAGGATACCGGGGGTATCAACGGGTATATCATAGATGGCTGGTAGCCCAGCAGGACGGTATTCGTATTCTCGGAGCCTCTGTAAGCAAACAGGCCAGGCAGGGTCGTTGGGACAAACGCGCGCAAGGTCATGAAGAGCCTCGCTGGAACCACCCCCGACAAGAAAAGCACAGATGGCAAATAGGACGTCAGGTTCGTGAAGGTATCTCAAGAAGTTTCGAGATATCTGCGACTCCGACTTTGAGGATGGTAGCCCGGTAATGAACATTTTTAGGACCTGTGGTACGGAATAATAAGAGTTGAGAAGGTTGTTATGACCGTAGTGAAGTTTCTCGACCAGCCGGTCGAAGAGACGTTTGGCAGTAGCGTACTCGAAAGCCTCATTCACAATTAGTGGAAAGTGGAGGACGAGACGGTTACTGAGTTCAAATACTAGATCGGGAGGATCGTCAAAGGTGTCTATTGGAGCCCATGCACCATCTTCAAAGGCGATCCGGACAAACTCTGCAGCCAGGTCTGGGGTACACCAGTCTCGGAACATGAACGGAGGCAGAGGGGATGTGAATTCCACCATGCGCAGAAAAAGTACCAAGGCGGCACGCTGGTGTTCAACAGGTACCTCCCTCTTGCCGAAATGGTCTGAAGACAACAGGGTGTATAACAGTTTCAGGGCAGCATGCCGATGGTGGGTGAAATCTGTGATAGGCACCCAAGGGCGCATCCCCAAGGTCACCGAGCCGAACCCAAAAAACGACTCGATCCCTGAGATGGCCTTGCAGAATATGTTCCCAGAAGGATCGTCAATTCCTGCGCGTTGAATAGAGGGTGAGCCGACCATGGTCAAGAGAAACCGGAGCCTTGGATCCTGAGGCGAAGGGTAATCATCAGGGATTTCAGGATTGAAGATACTGTCCGTAACATTCAATTGGCCTCGGATGATGCTTTCTCCTACCCATGGATACAGATAGCGACTGAAAGTAGTCCTCAGACGGTCCGGTCGACTATTTGCGTTCTCGATTATCTTAATGTTTTCCCATTCATAAACTGGGGGAGGGACAACAAAGTTGGCCTTCCAATAGTCTGATGGGATGATTTGGAAGAAAGTTTGAGCCATATCAGGTTCATCCGGACCAAATGGTAGGAGTTTGTGGAGCAGACGCGCCCATACAATGGGTTCTAGAGCAATACCCTCGCCAGAGAGATTGGAATAGAGATTGGATGCAAGCAATTCTCGGATCGCATCGCGACGGTCAGTGCCGTGTTGTAAACACAGAAGCTGAGCATAGACATCCGGGGAGAAGCGGCCCTTTAGGCCGAACATGACATAGAATGGCACACTGGCCCGACAGCGCCAGTAATCAACTCCATCTTCCTCTCCTGGGAAGCGAAGGAAAGCCCTACTAACACGATCGATTTTGCTTTCTAGGACAGGGTGATCGCCGGACGCATCGGACAGAAGACCTGTGAGAGTAAGGTGACATGTAGACGAAAAGTCAGCTATGTGGTGCAGTAGTGACGTCACAGAAGTGAGCGGTAAAGCACTTGTCGACTGTATGACAATGCTCTGTACGCTGGGGTTGGATGACATGTAATATAGCCAGGACAGAGCGTGTACATCCGTTTCATCGGCATACCGCTTGACAGCTGCAATTTCGGCATCCTTGAGTATGCGAATGGCTGGTTTTTCTGAGCCTGAGGCCGACTGGTGTTTAGAAACCAGACGGAAGATCCATTTAAAGGAGATGTTGTGGGTGATATAGGCATAAAGACGGAACATGTACTGCGATAGTGGTGTCTTGTAGGGACACGAAGGGTATAGGATCGGAAGGAAATTCGTGATCAAGTATGCAGCAAATGCTATCAAGGTAACGCTTCCAACAACGGACGCGATCGACACACGAAGGGGGATGATGAAGAGGACCAAGCCTACTAGAAACACAGCAAGCGACGTGCTCATAAGGACAGGAAGTAGTCCGATGATGAGGTCCACGCCCCATCGCTGCAGTCCCATATATCGGAACTGACGCAATCGGCACCTGTCGCGCGGTGTTCCTGATGGGACCGACATGTATTGGTGGATCCACTGTTTGGTTAAAACAGCGAACAGTGCGGTGGAAAGACTGAGGGAGAGGCTGGTGAACCATAGACCATTAACCCACGAGTCAGATGTTGAAGGACGAAAGCTGAGGTCGGAGCGAGGGACGTCATTCACAAGGGAACCGTTCGCGGCTGAGCGTTGGACGTCAATGAGCTCAATAAGAAGTGTCGCTGTCACCTGGCCGTAATCGACCTGTAGGCTTTGTGAAGTCTGAGCGACAAAGGTGGTGACCACGGCTGAGAAAAGACCAGCCTATCAGTCTAGCATGAGTAACGAAAACGACAACAAGTTAGTCTGAGTACTGACAAAAACGAGTAGAACATCCAAGGCGTCTCTCCATCCTTCCACCATCTCCAAATCAAAAGGACCACACTCTTCGAGGTACGTTCGCCATACCCTGGCCATTGGTCCCATCTCCTCATCCTTCTTATCTTCGGGGAACTTTTGTTCATAGTCGAATGGATCGCTCCCTGGAGCCACAGTTAGACTCCTAACAAGCGAACAAGTGATAGGAACACACCTCTGACAGCATATTCCGGACGGTGGATGCCCATTGTCTTGCGCCTCGACTTTCGTTGGCGCCGCCGCGAGTAAGATGTCGAATTCTTGACTTCTGGTTGCTGGCCGTCGTCGGGCTGACTATCAACGCGAGACGCTCTAGGATGGTCGTCATCCTCAGAGTCGTCGGATGTACTCGAGTGGCTGTCGTCGTCATTGATCTGTGCGGCATGAACAGAATGCTCTTGGCTTTCGGAGACACGAGTTGTGATTGGATTGCCGTCACCCATAGAGACATTGGAGGCTCTCGACATATTGTCGTCGCTGTCGTTCTGCTGGTGTGTATCGTGGATGGAAGGCATGGTGTTAAAGTGGTACTAGGGCAAGGCCAATATAGGCGCCATAAGTCATAGCTGTGATTCTCTCCCACGGGCGATATCACAGCACGGTCAGGCGCCACGACCTGCTGTATGTAGCGCATTCATCACTGCAAAGTAGTAGTAGTAGTAGTCGCACTGGCAAGCGGTCCCTAAAGAGGAAACAGCCAATGTTTTCTGCGCCGTTGCTACCAAGCCGTCAAAGCACTTAATAGTAGCATCGCAGACCGCGTAGGACCCCTGCCGCTGACTGACAACATAGTGGCGCAAACTATGAAGCATTTCACGGGTTTGGATCCATACGAAGGGACTATGCTGTATAGAAAGAAGTATGTGAAGATGTATAAAACATTAGAGGTCAACGGTCAATGTCTGTACAATGCTCCCACAAAGGGGGGGTACATAAACGGGCACTGTAGCAAATATACCGAGAACGTCATGAACATATTTACCGAAAACGTACTCCAAGCGAGGGGCTCTAAGCAGAAACCACAATTGCTCCAAACCAGTACAAGCAGATGTACGAAGATCCTCAAACGCGGGAATGATGTCCGTGACATCTGCAAAGAAGCGATCTCAGCGGTGTACCAAGTCGACATGACCCGTACAGAAGAGGAGGGCATGAACCTCGTCTTCCACAGATGGTGCGCAGAACCGGCATAATCGCCACTTCCGCGGCACCAACTTTCGATAGCGCTCCCTCCATCTTAGCACTTCTATCCCAGAATATGAGAGGTCATTAGAAGACAAGTAATCGCCTTTCGATGGGCAGGAATAGGTAAATCCAAATAGGATTTAAAAGACAATAGTTCGAGACACTTATCCATCCACGGCGAGAGAGAGGAGGGTACGGAGTAAAAACCCCGAAACAAGCATGCCTTGGGGGAACAGTCAATAATGGCTGTTAAGCTCACTCTGGCCGCGAGCTTGATAGCGTCCATGACATCGTCTATATATTCGGGAGAAACCGTGCTACGCCAGTTGATATGAAGGGCAGGTGCGAGACGATGACAGACATGAAGGAGGTCTGTTATCCATGATGGTTTCCCCCTTCGTGCGAGGTCCAAGGCAACATCGAGTGCGAGATGACCATAATAACGATCAGGCAAGAGGAGAAGATAGCAGCAGAACCGTAAAGCAAGAAGCAAGCGCCGATATGGAAGAGGCGTAATACCTAAGGATCATCTGATTGGATGAACGATTCACGATGTGGGTAACAAAGCGATCTGAAACTTTAAACCGACATATGACATCAGCGATCGATTTTATCTTTTTTCCTGTCGTTCATGACAATTACTCCTGCCTTAACGTCAAAGACGGCCAATCTGACGATGCACCCGAGGATGTAGGGTACGCACGCATTGGTGACATTGAGCTCATCGACCTAACTTCGGATGAGGACGACGATGACTCTGAAGAATGATCCAGTCAGAGTCGAGGACGAAGACTGGGAAGTCGTTGAGAAAGGTATATATTTGCATAACTCATTAATATTCGTAACTTACATGATGTACAGACTTCACGAAACAAGATAACCGTCTACGGCAGCACCTCGCAGGTAATAAAACGCACCTCTGACAACATATTCGTCATTGGTACCCTTGGAGACACGAGAAAATGTAGAATGGCCATCTTCCTCAGAGTCATCGGATGTCCTCGAATGGCCACCGTTGTTATTGCTCTGTTTAGCATGAATAGAAGCTATGGGTGTCAAGGTGGAACATGGTTAGCGTAGGCGCCCTGAGTTGGTTGCGTTCAAGTTGCGTATTGCTTCTCACAGTACAGTACCGTCAAAAGGCAGCATGCCATAGCTGGCTTGACGTTGCGAATGCATTCATTGTATTTGGGTATGTCTTGATCGTTGTATAAATGCACATTTTTCTTCTGATATCAGGCTAAGCTGAGAGCCTAAGCAAGCCGAGAGGGTCGCTATGCGGAATTTTCCTAGCGATGGTGCTGCGCTGCGTGTTACTCGTTTGGTCCAAAATCGAGGAATGATTATTATGAACCTAGTAAGATCGTTTCTGTAACACCTCCATAGCACTATACTGCACCGATGTTTGAGAGCGCCATGTCCTCATGAGCAGCATCATTGGTAATATACCGTTTGGACTCTACGCCATGCATTCCGCCATGGATCCTTCGGAGAATTCACAGGAGGACTATCGTCCACTTGAGCTATGTACTCAGCTGCAGGTAGAGCTTGACTTCCAAACGGACCAACGCCACCTCCTTCAAGAAAGGCTGTGAGATCTGCAAGGATACCGGGTATATCATGTCTATCTGGTACCCCGGCAGGACGGTATACGTATTCTCGGAGCCTCTGTAAGCAAACAGGCCAGGCAGGGTCATTGGGACGAAGGCGCGCAAGGTCACGAAGAGTCTCGGTGAAATCACCCCCGACAAGAAAAGCACAGACGGCAAATAGGACGTCAGGCTCGTGAAGGTATTCCAAGAAGTTTGAGATATCTGCGACTCCAATTTTGAGGATGGTAGCCCGCTAATGAACATTTTTAGGACCCGTGGTACGTAGCAATAAGAGTTGCGAAGGTTGTTATGACTGTAGTGAAGCAGCTCAAGTAAACGGTCGAAGAGACGCTTGGCAGTAGCGTACTCGAAAGCCTCATTCACAATGAGTGGAAAGTGGAGGACGAGACGCTTAATGAGTGCATATACTAAACTGGAAGTATCGTCAAAGGCATCTATTCGGGCCCATGCACCATCCTCAAAGGTGATCCGGACAAACTCTGCAGCCAGGTCTGGGGTACACCAGTCTTGGAACATGAACGGAGGCAGAGGGGATGTGAATTCTACCATGTACAGAAAAAGCACCAAGGCGGCACGCTGGTGTTCAACGGGTACCTCCCTCTTGCCGAAATGATCTGAAGACAACAGGGTGTATAGAAGTTTCAGGACAGCATGCCGATGGTGGGTGAAATCTGTAATGCTATAGGCATCCAAGGGCAGTGGAATCCCCATTTCAAGTTGAGCCCAAAAAATGACTCGATTCCTGAGATGGCCTCGCAGAATATGTTCCGAGAAGGATCATCAATTCCTGCGCGTTGAATAGAGGGTGAGCCGGCCAAGGTCAAGAGAAACCGGAGCCTTGGATCCTGAGGCGAAGGGTAATCATCAGGATTTCAGGATTGAAGATACTGTCCGTAACATTCAATTGGCCTTGAATGATGCTTTCTCCTACCCATGGATACAGATAGTAACGGAAAGTAGTCTCCAGATGGCCCGGTCCACTATTTGCGTTCTCGATTATCTTGATGTCTTCCCATTCATAAACTGGGGGAGGGACAACAAAGTTGGCCTCCCAATAGTTTGATGGGATGATTTTGAAGAAATATTGAGCCATATCACGGTCATCCGGACCAAATGGTACGAGTTTGTGGAGCAGACGCGCCCATACAATGGGTTCTAGATCAATACCCTCGCCAGAGAGGATTGGATGCAAGCAATTCCCGGATCTCATCGAGATGGTTAGTGCCGTGTTGTAAACACAGAAGCTGAGCATAGACATCCGGGGAGAAGTGGCCCCTTAAGCACGACGTGACATGGAATGGCACACAGGCCCAACAGGACCACTCACTCGCTTCATCTTCCTCTCCTGGGAAGCGAAGGAAAGCTCTACTAACGCGATCGATTTTGCTTTCTAGGGAGGGTGACCGTCGGACGCATCGAACAGAAGATCTCGGAGAGTAAAGCGACATGTGGACGAAAAGTCAGCTATGTTGTGCAGTAGTGACGTCACAGAAGTGAGCGGTAAAGCACTTGTCGACTGTATGACAATGCTCTGTACGCTGGGGTTGGATGACATGGAATATAGCCAGGACAGAGCGTGTACATCCGTTTCATCGGCATACCGCTTGACAGCTGCAATTTCGGCATCTTTGAGAGCGACGGGCTCTGGTAATGAGACGAATAGGTCTAGTGATGAGGACGACTCGTCAGCCTGAGTGTCATCACCAAGTTTGATCCATTTAAAGGAGATATTGTGGGTGATATAGGCATAAAGAGGGAAGATGTACTGCGACAGTGGCGTCTTGTAGGGACACGAAGGGTATAGGATTGGAAGGAAATTCGTGATCAAGTACGCAGCAAATGCTATGAAGGTAACACTTCCAACAACGGACGCGATCGACACACGAAGGGGGATGATGAAGAGGACCAAGCCTACTAGAAACACGGCAAGCGATGCGCTCATAAGGACAGGCAGTAGCCCGATGATGAGGTCCACGCCCCATCGCTGCAGTCCCATATATCGGAACTGACGCAATCGGCACCTGTCGCGCGGTGTTCCTGATGGGACCGACATGTATTGGTGGATCCACTGTTTGGTCAAAACAGCAAACAGTGCAGTGGAAAGACTGAGGGAGAGGCTGGTGAACCATAGACCATTAACCCACGAGTCAGATGTCGAAGGACGAAAGGTGAGGTCTGAGCGAGGAACGTCGTTCACGAGGGAACCGTTCGCCACTGAGCGTTGGACGTCAATGAGCTCGATGAGAAGTGACGCCGTCACCTGGCCGTAGTCGACCTGCAGGCTCTGTGACGTCTGAGCGACAAAGGTGGTGACCACGGCCGAGAAGAGACCAGCCTATCAGTCTAGTGTGAGCAAAGAAATCGACGACAAGTTAGTCTAGGCACTGACAAAAACGAGCAGAACATCCAAGGCGTCTCTCCATCCTTCCACCATCTCCAAATCAAATGGACCGCACTCTTCGAGGTACGTTCGCCATACCCTGGCCATTGGTCCCATCTCCTCATACTTCTTATCTTCGGGGAACTTTTGTTCATAGTCGAATGGATCGCTCCCTGGACTGTCATTTAGTCTCTAACAAACGAACAAGCGATAGGAACACACCTCTGACAGCATATTCCGGACGGTGGATGCCCATTGTCTTGCGCCTCGACTTTCGTCGGCGGCGCCGCGAGTAAGATGTCAAATTCTCGACTTCTGGTTGCTGGCCGTCATCGGGCTGATTATCAACGCGAGACGCTCTAGAATGGTCGTCATCCTCAGAGTCGTCGGATGTACTCGAGTGGCTGTCGTCGTCATCGATCTGTGCGGTATGAACAGAATGCTCTTGGCTTTCGGAGGCACGAGTTGTGATTGGATTGCCGTCACCCATAGAGACATTGGAGGCTCTCGACATATTGTCGTCGCCGTCATTTTGCCAGTGTGTATCGTGGATGGAAGGCATGGTGTTAGAGTGGTACTAGGGCAAGGCCAATATAGGCGCCGTAAGCCTTAGCTGTGATTCTCTCCCACGGGTGATATCACAACACGGAACAGCACGGTCAGGCACCGCGAAGTATTATCCCCCGACATCTTCACTGTATAAAGGCGATATTGCGGAAGGGACGGTACCGCATTTATCACTGTAAAGTACCAAGTCCTGATTTGATCCAAATTGACTATGTCATTGTATGACATCAGCGATCGATTTTATCTTTTTTTTCATGACCACAGTCGCACCTGTTCTCAGCGTTGAAGAAGGCCAGTTTGATGATGCACCCGAGGACGTGGGGTACGCACGCGTTGATGATGCCGGGCTCATCGACCTGACTTCGGACGAAGACTGGGAAGTCGCTGAGAAAGGTATGGACCTTCGCGGAGATCACGGTGTCACAGGAAAGGATCCCAACGTCTACCACGGTGTCGCTCATGAACCCATGAACGCGAACTCTTACGTCTCCAGGGTTATGACGACCACAAGGACTACGATATCGACATCGAGTACTACGACTACAAGGACAAGGACTATGAAGGCAAGCAGTGCACCTGGGAGACAGTATTCGAGAACAGGATGACTGGGAAGGCAGCAATCTTCAGCTCTTGGTGGCTGAGACTTGAGAAACGGAATATTCGACTGTTCTTTACCAGTCTTTGAACAGATTCTCCATGATATCAGGTGAATCCTGCGGAGACCAACCTCTTACTGAACTTCAACGAAGATCAGCCTTCGAAAGTCTGTCAATAACCGGACATACAGCTTACTTCCCACACAAGGAGTAGTTACGCGCTTCTCGTGCTTCCTCCCTGGTAGCTTGACAAACTACGTTTCTGACTCAGGTTGGATACTTTATCTTCGAAATCTACTCTAGGCTTCGTATCCAAAATGCTTACAATGCTGTCTTTTTCTCGTTCATACTTGTACATATAGCATCTGAATTCATTCGAACGACGAGAGTTCTTTCACTTCACTCAACGACCTTTTCAACTCCCGGAGGGAATTTGTATCCTCCCTGTTTACGAACCTGAATGGTGAATCGACGTCAGAGCATGTCCGTCCATCCGACAGTTTTATACCTACCTCGTCAAAGATACCCATTTCCAACAAGCTCTTATTGTGGCCCCAAAGCGAGCTTTGAGTCTTTCCATCTCGAACACACCTAACAACCTCGTCGGCCTCGAAATGCCATCCCCCTTGGCGTCGCCGTAAATCGTCAATCTAACGAATGAGCTTCCAGCCCTCACCTCCAACATATTCAAAAACCCTCTTCTCCACCTCCTTCACTGAACCCTTGTCGTCGAAATACTCCACGGTGTATTCCTTTGGACAATAAATCGGAGGAGATATCTTGATAGTGCCTCGTTCGAAACGGATGGTGACGCCAGGGTTGACGGCATTCAGGTTGATGCTGCAGCTAAGCACGGCTTGGGCGCGAAGGTCTGCTTTATCAAAGGTAAGCGTGAATGATGTATTCGAATCTACACCCGTCAGGGTCGTCTTGAGCATAGACGAAGAAACAGTTGGGGACGACAGTTTGTTGTCGGGGTGCTCGTACAACGCCATGATCGCCTGTGAAATAGATATCAGCACAATGGTGGCCGTGGGAGGAAAATGAACTACCCAGACAAGAGGATAAGGCCCGCTATCAAAACATGATTAGAGGGCTCTCGCAGTTTCTAATGGTACTTACAGGTCAAGCAAAGCACCTCCTCCCAAAGCAGGATCCAGGATGCGATGTGTCTTCGGAATGTCTATAACGATTGGTCATTGACAAATCGTACTCGAGTGAATCTCAAAATAAACAGACTTTGAATATCAAAGTTTCCAGACAGATCAGCCTGAAGTACTACCGGAGGTCCTAGAGTTCCGCCGTTGATGAGTTTCTTGACCTCCAAACTGAGAGGCTGGAATCTCGTCCAAACTGCCTCCATGAAGAAAACGCCCTGGTCATCTGCAGCGGATAGAAGGGCCCGAAGTTCATGACCATTGCTAGTAACAGGCTTCTCGCATAGAACATGTTTACCAGCTTTGATAGCGTCGAGGGCGTTCAGGTAATGGTAGGTATGGGGCGTTCCTGGACATAACTTAGTTTCTTCAAGCAAGGTAGAAGAGTCAAGACCAATGCACCGATGTAGATAGCATCAACGTCCTGGTTGACAGCTCGTATGTAATTGATAATCATCAGACATTATTTGCGTACCTTGTCTGTGTAAACCTCTTCATAGGATCCATACGCTTTGATCGACGACGCTCCCCTGGCGTTTGCATTGATAAATTCCTGAGCTTTCTCAGTAGTTCTTGAGCCTACGGCCACCAGTTTGTGTACTAGATCGTGGACATCGCGGCTAACCAAATGCCCTTATTAGCGCTTTATGTGACGGTCGCATACTATCCTTGCGAACGTTTTCGGGTCCACTAGTAAATCCTTCAAAAAGAGCTCAGCCAGGCCGCAAGGAAATAACCGATGCATACCTTGACAAAAGCAGTAGCTATATTACCTGTTGAAATGATTCCCCAGCGAAATACGAGAGGCTCACTAGTGTTGGCCATGGTTAAAAGTGTTGATCGATGATATCATCGGCTAACTTTCCGGCTCTGACGGCCCGAAGTTTGTCCGTCCAGCCCATGACATTAATACCCACTCTCGAACAAATACAGGCTTCTTGTCCTGGGAATTCCCTTCCCGATGCACTCACTATACTTTTTGAATATTCCCCAATCCTCATCTCAAATCTTTGCCCTCAGCTTACCGGGATCCTATCGACGCTCCCGCCACTAAGCTCGTACTCTCAGCTCATCGATGTCTCGCTTAACCAGCTTGACACCTGGGACGATGAGATGAAGGCGCAGTTCATTGCCGGGCACCCTAGAATCGGAGAGAGCAAAAATCTCTCCAAGCTCAGTGCGAAGGAACAAGGAGCGACGTCGACGACCGCAGCTACACCGCCAGAGGTTCTGGCTCGGTTGGCGCACTTGAATGCTTGCTATGAGAAGAAATACCCCGGCCTGATATATATAACATTTGTTAATGGGAGAACAAGGGCGGCCATTGCAGAAGAGATGAAGGGCAAGTTGGGCCTGGAGCATTCCTTATCACCGGACGATCCAGTACTTGCAGACATCGAACCCGTCGCAGTAGGGGGCCTGGCTTGGACTTCAGAGCTGGACAGAGCGGTGGTAGATATCGGTCTCATCGCGAAGAGCAGACTAGGCGCTTTGGGGGTAGAATGAGGTAGGTCTCGTGTTGTCCGTGTACTGCCACCGATGTTAGCTAAAATAAATACAGCAGAATTATCCAGTAAATCCAATCACAGATCCAGAAGCAATATATATCCGAAATATCAGGTTGCACGTTTGGCGGTAGACGCAGAGCTGAGACGTGCTGCTCGTCGCTGGGGGGATAATTGTAAACCGGCCCTTGTAACGTAGCAACAAGGAAACACACCATGAGCACATTCTGTTTCCTTTCACGCCATTCAGGGTGAATATTATCCATCTCTTCCAGCATCTTCTGCACCAGTGCGCCTCTCTCCTCTGCCTCCCGTAGACGCGACTCAGCCTGTACCTTAAGTTGTTGATTTCGTTCCCGGATCTCCTTCAGTCGCATTTCATGAATCTCCTTCTGTTGTTTGACCCATGCATCACGCTCCCGCAACCGGCGGGCATGTTCTTCCGATAGAACTGGCTGAAACCCGCGAGAAACAATTCTCATCCGGACATTATAGTGCTAGTGGACAGTGAGAAAACACATAACGACCATCAATGATTGCCTTACTGTTCGTTTGACTGGATCACTCAGGACCTCTAGAGCTTCCTGGACCTGGAGATGAAACACTGTCAGTAGCACCTGGCCCGGTAGCATAGACATACGCTACCTTATAGAATTGAGCCTTAGCTGCCTGCTTTTCCTCGTCAGAGGAGCCGGGATCCAGCTTATCTGGGTGGGTTTCAAGCGCCTTCTGCTTGTATGCCCTGCGAACTGCCCGTATGAAATATCCGTTAAATTCTTGTACCAGTACATGTAGTCGAGAAGGATATCGTTATACCTTCTTCCGGCGTCGCATTGGTGGAAACTCCTAGGATATCGTACAATGTTCCCGGCATCGATAGCTACTTTGAAAAAGGCATGAAAAAAAGGCAAGTTGTAGTTGAAGATAAATATTCGGTGGTAAGAGGGACGTGTTGGGATCCAGGTCAACTTCAACCTTCGGAGTTTGCGCGACGCGCCACACATCACGTGTTGGTAATCGGTAAACGAAAACAAAAAATTAGGAAAGTTCAACTCTACAATCATTCTCGGTGTTCCAGTCACTTTGAAGTGTTCAGATAGACTCTAGGCATGCATCAAAACCTAGGCGTCTATGCTGCGCGAATAATGAAATCTCGGTTATCGTTCCTTGCAACCATGGACATCTTGACGACCAGTCATGATGCATGATCACGGGCATAAATGTGTCGCGGCCCGTTTTTCGCTAGAAATATCGGGGCCATGCATGTATCATGCACATTGGGACTCCAAATACTGGGAGCAACGTGAAATTCTTCCGTAATACCCATCATCTGGTCTCAATTATCACTGTATCCGAAGAGGGATAGGCGATTTCAAAAACGTGATGAAAAGGTATTTAATCGGCAAAATTACAGTCTTCTTCCCTCAGCCTATCGATACTGCAATGGTGGCAGTTACTCGCCTCACCTTTCTCTGTGGTCGCGTTCGGGCAGGTCGTCAATATAGTTTCGGCTGCTAACGTGTTCGCCCATTTCATGGTTCATTCTCTCACTTGTTGGCGTATTAAACGAATCTCATGTCTATTCCAACTAGGTCCAAAACTCATACTCATACTCCCAAAGTGATTGGGCAAACGATATCTCTATTGCTCAGTCAATCGGCATAGACGGGTTTGGTAACAGGTCTTATTTATGAGGAGTATAAGCTGCTCTAAACTCTTTGCACATAGCCCTGAATGTTGCCAGTCCCAGCGACTACGAGCATGACCGCATCGAAAACGCGTATGCAGCAGCGGAGGCCGCGGGATTTAAGCTCTTCTACTCTTTTGATATGGTCTCCGTCAGTGGGGCATGGTCATCAGACTCTATCGCCGCCCAAATCGAAAGGCACGCGACGTCTTCAAGTACATTCCTATGGAATGACGCCGTCCTTGTCTCTACTTACGCTGGCCAAGACAACGGAAATGAATTTTGGGCCGCCGTAAAGTCTACGCTCTCTAGCCAAGGAGTTGATATTTCTTTTGCGCCGGCCTTGACTTCTTACCGGGATCCGTCCCAGGCCGAGACGATGCTGTCGACCTTCACCTCAGTGGACGGCTTCACTAACTGGTGGTCCTGGTACGTTCTTACTAGCCGCACCACTTCCCAATTACTTACTTTATTTTCTTCTGCAGGCCCAATGATGGTATGTCGCTGGTCGTAAGTGTTAACAAACACTCATCGTCGTCTTCTGCCGTCAAGTCAACGAAACGCTCACCGTAGACACGGATCTTGCTTATAAGTCCGTGGTCAAAGGAAGTCGAACAGGTCCCTATATCATGGGTTCGTCAGTATCATACCTCCAAGCACTTTCCTCTGATGCTCATTTATTCCAGCCGTTTCACCGTGGCAATTCAAAGATATCAGTGACCAGAACTGGGTCGAGCAAAGTGACACTCTGTGGAATTACCGATGGCAACAGACTATCAATGACGTGCAGCCCGATATCGTTGAAATCGTAACCTGGAATGATTATGCGGAATGTGTGCCATCTTTGCTTTGTCTTATGCGCAAGACACCAATTTACCACATCAGCCCACTACATCGGCGACATCAATCCCAACGTTGCGGTAGGTTCAATCATGCTGGTTTTTAAATGTATTCTCAATGTTTCATCAGCTGTATGATGCGGCTGCCTATATCACTGGTATTGATCACGCCGCATGGAGAATCGTCGCTCAGTACTACATCAGCTACTTCAAGACTGGCACTGCCCCTCCCATCACCGTATGTAAACTAACAATGATTATCAATGCTCGCGCCTGCTAACTTTACACACAGGAGGACCAAGTAGTTTTCTGGTACCGCATCCATCCCCGCGAAGCGACGTGCTCCGGAGGGACCCAGCCCCGCATGTACAATTTCCCTGCGGATGCCGTGTTCGCTTTGGCAATGCTCGCCGAGGATGGAACCGTCGCTGTCGACATAGGCAGCACCAGCCATACCGAGTTCACCGCCAAAGGAGGCCAGCTTACCATGGGGGTTGCGTATTTCCCATCTGAAGACAATCAGACCCCTGAAGTCAGTCTCATTCGGAACGGCGCTACTGTGAAGTCGACAAATGGGCCGCAGGCTATCACGACGAGTTGTTCATACTACAACTTCAACCCTGTAGTGGGTGCTTTGAGTGCCTGAGTTTGTGTAGTTGACCGTCATCGATTATACCCTTATTTATCTCATTGGGCTCTTAATGAATACATGAATTATATGAATCGAGACGGGGCTTTATTTTTTGCACATACGTTTGTGCTCCTTCCAGTCACTAAGATCAGACTGATCAGGAAAGAGGTCGCGACGTAGACGAGAGGTCAGTAACTCACTTGATCTGGCACTGCCGATTGCAATAGCGCGCCTCGCATTTAGAACATTTCATCATCGCAGCAATCCCGTTATTGTGCGAGGGACATGTAGGATATGCGCAGACTATAGTATTCTGTTCCAGAGCGTTGAAATCCGCCAGAAGCTGAGTCAGGTGAGCCATTGGATCTTGCGTTTCTTTCCCATGCTTATCCACGAGCCCTAACGCGAGAGCCAGGTCCCTCGCTACACTTCTGATCGGTTCCAAGTTGGCTTTCACTGCGTTTTGGCTCTGTAGAAATGATTCGTTATATACTGCATGAACCATAGCGAGCACGCCTTGACCGAAATCCTCTGTTCTTGTCAGGAGTGTGCGAGCCACCTCCAGACCCGTTGTGGCAAGTCTGCAGCACTGTATAGTCTGCTTTGTGAGAAGCAATACTGCATCGCACTTCTCTGAAAAAAATGAGGGCCTGAAATAGGCCATGCGAAGACATCCTCACCACGATTAGGAATCGACAACGCTATCATCGGAGAAGTGACAACAAAATGTCCTAGCATTGAATGACTGAACATGAAAAGAAGGAAGTCGGATGTTTCTGAGTGTGTGAGATCCATAAGCCGAAGTCTAAATCAGGGTTGAGTATATATCGGCTGGTTGAACGCGAAGATCTTACACCATGACTCGAACAACGGCCACTGTGGCTTCGCCCTTGCTCTTCGCGCTGCCCAGGGCAGTACCAATGCAATCTCTCAGGACCTTATCTACGAACCCAGCGTACAGTTTGGACGGTATCGGTATTTTTTTATCAGCACAGGCTCCCAGCATTCCACAAAATGAAGAAAGATGTCGATCAAAGTTTGCATTGACGAGGAAACACTCCAGACGCAGGCAAAGGGCGGAAATACCGTAGTCCTCGTAATACTGTGTCACCGTGCGAACGTATACGTCGGAGGGATCGATTTGTAGTAATATATCGGGCTTGAGTATGCCTTGCTCATAGTCACGCTCTTCGGAACGAGCGGCCATGAGATAGAGCCATTGGTAAAAGACTACAGCCTTGAGTACGATGGAGTTGAATCTGCGGGACGCCTCAGCGATGTCGTTATTTGTAGACAAGAAGGAGGACGGTACGTCTTTTTGTTTTCTTCGAGAGCCATTGTCAAGATGAATAAGAGGTAACGTCGAATGACAAGACGGGCTGAGGAGCTCTTTTCATCTACTCGTTCGTCGTCATAGCTTCGGACATCCTGGGTGAAAATCAGCATTCTTGTAAGAGTGTCGAGAAAGCCAAGGACGCATCTACCCTTCGATTCTCCCATAACGTATTTATAGTCTCTTCCGCGCAGTCCACGTATTTTCGACGCGTCTTTTTGTTTTCAGCAGTATCAAATTGATTGGCAAGCCTCATAGCAAGGACAGAACGAATGATATCTGCGATGGCTTCGATCTACTCGAAACGATGAGTGGTGTATGACTCGGGGAACTTGAGAGTGTAACCTACCATCGTCGCCTGACTTTGAGACTTGATGCAGAGAACATCGATTTTTCCAGAGTCACGAAATGCTTCCCAACGAGGCCTACTGGTGAACATTTCTTCTGGATAGAGTGACGGTTTCCACCGAGGTACAGAGCTCATGAGCCGTTGAACGTCATCGAGCGTCGCCTGTTTACTTGATGGCTCTGGAACTGGAAGCATCGAGAGGGTAGTCAAAGTGATAGTAGCAGCCAAAGACGCTTTGCTTGGTCACCCGATGCGCTGATCCCTTCTTTTCGATTCGCACATCGTTATCCTTTTCGAGTAATCCACGCCGCTGATTACATGTAAAGCCACACCTCGAGTTCGACGTACAGTATCATGACAATACAGGAATGTAGTGAAGGCATGCGCCAAGATTTCTCAGGGATGGTATCCAGGCAAACCAACCGACCTTGAAGTTTGAATGAGCGACCCGACGGGCCGGAATCTTGACCTCGATAGGCACATAGGTCATAAGGTAAGCTCGGCGTGCTATCTTGTAGTGAGCACTCCGAGGTCCTTCGTTGCTCAACGGTAATCAACTATACCCGTATTTTATGTCACTGTATACTTGAGTCATTTTATACTGGCTGAAGGCTTTCATATGGCCTTTATTTTTTACTTATCCGCTTGTGCTTCTTCCAATCACTGGGTTAGAACTATTCAGCATAGTAGCAATGCAGCAAAAAAGATGTTAGGACTCACTCTACTTGGCACTGCCTGCTGCAGTAGCGCGTACTGCACTTTGAGCATCTCATAGTCACAGCAGCGCTCTCGTTAGTGCTTGCCTGTCAAGAGATTAAGAATCTGCCTAAGATTGATAGCCGTCGAAGCTTGTAGACTTCTTCTCTTCACGTCGTCCGGGTCAGTTCCCTGGCTCAAGATGTCCGTCCCTACTGTGTCAACGAAATGCAGCATATATTCTGGATGGTATCGGGATGCCGTTGTGGGCACAAGCCCCCAGCAACCCGGAGATCGAAATAAGATGTTGATCAAAGCCAGGATTGCGAGGAAAGACTCCAGGCGCGTGTAAAAGGCAGAAAGACCAAAATCATCTTTATACAGTACCACTGTGCGAGTATGGATATCTATTGCAGGAACATACACCGATATGTCGGCCTTGACCTTGCTTTGCTCGCCGTTACGTTCTTCAAAGCGAACACTTGTATCTGCAAACCTGCTTTATTAGTCTGTCCGCATTGCAAAGAAGAAAATCTGAATACATTGACACGTTTTCTTCCAGAGCCGAGTGACGCATAAGTCCATTTCGTGCAGCATATTGTAGGAGAGATACTGAGAAAAAAGAGGCAGCAGAGGCTTGAGGGAATCCAATAAGTTAGGGTCCGGAGGGACGGTCGATGAGGGATCCATGGAAGGAGGAAAATAGGGGCTTGATTGTTACCTTGGTTCCATTTTTAGACTACTTACCTTGGACTACCTTCCCTCAACGTGCCTTATCATTTTCATCTACTGGCTCGGGAGTCAAGGATACAATCGGATCAACGTATTCATTCTTCTCGGGGGGAAAAGCAATGATCCCATAGCCCTATTCTCAATATCTGATCACACTCATTGCTGACACCATAGATAAGTAGTGGCGAGTTAAAAAGTTACTCGTGGCTCATACTCCTCCGGTTTCAAGTCGCTTATCGTGACGTCGACAGGATGCAATCCTGTTGCCGAATTAAAACAGATAATAACTGTGCAGGTATAGGTTTTATGTTAATATTATATTTCCGATCTGATCAATGATGGGTGAATTCGAAGTCGGGGACAGGCCGATGTTCATTCTCTCTGCTCCAAGAACTTTCAGTTTGGTGGAGCCCCGTGTATGGATCTTCAAGGGCGCAGTTCATACCTGGACACGTAGCGTGGCCTGGGCATGGGGTTCAGCTGGCGTACATGTGAACGCTGTTCTTCCATATGGCTCCGGTGTGAGCGTGGCTGTTCTTGAATTTTATTGCTTGCCGATTGCGTTCAGGTACAAGGCATCGAGGCGAACAACAGGCTGCGCATGAGAAATCATTAAAGGAACAGGTCCCATTAGGCTCGACAGGGTATACGGCAAAAGACCTTGCGCTAGCCATAGTATTTTTGGCGAGTGATACGTCGCATCTCATGAAGGGTCAACTTTTCCCTGCTGATGGAGGATACGCCTCAGTTCGGTAAATTATAAGGGTGATCGTTAGGGAACACGTTGTGTTAGTACTGACGAAAGGAAGGCACAATGGTAAAGAACGTATGTATACCGCTAGGAAAGTCTGTCCAATATAACTCCGGTGACCGCCTATACTTAAAGAAGATCGAGTCCAGTAAAAGAGAGAATGAGAGTGTCGATATCAAGGCTGTTATTAGATTAGGCACGGCGAACAGTCAAGGGCATGCCGTCCGTCGGTTCTACCAAAAGATTTCTCCATCAAGAGCAACTCTTATCTCGCTGAATGATAACGACTTACTCATAGTGATGGCAGACGCAGGCTTAGCCTCTTGGCCTGGGTAAGCGGGATCGAAGTCAAAATTCAGGATTAATGAACTGTCAAAAAATCTCATCATCATCAGGCTGAACAGCAACAAAATTATTCCACTTACGCCAACACGGCTTTCATTTCGATAATGGCCATGGTCTTTCCAATACAGGAATGAGGTCCGGAAAGAAAGGAAAGATGGGAATATGAAGGATTGTATGCTTTGGGCAGATTGAACCATCGTTCAGGTCGGAATCTAAATACTTTCTCAGCACCGAAGGTGAGGGAATAAAATTCGAGTACTCACTCCTCAGCGTCCTCTCCCCAAACATGTTTCCATGTGTTAATCTGACGGATCTGTAGGTGCTTGAGTCTACCAGGGCAGGAATAGACCACAGAGTTCGTACACAAATTTGCAGGAGCGTTCCCTCTGGTACCAGAACACCATCAATATAATCCGTCGTAGCGGTCTTTCTTACGGTTGTCGGTATCGGAGGCATCACACGCAGACTTTCCATTCTGGAATGGAAATTGAATGAGCGAAAGACCGACCAAAAAGGTTGGACCTTACATCACGCAATCAAGCCATTCAAGACCATTCAAGGTTCGATAATCGGGCCTTGAATTTTCCTGGAATACAGGAGTAACTTCGTCACGCAGTCTTGACTGATACTCCTTATTATTTGCCAGGAGCCACAGCGTCTGTCCTCAGTGAGAACATTGATGGACGTGGAAAATGGAATCGTACTTACCCATGTCAAGCCGCTTGCTGTGGTTTCATGTCCAGCACCAAGGAAAGTGAGCTACATGAGTTCATCAGGACAGCTTTGTTCTTCCACTGCCGAAGTTAACTTACTACTTGGTCAACCATGATATTATCGCTCATGGCATACCCGCGTTGTTCCGTATCATTCGCCCTAGCACGCATTAGGAGGCTCATGATGTCTCGCTTCGCATGCATGTCGTCGGCAGATACACCAGATTCTTCCAAGTCTTTGATCTTCTCGGACAAGATTTGTCGTGAGATCTTACGAATTCGATGCATGCTGTCGAGTAACTCAGTGAATGGAGCTAGAAAAACACGTTGGAATCCTCCCAGACATCACGAAGAAAGAACTTGCCGAAGAACCTGGTATATTTGAAGACCGCACGGTATTTGTACGCGAAATCTGATGAAAGAAACCGTGGACCGCCAGGAAGTGCCATGGCGAACACGAAGCGGAACATGTTCTGGCCTAAGAAGATCTTCGACATCAGCCATGCGAAGGGGTTCGTAGAACAGCATGTAGACGAACCCGTTTGAAGGTTAAGTAAAGTATCGTATGCTTCAGCAAGCTCATCGTGGGGATTGTTTAAAGAGTCTGCATGGTATCCGAAAGCTGTCTCACAGATAATATCGAGAGTAACTTTGCTGACTAGAGTCTGTATTATTGTGCTGAATCTGAATAAGAATATTGAGGACTTACGCCATTCATACATAGGAAGAACAGCTCCTTTCCCACCGTTAAGGTCGAGTTTGGAAGACATTATGTTAACAAGACTGAATTGGGTTGCGTTATTGCGGCGATGATTGAAGAAAAGAAGACTCGCACTTGGTGATGGGTTCGTAGTACATATCCGTCTCTACAGGTTATTCTAAGCAAGCGGATAACAGGAGGATGAAGCACGTACGAGCCATAAGATTTTGTAAAGAGAACGCAGGGTTCATGACCCGACGCATTTGTTTGTGCTCGTCACCCATAACGGTCAATAATCCACGACCAGTGATAAGCTCGAAGAAATTCCTAAGGTATAGAGGCTGGCGCGGACAATGAGAATACACAAGGGAAAGAGGAGAGGCGCTCACCCTAGGACAGTCCAGCGGCCTGGACAATATTTGATGGAGACCCTCTGGAGTTATGAAGATTAAACGTTCAAGACCCACTGGCCCCACCGCCCGTACAATCGAACCATACTCGTTGATCCATTCCCGCGCTGCCATCCCCACCTGGGTGCTGAATATCTTCCTGGCTTGACCCAGGATGGGCTCTCCCACAGGCGGCCCAGGAAGATGACGCAGGGGCGAAATGAATCGTGGGTACACAATCAACCAGTAGACCACCCTGCAGACAAAATACGCTAAATAAGTGTTATTGGGCGGAATTCACGGAAAGGACAAAAAAAAAGTACCTCCACAAACATAGAATAGAAGCCGAAAGGTTAAGTTCGAGAGGCGCAAGGAATCCGCCACAGTTTCCGGGATAGATGAATGCATGGAGGGTATGAAAACGAGGGAACTCGGATCCATGTCATCTCACTAGAAGATCATCTATGTATACCAGCTATGTTACTGCCACTTTTCGGTTTAACAAGACAAAACATTGACGGGCATGTGCAGCCATCTGTTGGAGGCGGTCGAAGTACCTAGTTGATCGTTTTTATGGCACTTCTTGTCGGGCAACAAGCGGAACGGAACTGTCACTTTTTGCCTTTTCCCCATTTTGACATAGTACGGTCTTATGGAAGTGGATAATTATGGATCCACGGCTTTGCGGTGATCCAAGCGACACTCGGGCATGCATTGAACACTGACTTAGTGCGACGTCAATGCGATGAGATGGCGCGTCAATTTCTGCAGATCAGTCAAAGGATTCTATACGGTAAACACGGCTTACAGATTCTAAAGCAGATGTCAGCAATCAAACGAATTGATTGTCGAGTGTTTAAACAAGAATGATGATGGATGAGATAGCTGGCCGGGCCGGTAGCTTCCGAACATCCACCATATTTTGGCAAACGTAAGGTCACGGCAAAACTTCCTTCCCCTTCCTTCCTTATCGCACTCCGATGCCCATTGACGCCAAAGGGCGTCCTGAATCTGAGGCAGTACGAGTACATTCAGCTAATACTTTCTGAACACCCGAAAAGTGATCAGAGAGTTCTTGGAGCTTTTGCAAGCTTGCGCACCTGACAATCGATCATCCATGGCCAACGGCCCGGATTTGAAACCACGTTCAAATGACATCCGTAGTAAAGTTCGCCTGCTGTTCACTCCCCTTCTTTCCCCTAGGAACTCGATAATCACCCTGCAATCCGCCTTCAAAGATGCCCAACAATCCCGAACTGTACAACCCTCTCAAAGTCCTTCAGCATCCCGAATTTAAGGTTCTAGTGCCCGGAGAGAAGACAGACAAGGAAGCTAATATTGCGGCTTTTTATAATCCTGCACACGAAGTCCACCTAGTCCAGAAGCCTCGTCCTAAACCTGGGCCTGGGCAGGTCCTTCTACATGTTCGTGCCACAGGAATTTGCGGGTAATTGCTCCTAGCTGTCATAATGGTCTCTCGTTAATATATGCATGAGGTAGAAGCGACGTTCATTTCTGGCGCCATGGAAGGATCGGTGACATGATCGTCACTGATGAGGTAGGCAATTCTTTTATTGTCTCTCGTAACGACAATATTAAATGGGATCGTAGTGTGGATCAGGCCATGAGTCTGCAGGAGAGATTGTTGAAGTTGGAGAAGGCGTGACAAAATGGAAAGTCGGTACGTTTGCAACATCATTTAGTACTTCTGTGGTCATCAGGCTTTCTGCAGGCGATAGGGTTGCAATGGAAGTTGGAATTCCATGCTCACAGCCGTCGTGCACGCCTTGTCGCACGGGAAAGTACAATGGCTGTCCTGATGTCGTCTTCTTTTCCACCCCTCCTTATCACGGTCTGTATCACTTTATTAAATGTCAGCAACACATCACTGAACCTTGTGGTTTAGGCACTTTAACACGCTGGCATGTTCATCCCGAACAATGGCTGCATAGACTTCCCGACAATGTGACTTTCGAAGAGGGTGCTTTATGCGAGCCTTTGGCTGTCGCCTTAGCAGGAATCGATCGTGCAGGGCTTCGCCTCGGTGACCCTACTCTCATCTGGTACGCGTTTTTATACTTCTTTCACGCGCCAAATATCCAAAGCTATTAATGCAGCGGCGCCGGACCTATCGGTTTAGTATCCCTTCTTGCTGCGCGTGCCGCAGGAGCCGAACCCATCGTTATCACCGATCTCTTCCAAAGTCGTCTGGACTTTGCGAAGTCACTAGTACCCGGAGTGAAAACCGTTTTGATTGAGCGTGATTTAGCGCCCAAGGACCAGGCGAGTAAGATCAAAGAAGCCGCAGGTGGCGAGTTGAAGCTTGTGTTGGAATGTACCGGTGTGGAGAGTAGCATTAGTACAGCAATATTCGTGCGTCTCTCTCCTTTTTCACATGTGAGGTCTTCTGACCAGCGTCGTTTTTAGTCGGTGGAATTTGGTGGGAAAGTATTCGTTATCGGGGTTGGTAAAAGCGAGCAGAACGTAAGTTCTTCGTCAAAGGGTTGCTTCTTATGAACTCATGTATATTTTTCTCATAGTTCCCATTTATGCAACTGAGTGCAAATGAAATTGATCTCAAGTTCCAATACCGTTATTCCAATCAGGTGCATCCGATTCCCTTTCACACTGTGAGGTTTACGGGCGTACTTACCATCGTATAGTACCCGAAGGCGATACGCCTTGTGGCGGGTGGACTCATTAATCTCAAACCGCTGGTTACTCATCGTTTTGCCCTTGAGGATGCCATCGATGCGTTCAATGTTGCTGCTGACCCTGCACAAGGTGCTATCAAGGTGCAGATTCAGGATTAAGGCCTAGTATAAAATAGCAAGCCTAGGCTTAAAGTAGATGTACGGTAACATATAGTGCTAGGACGTATTGAACCTACTTGACTTGCAAACTCAATGAATGATCGATGATCGTTTGTAGGGCGGCCGGCCATCAACCCAAATTGGTTTGCGTGAAACTGATTATCCCGCCCTGTGGAGCTCTGTCTTTTCCCTTCTTATCTCTTTACTAGCGAACGATCTTGCCTCTTACTCTCTCACACTTCGGGGCAAACTTCATGTTTGTACAACGAGGATACATTGCAATACGCAGGCAAAGTCCACATCCAGTGCGAAAGCGTGTATCTAGCGGGAATTGAGTAACATATGTACTGTATGCAAGAGGGAGGGAGTCGAAGAGGTTGAGAAACTGCTATTGCACAATGTAGTAGAGGAGTAGTATGCACAGA
This sequence comes from Armillaria gallica, assembly GCA_037576215.1. Lineage (NCBI taxonomy): Eukaryota > Fungi > Basidiomycota > Agaricomycetes > Agaricales > Physalacriaceae > Armillaria > Armillaria gallica. The sequence goes on from JBANDB010000009.1 coordinate 3,041,623, forward strand.
AAAGAAATAGTGTACAGAATGCAGAGTCGAACACGAGAGGAATGCAAGGATGAGATAAACAAAATGTGATGTACCATAACAAGGAGCGATTAGTGCACAAGTATATAAGAGAAAGGACGGATAAGAGAAGAAAGAAAATGTTCACTGAACGATGCAGTTGCCAGAGGATTTGGTCTTTCTATGACTTCTATGACGACGAGAATCGACCAAAGCTCCAGGAAAGTGATCCTCGTCTGAGAAACCTGAAGCTATTCTCGATGGTGAATGGACTTCGCCTTCTTCAATGGGAGATATCGAACGTGTGCCACCATCGGTATCGGTAGAAAATGTGGATTTCCTTCCAGCACTTTCAGGTGCACTCCTGAGACTAGAACTATTCGGTGCAGTACTGTTACTCGACAGCGATTGTGGCCGCTCCTTCGTTATCTTCCGCTGTAAGGCAGGGCCCTTTGTACGACTAGCTTTGTCCGGAGAAGACGTCGACGAACCAGCTACGGAATAGTCTTGATCCGGGGTAAGGTTACTTCGCGACCGCTTAAACGCTTCAATGAACTTGAACGCAGTAGGTTGTGAGCCGGCGCTTGTGTTTGGGGTAGCGGGAGGCACATCGATACTTGTCCGCGGGGTGTGGGTATGTGCAACGTAAGAGACATCGGACATCGGACTCGTGGGATGACCATCGCGTAGTAGATCGGCTGGATTAGAATAAACACTGTTGGGATTGCCCTTCTCGGCGTACTGGGCGTACAACAACAGCTGAGCGCGAAGATCGCAGGTGGGTGGGGCATTACGGGCACACTTGGAATGTGAGATAAGGCTGCACTGCGAACAAAGAACAGCACTCTTCTTAACGTTCAGAAGACATACTCGGCAAGTCATAGCTATGTGAGAGCTTCATCAACACGATATGAACCTGATGATCAGAAAAACTTACGTTTGCTAAATGTGGTTTTCACAAAGGTATGCTCGCGAGGTGATATGTCGTTATCGGCTAAGGGTCGAGCCGACGAGTTGGAATGACGGCGGGGAGGTGAGCGGCTGACTGGATCATCGTGGGGATGTTCTCCAAGTGGTGGTGTATCTGGCATTTCTACCAGCGACAAAAATCGAACAGCCTCAGATTTCTGCAAATCCGCGCTGACTCGACGAAGGAAGGGGATGCTGTCTTGCGGACGAAGTTCCTATGGCGACAGGTCAACAAAACATCGTGAACGTATGATGTAAGTAGACTCGCCTTGTGAGCACCCCAGTTCTTCTTGAGCCACTCATGTTCACACAGGAGATCCGCACCGGGACGCTTAGCCGGGTCTTTGTTGAAACATTGTCGCAGGAAATCTTCCAGTAGAGGAGAGCAACCATCTGGAATCGGCGGCATGTCATCTTCCACAATCCGGAACATTACTAGGGAGGTGTATGAATATAATAAGGACAAACTAAACCTGAAGAAATGCATACCTGACATGCTGTTGGCGATGTCACCATACGGCGGTCTTCCGGTGAGCAGTTCTATCACTGTACATGCCAATGACCAGATGTCAGATTTCGGAGAGGCTCCTTTCAGTTCTATGACCTCCGGTGCCATCCAGTTAGGCGTCCCGGCGACATCTTTAATTTCTCGCTCCATTGCACGCAAGTTTAGAGAAACACCAAAGTCGGAAAGCTTGACATTGCCATTCTTGGTGGTGAGGATGTTGGCCGCTTTGAGATCACAATGCACGACATCACTTGTATGCAAGTAATGCAGACCCTCGAGAATCTTGACCACGTAGCTAGCAACGAGGCGCTCATTTAGTTTGCCGAACGCCTTCAGTGTCTGGCCAAGCGACCCATTCTCTGCGTATCTATAGGCGCAAATAAGACGAGGGTAACACGGAGTAAAGAAGCGACGTACTCAAGAACAATACTTAAAGTATCGGTGTCTCGGGCCATGCCTTCGTATTTGACTATGCTTGGATGCGACAATCGCTTGACAAGATCCACCTCTCTCATAAGCGTCGTAACCTCATCTTCCTTCAGTCCCTCAAGTCTAATGCGCTTAACAGCCACCATCTGTCCCGTATTGAGGTTCAAGGCCCGGTACACCGAACCAAACTGACCACGACCGATACAATTACCGAGTTGCTGGATCATGAAGCCTTAGTCAGAGGGATTTCCGTTACTTCAAAAGAGTACGTACGAAATGGGTAGGTGGCTTTCCTTCCTCTCGAATAATCAATGGCTTGCGTACCGCACTCCCCTCCATCGAATCTCGCGACAGCAAATCGCTGGCACTCGTATTCCCAGATGACGCTACACCCAGGTTGACCATACTCTCAAACCGAGATCGCGCAGGCTTGGCACCCAATTCATCGTATGAGCTGGGTCGAGTACGTCTCCTACTGCTACCCTCGATGTCACTTTGGAATCGACCGCGGAGAGGGCGAGGAGCGTCGGAGCTCCCGGCGGGACTGTCTCCGGATGAGGAGTGTGGGGAGATACCAGGTGTGTGCTCTCCAGACGCCGTTCGAGGAAATGGCACCATCTTGTCCGAATCCGAGCCACGAGATTCATCGACATTCTTAGGTACGAGAGATCCACTTCGCTGGGCAGGCTTGGTACTATGTCGTCGAAGTATTGCCTTGCTTGATGAGGAGCGTCAGGGCTGACATCCCGGCGAAGAGACGGTTCCCGGGGTAAGAGAACCGGTGAATCAATACTATGACGTGCACGGTGAGTCGGTCTTCTCGGAAACTGCGGCAACGATTCGACACTTTCATTACGGCGATTAGAACCAACAATGGCAAGCTTTCGAGGGGCAGACGTGGATGCAGGTGATGGGGTATAGGAACGATCATCGGCGTCATCGGACGATGTAGATGATTTAGCAGGGACAGGTCGAGGTTGATTGTGCGCCTGGAGAACGTCAAGGAAATCATCTGGCCATTTACCTTTGCCAAGACGGAGAGCATGACCTCGCTCTTGTTTATTTTCCTCTGTTTCTGTTTCCAGCTCTGCTGCAGCACGCTTCGCTTTACCACGACCATTACCCCTAGAACTTGCGCTACTCTCATCTGTCTCCTCAATCACCCTGGAAAGATCTACGACTGCGGCATCGCTCAGCTTGCGATCATACTTGCCACACGAATCCGTTCGTTTACGAGCCAAGTCCTCAGCGATGGAGATGCCTTCCGCTCGATTTATGGAGGGTGACTCGGAAGTAGCCTCAGTGGTGATTGTTCGAATGGTACCGAACTTGTTCAGAACACTACTTGTCGCCCTTCCGACATCCAAGAGACTAGAGAACATGGTCCCCGTGGTAGCAGTGCTAGTATCGGTCATGGTCGAAACTGTAGAATGACGAATGAAATGATTAGAGGTAACAGAGTCCCGGATGGACGCGTCGCCGATAGAAGCACGAGTGGAATCGGCGACAGAAGAACGAAGGTTCACTGCGCAAGTGAACAGACCACGGCCATCCTCGTCTTCATTCACTGTCTTGGTGGAACGAGCACGAAGAGGAGACCTAGGGGGAGGGGTCAAGACCTTTGCGATATCTTTGCTCCGATCACTTTCGTCAACAATGGTTTTATTTTGTTGCGTTTTACTCTTTGAGACAGATGCCTCTTCAGGACTGTCTGATCGTACGGTGGGTAATCCAGACGAAGGGCTCCATCGTTTGCGAACAGGTGGCGGAGTCGGCGGGGGAGAGTTCTGGGCGTACAGATTTGGCGAAGAGGAGGCGGCCCGGGAGGTCGTACCCTGAGTGTAAGGGCCCGCCGGAGACGGTTTCTTGGTTTGACCCGACAGGACCTTCGATGGATCGGCAACAGGGGCGTCGACGAACTTGATCAACGCGATTATTGTTTTGGCGACACGCGTTAACGACTCTCCTGACGCCTCGATTAAATCATCGCGTTGAAACAAATCGTCATCAGGCAACCCATAGGAAGAACAGGCTGCCAGGAACTTCGTTATGTTAGAACTTCTGACTAAACCGTCTTCGCGAGGGTCAGGCCGCACGACCGAGCTCGAACGAAGTTTATTCATTAATCTGGGGATAGAGATCAGGTCATATACATAGATGCGTAGGCAAGACGAGACTCACTGGCACAGCACGAAACCATCCCGCAGAGCTTCCGTAAATAGTCGACGCTCACGCTCTTCACCACTTGCGTTAAGTCCGCTGGAGGACAATCCACCAACGTTAGACAGATTGCTCGAACTGCCGTTCGCACCACTCTTGCCCCATATTCGTTCAAGCCGTGACAAGGCACGCATGCGGACTTCCACTTCCTCCCAATCCCTTGCCCCTACTTCCGTTCGCGTGGCATGTACAGGGGGCTTATTGACCTCCTTACATAGCAACGTGGTAGCCGACCTGATAAGTTCGCGAAACGCGGGATCAGACGAAGGTGATGTCAATGAGGCACTTGAAATATTGAAGTGTCTGTTCTGAGCGTATGAACGTTGGTTTGGTGATACAGGCCGCGGTCGAATCGGTGATGGAGATTCGTCTCTGGCCAAGTTCGGGGATCCAGTAGACGGTCGCCGAGGAGAGTCTATTGATGGTCGCCGTGGAGAGTCTATCGAAGGTCGCCGTGAATCCACGGATGGTCGCCTGGGTGTAGGAGACGACCCGGTTATTTGAGTTGTCGGAAGGTGGGAAGTAGACGATGAGGTTAAGCCACGCTGTGATGGCAAGACAACGCGATTTCTGGTGGAAGGTGATCGAGCCCTAATGGGGCTCGAATTCCTCGGTAAAATTGCGGAAGTTGATGCAGGTGGCGAGTCTGAATTTTGCGCAGGCATTTTAGGAGAAAGTTGCCCTCGCGAGCCTGATGCAGGTGTGGGCGTATCGGGAGGACTACTGAGGTCACGACGGGGCTTTGAGGGTGTCTCTGGTGGACGGGGCGCTAGGTTCACGGACTGACTGGATGGCGAAGGCGAGATGTTGTGAGGAGCAGATCTGGTAGACTTATGCCTCAATATCGGTTCCTTGGACTCGGATACGGAGCGACCATCGGTGAGAGCTGGTGGTGAAATTTGCGACGGATGATTGTTGCTCGATCTTCGTGTCCGGTCTCGAGCTGGTCGCGACGGGGAAACGTGGGTAGGACTGGTCGATGACGATGAGGCGGGGATTACAAGCTGGGACTTGGGTGATGGTAGAGCCTGCGAGGAAAGATGGAGAGCGGGAGATGACATGGATCCCTGGCGGAGTGACGGCGTTACAAAACTGGCAAACCCGGCGAGGCGCACCTTGTGGGTGGCCTCGTCTGCGGCAGGTGGAATGGGCGAAGGAGCCGGCGTAACGGACTCTCTGCCACCGCGACGGAAGTTGACTTTGGATTCCAATCTTCTTAGCATGCCATGTTTCTCTTTATCTTTCTGTGGATCCTCCCTTTCCTTTCCCTTGCTGGTCTTGGGTGTGATAGTCGCAAAGTCGTCGACGGGAGGTGCCTGTTTCTTGGATCTCGTCGCAGTTCGAATACTCTGCTCAAGAGAAGAACGAAGGCGGGTGAACGGTTTTGTGGGAAAGTCCGCTGCTGCTGCTGACGATGAGGAGGAAGAGGGGGGCTGTTTTGAACGAGAGGACGAAGCAGTCGGGAGCATCTTGTTATTTGAGATGCGCTGGTGGGATGCCATAGGGAACGGTCCAGAGACCGAGACGTTAGGAAGTACTGCAGCCGCCATGTATGAATTGAACGGCACGGAAATGACTTCGATAGTAGACAATGGAGTAATCAAAGCGTAATCTTGACGGTTAAGGCCCAGATTGTCGGTTGTCAGTGGTGGCCAGACAGGACTTGAACAAACGAGTCGTCGCCGATAATGTATTCAGCACAATGGTGAGTGCGAATGGCGGGGGAAAAGGAAAGTGAAACCAGGCTTGGTCGGACACTCTAGGGACGAAAGCAAGCAAGTCAGTCAATACAGCAATTCAGAAGAAGAAGAATCGCGAGCAAGAAGAGCAATGGATGTCCAGCGAAAGCCAGAAGCAAGACGGGAAAGGGAAATCCTAGACAATGAGTGTAGAGTACAAACCTGGACAGCTATCTGACCTCGATTCCGTGCTACTGTGATTTCGATGTCGTCTGCGCCGTCGTAGCTCGTGACGTTAGCAATTGTTGCGATGACTGGAAAAACGAAGGGTCGGAATCGAGAGCAGCACACAGGTCGGGATGGCTGTTCAGCGGCGCTGGTGGACGGTGAACAGCGACGGAAAGCGACAACAATCGTGGACGCCGCTAGGCGCAACGACGATACAGGGTATCAGCGCCGACCCCGGAAGAGGAATGTGCCTGTAGCTCAAGGTCGGGGGCAAAGAGAGGCAGGTTCGATCGGTCATATCACGGCAACCACTTCAAGTTCCTGGTAATTTTTTTAAACAAATTTGGGCCTCAATCGCTCCTCGGAAGCGTATTACTTGTAACAGATGTCTTTCGTTGGAAATTCACGGAATATCGTGGAATACATGTCAGTAAGCGTAAATTTAACAGCTGTGTCCATTCGTATGCCCCGCCATCGACAACGGGAAAGGATTTTCAAACTGGAGAGTGAAATCATGACTGAAGCGCTGACAGCTCTTCTGTTACTTACATCAAAGATTGAATTTAGAATGATTAGAGAATGATGAATAGATGACGCAGCATACTGTCACCACTCTCAAGTGCCCACCCCTGTCCGTAAATTGTCTGTATTTCGGATGGAACCAACACGGAGACTTCATGGAATCCCCTATTCGTAACGCCACCGCTTCGTCGATTCATTCAATAGTACAGGAAGGTTTCCCGGACAGGGATACAAGACCCTGGATAATGGTACAGCATCGCTGATAAGGACCTCGAGGTGATCCAAAGAGCTTTTCTGCGCCCTCCTAGAGGCGATCACGTGTGGTCGTGGAGACGCGTTTTCTCCGAAAACAGAAATACACAGCCAAATGGCAGATGAATTCGTCCGCTTTTCGGCTATAAGAGTCCACCAGCATGACCCAACAAGTGTGCCATGCGGGTGTTGTATGTACAGCTGGACCATCCGAAGGCTCTAAATTGGGTCGTGGATGCTTACCCATGACATTAACGGTGGAAAGAAGCATTTGTTCCGGTCCCAGCCTTTCTGTCAACAAACGCGCATGGCGAACATGATCCACTTACCTTGGGGATCATCTTGAGCCAATTCTAGTATACGTAGTCCAGAAGCCGCCATAAAAGTAGCCAGAGCATAAGCTACACTTGAGCAGAGTAATCTTTGGAACGACCCAGGGGAAGCTAGTTGTCTATGATATCCGCCCGAGACAGAGAACAAGAATACTGTGAGATCATGTTGATTGTCCACCGCTGTCAACCTCAATAGATATATAGGCAGTTCGCCGCTTCCTGCCGGCGTCGTCAAAGGTCGCGACGTGAGGAGTACACCGCAGAAGAAGCAAGGCAACAATGTGGACGCGGAGCCCGGGCCGGGAAGGAATTGATTTGTTTGTACTCGTTGAATCCCAATGTCTGTTGGATTCCCACGCCATAATCTGAGTCACACTCCCAGATAACGGGTGAGACTTGCTTTCCGACGACGATGAGCACGCGTACGACACGAGCAAGAGCAGCCCTGGGCTCTACACCACCATCGTCTTCTGCACCAGTAAAACAACCTGCAAAGCCAAAGGGTCGCACTGACAGTGCCCACAAAGTGACTGCTCATCCTGAGAAGGAAAATGAGAAATCGGGAACCAAACTCAAATCCACCCGCACCAAGGTCACCAAGAGCAAGAATGTGTATTGCATTTGCAGGAAGGGTGACGATGGCACACCGATGATACAGTGCGCTGAGTGCACTGACTGGTACGTCTTCCGTATTTCCGATATCTTCTTGATACTCATTCCAGATGACACAGGTACCATTTTTCTTGTGTGAATTTGACCGAGAATACAGCGGAAGATATAGGTGAGCAGGTCTTTCCCCGATCTCCCCCCTCTCCTTATCGCTGCGGGTCCTCAAACATGTTTGATACCTGCAGCGTTGTCCCAATTTTTTTTTTCCCTTATCATCATTGGGAGCTGTGCTGATTTTTTATTTTTTATTTTCACTCTAGCGGCCTACATCTGTCCCGGATGCACCGAGAAGACCGGTCGTCATACTGCAAGTGAGTATCTCCCGTCTTCCTACTCGCTCTGGTTCTCGTGTAGTCGTCGCTTTGCCATATATTGTAACTTTTCGCTGCATTATATCCCAACTATGACCATGCTATCCAATGTACGTGCCGCAAGTGGTGGTCTCTTCTGTTTTCATGGACAGAAAACGGCGTATCTTGAATCTGCCAGTCGTACTTGCAGCCCTGAAGTTACATAGATGTAGAACAACGGCGAGACAACGTGAGCCAGAGCGATAGATGTCATATTTCTATCAGTCAACTCGTATAATGGACACTGACATATGGTTTGCAGTGACATGGGAGGGACCCAATGCACTTGAAGAAGCCGCATCTCTGCTGCCAGCCAAGGCAGCCACGCGACGAAAGGCACTCCAATCCGACGCCGAGGAACCGTCAGAGTCGGAAAACGTCCCAAGCAGTGAAGACGAGTACGTCGCAGAAAACGTGCAGCCGAGAGTAGGGGCTAAGGTCCGTAGCATTCAGTTATACTCGGGGTTTTCCAGTTTCTCACGCTCTCGCCAGCGACCCACCCGTCGATTGTCCTACTCATCAGAATCAGAGTCGGATAGTTCCAAGAAGCCTGCTCGAAACCGCCGATCGTCTCACCGCTCTCCGGGCCCTAGCAATACTCTCAAACGCAAGGCCCAGGCAGTTCCTCATCCCCCACCGGCATCAAAGAAGACCAAGACGTCGCCTGAGTCAACGGAAGATCCAACAAGGAAGTACTGTCTCGGAAAATTGGAGGATCTCTTTTGCGGCATATTTCTCAAGTATCCTCTTGTACGTACCAAAGACGACGGTGAAGGATCAGACGGCGTGGAGAAAAAGGCGGAGGAGTTAACTGAGGAAGAGAAGGAGGCTGTTTTGAGTGCTGCTCGTCAGTTCGCTAATGATCTTGAGCATTGTGTGTACGAAATATACTGTGACCCAGATAAGCACGCTGGAGATGGTTACAAGTGAGTTACTCGCAATGCAAATTGTTGCTCATGTACTGACTACTATTCTGTGTCACAGGGATCGATTTCGGACGTTACAATTCAATCTTAGCAAAGTTGATCGTGTCGTTCTTCATAAGCGCATAGTTTCGGGGAAGATATCCGCGAAAGAAATATCCACTATGTCTTCCACTGATCTAGCGGACGAGGAGACGAAGCAATCCATCAAAATCGCTGAAAAGGAATCTCTGGAACATTCAATTCTGCAGAAAACTACAGCGCCCCGTACTAAGATCACACACAAGGGTCTGCAGGATATCGAGGATGTCAATGGCGAGGTTGCTAGTCGGCGTGAACGAGACCGCGAGCGTGAAGCTGAAGAACAGGAGAGGATGGAAAGGGAGCGCATGGCTCGACTCAGAGCAGCTCAGCCTCGTCAGCGCACAATGTCCGTGTCTGTTCCACCTGAGTCTCCCGTATCGCAGAACGCGTCTTGGGGCTTGCCACCTCCGGTACCATTGCATGATGTACATGCACCTGCGGACTCATACGCTTCAGCGAGACCGCCGGTATACGAAAACGCGACCGAGCCCGTCGAACCAGAACTGAGTCTTACCGACTTGATTAACATTGACGATGATCCCATGGTCGAGGCGGCTCCTACCGACGGAGCATCCGCGGCTTCTCCTGTCGTTTCAGCACCAGAACTTGCCACCCTTAACGTTGCTTCTCCTACCATAGGCATCTCCCCCTTCGCGTCGCGTCCATCACTTCCCGAAACGCCCTCTCCGCATCATTTGATCTCAACTCGATATGGTCCTCACAGAACACGGAGGAGGCGAAAACGTCGCAGGAACCTTCCCCTCCTCAAGAGACCAAGGATCAACCCATAGACCCTGAACCGATTGCAGAAGCTGATGATCGGGACTTTGATATGTTTTTGGAGGAGAAAGAACCCGAGAGGCCTCTGTCACCAGGCGGTCTGCAAGCTGCATTCAACGCCACAGAACCTGTGTGGTCGGGAAAGGTACGTGTGCAGCTCGTCGGTTCACACCCATATAAATCATTAATCAATTGCACATTTTTAGATTACAATGCCTCTGGATTCTTCGATTCCTACTGAGACACCCATTGTTGCGCGACAGATGGGGGGAAGACCAATAGAAGTGGGCTCTCCGCTTTGGCGTACGCTATTCCCCGCGGACCTGCTCAGGATTGATGGCCGAGTACCAGTTGACAAGTCGGCTCAATTCTTGCTTCAAGTCAGATTAAACCCTTCAAAGGAGCTGATTGGCGCAGCTTTTATGCCAGCTCCTGACGCAACTGACAACGGTTTCATGGTATTTGCGGACTTTTTAATAGGAAAAGGGTATGCTTCTTTGGACTTGATGCGTACGTTCGAGGCTCATGTATTTTTCTTTCACAGACGACATGGGTTGGTATTTCCATGGGGACCACGACCGAAGGACGCTCCCGGTCGCGAGCTCTACATAGTTCCTCTACTTTCGAGCGATCCGATCCCGGAGTTCATGGAACTTCTCGACAATCTACGTCTACCCAAAGTACGACAGACAACCTACATGATTGGCATCTGGGTGCTGAACAAAGGAGAACTCAAACCACCTCCAGAACCAGTGACTGCCCCGCCTCCAACAATCTCGCCACCTGTTCCAGCAGCACCAGCGATCTCTCCTATACCCAATATCCCAGCTTTGGCAAATCTTGCTCCTCCTCCCATAGCACCAGCACAAATTGAACCGGCAGCATTGGCAGCCGAAGTTGCTGCGCTCACTCCAGAGCAAATTCAGCTTATGATTCGAACCCTACAAGGTCCGGGTGGTTTATCCATCCCCATACCGTCCGTTCCTACACCCGCTCCAGCACCATCGATACCGGTTGCCCCACTTGCTCCTGCACCTTTGCCACAGTCATGGGGAATTAACTCGTTGCAGCCGCCACCACCGCCACACCACAATGGCGGTCCCCCGATGTACGGCATATACCCGCCACTACCACCACCACAACCACCGACTAATTCTGATCAACGTCGGGATTACTCGCGTCCTGGGTATGATCGGGGTGGGTCAGGTGAGTTTCGCGAACGACGTGATTCTCGTGGTGGACTTGATCGAGGCGGCGATCGTTCAAGGGGTCGTGGAAGGGGTCGTGGTCGAGGGGGTGGAAATGATATGAATCGTCCTGTTGATTCGGGTTGGCCCCGTAGACGACCAGATGGAGGCTCTACCAACGGGAATCCTTCACCGCAATGGTGATAAGTACGGACTTGATGATGTATCACACTTTTGACCTTCTCATATCTGTAGCTCGAGATACTTATCTTTCTTCCTATCTTATACATATGTACGATATGGTTTCCTGTCATTTTTAGTTGGCTGTTGAATTCCGCATTCTACGAATAAGTACTAACAAGGAGGCATCCTTGCAGTGCGGTGGTGACATAGAAGCTAAGTAATGAGAAGGATATGTCGTGGCATTTGTTAGAAGTAACGTAATAACTAAAGCACTTGGCGCTGAAGCAAATCAGCTAGAAGTTTATATATTTGATATGTACTTTGTATTGTTCGAAATCTGGAGCTTCCAGTAAGCTTCTGCCCCTTTCAAATATCCACACCTCAAGCCAACGATCCAAATAGTAAAAACGTTAACCATGGTATGAAGAAGACGCGTTGACACGGCCACCAGTACTGCCCAGTACTGCCCCAACCAAATTTGATTCCTTAACGACACCCATGTCCCTTGATAGGCGCTCATCAGAAAAATGTCTACTCTAAGTAGTACTCAGGGCGGTGTGCTTGACTTTTTCCCTCAACATCCATGTCGCCCTCTTAACCTTCAAGCTTCATGCCTAAAGTCACTTCCAGTGAACCTAGCCAGCCCCGTGTCGTCGCGCCAACCTATGCATTTGACCCCAACGGTATCTATGCTGACCCTCACGTTCAAGCATGGGCGACGTATTACGCGAACGGCGGAACAGATTTGGCTGGAGCCAGTTATTTCATTTCGATACCAGGCCTCACTGACAATACATTGGGCCAGGAGACTGTACAATCACCAGTAGGGGAAATTGTTTCTTCTGCGCCGGAGGACCCTGCAAGCGCCCTGGCTCGCCCGCACGGACCCAGGAATTTCCAGGCCCGACCAAAACAAAGGTCAAAGGGCCTTCTTGGTTTACTGGAGTTTTTACATATTACACGCAAGCCAAGGCCAGCTTCTGTTACCCCCTGGGTGGCAAACACTGGTTCGAGTGTAGTGAACGGCTTGATAGATCCTTCCGGTAGTGGCCAAACAACAAAGCGCCAGGAAAAAGGGAGCCAGGTCAACGACATCCGTATCTACTCAGTCGCAGTCGATTCATAATTCTTCTAGCTTGCTGTTCGCAATAACGTCGGTGGGTTTAGTGACCTGTCATCTTTCAGCTCCGATTTAAGCCAGGAGGAGCACACCCTGCAAAAACCTGAGTATGAGCAACCTAGCTATCAAGCTGCATCCGTGAGATTCAATCCTCTTCATAGACCATTCGTTCAATTAATTGTTCTGTTCAGCTTAACGAAAAGACAAGACCAGACCAGCCTCCTTCATATGCGGAGAGCGTCTTTTATCAGACGCCACCGATAACGTATCCGTCTGGGAAGGTCTCCTTCTCGCCATACGTACATTTTGGTTCGGATGGAACGGGGTCATTGGGACAGCCATCCCAAAGACCTCTTCCTTTCCCCCAGTCGGCCTCTGCTTATTCCGATGCCAAATATACCGACTTGAAGTCCTCGCCAAAAGTTGAGCCTCAAGACATCTACTGGGACCCTGATGTCGACGTTGAGGATACAAGAAATGCACCACTTGAAGTTGTCGGCGAATCACTATCAACAATCGAAGAAACCCTTGAACCTCTCTCTTCGAATAGACCAATATATCATGTCCGTTGACGTTCTTCGACTGACTGCCGAAATGCTGACGTTACTGGCAAGAATTTAATGACTCTTTTGTTGATGGAAGTAACGCCAGTGAATACCCCGATGACGAAAAGGCAAGAGACTCACTTTAATATCATATCTTATAAACTGATGTGTTTCAGCATCCTGGACACATTGAAGGACCATTCTGATGCTTTGAAGTCTTTCAATGCAGTCACGTCGCTCGTAAGAAGTCAGGTTTATCGAGGAAGCTTGCTACAGGTATTTCCAATCTAGTTAATGGTTAGTCTTCATGACTCATTTATCACAGATTGCATCTGTGCTTGGTGTTAGCGATGACCCACGCGTACGAGAAGCACTTCAAGCCGACGAAGAGGTCATTGCAGGTTTACTGCATCGCGTATCTCAATCCGATTCCGACCGAGAGGAGGTTCTAGCGCTTCTAGACGACGATGCACAAAACTTCCTAAATGTCGTGCAAGACGTAAGTCCATCTTAGCTATGAGAATAAATTTAATCATGTACCCAGGTGCTCGATCGAGGTTTTCTCCTCGGTGACCCTGCTGAGGGGCTCAAAGCTCGTCGGCTTCTGGTAAAGCTCTCGTCGACGTGTTACAAACTTCCTTCGAAGCTTTTCATCGAAGGTGTTGAATTGTCTGACGCGCACGCGACTTTTGGTGGAGGATTTGGAGATGTTTTTAGGGCTTCTTATAACGGCCAAGCGGTAGCGCTCAAGCGCATGAGAATATTCCAAAGGGATCCTAACCTTCCTAGCATACGTCGGGTAGGCCAATCACCGCTCTAGCATTGGCAAAGTCATTCACATAGCATCCTTCATGCAGAGGTTTTGCCAAGAAGCCTTAACTTGGCAAAGCTTGAAGCATGCATACATCGTCCCGTTTCTTGGAATTGTAGCTGAAGAATTTCCAACCGCTCTTTGCTTAGTTTCTCCGTGGATGAGAAATGGGACGGTCCTGAAATATCTTGCGGACAATGGCAGAGTTAACGTTAATAAACGAGTACGTCGATTTTTTCAATCTTCCCCACCCTTTTTGATATTAGGCTCTAGTTGTATGAAATATCGCAAGGACTAGCTTACCTCCATTCACAGCACATTGTACACGGTGACCTTCGCGGGGTGCGTATTATTTGCTGCGGTCCTTTCGCGTATCAATCTGACCACTCTGGTAGTCAAATATATTGATAAATGATGACTGGCAGGCCTGCCTGACAGATTTTGGCTTGACTGTTTTCAATGATGCCACTCCGGCCACCTACACGTCGAGACACGAGGGCTCGGTACGGTGGATGGCACCCGAACTCTATTTCCCCCAGTCTTTCGGTCTTGACCGTTTTCGCTTGACGCCTGCTAGTGACATATACGCGTTTGGGTGCGTTTGTTTGGAGGTGAGATCCAGGATCTTATGACTATCTTATTTTAGGTCTAATTTCACTGTTGTAGCTTTACACGGGTCGTGCACCGTTCCACGATATTTTCCATGACCCTGCGATAGTCCTCAAAGTGACGGAGGGGAAGAGGCCCGAACGACCGTCGGGTTCTGAGGCAATGTCTGACGAACTGTGGAAACTCGTCGAGTCTTGTTGGAGCCATCAGTTCAATGACCGTCCGCACATCGACACCGTGGTCGACGTAATGTCTACCCTTAGTCACGTCAGTATCATCGCTCTTCAGATCTACATATTTTGACAAAGAATTGCAGCTCTTTTTACAGCCTCTACATATCTTAGCTTCCCCAAGCAGCGATATTCTAACGCCAATCCAGGAAAGGGCCAACCTTGGTAGCCAAAAGCGTGTACATTTCAATGTACCTGACTCCTCTGGCTCGACTACCTCTCTGGGATTGACCTCCGCGCAGTCCCTACCCGTTCCCAGCTCAGAGTCCATTTCCATAACGATACCGATGTTAGCAAATCCTACGACCCCTTTGGAGGATCTGGAATACTATGGACCAGAATCAGATGGATCGTCTTCAGCTACTGATCTGTTTGACAATGATGGCAAGGACGATGAATCTACTATATCGTCAACCTCAAGGGACGACCTGGATCTATCCTTTGATCCCCAGTTGTTTGTGTCTCCAAGAAAGTGCCGCCCTTCAAGTGGCCCTAGAGTCAATTTTGGCTACGGAAGAGGAACAGGCGAGGCTGCCGGGATTTGGGATTTCGAGGCGGAGCTTGAAGAGCAACTGTACTGGGACATGTCCTTGCTATCTGAGGCTGCCCTCTGTCTCCGAACACGAGTCATGAAAAACACGAATGTAAGAAATGGTGTTTCATATCCGTCATCTTTTAACGGAAAAGATATCATTGTAAGTCTTATTCCTTTCTTCAAGTTGATATTAAATATACATTCTCTAGGCCACGTTACGAGCGTGTATTGAGGAAGAGCACGAAGATACCGATACTCCCCTACCTCTGGAATCGCTAGTTCTGGATATCGCTCGAAGCCTACAGCGCCAGTTCTTGTTCTGTGAGGTAGGGTCACTGGAATGGGGCGAGGAAACAATATACAACGGCGAAGAGCGCATATATAGGTTTCTGGACGATCAAGAAGACTCTTTGTCTACAAGTACAGACGACGAGGTTCCAACCGGAGTTATACCAATGTTAACTCCCTGTTATTCTCCAACCTGTTCAGATGATTGGCCCTGTTTTTCCCATGCCTGTCCTAGATGGGTATGAATATCGCTTCTTGCGTATCATCAAAGACTAATGCAACTTTCAGGGCAAAGCACAACCTTCGCGACCTGAAAGTGGTCAACCTGTCACCTTGGCTTCCAAAGTGAAACCGTCGGGCGTTATGATAGCTTCTACGCGTCCAGCAGACATTACCCTACTCCTTGATCGTGTGAGGGACATAGGCAGTACCTCACACTCTGTTAAATCTGTTCCTGGCAACCTTCTATCACCACTCGATGATCCAGTTCGCCCGCAGGTGGCGTCAACTGGGTCAGAAGGGGACTTGCTCGACAGCTATTGGGAACTGGTAGAGAAGATGGATACTGCTTTTGATACCGAGTTTGAGTTGAAGCACTTCTCACACGAAGTCACCGCTAAGGTCGACTCCATCGCGGATACATCTCACCACTCGGAAACACCACGATGCCAATATAAATGGTTTCTAGCGCTGTGTATATCGTTTCCTCTTGTTTATTTGCTATCGTTAAATCTTCCTTCTCTGCTGGATTGTATTCGTATGAATAATTTGTATTAAATAACCATCATTCGTCGTTGACTTATTGTGAAAAACAATGCTACTGGAGGCCCATCCGCCTGCGTTCGGCCCGTTCTCGCTCCAACTTTGTGATCTTGTGTTCGGCGTCAGTGAGAGTGTCGTCCCACGCTACGAACAGTTCTGACAGAGCGTCAACCTGCCTCTGATAAGATTTCGTTGGAGACGAAGGGAAGTCAAGACGTGCCTGAGTAGAATGTCGTTCCAGTACAGCAGCGATACGTTTTTCAAGCCGTGCAGCATGTTCAATGTTATCGTCATAAGACTTGCGAAGGGTGTCAAGACGGGGTTGCAGCTGCTCGTAGTCTTGGAACACAACATAAAGACACGCATATAACAGTGTTAGAGAGAAACATACCTGCCAGCTTTCCTGCGCCTGTGACTCCCTTCTTCTGCAACGCGTCAATCTCTTGCATATCACGGTCGGCAGAACGTATGTCATTCTCCATTTCGCCGACAAACGCGTTCAGTTCCTCCTGTGACATATTTTGATATGCTGGTGGGTCTGGAAGGAGTCCCGCCAGCGCAAAGGAAGGCGTCAGGAGATGGGCATGCTGTTCGTCTGTTGGTGGCGAGTGAGCCTTGAGAATCACATAGCAGAAGGAACATACACCGGCTCATGAATCGTTTGAGCCCGTCGTTGCTCTCGACAATGGTGTCCAGTGTGCGCTGCAGCGTCTCTGCTGCTCTGATAAGCGTCTGGTCACTATGCACCCTCTCCTTCTCCTTGCCCTTTCGATCGTGCTTCACCCCGAACACAATGGCTTCAAGCCATCTTAGACGCAGCTCTAGCGACAGTGCTGGATCAATATGACGCTCTTAGCTGCAGGTGAAGGCTCGGGTGACGTGGACACTGGCTGCGGCGACTGTGTAGGGGATATCCCAGCCAGAATAGCCGACATTGAGGAACCTGACAAAGGCGGTGATGATGGCGGAGTACTTGACGACGACAGCACACGAATCCGCTTCGAATCACCAAGAAAGACGCTGCCGATGTTCGCCATGGGAATTACGGTAGAAATCAAACAATCGTGGACGGCAAAGAATAATTAGTGGGTATCGGGGTATAGGGCCTGAATTTGTCGTACTACAAGTCGGCAATTCGCACGTGCGGCAACCTCCTGTTTGCCATTCTACACTCTACACAACCAAGCAGCCAGATAATAAGCTTATCGCAGGGGCTTGCGTTCTTCACCGGCACTTTCTACCAACAAACATGTATGTTTCTCAATGTTCTTTCGTTCGTTTTACGGTTTGAAAGGGTCGGCCTTGAGCTCCATCTTTTGGGGCCCCGCAATAACTTGAAGCATTCATGTCAAATACATGAATAGTTGCAACATTGGCGTCGTGTCCATGTTCTTTTCTGACAGCGCAAAATACAAGCAAAAGGAGCTCGGACCGCGCATCAGAAACTTGATGCGATTTATTAAATGACGTACGTAGTTCAGTTACCTTCTTCTGCGAAGAGGTACTGACCAACACAACTTAGCACATATCTTCCGCTCTTCAAATGACCCAGTAACGATATATGAACACAGTCACTCGGTGTTTATGATTCATTCTAACATACTAATAAAATTGCAATATGCTTCAGTGTACACGGCGGACGCTGTGCCGACACTTCAACGTCTGTGTCGTCAGCTTGTTCTCTTTCGACATAGTCAAGGTTGGGTCTTCTCACATGTTCAGAGCACCAACGTCAAAGTAATACCCACGCAAATTACCAAGTCTTGCCAACGACAACATCTCAATATTTGACCCGTCTTTGAGCGGACATATCTACTAGCTTTTGGAAGACGTACTGCTAAGAATGCCCTTGAGATCCTGAAATGCATTGATACGTTGATGTCCTAACTCACAGACTTTCTCGCCCTCACCCGGTTGGACCTGAAAGGACCCCATTCCTTTCCGTGTCACGATGACTCGAATCAATATTTATCATATATCGGTAAGCAGTTCTATCTGCACCTGAATATGACCGTACATGCCGCTTATTCATCTCGCCAGTCCTAAAACGACGCTTGAAGTCTTTAAGACAAGGAAAGTGCAAGCGGGGCTGCACTGTTTGCCTTATTTCTGTGTGCAAGACCAGGAAACTTCCAATTGACCACGAGACCCTAGGTCCGAAGGCTCTCCGACTATGCGGCCATTCGGGAATGTTTTGATCGACCTGAAAATCGAGTGTTGAAATCGTCGAATGACTCACAGCCAACTACGGCCACTTCATTTTTTGACTTAAGTTTCCCACATACCTATGTCATCCCCTTCAAATGCTTCGAGTATCTCAGCTTCCCCTCCGATTTACAGTACAAATACTCCTCCTCCCCATTATTGTATCGACCCGACAAACGGGGAAAGGTCCATCGAACATTCGCCCCATCCGATGAGGCGCATTCTGGACGGTACTTTCGTCAGGAGCCACGGAAATCTTACCGTCATACTAACACATCAAGAGGATGGTATATCATCTCCAGTATATGGTAGAATGGGCAGCATCGCTGGAGCCGTACTCCTCAGCTCATCAGAGGGCATCATCGAGGTCAAAATACAAGTAAAGTGTTTCATCATTTTTCTCTTTCTGTTCACCCTTCTCTGGCTCTATTTCTCTTTGTTCTGACACACTCCCCCAAAGCTTGAAGGCCGCCTGCATTTCCTGAGTTCTGAGCGTGGTTCAAGGACAGTCGCGACCGTCAGTGAAACGTATACCTTGTGGAATTGCTCCCGAGCAGAGATCGAGTCATGCCCGAGTTCCCTGTCTTTCTCCTTCTCCCTCCCGCCGGCGTATAAGGATGGTGGAACCAGCTACCCATTGCCGCCTACCTTCCAGGCCGCCTTTACTGCTGGGTCCGAATTGGTGGTGACCTCCGTCTATACGGTCATTGCCTCTACGACTGCTGTACGTCGTCCAGTAATGCTCGGGTTTGACAAGATGTCAACGTAAGTCACAATATTATACATACTAACCTATGTCTTACGCCTCTCTCAGTATGCGTATACCCATAACGTACTACCCCAGAACCAGACCCGAGCGACCTCCCTTATATACCCCCCTCCTTTCCAGCGTCAAGTCTTGCCCTGAAGAATGGAACCAGGTACTTGTCACTGTCGAGGCTAAGCAAAATTATAACGCGCTTCCCATCCAATGCAATGTGAGAAAAATTTCCCATTCACCCACTCCATGTTCGTCATCGCCGTTTCCATAGATATTCGTACCATCTGTCCGGGCGTTCTCGTTCTCTGATGTGATTCCCTTCCACATCCAACTTAGTGGTTCGCTTTTCTCTCTCCTCATGCTTTTCCCCACCGGTCCACCGAATACGAACCTTCCATTTCTGTTACTATGCATCGGCAGATCGTTGTCGAAATCCAGGGTCGAAGATCATGGCAGAATCAGGAAATCGGAGTAGGAACTATGCGGCCCATCCCTCCTCCACCGTCTCATCGTGATCGCGATGAAGAAAAAAGCATTGATTGGGGAGGTGAAATCCAATGCAAACCCACTGTCAAGGTAGGTGGGTTTGCAGCCTCTGGCGTCTCGGTCAAGGTAGTTTTGATTTTCTTTTAACTCTTCAATCATTCATATCATGAACGTAGGATTACATCCTCTTTTCGCTGGAGCCTCCATCAAATTCACTTTTCCTTCCCGCTCGGGGGCACGTTCCCATACTTCTCACAACGAATTCTTGGGTTGACGCCCCATATGAAACTTAAGCTCAAAGTTTGAATCGGGGTCTCGATTCCCGATTGAAGGAGGTCGACGTTTGGTCATACAAAAATGATATAACATATGGTGTTCGATATCGTACAAATAAAGAACGGTTAATTTTGGAAGTCTCTCACTTATTATTTTTTTTACGTGTCTCGTTGATTTTGCAGCAACAGACGAGATACAAACCTAGGTAAAAGAGTGTGGTACGTTTAAAGTGTAACCTATAATTATTTTTGACACACTTCGTGTAATTGATCGACGCCGATCCCGGCCCGGCCCGGGGCTCAAATCCCGGGATTTTATTCCCAACCCCCCTTGGTCTTTGGTTGACCACTGATGGCGAGCATCTTTATGCATATCGACTTGTTGGCTCTGCAGGAAGTCACGGTTGACCGTCATCGATCTTCAGGCATCAACATTTCTATGGCGGTGGAGCAACTTCTTGTGAGTTCACGGTGTACTTTGGACAGGGTTGGGCTAGATGCAATGCTATCATTTCCAGGGGCTTATACTTTTCTGACAAAGATGATGCGCATTGATCGTCGACGGGGTAATCGCGCGCTCCCCTTCTCGGAAGTATCAGACTATCGACGGGGTACTTCGTAGAACTGACGGGCATCGGTATCTTTCTGACTACGTACTTGGGCTCGCTTGTTATCTCAGGCTCCTGTCGGATTGTCTCCCCACACTGTGATCAGCGATGAGTGTCAAGGCAGACATGCTATTCTGATTTTGATACAGGTCGAGGGCGTACAGAACGGGGTTCGGAAGAAAAATGGGATGTACTTAGCAGTTAGGCTTCCACTGTCGTCGTGCACGTGTATGAAATTACTGGCCAGGAGATATATAGCTCTGGCAGGCTCTAAATATAATACGTTTGGGATATATTCCCTACAAATACGGGCTAAAAGTACCAAAAAGGTACGAGAAATCCGGGCACTCCGGGCCCAATTTAGGCGATTTTGATGGCTTTCCAAATTTGTCACATCGCGACTTCGACATTAGTGACTGCCTTTTAGCCTTTCACTTCCGTGAAAGACGACCTCCTTCCTTCCTTTACGTCCGTCTCGTGGAAACTGTTCTATCCATCCATACACGCGTACGGATACAGTGCGAAGGGCACATTTCATTTTCGTTTCGCAATGGCTCCTGGCGCGCCCTCGAGTACTATGGCAGGGTTATCGACGGCGACTGGGGGCATCGAGCAGATCTCCGGGGAGTCATTCACCAAGGTCATCACTGGAACAGGCGATAAATACACCGAATTCTTAGCTGTAGGTTCCCCTCCAATCGGCCTGGGTAAACCAGGAGACGTCTATGTTGACACAACGCCTAAACGTCATGTCCTATACGGTTTCATTACCGAGTGGCAGCGCTGGAAAGGGCCGCAGAAGAAAAAGGACTCGGATGTCCTTCACCATCCAGAGCATCCGGGCATCGTTCTTTGGGCCACAGCCAGGAAGCGCGGTTGGATATCCTTGGAAGTCTTGAAGAAGAAAAGCAGACAGGTCCTTATTTCTTTCATTTCAAATGTTTGTTCATGCACACTCATCTCTTCCTAGATACAGAGAATCAGATTCTCACTGAGCAAATTAAGGCAGACCGGAAAAACCACATTTCGGGGATACCCTTTCAAGCGGAAAGAGTTCAAAGACAACCGACCCCCTCTGCTCCGCAGGTTTCTCAATCAGTGAGCCCTGCTGTAGTAAAGAGCGTTCCACGAGAAACGCGACGTGCATCGACTGGTACCACCTCCTACCCTTCGTCGGCGCTCTCCTCCCTAGGTATGTGGGCAGCAAGCCTTGGAAACGACTCCTCCGATGCCAACGAGTCTCCCATGCCCCAGGATACAAGTATCTCTCCAACGTACCTCACTTTCTCGCCTATGCCTCCCCCCATATCCGAGTCTCCGATGCCGGGTACAGATTCACCTATGTCTTTCCCCTTGTCCATGCCTACTGCTCCGCCAGTACATCCGCCCACTCCAAACGCTGCACCTCCACATCTTGATCTAACAAACATCAACAGATCACTCTCATCGCCAAAGTCAAGAACGAATACGTCGTCTTCGTCGATGCCGAGGTCCTTTATATCTCCTGTCGGTGCGGCTCCCCGTCGACTTGAGATGTCTTCGCCTTCAACCAAGGTCACACCCAAGTCCCAACGTCAGATTCTAGATGGCTCACCCCGGCCCAAGATTGCTAGAGTCAGTGGCCCCTCTCAACCATCTCCGACCGGGCCGCAGCGCGAACGTCCCATCTCCCATCCTCCTCAGTCTTCAGCGACTCAGAAAAGAAAGCGTATCCAATCACCTGTTTCCAGAACTGAATCTCCTCGAACACCCCCAGCTTCATCCTCATTGGTCAGGATGGAACATACACCAGTGCATGATGAGGCTCGCCCTCGACCCTCAAAGGCCGTCAAAACTACACACCGTCTCTTTTCTGCAGTCAGTCCAAGCAAGGTAAGCATGCGTATCAGCAAGCGGTGCTTTGCTTAACTGAGTTTTCTCTTTCCAGGAATCAGCATCTAGGGCTACCACCCAGTGCTCGGTGGAGAGGAAGGACTCGCAACCCAAGAAACCGCCGGCCGTTGTCATTGATCTGACTCTCAGTGATGACGATGATGTATCTGTCCCCGTGCTATCTCCTACAGCGCCGTCGCCACCCCAGAAGATGTCTCCCGTCGCCCCGCCGCCTTCCTTAAGGCTCTCTCCGCCTCCGCCTCCGCCCCGCATCTCTCCCATTGCGCCATCTCTTCCACCAAGAGTATCATTGGAAGCACCGTCGCCTCCTCCACCTGCCGCGTCCACCTTGGAAGATGCCTCCTTAGGGGAATCAGATGTGCCTATGGGTGATGACAGCCTTGCTGAAGCATTTGAACTTCAATATCCAGAGACCGAAGAGAGTGATGCACCTAGGCAATATCAGGCTGACCTTCAGATGATGTCATTAGTAAGCTACATATTTATTCTCCTCTTTCTTCTTCATCTCAACATTTCCCGATAGTCTACGGTACCCTCGGTTTCAAAGCTCATCATCTCCATGCCATATTTCAGACAAACGAGGTGATGGTATGTCGTCTTTGCCAAGGGTACGTTTCCAGTGTTTTCTTCATAATCACTCAGTCAAATACTCATTGCATCTTTAGCGATCAGGCAATATTCGATCGTGATGCATCTTTTCATGATTTGGCAAGTCACTGTGAAGCAAGCCACGGCGAGGCTTGTCATCTCATTGTTGCGTTAACACCAGAGCAGACGAAAGCTTGGTTGGAAATAGCGCTGGTAGCTTAGATCAAGATTTTATTTCCTTTTCTGTAAGTAAATTCTGTCCTCTCTAAGCTCATCTGACCGTGATCTCTTGTTTCCCAATCCAGCTTTTCCCTGGTTGAAGGGTTTCGAATGCCAATGCAAGACCTGGTTCTACGCAGACGAATTTGTCCCTGCAAAGTCTCAGGGATTGGCTATCAAGCTTTCCACGACACGTACCATCCGCCTTCCTCCATTGCAGCAATTTTTCGGCCGGTAATCGCTTGAGGGTTCCACACGACAAGGTCTCTCATGTTAGTGGTGGTGACTTCAACACTACCGCCCGGCCATCCGATTTCATACACCCCAGGAGCACTCTCATAGACAGAGTCAGTCCAGTTGGTCACATCGACTTTGTCTCTGTCCTCGATCTTCTTTGTCGGCTTGCCATTTATCAATTCAGTCTTTTCGTAATAGGTCAGACCTTTGAGCGGTTTGATCCGCACATCTTTTGAAGGACAAGCGTGGTAGGTATGGAAAAGCGCCTGGAATTCAAATGGTACGGTCGACGATGTGTTGGTGACGTGCAAGTCAGTCTTCAGGGTGTATTCGGAAAGGGTGACGACGTAGTCAAGATGGAAGGATTTGTCGTAGATAGCAGCGATGCTCGTGATTGGGTCGAGGGCTGTACAACTCAATGTCAGGGAGAGGAGGGCCCTTGACTCGAAAACAAGCGCATACTAAGTTTGACAGTTATTTCAGAATCGTTGTCAATGATATTTCCATCCCATTTCCAGTGTTCGTTCCGTGCAAATCCATGCATACCAAGTTTGAGATGGTCGGGATGGGTTGGGTATGCGAAGCAAGGGAAGACGACTGGAATGCCCCCTCTGACGGGTTCTGAGCCATCCAGGGGTGATTTTGAAGATACGAAAATGCGCTCGGAAAGCGCTGGATTCGATTTGGACCCGGAATACCATGAAAGGATAGTTGCGCCATACCAGAGAATCTCAGCGGTTGGGCCCTGGAAAGGATGCCTTAGTGTACACATAGAAGCAATGAATAGTGGCACGGTGCACCTTTGCGTGACGAAGAATCAGCTTATCTTCTTTCCGTTCGAATGGCATCGTCTGTTCGTTGTGAAGAAAGTATTAGTAAAGTTGCTTTGATATAAGTTATTAAATTCTTTGAACCTTTACTGTAACGGGTCGGTATCAGCGAGTACCGTGTCCAGATGACCTTTTGCAACGAATTTCATGCGACTGACTTTTCTTCTCATTTTCTTCTCATTCAGAATCTTTACTTGTTGGACTAGAAGGAGGGTATAACGATATAACAAAAGCTGGGGCTATGGTTATAGTAATTTCATCTATTTAGCAGCTATATCTATTCGTCCAAAGTTGGTTTGTTTATTTAAAGGCCTTAGTTCAGTTCAGTAAACGATCATCTTTCATTAAAGTTAGTAAGCCTGCGTTAGTTTTCAGTTAGAACCGCACCAAGTTTCAGCAATAGAAAAATATCGAGAATTCACAAATCATGTATGTACCTTGAAACGTAGAGAGAATCTGAGAGATGGGATCGACTGACCCGGAAAAACTCTCCTTTGTCCGGTATCCGGGCCGCACTACCGAAGACGCGTCCTTCGATTTGACTCGGATGCATTTCTTTCACCTGCATCGAGTGGCAAACTCATGCTACCCTCTTTCTTATCATCTCACCTACAACGACAGCAATGAGTGTCAAGGAAACAATTCGGCGCCACCTTCGGGACGTCGAGAGCGATGCACTCCGGACGCGCATGAGCGCTGTGGGAAACCTCAAGGACCTCCTCGTACAGCCCAACGTTGTGCGCCACCTAGACGAGCAGCTTTGGCGCCAGGTCTTTGAGTCCTTATTCTTTGCTTTTCAAAGGAGAAAACGTATGCTGATAAGAAGGATGCGGCGGCACCTGGGAAGAGAATGGAATCGGTGGCGGACGTGATACGAACGATTGTCGACCATGCCTACACTCATTTCTTATCCAAGAGTGTCAAGTTGATTATTAACGAATCGATGAAGAGTATGAGAAGCCAAGGAGCCCTTATCCCTAGCGTCGGCTTGTCGTTCCTCAAAATTCTGACCTGCTTGGTCAAGCACGGCCCTCACGCGGACCATCTCGCTCGGGACAAGTGGACATCGCTGGTGGAACGGGCATTCAATATCCTCCTTGGGGATTCCCTTACATATAAATTCAGCACCGATTCAGAAGAAGAAGATCCCCAACGATCCAAACATACAGTCCTCCTCCTCCAAGAGACGGAAATTGCAGAATATCCGTCGCATCGTGTCTGCTTCTCCGGAACAGATGCAGTGTGGCGAACTTCTCGTCGCCCTTATGCGCATCCCCTCTGCAAATGATTACATCTAAACAACGCCACGCCCCAGCTTGCTGCATCTATCCTTGACCGTTTACACCGATATCTCGAGCTGTACTCTAAGCCCAGCTCCGACTACCTTAAACTTCTCTTGGCCTCGCTTTCCCATATAGCGTTGAATCGCCGGCATGCTACCGTAGACTTTGCTCGAAAGGCGTGGCGGCACTTAACGGCTCCTTCCGTTTGGAATATGAAAGAGAGCAATATGCTACCAGATCTCATTTCAGTTCTTCACGTCTTATACCCCTTCATGACTGCCAAGGATCCGGATGACACTTATAGTTGGACCAGTGACCTTTGGAGTACGCTAGATAGGATGAAAGAAGCTCCTGGTTGCAAGTGGAACGAGTTTTCAATCGAATCGCTGAGGTTAGGCTTCAGTAGCTCCTTGTCCAATGAGGAGGAGGAGGAGATGGGTACGGCTTTTGTGGCAAGGTCATTTCGTGTTGGTCAAAAGTTTGGTCATGTACAAGCATTTCTTTGGACGGCATTGAAACTCCAGGCTGATGCTGTGGCAAAGGTAAGCTCGAAACCTCTTTGCCGATTATTTCTGATGCATCAAGTAATTTCAGCTTTATTTGCTTCGCGAATCTATGGTTTCAGTCGATCGTACTCGAACGAAGAGGTCGCGATTGAACCAAGATGAACACGACTCGATGAGCGAGATTCTAGCGGATGTAGAGAGCAATAGTGTCGCTGCCTTTCAACGCCTTTTGTTCATCATTGACTACCACTGGTCTGTGTTACATGGCGATCTCCAGAAGCGGTTGATTACAGTGTTGTTGGGAGCCCTTCAGGTGGACAACAGTGCGATTCAGTCATGGGCATTTTTATGCATTGCAGCTGTAGCCCATGCTGATCGCCTAGAGAGCCAACTTCCACTGTCGGGAGGCTCATCTCCTGGTCGCACTTTGATTTGCGATCAGTTAGTCTGGGAAACAATATGGACGAATGCCATGCGGCGTGCTACCACTTCAGGAGTGTGTAGAGCCGCATGCCATGCTGCTAGAGCTCTATTACTGCACGTTGATTCTCATACTCACAAATTCAACCATCCACCACTCCATGCCCCACAAATACTGGCCGATATCGAAATGCTTACGAAGGATCTTGAAGTCCAGGGCCCTAATTATCCCTATGACTCCGTATGCTTATTCCTCTCCCGTTGTCTGGGCATAGCGAGCCAAGATGTCCGCTTGTACCGCATGCAACTTGAGGACAAAGTGTTGACTTGGTTGATAGGGTGTTGGAAGTTAGGACGCATAGTTGATGGAGATATTCCGTGCTACATGGCGAAGGATCTGATCCATCTGCTAGAAACTGTTTGCGGGTTTTCTAGACGAACAGATGTCGTATGCAGAGCACTGCTTCCGGTTTCTGAGCTTGTTCAGGTCGTCGAGCAAGAAAACGAGCGCAAGTCATTCGGAATTTTCTTCTGGATGCCAAGCTGCCGCAGTTCGTGCCCTCTAATCCAGGGACGAAAGTTACCCCTTCCTATCCCTCGAAACCGCTTCCCCAAGAAACAACACTCCTAGCCATGGGGCATCGACAACGGCGCATATCGAAATTCATGTTAGAACTATTGGAGCGTATACATCAGAAGTGGAAGGTCCGTACGGAAGCAAAACAACCTCACTCTGCTACAGGTGTACGGCTCTGTTTAGACTTTGCAGTCATAGCGCTCTGCTTCCAATGTTCCCTCGTCCATAACGGCATGAAGTTAGACATCCTTACAGTGAAGGAAGCAGGGAAGGTCATCGCCTTATTGCTGCCTTTGTTGCAGGAGACCCCGTGGACGACGGCGGAAAAGGCGGTTGTCATTCAGGCTTTGGAACCGCTGATATCCACGGGGGAGCCTCCTGCCGACGACATACCCTTTGTCGACCTCTTGCCTCCGGATATCAATTCAGGAATCAGGGCTCGGGTGCTACAGGATTTGGTATCAGATCCACAGCAGTATCTTGACCAGAAACGCTCCAGCAGGATGGATTTTCAAAGAATCATATGGCGTACTCTTGAGGTGCGTGGCGTTTTGTGGCTATTTTGAACGGTACTGACACTCTTTCATGATAGGATGATCATCTCCAGGTCGTGAAAGCCACAATGCTTGGCATGCTGCGTATCCTGGCTGGACATCAAGCACAGGACGATGGCATGGACGTCGACTTTGGCCCTGTCAGGACTGGTTCAAGGCAGCTGTCTGATTGGGACGACGTTGCCAACGTTCGTCTAATCGCCGACACTTGTATGTCTTTTTTGGCAACTGTTCCTATCCTTCAGTCTTCATCAGGAGAGCCCACCCGTGATGCAGAACTAACGGACATAGTGCTCAAGTGCCAAGAGGACCATTCCGACAGATTCATTTTGCTTTGTTCAATCCTGGGTAGGAAGTTTCGATGCAAGACTCTTCATCTCGGGGTAGAAGTCCTCCGGAACTTCTTGGACGGCATTGCCGATCTGTCTGACAAATATCCCTATGCAAGAGACGAGAAATATCAGCTACTAGTCGGTCAATTTTTGGAGTCGATTCTTCTTATCTGGATTCCTATCTATGAAGACAAGGGTCCCAGTAGCGAAACTGGTGGACAACTACTATCACAAATGGCTCTAGCATTGAAGGCGGGCAACATCAAGTCTTGGAAAGTTCGCGACACACTCGCACGGCTGTATGATAGATTTGTGGTGGAGGAATCCTTCCCTTTCAGGATGGCCATCTTACGAGGGAGAGGAAGACGACCCCGACGAAATCGTAGTTTCCCCGGACATTCTTTTACCACTCGTGGGTGGGGATGTTGACGTACGCGTCCGTTTTCGGGCGGCCGTTGCCAACGCACATCTTTTCTCCTTCGCCCAGAAAACCGAGAGAGATCCAAACCAAGTGTATGCCGGTATCAAATATCATTATGCGGTCGATCTTGATGAGTACGTGGCCTCTTCTTTTTCTTTGGTAAGGTGCTCAATGTGTGTTCAGCTATGAGGGCATGCTTACGCGTATGCTATCCCTGGCGAATATCATCATCGTCAGCTCAGCTGCGAGACGGTTGTCGTATTGGCATCTCATAGAGCCTGCGTTGTTTGAAGATACATACACCACGCATATTGAGACTATCCTGCGCAGTGTCACACGGAGACTCGGATTAGCCTCACCCTCTCAGCTCTTTGAAGCCTACGCATCGTCACTGGCATATTCTATCATCGCTGCGAAGAAAGATGGACTCACATTTCCTCCGCATATATTGGGATATGAGAACCGTAAAGAATGCGCGCACGCCACCTTTCCTCTTTTCACTCCTTCAAATGTGTTGGCAGAAACGGCGGGTGACCCTGCCACCGCAATTCTCGGACAGCGACAGTTTGAGAATCACTGTAAAGTGATACAGAAGCCTGTCGCCGCTGGCATTAAAGACTGTTTTGGCGACATCGTGGGTCAGCACTTGCTGTTGAAGCCTCCTAAGTCAAGTCCGGACGAGGGCGCTCTGGACCCTCTCCTGTTGCAACGGACAAGAGCCGAGAGCGCCACTGCTTTTCATGTTCTCCTTGCTTCCAAGCTAGACACCGTTGTTTCAGCAATCTTGCATACCATGCTTGACTATGACTGTTCGCCCACTGGGGCCATTGCTAGTGCCCTTCGTGACGTCGACGTTAAGAAGGGAGAAATGGCACAGATCTTCATCGCTCTCGTGGAATATCGCAGGGCGGAGAATTTCATCACTCATCAGCCCACTCTGCCATGTTATACAGTTTCCACCATCTTGCAGTGTCTGGAATGGCTGCGAGGCACGGCGCCATGGAAGGAGCATGAAACATCCCTGACGTACCATGTCCTCCAAGACCTTTTCTTTGGCATTGAAAATTCATTTCTTGTCAATGAACAAGTCCGCCTCCTGAATAGTATTTGTGTGTGGGTTGCGTACCTTCATGAGGTGTTCGACAACGCAACACTTTTACATGTCCTGATGCGTGGTACCATATCCTTGATGCGGTATTCGGATCTCGCTCGTGGTGCTCAATCGATTCTCAACTGGTCCTTCGTGAGGTTTCGTCAGCGGGCGCAGACTAATCGCCGGTTCCCTGACATACTAATCGGAGTTTGTCGCCTTGCGTACGATTTTTCTTTAGCCTCCGAGCCTTCCACCAAGGAATTGGGACATGATCTTCGTCAGTGGATCGACGAACAGGCTATCATGGTTTCTCAAGTCGCCGAGCTGAGACAGCAAGTGCTGCTCGCTCTTCCGGCGTGGTCTCATAGCCCTGGGGGAGACCTCGCAAAACTTATCAAAGCAGTTACTGCTTCATCCGTATCGCGTTCACTCAACGACAGTGCCATAACGTCAAACAAATTCAGGTTTGCAGTTGGTCTTGCCGACTATGCAATGAAAAAGCAGTATGGTGAAGACGAGTTCGCGAACACGGATTTCTGGCGATTGAAGGAAAACATTCCAGAGTCTAATAGGCTGAGTCGCGAAGATGTCGATGCCTTCGCTAACCTCCTGATATGGAACAAGGGTCTTATTCGCGGCTTTGGAAGTGATCTTCTTACTCCAAGGAAGCATGAACCCTCCCGTGGAGAACCTTTGCCTGTCATCATCTCCTCCCTCTTGAAATTGCTTGGAGGAAGTGATGTTTCTCGTCGCCATGCCGCATACCGCACTCTGCGAGCTATCGCTGGCGTTTCAGGATTTTCCACTCTGGATAAAGGATTTACGGAAGAAGTTCGCTATCTCCAAGATTTCTCTTTCGATCCAATATCTCGACCTACTGCTGATATAAACGAACTTTCATCAGAGGCTTATCTGGAATCTTCTAAAGATTTCGTCTCGTGGATAGGCCTTATCTGCACGCTCCTCAGTGACCTTTCGGCCAGTAAACATACCTACCTCGCCCCAATCAGGCCCGTTCTCAAGTCAGATGCCCTCTTTGCTGAGGACATGTTGCCAATACTCGTTCAATATCTCTTGCAAGGGCCAGACGGTCAGATGTACTGTGAAACACTCTCTCGTTATTTCGAATCAGTTCTTCGCTTCGAACACGCGGCGATGCCATGTGTGCGATCCATCATCGATATTGTTCTTCACCTACGCAAGATTCCACCACCTCAATCGAGTGACCTTCTCGGGTACAACAAGTGGCTCGCCATCGACTTTGTTCTTTTAGCACGGAATGCGATCACATGTGGTTCGTATACCACTGCTGTTCTCTTTTTGGAGCTTGCTGCCGAGAACGGGAGCCGAAATCTTGCAGAAGATGCATCGGTGGAGCAGATCATGTACCACATCTATAGTAACATCGATGAACCCGACGGATTCTACGGGATCAAGCCATTAGATCTTCGAGAGTTTCTGATCAACGGTTTCCATCACGAGAACCAGTGGGACAAGGCATTTCGTTTCCACGGCGCCGTACTAGAAGCTGGGAGCAAAGAGCCTCGAGATATGGAAGGCTTACTTCAATCCATTCATGCATTTGGTTTCAGTCACCTTGCAAACAAGACATCCCAGAATCTTTTCGGGGATATGTCCACCTGCTTGAACTATCAATTAGGCTGGCGAACGGAAACCTGGGATTTACCGGAACGAGAACAGGAGCAGAGTTCTGATTCCTCGCTCTATTTTGCTTTACGTGCCATACATGTCCAGAGGGATCAGGATGTCGGACATGACGTTGTTCGCTGTGCAATGTTCCGAGAAATGGAAAGACTACGCAATTTGGGTTCGGAGAATGTTGCTCAGATTCGAGAAGTGATTCAGACTCTAGTATGCCTTTATCAGATTTCACAGTCGACATACGAGCCCTTCGCGACACTAGTATCTTCAAAGAACACTGATATGAGGGAATGGGCACCTTTCACGAGGGTTGAGGCGGGTATAGAGTAAGCGTTCTTTCCTGTTCTACCTTCGAGAAATTTATGACGTATATAAAGATTCCACCTTGTGGAGAGCATCATGGCCACTAGATTGTCTATCATTCGTTCTGTTCGACGGCGAGAGGAACGTCAACAGATGGGAGATATGACGTCTGATTTTATACAGACGTTGCTGGAAGTTGAAAAGCACTGCCTCCTGCATATCTCACATGTTGCTCGCAGAGAACAACAAGTACAGCTTGCTTTGAACTCCGTCATTTACGCCGAGAAGTTGATGAAACCCATAACTTTCGACGTATCTGAGGAGTTCGCATGCGTGCTTTGGGCACAAAATGAACAAAAGCGTGCCGTGGAGTTCTTGAGAAATCTCCGAGATAGCCAATCTGCTCCCTTGCACGACGCTTCGAAGCTAGCCGCTATGAATGCATGCCTAGTGCGTTTATCTAATTTTCACACATCATCTCACCTCACTGACAACGATATAGGGGACGTGGACAGCGGAAGCATGCTTGGAAAAGCCGTCTGTTATTTGGGAGACTTCTTTCTTCCTGCCTCCGAAGTCATCGCGAAGTGTATAAATAAGACAAACGGCGATTCTTGCGCTGCTGTATATCACGCTTGCGCTATTTTTGCAGCACAGCAGTACCAGACTATCGTCAAGTCACCGGACAGTATCCGGTTCAAAGTTTACGTTCAGCGGAAGCAGCAGGAAATTGAGAACCGCACATCCCAGAGGTCGAGGAGCGGTGCAGAACTCCGAGAGCTGGAAAAGGCGATGCTAGTCTTGGAACACGACACGGCACGTTATGGACAAATTCTTCACGAGCGCGACACGTTCCTTGAACATGCCATTACCATGTATGCTAGTTGTCTGTGCTTGTCTGATCAGTTTGACGACGATGCTCCGATCCGCCTTTGTTCTCTGTGGCTTGCGAATTTTGACGAGGAGAAGATACAAACCTCTGTTTCAGCCGCCATTCGACGAATTCCCTCGCAGAAGTTCATCTTCTTGGCTGTGTGTTTTTTCCGTCCTGTTATTCAGTGTTTTACTGACATCGGTCTTAGCATCAACTTTCTGCAAGATTATCAGCCAAGGACCAGTGTAATGCTCAGAAAGCTCTAAAACACCTTATGATGCGCATGTGCACCGAGCATCCGTTTCACAGCTTGTATCAGGTGTTCTGCCTGAAAACCGAAATGGGTGGCACAATGAAATCCACCTCATCTCAAAAAGAAATCTGGGCCGATCGTAGAGCCGCCGCCATGACAATTTTCAGTCAGTTGGCCATGAAACAACCCGAAATCGTGAAGCGTACCCACGACGTCGATCTCCTTTGCGACGTGTCACTAGGATGGGCGACTTATGGTATCAAGGATGATAAGAAGTATGCAAAAAGTCCGAACAAGGACGGTCATTTTCCCTTCCCCAGAGCGGATGGACTCAAGATCCTCAAACTTGCTGGTCCGGGGAACGGAAGAAGTCTCGACGCACCCGTAATGACTGCACATACTCCAGTTGATCTTACCATGAAGTACGAAAATTGCGCTTGGTTTAACCATTTCGACACAGTCTTCTACACTGCTGGAGGCATCAACCTTCCCAAAATCACAACATGTTTTGACACTAAAGGGAATCCATATAAACAACTGGTGCGCTTTCTCTGATCGTTTTACAACGATTATTTATTGACATCTCAATAGTTTAAAGGTGAAGGTAACGATGACCTGCGCCAGGATGCTGTTATGGAGCAAGTGTTCGATCTCGTCAACGTCGTGCTCGATCACGACCGAGAGACGAAACGACGAAATCTCCATGTGCGCTCATACAAAGTGATTCCCCTTTCATCCCAAGCTGGCGTCCTCGAATTTGTCCCAAACACATCGCCCATGCGCAGTTGGTTAGTCCCTGCTCATTCCAGGTATGGACCCAAGATGGGTAAAGGAGGTCCGGGGCCACTGCTAACGAAGGCACAAGCCAAGAATGATCTTCGAGCGGTCCTCGCGGAGTACAATGCAATCATTACTCGCCATCCCCCAGTCATGCGACACTATTTTACCGAACGGCACAAATCCCCGACAGCCTGGTTCACGATGCGGTTGAATTATACCCGGAGCGTCGCTACGACGTCTATCGTCGGACACGTCCTTGGACTCGGGGACCGACATACGTCCAATATTCTCATGGACAACTCTTCTGGTGCGGTGGTCCACATCGATTTGGGAATCGCGTTCGACCAGGGCAAGCTGCTACGTGTCCCTGAGCGAGTTCCGTTCCGCATGAC
This sequence comes from Armillaria gallica, assembly GCA_037576215.1. NCBI lineage: Eukaryota > Fungi > Basidiomycota > Agaricomycetes > Agaricales > Physalacriaceae > Armillaria > Armillaria gallica. The sequence goes on from JBANDB010000009.1 coordinate 3,075,386, forward strand.
ACCTGACATGGTCGATGGGATGGGCATCGCTGGGACCGACGGGGTCTTTCAACGGTGTGCCGAAGAAACGCTCCGAGTGCTCCGAGAGGGAAGTGATGTGATCATGACCATCCTCGAAGTGTTCCGGTATGATCCACTTCATACGTGGACGATGAGTGACTACAAGGTGAAGGCGGCCCAGCCGACCGATTCCAATCCAAATGGGAATAGCACGATGGCGGATCAGATGCACAAGCCTTTGATGGGGATCGGAATTGATATGAGCAGCGGCGGGGCAGAAGAGGCTGCGGACCGCGCCCTAAGTGGTGTAGCACGCAAGTTGGAAAAGACACTCAGCGTGGCGTCTACTGTCAGCGGACTCGTGACGGAGGCGAAGGACCCGGAGAATCTCAGTCAGATGTTTCCAGGTAAGAGTTCGATTCCATTTTTTTTCAGCTCTAGTTTTTCACGTAACTTTACAACTAACGAAATCATTCCAGGTTGGCAGCCATGGCTATAAGGGTTAGGTTTACGATACACTACATAATAATTTCCTCCCTGCATTGCTTCTGCTTTCATTTTTTTTTCTCCATCGCAATGTAAACGAGCACGGTCCAGTCAATATATGTATCAAATAGCACACTAACAACTTGAAAAATCCAATGGCGACTTTTAATAATACTGAGAGAAAGGATGATGAAAGAAAGTGTAATGTAGAGAAAAACGGTATTACAATTTCAAGCTTCGTGGCGGTACACATAGGACGGCGAGTAGATTGACGGATATAAATGCTTTTGTCTAGGAGCGCCGAGGACCATGCATAATCGGAAAAGATGAGAGAGTTAAACAAAACGGAGACGTAGCATCTTAATGTCATTCATTTATTCTTGGAACTGGCCAACTCTCGGGCGGCCTTGATCAATGGCGCAAGCGTCCTTAAAGGTTCTGAAAGCTTGAAGAATGGATGCTAGATGGAAACTCAGCAATCATTCTATGTAAACAAAAGAATCAAAAAACTGACCTGCAGTAACTGCGTAGCATTTGGCCTCTTCTCCGCGTCCACTTCCAACGTCTTCGCCAAATAATCGCTAAACGTCGAACTCAGATTCTCCGGGTTCTGAATCGTTGGCGTCCCGTTCGTCGCGATCAAATAGAGCGCCTTCAATGGATTCTGGTTCAGATACGGGGGCTCCCCTTCGATCATCTCAATCGCCATGATTCCCAGACTCCATATGTCCACCTTGGGACCGTACTCCTTCCTCGTGACAACTTCAGGAGCCATCCAATACGGCGTGCCCACCATCGTCGTGCGTTTCGCGTTTGCAGGATCACTAATCTGCGCGCAAAACCCAAAGTCTGTGAGCTTAATGTCACCAACCATGCTCAACAACACGTTGTCCGACTTGATATCTCGATGGATCACACCATGCCGATGAAGATGCTCCAATCCCTGTGCTGTTTCCCGCGACACCGCGGCAATTTGACCCTCGGTCATTAAATTGGCAGTGACAACGTCCGTCAGGGAGCCTCCTTCCATGTACTCCATCACGACCCAGAGGTCGTTCTTGTGCAGGAAGGAGTCGATGTAGTTGACGATATTGGGGTGACGGGAGCTCCGCATGACCAGGATCTCGTTAATGATGAGATCCTTCTTGGGCTGTTTCTCCAAATCCATCTGTTTGATCGCGACGCTCAGGTTTGTGCCCACCTGATACGCGGTGTACACGCCCCCACTAGCCCCCTGTCCAATCTTGACAAGGTTCCGGTACAGCCTCGTCGGATCGGCATCGGTACAGATCTGTTGCAAGCGTTTGACAATGTCCTCCTCCTTGGCCTTGTCGACCTTTTTCTCTCGTCGACGTGGAGTGGCAACACCAGCGGCTTTCGCTAGACTCTGGGCAGCGGGACTGGGCTGCTGTTGTTGCTGGGCACTCCGGCCTGCTGGTTGTTTCAAAGGAAGATCTGTCTGGGAGGATCCGGGTGATGGTTTCGGGGTGGGCTGCTGTTGATGTTGTTGTTGTTTGGTTGGGGCTGGGGCCGGGGAACGCTTATCGCGAGTGGTATTGGAGCGGCGGACGGTTGAAGACGAGGGGGACTGTTTGTTCGTGTTGCTGGGCGCCCTTTGGGACGTGGAACGGTCAAGGGTGGGTGTTACGGTTGTAGGCGGCGTGGGGGCAGGACGGTACGCGCTAGGCGCTGCCGCTGTTTGTAACTTTTTGGGAGGAATAGGCGGAGACCGCTGTACAGCATGAACACAATAGATTTGGCGCAAAGCAAATAGCTTACCGCCGCTTGATATTCTTCAGCCTCTGCTGCCCCCATCTTATCCCAGACGTCTCCATGACCTTCTTGGTAGAACTTGACAATCTCCATGACCGCCTGAGGGTTCTTTTCCTGCTCGAGGCGCGAGATGCCGCTCTCCTGAAGGAGTTGCTGCCATTCCTTGGGGAGACCAGTGAACTCTCCGGTGGATGAATTGAAGCCAACGTGGGTGAGATGGACGGGGTCGTAGGGCGTGCTAATTTCGGGTCGCTTCTGGGTATTGAAAATAAAGCCAAGGACACTCTTCTTCTGCTTGCTGGTGGTGCCGCTGCGTGCCCTACCAACAGCAAATTCGCTCTGGGTTGGCGGGGAGAGTATCTCGGCAGGCTCGGCATAGTAGTCGTCGCGGGGAGGCGGGAGCGGACCGGAGGTAGAGAGGCGGCGGGCAAGGGGCGGCTGGATCGGCTCCGCGGCAAAGATGTCGTTTAAATTGGCAGTGTTGGCTCGGCTTGGACGAGGCGGAGCGGTAGTCGTAGAATAAGCCATGTCGACAGGCGGCTCGCTCGGCAGACTGAGTTTTCGTGTGCGCGAGTTCTGCTTTTGAAGCGAGGTTCTGGGACGAGCTGGCTGCGCCCTGTTCTGTGGTGGTGGCGGCGGCGCTCTGGAAGGAACGAAGGGGCTGCTCGAGGCTTGTAGGTTGCTAACGGCAAGTAGAGCGTTGTATTCTTGTATCGACTCCCTCGAAGGACGATGATATTCGACAGTAATCTTGGACTGACGATGGCGGTGATGAGGAGAGCTTGCCTGGCCGGAAAGAGACATCAATACAGGTCTGGTGGCCCTGGCAGGCTGCTGTCACTGCTTCCGTCACCGAAAACAATCGTCTGGCGCACCTCGATATTATCCTTGATTTCCTGATTCCCTTGAAACTGCGATGTACTCCCACCGTAACTGTGGCAACCAAGATCAACTGTCACAATCACGGCCGACGCTTCTGCTTTCTCGTTCTTTCTATACGGCGGGATGGGAGCTCGTTTTACCGGTGTTGCGACAAAAAAACGTAAAGGGTAAGAGCGATGCAGAGAGGATGATGGTTGCTGCAGTCACTTGCCCCACTTGAAAGCACGTGACTCGGACGGCCATACGTGCAATCAACCTTCTCGTACTGCTACACCCGCTATTTGATCTCCCCCATGCGTCCCTGGCCACCAATTTGAGCCGACTGAAAGAGATGAAAAGCGTGTTATTTTCATTCAACGAGATTAAACAAATAACAAACTCGGCCATTGTATTGTATCTAAGAATATATCTCAGTATACATACGCGAAAAGCCGTGAATCTTAGCCAATCTTATGTACGCGTCTACAAATATTTTCCCCGCGGTAAATTTGTTCACGAATCGCGGTACCAATTATACTCGGTGATTTCTTGTATCCTTCGAAGCAATCACTTGAAGATTAAAATTCATATCCAGCTGATCACTTCTACAACGAGCTCAGTCCAAACAACGAATATGGAAACCGTTTTCGGCGGATCAACTCCCGGAGGAGGTGAGGATCATTGGCAGGAACCTCGCCGCTGGTCGGACAATCCTGATGGAGCGGCGCCTGAGCGAAACTCAGGCGAGCAACAAGAAAAGGGAGCTCAATGCAGGTACGTAAAATTCCAGGTCGAGACGCAACCAAGTCAGAAAAATCCTTGAGATCGATGGAATCATCTATCTCGGTCTATTTGGCACTCATTTATCTGATGTGACGCAACAAGGAACCAACATTTTTCCCACCGCAGCAGTTCACCGGCCCTATTGGGCAAAAACAAAAAACAGGGGTGAGTCATCGCACAAATCCTATCTTATCACCGCCCAAATCCCGCCGCTCCCGACGACGCGTCGTTCAGTCAAATAGTCCATAGCTGGATAGTAGGTAATCATGCTCATAGATTGTCGGGTATCCCAAGTAGATTCAATGCTAAAGCTCACTCAAACGGCATCCCTTCTACTCCTTCGCCAAGGGATACCCAGTTCCCCAACACGCTCTCCGCGAACTCCTGCTCTTCTCTTGCGAAGTTTTGCAACAACACCGTCACTAACGTATTCTCCCTATTATGCAACACTGCGCGCAGCTCGTGCCACATGCTAACCCCATCAAACCTAGTCCACACCAAGAGAAGTACAAGGGAATACTCACCAAGCACGAATAAACACTCTCCGGTTCAACTGCGCCGCTATAGTAGCTTGATCCTTCTCGATAAGTCCACTTATCCTATCAACGTCCTCTTGCCATGAATCCTTCTGTGCAGCCCGCACACCCTCCATCTTCAACAAGTTCGTCTCTGCCCGTTTCTTCAGTCTCTCGACTTGATCAATGGACAGTCTGTCATGTCGAATCAGCAGGTCGCGCACCGCGATGTACAAATCACGTTGTGACTACAGCTTCCACCATCAGAGATGCCAAAGGTGGGTATACGATATTTACGCACCTTGAGCGCTTCCAGAGTAGTGTCAAACAACACTCGCGTCTAAGAACTTCGTTAGCCGATAGACCGAACCAAATAGAAGCTCTTCTACCCACCCTCAACTCGGAAAGCTCTGCATGTCTCTGAAATGGGCAGCAGCCTGTTCAAGTCCTGCTTTCACGCCGCTAGACAAGTCGCACTCGTCTCCCCTCCAACAATTTTCGTTGACCTCCACGACAGCTCGGACCGTGTTCGTCAATCGCGCTAGATCGCCCTGTTGGTGTCACCAAATGCCGGTTGCAGTGAGAAGATTGTCGTAAGCAAAGAATTAACGGTGCGGTTCGAAGATGACGTCGGAGAAACAGGCGCAGAAGAAGAAGAAAACGGCAAAGCCGGGTGAGCCGAATGATAGGTACGTCGAAACGCGGGCATCCGTACCGCTGCTGCTTCGCGTCTCTTTATTATCCTCTCCGCCAATATACATATCCGTTGCCATTGTTCGATAAGCGGGTTGACTTTGCCACGTACGATCCTGCAAAGAGGTAAATAAGGCTGAGGAAACAGCTCAATACCACAAAAGCACGTACGCAATCTTGTCTTCCAAATCACTAGGAATAGCCATTTCCTCCACCTTGTCGACGCGTTTACTTGCGGACTCTTCGTCCAGAACCATAGAGTTGTGTTTTCGCCATTCCTCCAACGAAGGTTCTGTCAAGAACACGGCTAGAACGCCGTCCTCTTTGATGATGGGATGGTTTCTGAGAAGTAATTACTAAAAAGCGGCCAGATCAGAAGGATGCATACATCACGTAGTTCAAGGACCTCGCCAATCCTCGTCTGGGGGGGACACAGTAAGTATAGCATTGTCAGCGACCCGTAATTCCGTACCTTCTTTGTTCCAAAAAGTATTCATCAGCTGCCAAAACGCAATCAATGAAATATAATATAACCAACACGAGTCCTACGCACGGCCTATTCGTTTAGGTGGCAGAGCTGGGAAAAGGCGAAAGGGATATCTTCGTGTCAGAACGTCCCAAAGGAACACAAACTCCGAGTATCGTCTCGCGACTGCCGGACCGCGCTGCCATAAACTTGATAATCAGAAAACGGATATTTCACACACGTGGAGAAAGGAACGTACATCCGAAGATACTTGGTACACCGTGTATCGATTTAATATGAATCCTTGCTGTCCAAGAATCGTCACCGTCACGCTGTCCTGTCTCTTCCACCATTCCTTCGGTAATCCCGACCCTGCAAGTGTCGATGGAACACCATTCATACGGGCCGAATCGAATCCACTCATATTTGACGGCCCAGTGACCATTCCCCCGCCAATTTTCCACGGATCATCAGCAGCGATAGTATTCTGTCTGAAATTAGTCCCGGGCCTGAAAGTGGAAGGCTGAAGGGTGTCCAAGTCGAGACTCGGTTCGGGAAGCGTATTCTGTGATGACAAGGCTGCGACTTGCTCGATGCTCACGTCTACAAATAAGCATGAAATTAACTGTAAATAGTCCGTTATACCAAACGTACCTTTACCCGCCTGTGCAAGTGCAACAAGAGCTAGTGCAACGAAGAATTCAAGTTTGGATACACGCGGTCGAGTGCTGACCAGACTGACAATCTATCAAGTTACGTCAAGCCAAAACGCTCGTCTACATACGGTTCTCGTACCTTGTCAATGGTCCCCGCTGGCAACGACGACGTGGAAAGGACCCTCGACAGCGAGTTCACCGATGTTTCACCGCTATTCGTCGGGTCGACGGAGGCAAACGCCCTATCGTATATTGACGGCACCGTCGCATCCGCTACAGAGAAGAATCCATCGAGCACGTCCAGCAGAAGCATGGTATTCCTTACCGATGACGGAACTGAAGACGGTCGTCGACGGTACCGGTGGTGAAGGACTGGGTGCAGTGCTCCATGGGTCGAGTCCGTCGTACGTAGAGCCAGCAAGAGGGTCCTCGTCTACAAAGCTGCCTCCAAAGCCGTTGGATGAGCCGTATCGTTGAGCAGGTCGGGGCGAATTGAACATTACGCAGTGGACAGGAGTGAGTGGCTGTGCGCTCTTTGCTGAGGCGTGCAAGTGACGTACTATTATAACGCATCAATTTAGAAAACTAAATAATACAGCAGGTATGTTAGAACATAATTTACGAAGACAACAGTACATTCAATTGCTTGGATAGATATTATTTAAAGATCAACAGAAAGCGAAAGCGACAATAGAAAGCACGACCTCACACTGAAGATGAAGACACCGACGTGCTCATCTCCACTGGCAGCTGACGATACCCATCTCTACCTCTACTTCCCCTGATGCTGTCCCACGCATCGGCGACAACACCCATCGCACCATCAAAGAACCCGCCATCCTCTGGCACCACTTCGCCAGGCATGACACTATCCTTCGGTCTACGCCACCACTTGAGCGTCAACGAGCTCGTAACAACGCTCACACTCGAGAACGCCATCGCCGCTCCCGCAAGCATTGGCGGCATATACAGTCCAAACGGCAAAAGCACCCCCATCGCAAGCGGAACCCCCAGAACATTATAAATGGACGCCCATATAAGATTGCGTCGTATCACAGAAAAGATTTTCCGAGACAGATGAAGGGCCGCGACAACATCAAGAAGGTCGGAGCGCATCAGCACGATATCGGCCGCTTCGATGGCCACCGACGTTCCTGAGGACAGAGCGATTCCTACTGTGGCCGCAACGAGGGCAGGAGAGTCATTTATGCCGTCTCCGACCTGCAAGAAGACGATCAGCGCTCCAAAGAAGTAATAATATAGGTACGAAACACTCACCATCGCGACACCGTCACCATGCTTCTCAATCAACTCAGTAATTAACGTCGCTTTGCCTCCCGGAGAGATTCCTGCCCAAACACCATCTTGCTTGATTCCTACCTGCTTCGCAATAGCGAGGGCGGTAGCTTCCCATCACCGGTCATCATATTCACCTCGACGCCCATCTGTTGCAACGCCCGAATGGCATGTCTACTCGAAGGCTTCGGAGCATCGGACAAGGACACGGCTAGAATAGGCGTGTACTCTCGCAAAGACCCTTTCCGTATCGACACATAGATGACAGTCCTGCCCTGTTCAGTCTCCTGGTTCTCGAACCCCAGAATGGACGACGGCATTTCTTCATCAGACGTGGAAACGAAGCGCGCATTTCCAACGAGTAACGTATACCGCTGCCCGCGGCACGCAAGAACAGCCTTAACGCCTGCTCCAGTAACGCTCTCGAACTGATCCACAGTGACCTCAGGCAGTGTTTGATCTCGCAAAAGCTCTTTGCCGAAAGTCGCTATCGCCTTTGCAAGCGGGTGCTCGGATAGCGCTTCCGTTGCAGCTACCATCGCAATAGCATCCTTCCTATCAGTTACTCCATCGGCGCACTTGCCGGTCAGCTGCGAGTCGCCTTCATACGACTCTGCATTCTGGTGCCCGGGAATCCACCAAAGTCCGGCGACACTGAGTTTCCCAATCGTAACTGTACCCGTCTTGTCCAGAACGACTCTCTTGATGGATTTGCTTGCTTCTAGCGCTCGTCCGCCTTTGATCAGGATCCCATTCTTCGCCCCCATCCCAGTTCCCACCATGATTGCAGTGGGCGTACTGAGGCCGAGGGCGCATGGGCACGCAATCACAATGACACTAATGCACATCTGCAAGCATATCGCGAATTTGCTGGCTCCGTGTCGGTGGAACATCATCGGTAGGTTCTCATCATTGACAACATGGGACACGACCATCCAAATCAGAAATGTCAGCAGTCCAAGCGAGATCACCGTCGGAACGAAATACCCTGCCACTTTGTCCGCAAAGGCTTGAATTGGCGCCTTGGATGTTTGAGCCTCCTCGACCAGACGAACAATCTGGGATAGAGCGGTGTCTTTTCCAGCACGCGTAACGACCATATCGAAAGCACCCAGTCCATTGACTGTGCCTCCGATAACCGTGTCTCCCACCTGCTTGAGCACAGGAACCGCTTCACCGGTGATAGCACTTTCATCCACGCTGGACGATCCTCGCAAAACGGTACCATCAGCGGGAATTTTATCACCGGGAACCAGTTTGACCGTATCACCAACTTCAACGAGTTCAGTCGGCACTTTCTTTTCCTGTGTACACGCTGGTGCGTCCGTGTAGATCGTTGCCATGGAAGGAGCGAGCGACATGAGATCCGTTAGAGCAGCGCTCGTGCGTCCCTTCGCTTTGTTCTCCAGATAGCGGCCAAGTGAGACGAACATGATCAACATTGTGCTGGTATCAAAAAATAGCATAGGGTGGAAGCCTGGGGTATCGTTGAACAGCGCAAAGAACATGGCTCCGACGGAATAAAAATAGGCGGCCGAGGTGCCCAGCATAACCAATACATCCATTGTGGCAGTTCCATGTTTCAAAGACTTGAATGCGTTACGGTGAAATTTAGCACCCACCCAGAATTGGGCAGGTGTAGTGAGTATGAGGAGGATGACATCTTCGAGATGAATACCGGTGCACAGGTGCATGGCAAGGAACATCCTCAGCGGCGGATGAGATGACATATCTTGGAGATTATGAAAACCGGGACAGCGAACGCAACAGACCACAAGAATCGTGATCGCCATTCGAGTACCTCTTTGGTCCTCTGAAGCGACTGGACTTGGGTAGCATCATTTTGGTCAGACACCATGGCATCGAAACCCATGTCCTCTATGCGCTCCACCATCTCCCGAGGGCCGATGAACGCCCGGTCAAACTGGATGGTCACAGTGTTGGTGGCGAAGGATGCTGATACACTCAATATACCAGGGACCGACGACAGACCGGACTCTACGGTGCCCGTGCAGGAAGCGCAGGTCATACCATACACACGAAGGACTATCGAGTCCTCTCGCGATGGCGGGATAACCGTAGCATCGAAGCCTATGTCTTCGATTTCCTAAGAAGCGATGAATATGATATCAGTGCATCAATTCATAATGCACTTACGCTAGCGATCTTCTCTGGATTCCACCGGGAAGGGTCGTACTCGACGACCCCACGTTCAGAGAGCAATGCCACCTTGACCGACTGGATCCCTTCCTGAGGTCGTAGCATCCCCTCGATGGACTATGAAACTATTCAGTCTCCCTAGACGCTGGCTAAGTCAGCACGCTCACCTCTACACACGCCCCACATGTCATTCCCTCAATCTTGAACTCGCACTTTTCGTACGCTGGGACGTCGACATCGAGCTCTTTACCAGCATTGGCCATGAGTGGTTCAGAGGAGCCCATTGGTAATTCGACAGACCCAAACGAGGAGCTAAGAGGGGACTGTGCCCAAATATTGGTGAGGAAATTGGCCATCCTGTGGATTCTTCCCGTGTGATATTAATACAATAATAGGCTGCGAATAGGATGCTTGGATACGTGGAACTGTAGGCGAAAACCGCACCGATGGGATGACTAGACCGGATAAAGATGGGAAATGATGGGAAGGAACCTGTCGGAATGCGCCCTGCGCTGGATGACAGAGCCACTGAGTGAGCACAGTGAGAAATTAGAAACTGTGCCAAAATGCCGCACGTTTCGGCCGAATTCCCCTTGCTGATTAATGATCCGGTGAGGCTAATTTGCCATTTCCAGCGTGATTTATCCTCAAAACTTTAGAGACAATATTTTGTTTTCGTCCGGAAGTTGACCCACCATGCTTCCCTCGCGTATCCTGCGTTCAACGGTAAATGCTGCAGAAATATCTTTCTTTTCGCGCCTTTCCTCGCAGTGGTGGGATGAGCGTGGCGAGTTTGCTTTTCTGCACCAGATGAACCCTGTCCGAGTGCAATTCATCCGGCAGAAACTTCTTGAAACAGCGCGCGATGAAGATGAGACTGCATCCCAAAACGTCCTAAAGGGTCTCCAAGTACTGGATGTCGGCTGTGGAGGTGGATTGCTATCAGAGGTATTTTTGTATTTGCTTCGAGATTTTCATCTCACCTCTCGCAGAGTTTAGCTCGTTTGGGTGCCCGTACAGTGGGAATTGATGCATCCGAATCCAATATCGAGATAGCCAAACATCATGCGTCGACAGACTCCAGACTGTCAGAAAATCTGTCCTATATGCACACATCAGCAGAGTCTTTGCTCTCGCAGGCTATGCAATACGACGTCGTATGCTCGATGGAGGTCCTGGAGCATGTTGACAATCCAGCTCTTTTCCTATCTACATGTGCTCAGCTTCTCAAGGTCTGAGCTCTTTGAATCTAACACCGACTTGATCCTGAAATGTCTCTAGCCATCTGGCCATCTTTTCCTTTCCACAATCTCCCGAACCCCACTGGCCTATTTCCTTACAGTTCTGATGGCTGAGAATGTTCTGCGACGGGTTGCTCCTGGGACACACACGTACTCCAAATTTATAAAACCTTCCGAGCTTGTTGCGTTCTTCCAGTCCTATGGGTCCCGTCCGTGGATAGCACCTTCGGCCGCCCAACCAACAAGGACAGAAGCCGAAATCCGGGGCATAGTGTACAATCCCCTTTCGTCCAGTTGGAATCTTGCCCCAAGAGATGCGTGGGCCGCGACGGAGTGCAACTATATGTTCTGGGTTAGGAAGCCTGCCGAATAATTCAGTTCTGAATGCTCTCGGCATTCCCACGAGCATGCGGTGCGCAGGCCATGAGTCCCAATGGAGCTCGCTCAGTAATGCTATGATGTAGTCCCCACGATACTTCGTGTGAAGCTGTATACGTACGCACATACAGAAAGCATTCTCACGAATACATTTTAAGCAAACACAACAATTTGATGATACAATTCAAGCACCCGCGCGCTTCGTTAAACGACTCGTGAAATTTCATACATAGAGAACATACGGATATAAGATGTCAACTACTACGAAGACAACTGGTATCATACTATTAAGTGGGGTAAGATATTCTATTCTATTTGTACACCTAGTTGGATAGCTGGTGTTAGCATTCTGAGAAAAGATTCCCAGCGCTAGTACCATTCTGGGGGTAAAACCAAAACGAAAATGCCTGGCGAATTCGGTGTGAGCGGCATAGTGGGGAAAGATTCAAGCAGAGCACTTACAATAAGTACGTAGGTCCCAAACAAAAGAATTCCACTCATGTAATGTGTACGTCCGTCTTCTGTGGCAAAGCGTACGAGAAGGACGGAGAGGAACAGAGTAACAACTTCGAGAGGATCAAATCTAAAAGGCCAATGCCTTAGCAAATGCACAACACGAGAAGATGAGTTAACCACGTACAGCAACGAGAGTGGTTTATTTGCGATCCAACCGATCAACACCAATAGGGGGATGACAAAAAGAGAAATCTGCGGTGCACGTAAAATGAGGAGCTGTTTTTTTTTGTCAACAAACAGTCGTCCTTACCTGAATGCACGATCCCACGGAAACAGCGAGCGCCAAGTCGATCTTGTTGCGGTACGCAACAAAAACAGCGGTCACATGCTCCGCCGCGTTACCCACACTAATAGAAAAGGTTAGAGGGCCACTCACGTATTGTACAATGGTGGAAGACCCACATAGCCAACAGAATCAACCCTAACCATTCAGTACTGACGCTTCCGGTTTGGCCGATTCCCTCCAATGAATCGGTCAAGGCCTCGGCTGTCAGATACGTGAGGCCAGTAGCCGCGATCAAGACGGAAATTGCGACAGTAAGGTTCATCTCGGGCGTCTCCAATTCCTTCTCGCTGCTAGTGTCTCCTTGTGCTAAAACGGCAGCTTCGGGGTCTTGGCGCCTTTGTCGATCGCGTTGTCTAGCAGTTTTTAGTCAGTTATTTTGAGCGACAGTGTGAACAAAGAAGAGAGAATTCACCTCTTCTCTTCGTCTTTCTCATCTACCCTGTTGAACTGTGCTGGGAGTGATCCGCGTTTCGAGGTCTGTCCCAAAAACGCTCGGCTGCCAAAGGTAGAGACGAGGCTTTGAGTCCTTTTTACAGGCGGAGGGGCCAATTCGTTGCCACTAACAATAGGCGCAGGCTGAACCGATGCTGCTGACGCGGATTGCACGCTAGACGCGCTCGAGCGGATGTCGTTAAGGATGTCGTTATCGGGATTATATAAGTATGAATGGCTGTAGAGCTGGAAGACCATATAGCTCGCGTAAATGAAAATGAGTATAAGGGCGCTGCCACGGGACATTTCAAGAATAATATCTCGCTCAGTTTCTTCTCCAGAGGCCTGCTCGATCGCAAATGCAAAACAAGTGGGAATAACGAGGGCAATCACTGCCAAGGTAAGCAAGGAGGTATTGAGCTGTGCGGCTGTCTGCTGGAACTGCTGTTGGGAGAAACGAACACCTCCGACAATGAAGGCCATCCCGGTTACGAGGAGAAGGTTGGAAAGAAGACCTCCAAGTAGCGACGCCTGGACAACGCGAATTTCGCATTTCACGAGGAGAAGGATAGCGATAATGAACTCTGTGGCGTTTCCCAGAGATGCATTAATGAGACCTTGATTTAAAAAAATGAGTTCTCGCCATTATGGCAAACGTAAAAAAACTCACCCCCGAGGGCGTCGCCCGTGTAAAGGGCGATAGTTTCTGTACCGTGGCCGAGCATACCAGCCAAAGGTATTACGCCCAGAAGGGCCATGGCAAAGACCGCACCGTCGGTCTGGTGGGTATAGTGAAGAGCCCATGCAATTGGGTTAAAGACAAACAATACATTAACCCAACTGTAAGTCAAGGCTGACTTGATGCTCTCCAAATGTCCGGGAGCTGGACCCCTTGTGTCTGCAGGGCGAATAAACAGGGCACGGGTCAATTTCGAGAAAATGGTGGAGGCCGTTCTGTGATTCGTGAAGAGGATGACGATGACGAGGACGAAGACAGCGTGCGAGAGTGGTGCAGTGCATTGCCGTGGTGGCTAGTGGGAGGGGAAATTTCGATGGGCTCGGGCGAGGAGCTAAGAACTTTTTCTAAACCATTATTAGAGCCGCCTATGTTGGGTTCGCTTGACATCACTTTCTCTCGGAACATGAGCGGCCTCACCTTAAGAGCTAATAATTCGATCGGAGTTTGAAGCAGATCCACTGCACAGTGCACAGCCAATGAGTCAATGACGCGCTCGATTCTCGCGGCAATTAGCATGCCGTGCCGTGCCGAACAAACTCCGAACGAGTCATGAACTTTGCTGTGCATGATGCCATCATCTAAAGTTCAAAGTTTTCTTGCTAGCAAATCAAATTTAATATACAAGGCCGCAGCGCAGCTCAATGCTTTGACGAGGTACTCCTTTATTTTTTCGCTCTTCGTCAATGACTATACGTATTTTCAGCGCCAGATCTCCTAGGAAAGCGAATTTACGTACAAGCCGTATGGGCAATGCATGCTGCATCTCCAGCGGTTGGAATTAAAGCTGAGAAGTACAGTGAGTTCAGCCCAACAGATGGATGTCGTCCTTACTGCTATCAAACTGTCGAAAGACAAGAATTTCGTCTGGCATCTGGTCGCGTACGTACATCCACTTCATATTCGCTGAAAAGTAACGATCGCGAGTCAATAACAGAAAGCCGGCATACAAACGGTGACATTAACCGTTGTATTCGATGAAGTATCCGCCACCATACTGTAGAGGATCAGACCGACAAGATAAAGCGACGAGCACTAATTACCCACTTTGTCGATTGTACGGGTCATATCTTTGGGATCGAATGTACGAGCATCACACACTGCAAGTGGCGCGTCCATTACCGGTCCACAAAGCGGCCGCCATACATTACTTCGCAGAAATGTTAACATTTACCACGAAATGAATGCAACACACTCACATAATCGCGATTCTCTCCGCCTTCGCAGCTGAAGAATCCCCTTCGTATGGAGTCAGACATCGTGCACGCGCGCGCTCCCTGTTGATATCGACATGAACGGCCGGAACAGGCTGCTTCCCGAGAACCTGATCAGGATCCTGCGCGGCGTAGTTGGCTTCTTGATGAGACTCTCCTTCCACCGCCCTACGTCTTTGAAATATTTCTCAGTGGAAAAATAGCAACGGAACGGGGAAACACGCAGACCTGATCTGGTAATTTATTGTTTTGCAATCTTTCGCGCCGGCATGCTTCTTCAGCCATCTACGCGGTTCAATTCTGGGACCAAAAAAAAAACGATGGACTGCTTACTCGCAGGTCTCTTTCGCATAGCGTTCTTCCCAACCCTCCTCACCGTCCAAACCTTCGAACGGTACCGTTTGCCAGGTAAAGCCCTCAATATCCAGCGATGGTCGTTGTTCTTCCTTGCGTAAATCATGTAGCTGAACTTTGTGTGGACTCAGATGCAAAGGCTCTCCCGACGAAACGCATGTCACGAACGGAAACGCGAAAGCACCAGGCGCCGATTTATCACAGGCAAAGTTGAGCTCTCCATAAAAGGGAACTGGAGGGGTAGACATTTGTGGACGCGGCGAAGGTGTGGAGGATTCTCACTGACCAGGATATATGATTATTGCGAACAAGGAACACAGGTCAGGAGATGATAGTGGCTGTGAGGCGCGTCCCCTCGGATGATAAGGGTCATAAGACTCAAAAAGCGTTGAACTGCCGAGGCCAGTCGGACGTGCGCGGATCGCGGGCCGTTATCTTCCCTGGAAAAACATTAGTCCGATTTTCAGTATGTCGGGGTCACGTGAGAATCTAGCTATCGTGAAGCTGAAAATGATTTCAGCATACTCAAGTGCTGGCTCGCTCCATGATATCTGCCCTGGATATGGCGCCTAGGGGTTTCCATTCTACCGCAGTCCGCTCGCCACTCTATTAGTTATCTCTGTTTTTTTTTAATCTTGGCCTGCTGATTAAGTACGTATCTCGCTCGTTCCTGATAGAAGTTGTACATAAAGGCGTCGCACTTGACCATAGCTCCCTTGGCTCTTCTTGTTGTCCGTCAATAAGCCAACTTCCCTCTTCGCTTGTTGCACACCATGTTGGCTGGCACCGAAGCTTTTCGAAGCATCCCCAATCATGGTTCCCACTTGGTGCGTCAGTGATCGCCGTCTCTTGATATCGTCCTAATAAATTCCATTCATTAGACCTGGTGGACCAACGATGGTAGAGCTTCCATTTACGTGGCCGGACCCGAGTCGAGCTAACGTGATCATTCAGGCCTTCGACAACTCAACTTGCTGCTCGGAACCATCTTCATAGCTCAATTTTTGAACGGATACGATGCTTCTCTTGTCAGCGGCTTCCAGTCTATGAAGCCTTGGTTGACAAGTACGTTCAAATAAGTCTGATCAAATGATACTATATTGACCTCTTTCGAAGATCTTGGGAATCCCGACTCTGACCACATTGGTCTCCTGAATGCCGCGACATACTTGGCTGGGTGTAAGTCATCCACTTTTCGCTTCGCCGCCTCTATTGCTCATCACACCTCATCACAGTATGCACTGCTCCCTTCGCTGCTTTCATTGCTGATCGTTGGGGACGCAAATGGTGCATAAAGTGAGTTCAGTCACAAAATTGAAGTTCGAATCGCACTGATGTACGTTTGCGTAGATACTCTTCCGTTACCAATCTGATGGGTACTGCTATCGGTGCCGCAGCTGGGTCCGGGGGCACGAACGGATACGCCATGTTCATCATGTCGCGGATTATTGTACGTATATTCAATCTCTGGCTATGTAGTGCACCTTGCTAAAGTCATTCTAGATTGGCTCGGGTCTTGCTTTTGCTCTCATGTGCTCTCCGATCATGTAAGATTTCTTGTTCTTGTCAAGACTCTCACTGACAATATTGTGTCATCTATAGGCTCCAGGAACTTCCCCATCCGAAGCACAGAACGTGGATGGCCGGTTTCTTCGATGTCGCGTTTGTTAGTGCCTCGTATATCGTTCATAGCAGATTCCTAACAAGATACTTAGATCATCGGGAACTTCGTGGCAGCATGGTGAGTCCATTTCTTGCGCCAACTTTACCGTTAGTTAATCACCATGATGCAGGGTTAACTTTGTCCGTCCATTCTACATGTATGAGGTTCAGTTACTGATTTTAAGTTGTTCATTAGGGATGCAGTCATCTCACGAATAACTGGGCGTGGAGTAAGTCATCTACAACAAGGAACTTTAGCAAAATGACTTAGCCTAATCTCTTCCAGGAATCCCTTATTTGGTGATTTATTTTTCTTTTATATCACAAGATACACTCAACTAAGACGGTGGTGCAGATCCATATCGGCCCAGCGTTGATTATGATTGTCCTCATCTCATTCGTTCCGGAATCTCCTCGATGGTTGAGTGAGATGGCCTTCTTTAACTTCCATTCGTCGTGCTAAATCTCTTTAGTCAAAATGGCCGTGAGGAAGAGGCCAAAGCCTTCTTAGCCAAGTATCA
This sequence comes from Armillaria gallica, assembly GCA_037576215.1. Lineage (NCBI taxonomy): Eukaryota > Fungi > Basidiomycota > Agaricomycetes > Agaricales > Physalacriaceae > Armillaria > Armillaria gallica. The sequence continues at coordinate 3,092,415 of JBANDB010000009.1, forward strand.
TGCGAACGGCAAGGCCGATGATGAACTGGTTGCATTTGAGTACGCGGAAATTCAAGAGGCGCTCCATATGGAGAGGGAGACGAAACAGGATACGTGGAAAGTAATTCTCAGCAGCAAGAGCAGTCGTCATCGCCTTGGCTGTGGTAAGTTCCATGATTTTAATCCGCCGCCATGTCACCAACATATCATCCAGTTATCTTGATCGCCATCTGCCAGAATCTGAGCGGCACAGCTATCATCAGTTATTGTAAGTGTTGTTAGTTACCCGTTGCCATTCATTTCTAACACTATCTTAGACTACACCTCGAGTACGTGCCGCTTATGAATCACATGCTTGCTCTACTGAACCGTATCCAGTTCTTAAGCTTGTCGGAATCACGGACACCGTCACCCAAACCGGTATCAACGCTGGACTGACGTCGGTCAGTAAATCTCCAATTGATGAGTAGATCATGCCGCTGACATCGATTACTTCCTCTCTAGTTCACTTTCCTTATGGCCTTGTTTGGTCTTTGGCTCACCCAGCGCGTCAAGCGTCGACCTCAGCTCCTGGGTACATGGTTTGCCGTCCTCCTTGCGAACATCGGTCTAACCGTATGCACCGCCGAATACACCAAGACCAAAAATAAGGGGGCCGGTATTGGAGCTGTCGTTTTCGTTTGGTTGTACAACGGCGCTTTCTTCGTGTCCTGCGGTCCTATTTTCTTCAGTTACCCTGCCGAGGTTCTCCACTACTCGATGCGTGGCAAGGGCATGATGGTGTGGGCAATAACTGCGAAATGTTTATCCGTCTTCAGCGCGTACACGAATCCGGTTGCCAGTACGTCTTTTCAACCTTCTTGCCATGTTAGCAGTGTTAACAGCGTCTCCTCCGATAGTGCGTAACATCGGATATAAGTGGTATACGTTCTAGTAAGTGCCAAACTCCGTATCCAAGTCTTTTCATTGATCTTATTGATCACCTTAGCACTGCGATCCTTGTCGTCACCGGCGTTTGCATATACTTTTTCATCGTCGAAACCAAAGGCCACACCCTTGAAGAGTAAGTTCTCCATTTCTGCCTCCTTGATTCCTCGTATATCTGACGATGGTATCATCTCAGGATCGGACAACTCTTTGATGGTAAACCCCTCGAAACCAGTCTTCATCCTGAGCTCGCGACCGTGGAGTACGATGGTAAAGGCGACGCTATTGTTGATGTCAGGGGTGTTCCCGATGAAGAGAATTCGCTGGACCGCAAGTCTGAATCTTGTTAGATCGATTATTAACTTACATTTTTACGAGTCTAGCCCGCTTAATTGGAAGCGTATGAGTTAAATAGTAATGATAGATGCAAAGGATGAATTTGATTTGGAATATCTCAGTTTGAATCATTGAACGGCTTTGGACTTCTTCACATTTGGCAGCCAACGTGGAAATTTGCCACGGAGACTGGAGGCTCCTTATGAAGCGCCACAGTCCAGATATTAAACCGTTTACCGAGGTCAAAATAGTGGCCTGAGTGTTAGAACGGAGTTGAACCAAACGAACTGAGTAGCAAAAATGGTTTACATCTGTGGCAAATGCGACATGGGGACTAACTACGAAATATCTAGGCTTATACACTACCAGATACCCGCGGAAATAAGCGAACATGTAAGTGAATTCGTACAAGAATTAAAAGGCGATTAACTGTTCGCCATAAAAAACTCGAATATCTCACACTGAGCTCAATAATGATAGTTTATGGGCCTGAAAGCCACGTACGTCGTAAGCTGAAAACAGTCAAATGATGGCCCGCCCTGGGGCCCAAAGGCTCGAAGACTCAAGAGTCATACACGACTAAGTATTACAGGAATTTCAAACCATCCGGACTTAAGTTGACATTGTTTCTCTGTCTAATAGTCCACAGCAGCTACATCTGTAATCCGAATAATGACAACGCGTTTCCGCCCCGCACGCCATCCTTCTCCGACGTCCCCCAGCCCGGTACGGACGCAATGGCTTCCAGATTCTCCACCACGCTCTTCCATTTCTCGGTCGACGTGAGAGGAGGAAAGAACGGGTGATCCGTACCAAAAAGCATCCTCCGGCTTCCCTCTCTTCTGTCCGCCTCTCCTTGTACCGTACTTCCTGCCTCGAATCGTTTTGATCGTGAAACTACTTCGCTGACAAAACCAAGTTCCTCTGGGCCGTAAGCGACTGCATCAAAGTATAGTTTTCCAAGGTAAAAGCGCGCATCGTGCTTGAGACGGGACGCGACAACGGGGTCGTGATCGATACACGATGCGAGGCGGGAAGATAGCTGAGGAAGTGCTCCACCGGAGTGTGCAAGAAGGATCCGAAGCGATGGGAATCTATCAAATACACCCGACAAGATCAAACGAGCTGTTGCCTAAAAGTCACATCAGCTAACTAGCTAGAACACAAGGTGATTTCACTCGCGGTAGTGGTCTCAAAAGGGAAACCTAAAGCCAGAGGCAAAACGTGTCCATTATCTTTGTCGCCCCACGCATTGCTGTCCACACCGTAATGAGGATGGAGGAAGACAACCAAGCCGGCAGCTTCGATGGCTTGCCAAACAGGGTCCAGCGCTTCATCGTCCAGCCCTTTACCAATGCCCTTGGTCCCCATTATTAACCCTTTCAAATGAGGTGCAGCAGCTATCTGGTTTACTGCTTCGACAATTGCGTCAATAGTAATGCCCGGGACCAATGGAAGCAAGCCGAGCCCGTATAACCTCTTCAAAACAGAATCCGAGTACGATGGCCCAGTCGAGCAGTATTCTTCGAGATCGTTGTTGAGCCCCAGCGCAAGTTCGTGCGCATCTTTAGCCGAGAGGAAGTCGAGCCAAGGGTTGGCTGTGCTATATGTGACACGTCGTTTCTATTCTCAAATCAACCATGTAATGTGAAGTAAGCACACCTTACGAAAGATATATCAATACCGTGTAGATCCATGAACCTGAGCTTCTCCTGACGATCCCAGTATTGAGGCCCCACAGGCCTTCCACCACTAGGCTCATTCTCCAGAATCAAGAGCCGCTCTTCTCCCCCCTCGGTTGACATGATTTTGGGCGCAACTGAACGCGACCGGAGCCATGAAGCATACCTAGGAAGGTATACATGAGTATGCATGTCGACGAGAGGCTTCAGAGACATGGATGAAAATGAGAGCCGGTTGAAAATTCCAAGTGGGACACTCATCCTGAGTTGCCTTATCGTTCGATCGACGTGATCGTGTTGCCCCTGTCGGCTCCGCGGACCCGTTCCGACCGTCCGGTTTTGCTCCGAACTATCATGGTCGGATGCATATACCTCCTTATCCTGGACTGGAGGTAAATTGCTTATCCTTAAGGTAGTCGCTGTCTCAATTTTTCTGTCATAGATCAATATTCCTAACAGGAACCTGTGCTTGGACGCGGCGAACCTTACCCCCTCTCGTTTATCGCTTACTCGAAAGGCCGACTTCGCGCATCTGATAGGAAATACAATGCTAGAGATAACGGCTCAACAGCCTTTACTGTGCCATATTCTCTTGTCTGCCTTGCCCCCACTAGTATGCTATGTCTTTCAAGGCCGCTCTCGAATCCGGACAAGAACCTCCAGAATCGTGGTCATCGTACATGAACGTTGTCTATGACAGCAGACGACCTCCTTCAATCGGGTCATACGATGCGGAAAAGTTGGAAGCCAAAGCAAGAGAGGTGACTATGTCAAATCACTGTATGTACTCTATCCGTCGTGTAAAGTGTCGCAATTCAGTTGATATCGTCTTGACAGCTGCTTTCCTGTACGTGTTCGGGAGTGCGGGATCGTGCTCAACAGATCGCGCTAACAAGAAGGCGTTCGAGAAATGGAGCTTCATCCCGAAAATGCTCGTTGATGCCTCCGATCGGACACTAGAGGTAAAGAATCGCTCTTTTATATAACTAGTCGTTATTTAAGTAATGCTTGTTAGACGACTCTATTCGGTGTTACATACAAGTCACCTCTTCTCCTCGCCCCCATTGGTGTCCATGGTCTCTTGAATAAGGATGGAGAAGTGACTACTTCGCGAGCAGCTGCAAAAGTCGGTGTTCCATTCATCACTAGCACTGCTAGCACTCGCTCTCTTGAGGACGTCGCTGAAGCCAATGGAGACGGTCAACGTTGGTATCAACTATATTGGTATGTTCTCATCAATATCTACTGCTGTGCGTAGCGCTGCTAAAGACCGCTATTAGGCCTCGTTCCGAAGAGATTACTCTGACATTGCTAGGTCGGGCCAAAAAGGGTGGTTACACTGCCTGCATCGTGACTCTGGACACCATGTGTATGGGCTGGCGTCCATACGATCTCGATAAAGCCTACCTTCCTTTCAAGCATGGCATCGGAATACAAGTAGGGACATCTGATCCCGCGTTTATGAGTACGCAGGGCCTCGAGGCGCGTCCAGATGAGCGAATTCCTTTCCCATTTGACCCTGCTGAGTTGGATGCGAAACGAGCGCGAGGGGATGAACATGAAATTCAGATGCAGATGCTGGGCAAGAATTGGTCAAGACAAATTCATTCTGGTCTATTTCGAACATGGGAAGAGCTGGTATTTGTGAGAAAGCATTGGGAAGGACCGCTTATTTTGAAGGGTATTCTCTCTGTGGACGATGCAATCAAAGCGATGGAGGTTGGCTGTGATGGAATCGTTGTCTCTAATCACGGTGAGAACTGAATTCATAGACATATCCAATGCGTGTTAAGCCTTTCCTTAGGTGGTCGGCAAATAGATGGTTCCATTCCGTCCCTTGTTGCGCTCGAGAAGATCACGGCGGACCCTCGCGTTCATACCGCCCAGGTTGAGGGAAAGTTTACCGTCCTTTTTGACTCTGGCATAAGGCGAGGGGCGATGTGATCAAGGCCATCACACTTGGCGCACAGGCTGTTCTACGTGAGTGGTTTCTGACATTTTGAGTGCAATTCTCAATATATCCAGTCGGCCGACCATACATATACGGTCTTGCTATTAGCGGTGAACAGGGAGTCGAAGAAGTCGTACGTGGCATACTCTGTGAAGCTGAAATCACACTGGGCTTGTGTGGGTACTCTAACCTGGGTCAAATATGGGGAAAGAAGGATAAAATTATGGAGAAGATGGACACGGGTCTCTATTCGTCTTAAGGCTCCAACTTAAGTTTGTAGGTATTCAGCGCTGATCAAGAAAACAATGTACTTCATAGTTTGAATTTCAATACAGACGCAACACGATTTTTTCCGGCGTGCCATTTCTGCCGAGCGGAGTTTTCACTCCTTCCCACTTCTTCTTACTCCGCTCGTCGGTCACTTCTCACACGACGACGACGACGACGACTTTGCCTGAATACATTCTCTTCAGGTTGAACTCCACTATTCTCCTTACTTAGCATCTGCTTTGTCAATTGATAGATATGGCATCGTCTGTTTTTTACAAGTTCAACTCGAGGAGAGACGAATCACGGGTGACCTTCGATGGCACCGGTATCTCTGTATTTGATCTCAAGCGCGATATTATCTTAGCCAACAACATGGGGAAAGCGAATGATTTTGACTTGTACATCTACGACAGTACTTCCAAGCAAGGTGCGTGTACTAGCACTTGACATTTTTCAGTCGAGCTTACACGTTGCGTGACAGAGTACAAAGACGACTCCGAAATAATTCCTCGTTCTTCTTATGTCATTGTCAAGCGACTACCAGCGTCTCGTCCTGGAAAGGGTAAAGCCTCAATGTATATCGCAGGTGCTGGAAACGTCGTACCGACCTCCGAACCTGTGTCGAGAAATGGATCTACATGGCACAAGGGTGCTCTATCAAAACGATTTGATGGAAAGGACGAGACTCCGCAAAGACTTGTGCGTGACTGTTGTGATGAAAGTTTCTGTATTTACGCCTGTGCTAGCCGACTGCACCGACCGCGCCCGTGCCCGTTGCATCATCTGTGACCAAGGGTGATGAAGCAGCCGCCATGGCTGCAATGTTTCAAGCCCAAACTGCGAATTGGGAAGAGACACAGGAAAAAATGTCCCAGTTGGTGTCGCCCCGAGGGGTTCCTTGTCCATGTAGTAGCCTGTTTTCTAATGAATTCTTGTTTTTTTTTCCTACTTGCTCTCAATAGCGCTCAACGTATTTACAACAATGCTCGAGGGACGGGGTTTTCTCGTGGTGGCAAACCTCATTCGGCGCACCAGCCATATCAAGTACCAGATAGACCTTTGCCTCCCAGTTATGTCTGCTATCGATGTGGTCAGAAAGGTCGGTTGTTTAACTCCTCTCATGACGGTTACACTGACGTGCTCTGAAGGACACTGGATCAAGGATTGCCCGACGAACAATGATCGCGAATACGATAACAAACCTCGCATAAAACGAACGACAGGTATCCCACGAAGTATGCTCAAGGCTGTGGAGAACCCCGTCGGTGCACAAATTGGACAGGGAGTCATGGTCACACCAGAGGGTGGTTATGTCGTTGCTCAACCTGACATGTCCGTCACTTCATTCACTTAATCATATTAACGATACTCATTCAGTTGCAGAGCCTCGTGGCACAAGCAGGTATCACGAACCAAAGCACTCACCGCTGCCGATGTCCGTGAACGTGTACCCACAGATGCCAGTCTTGTTTGTCCCATCGACAATAAACTCTTCCGTGACGCTGTGAAGACTCCTTGCTGTGGCACGATATATTGCGAAGAGTGTATACAGACGCACCTTCTCGAACGAGATTTCATATGTCCAAACTGTGCTAAGAAAATTGCTTCTCTGGATGAACTGTTTGCGGATAAGCCGATGCGTACTAAAATAACGGACTACATCGAAAAGGCTATCGAGAAGAGTAAAACGGAGGTTGAAGAAGAGACCGGTCCCACTACAGATGACTCTGCCCAGGTATGCTGATGTTGGTGTGAACCGTCACGATACCTAACAAGATCGTGTAGCAGGAGGAACCAAACTTAGAACAGGACTTCTATTCTGACCAACAGCCTGGTGCAGATGTGAACATGCAGGAAATGCTTGTAAACAGCATTCCTCAACTACAAGCGCAGATCTCTCAAATTTCCGTCATGCTTCAAAATTCCTCCCTCCCAATGCAAGTGCGAGCGACGACGGAAATGCAATACCAGCAGCTCCAAATGCAACTGCAGCAAGCCCAGACCTTCTCCGCGGCGCTGGCAAGTCTCCAACAACAGCAGCAAATCCAGCAGCAGGTCCAGAACGCCAACGGGGCAGCTTATAACAACATGGCGGCTGCTTGGTCGAATCCGTTCGTAAACCAACAACCTGCGGGACAAGAGTCGGCATACCAGCGTTTACCCGTTAATAATCGACGCCGTAACGTGAAGCGGGAGCGTCCTTCGGATTTTCTGGAAGTTGGCGGTGAATCTGACAATAAAGTGGCGAGGTATTGGGAGTGATCGATGGCGCACGTACATATGTATTCTTCACATTGGCATCATGGACATGTACAAATTGCACACATTCTAATCGCATTAAGTTTAATTCAACATACTGGGGAAGGGCTGATGATGAAGATCTGGATTGGTGACCCGCAACATGCCTTGTGATGGGCGAAGAATAGTACCCTACAGCTATGTATGACTATACACCGCTGCTCGTCGCAGTATGCTATTCTATTACTGATCAGTTCTATGGACTGTGTAACACCAAGGTGGAATTCTACGTAATACTGGGGAAGGGCCGCCAGCCAGCGGCGCAGACCTTGCTTGACATCAAGGAAAACTCGAGAAAACATATAGTAGACCAATACTCATTAAACCGTTGCACGTAAGAACTTTAATCAAAATGTAAGGTGTATATAAATCTGTCGCTTCGACCCAGGATGCATAGCTGATACCTTGCGTTTCCATGGTGAAACCATCGTTGGTGGAGGAGGTATCAGCACTAGAATGTCTGCCCTCTCGCCACTCTGCTTCCCGTTGATTGCCTCGACACAAACCGAACCCGAAGCCCTCTAGCATCCTTCTCACATATCGTAGGCGGGGATAGAGATATCCACATGTGTGTACTTTTTCCGGCGCGCGCGGGGGAATTGTCGATGTGGTTTTAGATTCACAAGAACCACTGCTGGACTTAGGGAGGAAAATGCAACATATCATTACGCTTATGTAAAAAATGAGACGAAAAATGGCTTCAAATAAGGGCCTTGACAAGTAAGGTGACGGTGGACCCGTGAGAAAAATAAAAGAGCAGCTCTATCTCAACTTTGGCATCAAACAGGGAAAGCTTCGGCACGAACAGCCTTGATCCAAGAAGCCGCGGCATCTGGGAACTATGTTTCGGAAAATGAGCTGAGTTAAACTTTATGCAACAATGACCGTACTTCCCAGATCGAGACGCCCGCATCTACAACAATAGTTAATCTTTTGAACTGCGCAAAGTACTCGATGCGCTATGACTTACTCCATCCTTGGCTATGCGCTGTCTTCAAGCACGAGGCTAGTGTAGACGTGGACATAAAACCGCCGCTGTCGACATTGCTCTCTGTGCCCGGTTTACCTATCACCAGCTTCGAAAGCGGTACTTTGGCGTTGCTGGCTATTTGGAAGAGCGCTGTCTGAGGATTTTTTGATGATGAGGTAGTCAATAACCCAGTACACGTCGTGTATTCAGTTCCCTCTGCACGGGGCGGGTCAAATTAGAAGGAAGCAACGCGGAAAACTGGAGACGCACGATTGTAAAACTAGTTTCAAAGCAGCATGAGGTATCGGTTTCACACTAGGACGGAATACACCATACCTGGACATTATACCAGTCGATTGAACCTCCAACGGCGGCGTGGACGGTGCGGTAAGCGCCTCCACTGCCTGGTGTAAACCTAGGCGAAATTGGTCCCGCTGATCAGTCCAGCAAACATGGTTCAATAATGGTCAGTACCATGGAGCCACGGCTGATAAGTATGCGCAAGTCAGTCAAACAGAAATATCCTCCGAGAAAATGAATTCCTGACGGGCATGAGTAAGGATATATTCGCCTTGAGGAAGTTGACGTCGAAGTTCTTTTGTAAAGGCTATGATCCATTTCTTGGAATGGTTAGGGCCACAATACCATTCAGAGTGAAGATACTTACCTCAGCCCGACCATCTCCAGCACCTACAGCGTCGAAATCCTTTGGTTTTCAGTGTTTCGTAAGTGGTTAAGACAAGTTGACACAATATTTACCTCATAGTCGACGTCGATCCCATCCATATCATACTTCTTGACCCACTCAGCCATTGTGGTTGCTGTTTTAGTGGGATCTGCACCTCTTGACGTGGGTTTGTCAGTAGATCCAAAGACAGAAACAATGAGCTTGATTCCCGCAGCCGCATATTGCGCCTATCGTGCTTCGCTGAGCTGTTGATAGATGAGTCCAATCTTTAGCCTGTGACATTGAGGTACGTTATACTATCGCTGATGCCGAAGAATTAGACTCACTAGGTCGACGGGGGTACCCGACGTAAGGACAAACGATAAAGCGCTGTTGCATTATGGTCAGATGGAGAAATTGATCGCAGGAATATTTACAAAACATTGTATCCCTAGACGAAAGTCAGTGGAGAGCCTGGGATGTCAAAGGCAAGTACGGCTCCTACGCGAAGTTGGGACGCTGGAGGTGGTTCTGTAAGCTTGATGTCATTGTCACCGTAAATAACGAAGTGAGGTGGACCAGGTACGGTGCCAGCGCGAGGTCTGAGAGCGTTTATGGGAGACGACATGTTGCCAAACACCGTCGGAGATGCAGACACTAATCCAATCAAAAAGACCAGCAAGAGGTTGAGAGCGAGCATCACCGATAATCAGAGAGGGTCTGCAAAACCCTGGAACCCTGAGAGCTTTTATATATCTTGACTCAAAAGACGTATCATCAACGTCGGGAAGCTGTCTGAAAACTGAGCAGCCTCACGGCGAATCGGCTCAAGAAGCCAGGGCAGAAAACCCACATCGCTAGAACATCTAAGAGAGAATTCAGTTTTATTAACGAAGAGGTAATTATCAGGAAAAATAGCGGCACAGCACCTTATAGATTAGGGATTGGAGGGGAAGGGGGGATCCGAGGGGATAAGTCAAGATCCTAGGGTTGAAATTTGGATTTCAGAGCTGTAAGATCAGAAAGGAACTCGAGAACACTTAAAAATGTGTATAAAAGCGACATGCGCAAGAAGTGTGCTGATCTTCCATATTCACAGATGGATCGAGCCAGGCAGTTTCATGACAACTGCCAAATCTAATTAGAAATCGTTAATCATACAAAGTCATTCAGTGCCATGAACCGGCAATACAAGCAATAGAGTTGTTTTTTTGTCGTGTGGATCCTGGACTGGAGGTGGGTCCGATCGGGTACGAAATGTAACCAGGAAAAGACTGACGGTGGATCTTTTTTCGTTCAGAAGTCTCTTACCACGGTTCATGTCAAGAGCTGGGGAATCCAAAAGGGCGTTCCTGTCTTTAGTCGGTTTCATTATGGCAAGAAGTCACAATGAGATTCATATTAGAACACCGGGACCGGGAGATATAGAACTTTGAACAGGCACATATTCAAACAGGCCAAGAAAGAGAGCGAACTGTAGCAATCCAAGATACTCCAGCATCAGGGTACTGAAGTGACATCGTCAGTTACTAGAACGCTACGAAATCAATGACTTACCTGCCACACCATTGCACCACCATCTGCAATTGTTCTACACTCAGCCACGTTCAATTGTAATAAGTGGAACAACGTACTCCATCCTTGATTCTTCGCAGTCTGTAAGCAAGTTGCTAGAGTTGAGGTTGTCATAGAGCCACTGCTTGCATCACTAGCCGTCGCTGGTTTTCCGACGACCAGCTTCGCAAGGGGGACACCGCTGTTGGCGATCTGAAACAAGGCAGTCTTGGGCCATGTCGAAGACGAAGTGGTCAGTAGCCCAGTGCAGGTAGTGTATTCAGTGGCTCCCTCTGTCGACAGTCATAAAGAGGCGAGCAAGCAACTTGAAGTGATCGACTTACGGTTGTAAAACTAGAGAAGGATGAGATGAGTACTGTGAGATTACATATGTGCAGTTTGCTGACTTGAACATTATACCAATCGATTAAGCTTCCGACGTTTGCGTGCACTTTTAAATAGCCACCGCCGGGATAATGGGTAGGCGTGAACCTGACGAAACGACATCAGTAGCCGGCTAATCAACCTTCAAAGGATCGAAATGACCAGGGAGCAACAGCTGCGTCATAGACTTCAGCAACCGTCATCAGAGCTGAGGAATAAATGACTGACGAGCATGAGTGATGATATAGGAACCTTGAGGAAGATGCACCCGCAGTTGTTTAGTGAAAGTCGTCAGCCAGGCCTATTAACACGTATCAAAACCTAAATATAGAAGCGACGTAGAGCAGCACACCTCGGCTATACCTGTGTTCATGGCGTTAAAGTCCTAGGCATTCCGGTGAGCGGGAGAGAATCACCAGGTCGGAAGGTACATTATACCTCGTAATCAACGTCAATGCCATCCAAGCCGTATTGAGTGACCCATGCAGCCATGGTATTGGCAGTCGCGACCGGATCAGCCCCCGCAGTGGTTGGAATATCGGTAGAACCAAAGACGGACACTATAAGAGAGATACCAGCGGCAGCATATTGCGATTTGATAGCCGATCTCTCCGAGCTTGTAAGTGATGCCCATTCGGCGGCCTAAATCAGGGTTCAGTGACCGGTAAGTATGCACAACGTGAGGTAACCTACTTTGTCCCACGCCCCCTCTGTAAGAAGGAAGGAAAGTGCACTGAAGGATAAATTTACCGATGATTTGCGGGGAAGATCAGCAAAGCCGAAGACTTACAAGACATTGAAACCCTATGAAATAAATCGTCAGTAACCTTGAAATATTGAACCCGGACCAGAGTGTTCCATACCTTGATTGAAGACACTGGTGGTGGTCCAGTAACTCCCTGCTGATATGCATCAGCATACACAACCCAATGTGGTGCAGCAGGAGTTGCGCGCTCCAAAATGCTGCGGGCCTTTCCACTAAGTCCAGTAAACGCTGTACCGTTCACGGGACTGGCGGACACTGGGGCAGCCAGAAGAGAAACAAGCAGACATAGCACTAGGTTAACGATAGAGCTGAGAGCCATCTCGAATGTTGCTTTTTCAGAGGTCCTTCGAAGCCTTATATGCCAGGATATGTATCGCGTGAATGAAGTTTTCACAGGTATCCGACGCTAGCAGAGCAGCAGGTTATAGTTGGACTTTCAATCCATGCCACAAAGTCCAAATGGACATTATCTCTAACCGTAAAGAAAGCAGTTACGATTATCAAGCTCACCGCGGACTCACTAGAATCCTGGAAGAAATCGAGTAAAGAGCCAAAAGGTGCTCTCAGGTAAAGATGCTTCAAAAACCGCCGCTTAGTTGCGTTGGCATTGACCGCAGCACGGAGACACGTCGTTGAAAACCGTTCAATAGACAAAAACACGTAGGAGACAGGTAAAAGTTGGGCGCCATGCGGTTCTTTCTCAGCAAGGTTCCAAGAGATCTCGCCAAGTGGCAACAGAGTATTCGCGAGGGAAGATTGTGGTGAAAAGAGGCAACGCTACGTATATGGTCGCGAAAGGAGTCCGCGCTCGTGTTTACGAGTTGAATGGATTATTCCACGCGGTTCCGGTGTTCAAGAAAGACCGATAAGCTGCAGAGACGGTATTATCTCGCGGAGTTAGGAACGACCCTATCGACGGCCCCGCTATGGTTGCAGGGAGGTTGTTAGCAGCGTCGATATGTATCACACGATGGGTTTCCACGTGGGAAAGTTGGCAAAAATAGAAGTTGTCGATCGGCTGATCGGCATCGCATCATGAACTTAGAAATTTCCCCACGAGCAAACAGTATGAGTGGGTAATATTTATAGAAAAATATTATGATCAGACCGGCCATGATTTCTCCCTGACTGTAGTAATCCAAGACTCATCTCCGTGAGGGTACTACCGACGCCGAAAGGTCTTCATTAAAATTGTCTCTATATGATCCGCAAGAATCACACATACCTGCCACGCCATCGCACCTCCATCTTTATGTTCAGCGGCAGATAAGCTATCGTGCTCGGCGAAAATTGGATCAAAAGACTTACCCCATCCTTGGTCTTTGGCAGTCCCAAGGCAGGTTGCTAAAGTGTCCGGATCCATGTAGCCGTTGGAAGCATCGCTGGCTGTTGCAGGCTTTCCGATAACGAGCTTTGAACGGTCCACGCCATTATCTGCAATTTGGAACAAGGCCGTGCCATTCCAGGTCTCGGAAGACGTGTTTAATAGGCCATCGCAGGTGGTGTATTCGTCTGTCCCTTCTAGTAAAGATGTCAGAATGAGAAACAAATCTACAAAGACACGGGTCTTACGATTATAGAACTAAAATACATGTTTGTTAATGATTCGGTCACAAAGAGTTCGCTGCTTACTTGGACGTTGTACCAATCAATCATATCGCCGACCATCTGATGAACTTTAAGATATCCTCCACCACCATAGTGCGTGGGAGAGAACCATGGCGCGACCGCTTCCGAAAAAGTCAAGTTAACCAACGTATATAGTCAAGAAAGTCACTTACGAGCATGTGTGAGAATGTATGAATCTTTCGGGAGGGTTACACGAAGTTGTGTCGTGAAGTCTGCCAACCATTGCTACCGCAGAAATGAATAAGTTTGGAAACGTGAAATGAGAAAATGACGTACTTCAGCTTTGCCGTCGCCTGCGTCGAAAGCAGCGAAGTCCTACGAGTCTTCGTTAGAAACTGAAAAAGAGCCGAACGCGTCACTAACCTCGTAGTCGACATCAATGCCATCGAGACTGTACTGAGTGACCCAAGCGGCCATAGTATCAGCAGTCGCTATGGGATCTGCTCTGGAGGTGGTAGGAACATCGGAAGAGCCAAAGACGGAAATTAATAACTTGACACCAGCTGCTGCATATTGGGACTTAATATCAGTCCTCTCGTCATCAGTGAGAGTGGTCCATTCGTAAGCCTAAGTAATTTCCCATGCTTAAGAACCAAAGAGATGTATGGTATTAAGTACCGACCTTGTCCCAGGCGCCAGCCATGAGGAGGAATGACAGGGAGCTAACGAAAATAAATCATGAGATACAACTCGAAAGGCCGTAGTATGCTTTACAATACGGTGAATCCCTGAAGCATACCAGAAGGTTTGATAAGCTAATTCCACATCCACGAGCAAAATTTCGTACATCAATATCAGATACATCAGGCGGGCCCATTGTTCTTGTGCCCGTGTCAGAATAGATCACCCAATGCGGGGCGACGGGAGTTGAGCGTTCGAGTATGTCGCGCGCCTTGCCATCAATGTCATCAAAGACGGTTGGATGGACGGGGTCGGCCTGTACGAGGCGAGAGAAAAACAGAGCAGAGATCAGGGAAGCTGTAAAGCCAAAAACCATCTTGTGTATGAGGAATAGATTATCCTCGCTCATTTTTAGTCCTTAATATCGATGGGCGCAACGACGTTAGAAGCAACATAGCGTGGGCTCAGCATGTGCTTAGCTATCAGAGAGCTCCGCACGCAGATGGCCTCAAAAAAATAGTGTCTGTAACGACCCAGTCACGACCACAAATAGCGAGGTCAAGGTAGGGTCTTGACTGCGAGAACCTAGGAAAGGCAACATATTATGCTACAAACCATACAACGCAACGGGACTCCAAAGATTCGTGGCTAATTCGCAGACAACAAGGGCAGGATATGACAGAAAAGCAGAACATTGCAATAGACTACTTTTCACCATCGTCGGTACCGTGCACTGTCGTGCCCTGGAGTTGGAGGAAGTAACGCGGAGAAAGACCTTAGATCAAATTTGCGGGGAAAAGGAATTCTCATATGGAATCACAGGGACGGCCGAGGGAACTATCGAAGCGCCGTAATCATTGCTGGTTTGTTATGCCGACCAATGCACATTGCGTGATTGCGAATATCGCCACCGTTATGATACGCCGCGTGCGCGTATTTGGCCGTCTGAGATGATGTCTCGTGCATGGGTTTCCGGTGCACGGAAATTGAACATTCGATGCTTGCTAGTAGTACAAAGGAGGTCCACTTAGAAGGTGAAAGTGTCTGATGGCGAGATTAGACGAGTACCCTGGAAGCTCCTAAGATAATCCAGGAAAGTTTGCCTAGAAACACCCTCAAATGCAATGTCCTTTTGACTTGTTCTCGGGTGTCGCTTCGATCTAGTGTCCCAGATGTCGAGTGCACATGTCCATCACCGCTACCAGATTCACCCCTCATGAATCGTTGTATACGGCAGACTCTTGAATGAGCAGATCTAAGACTCTGAGTCTCCCGCGAAAGTTGGAAGTGTCCGACAAAGATTAGTCTCCCCAAAGCGTGGAATTGCCTCCGAGACCTCGAACCTAGGATCTTTGGGGAGGCGCGGGCGAAGACGAAGACGAAGTATAGGCAAAGATCTTTCGCTAAACGAGTATTGGCGGTACTCTTGGCGTCATCAGGATATCATTGCGATCCCCACGCCAGGGGTGAGAGATCTGTCGGCACTTTATGCGGCACTTCCGGCAGCTGAACGCTATTTCTGTGAGCAGTTCCACAAGACAAGGAAGCAGGCTAGCAGGGCAAGACGAGGATTCAGATGAGAAGCTTGTCACGGTGAACTGCATCGCAGCTAAAACAGTAATGTTTAACACTTGGAATTGAATGGAAATCACACATCATTCCATGCCTGAGCGAACCGTACACGAGGGACAACGCGTGTATCAAGGGATACACCCTTGTTCTGACAAGAACCTTGAAGTAACAGGGAGAAGAAATGATTGGAATGCAACCCGTGCTTGAATTCGACTTCTCGACGGCTTCCTTGCGTTTCCGCTGTCGTCGTTGAGAGAAAGGGATGATCGGATTATTCGGGGATTCGGGTTCGGGTCAGCGGGTTTCCGGTCCGAAAGGAGCCGCAGCCAAAAAAGGAGATTTCATTTTCACGGATTGCCCCCATGAGGCGCGAGCGATATCAGAATTTATGTAACCACTAGTCCCTCTCCTCTTTGAACCCCCTTTCTTCTTCGCCCTTTGTCGTCGTTGTCGTCGTCCATGGCGTCCACAAAGCCTGTCTGGGACCTACCGCAACCGCAACCCTCGACAGACACCGAGTCGCCTACTTTCATCACTACTCAGTACGTGGGGTCGTCCCTGTAGTTCCTGAATCTAATCCGACTGGCTCTTGTAGCAAGCTGGAGGCGGCATTGAGGCGAGTATCAGTGCAGGCAGCGCAGTACGAGTCGCAAATGAAGGACCTAGAGGTGAGCAGCGGCCTGCTTGTGTCAATCATTGCTGACTGGATGCCACAGTCCAAGCTTTCCGAGGGTCTGTCCAATTTCCGTGCTATCGACAGTTTCTTGCAAGAGGCCTTTACTGTTCTCCGGGTGCGCCTCGTTGTCTTTGTCTTTACCGTCGTCCTAACTCTTTGAGTAGCGCAATACCCGACGTGCTGAACGTACAAAGAACCAACAGCTTCCAGATATCTCGGCTGAGCTGGATGAATGCAATGTCATGCTACAGGACCTGTCTCAGACTCTTCCGACTATCCAGCACCAAGTTGCGGACTTGCGGGCGGTATACGATTCTGGCCGAAAGAAGGTGGGCATCCAAAATATTCTACAAATACCTTTCTCCTTACGACATACTCACTGAACTCATGACAGGCCCGATCCCTTGTGGCCGACCTGACATGGCTGAACACGGAATTCTACGAGCGATGGAGGACCATCATTTTCACTTCCTCAAGTCCCGTTTCTTGGCGATGGAAGGCCTTCATGCGGTTCCTTTTTGCGGTGTCATTCCTAATATGTTCCTGGATTACCTGGATTGCGTTACTGGGCGCTTACCGTGCCTATCGTCACAGGTTGGTATGGGGCGAGAGACTCATGTCTTGAAACGAACCCGATTTCTCCTCACGAAATTTCTTGTACAGTTCTTTCTCTCGTAGCATTCATCACTCACGGTGTCTGAAGTTATTCCCAACCTCATTTATACCTTTATCCCATATCTTTTGCATCATTCTGTACGATCTTTGTAAATTATTTGATAGAAAACGCGAAATTATTGTATGTTGCAGCAAATGAGACGGTTCAAATTAGGCAACTTTCCTTGACTACAACCATGGACGGCTTCGACGATCTACTGGCACCTTCCCGTAGCGTCCTTGAAGAAAACCCATTTTCAGATCCGTTCAGCAAGCGTTCAGGCTCTCCAGATCCATGGGCGTCGCCATTTGCTCAGCAACACGACAATGCATTTCACTCTGGATTCGGTAGCCACGAACCGAGCTCGCCGACGGACGAGCCAGCGAACGACGAGGAGGTCGCGTAGCTACTCCAGTATCGCCGACGGTATCCAGTAGATCCATTGGACTCTGCTGCGGCCAATGAACCAGAGGAAGAGGAGGGGGAGGAGGAGGAGCACACGCCTCCAGCGACTTCGTCTCCATCCCCCGGCTTCCGCGAAAGTGTAGAACCTGCAGCAACGGAAACAGAGCCTTCACGTACGAATTTCTCTGAAACAGCGACAATCAGGCCAACGCAACCTGAGGAGCTCGAACCCACCATCCCCGTACCAGAGGAACCAGCACCAACGCAGGAGGATACAGCTCTACCCACCCATTCCAAGAGCATATCTCAAAGCGGGCCTGCACTATCACACAGTGAACCGGCTTGGGGTCCCCTCGAACAGACCGGCAACGTCGACCGCGCCTTTTCGAGTCTGTCATTGGGCGGCGAAACTTTGGGGGGATGGAGAGGCGAGCAGGAGAACTGGAGCAATGATCGCCCTGCGTCCAGGTTCCCGACGGAACAAGACGACGACAGCGACGACGACAAGCCTATTGGGACTCTGCGTTCGCCAGACAGAACTCGACTGACCTCTCCGGTGCGCTCAGTGAGCATTAACAACTTCTAGTACACACTGAATTGTCCTGCAGCAAACCCAACACGAATCCAAGCTAGTCAGCCCGTGTTCGATATCAGTGTTGATGACCCACAGAAAGTGGGAGATCCTATTCGGTCGTTTACGATGTACACGGTGCATACGCGGACAACATCCCCTCTATACCAAAAATCATCCTTCTCTGTTCTCCGACGCTACTCTGACTTTCTGTGGTTATACGAGCAGCTATCACTTAACAATCCAGGCGTCGTCGTTCCGCCCGTTCCAGAAAAGAACACCTTCGGTCGATTTGACGACCAGTTTGTCCGCCAACGCCGGCTTGCCCTGGAGAAATGCATACAGAAGATTGCGAATCACCCGGTATTGAGCAAGGACACAGATCTAAAGATGTTCCTAGAGAGTGATAGTTTTGCGTTGGATGTAAGCTTCCCGCTTTTTCTCTCATGAGACGGCACTAATGAAGGAAAAGATTAAGCACCGGAAAGCTCAGAGTGGTGGATTGATGGCCACGATTGGGCAGAGTCTCACTGGGCCCAGGTTTTCTGAGACTGATGAGGTAAACCTCACCTCTCCGCGAAATTGGAAGTAAAGCTTAAAATTTTGAGCAGTGGTTCGATAAACAGAAGGGATACCTTGACAGTCTTGAATCCCAGCTCCGTGGACTTGCGAAAGCCATCGAAGCAGTGGCCAAGCAGCGTGCAGGTGCGACAGTCCAGCAACCGTCTATTGCTAGCAGTATTGACACCATTTCTTAGAGATCTCTGTAGCAACTGGCGAATTTGCACAAACAGTAGCAGACTTGTCTTCTTCCGACATTGGTAGTCAACTGGCACAGTCGCTGGCTGGCCTAGCAGACGTTGAGCGCAAATCCCAGGATAGTCAGGTCGCACAATCAGAGCAGGACATGGTCACATTGATGGCAACTGGCAAGTTTCCTTTAGAGTCTTTCGTTCGGGTACTGACTACTTTTGGAATTCTAGTTGACGAATATGCGCGCTTGATAAACTCAGTTCGAGTGTGTATCTTATCTTTTTCCTTCTTCGGCAATCTTTGACTGACTATCTTTCAGCTAGCGTTCTCTTCCCGTATCCGAACATATCATGCATGGCGGAACGCTGAAAGCGAAGCGATTCGGGTGAAGCAGACTCATGAACGTAACAGGGCTCAAGGGCGAATACCACCAGATCGGGCGGGATATGGGCTGTCACAGATTGCTGATGTAGGTCTGCTTTATGTCTCTCCCCACATGCCTTATATTTTTGACAGGCCGAACGGAAAGCACTAGAAGCCAAACACGAGTTTGAAAGTGTCTCCAGACTGGTCAAGTCAGAGGTTGCTAGGTTCGAGCAAGAGCGAATCGAGGATATCAAAGACTCCCTGAATGCCTTCTTGGAGGGCATGATTGCGAGACAGAAGCAGGTGAGCAGCAAAGCTTTTCAAAGAATGCAGGATTCAAATTGACCGTCTGTAATAGATGATAAGTCAATGGGATAATTATCAGCAAATGCTGCTGAAGAAGGTTGGCGCAGGGCGAGGCGCCAATCCCTAAATACGGTGTATTATACAGGATACCTTTCTCATACTTTGGATAACTGTTGACGTTTTGATGATCATGCTCTTCCCCAGTATTGACCCGTCCGGGTGGCTTGACAAGCACTTTGGATCATGATTCATACTGTCATTCTAAAAGTCTATTGCACATACAGAACAGCGGCTTCTCCATCTCGTACGTCTTCTATGCAGATTTGGACTGCAACACTTGCGCTATGACATTAGCCATCGGCGAAGGCTCTTTCTCCATTGCCAGCTTGAGGAACCACGGCTTACTCATATAGTTTCGGATTCTAAACCGACAAATAAGTCAGCACGAGAACAAAGGAAACAACGGAGACGAACCCATCTGGCAACAAGACTACTACATTCCTTCCTTCAGTTGCCGCCACACGCTTACCCTTCTCACTGTCCGTCAACCATCGGATGGCGCCAGAAAGGGAACTGCCACTGCTACCCCCAACCAGTAAGCCTTCATTCTTCATCAAAACCTGGACGGCTTGAAACGATTCCTCGTCAGAGGTCTTGATCCACTCGTCGACGTCGCCTTGGCAGAGGACATCAGGTATGAAGTCGTATCCAATGCCTTCAACGATGTATTGAGCACCCCTGTCCCCCTCATTGAGACTATCGGGGACGGCGAGGATACTCCCTTTCTGCATAGACCAAGGGGAATAAATAAATTGAGTACTTCGGACTTCATTTTGGGGAATACGCCACGAACCGGATCGACACCGATTATAACGCAGTCCTGATTGTGTGTCTTCTTGATAGCACGAGATATGCCTGTCACCGTTCCGCCTGTTCCAGCACCAGCGACAAGTACATCCACTTTCCCAGACGAGGGCTTGGACGATGTCGCGGGTGTAGATACGACTGCCTCAATTATCTCAGGGCCCGTAGTCAGCTCATGGGCAAGCGGATTGTTTATCTGGACGCGATCAATGATGAGTCCTCAGCCTTCCAGAAACCAAAAGACGCGACGAACGTTGCGGTACTGATCCAATATGATGCCGTGAGGGATCTCCCTTTGCAATGTCTGGGCTACACCTAGAGATCGTTAAGGAATTCAGCCACGAGACTACCGGACGGCAGAAGATGGAGTCTACCTATATGGCTCTCTGGTGAATCCCAGGCGGCTTCGGTGGGCGTTCGAACGACCTCGGCCCCAAGCGCACGAAGGGCCGCTTCCTTCTCCTATAGACCAGTGAGAAAAAATGATAATCACAGCAAATATGCGCGCATACAAGAGACATCTTGTTGGGCAAGGTTATAATAACCGAATAACCCTTATCTGTAGTATTCAGTATCCTTTCTTGACCACGCTAGGGTGTTTTACCTTGATTGCGCAAGCCATGGCGAGGCCGATACCTGCGAGGGACATGAATAACCGGTCCTAAGCGCGAAAGATACAAACGTGCGTACCAGTGTTTCCAGAGGTTGGCTCGATGACGACGCTCTTGCCAGGAGTGAGCTTTCCTTCCTTCTCAGCGGCCTCAACCATCGCCTTCGCAATTCTGTCCTTTACTGAGCCACCCGCCGACATGTATTCGACTTTCCCCACTACAAACCGAGGTATCAGCGACTTGAAAAGTTCCCGTCAATGTGGAGCAGGGGCTCACGGAGATTGCATTTGAGCCCATAGTGCTTGGCAACTCTGTCAAGACGGATGAGTGGAGTGTTGCCAACAGCATCAAGGGCGGTGTCAAGAATCTTGGGTGACATGGTGGTGGTAGAGAAGAAACGACGAGATGGCTCATTTCATCTGGCAAATCCCGACAAAAATGGACCCAAGATCCGGTGCTGGCTTCCGTAAATGATGCAAGGCTCTTCCTGAATCGCACCATTCTGCGATACTTCCTCCCGACGCTCTGGCATCGTGATGGCAGAACGGGTCCGATTCCACAACGGGTCCATGCCTGCCTGCTAGTAGTTGCTGCGGAGGTGTATATATATACAGTATGTAAAGGCTTGTAAGGGTCGCTATTGATCACCTGTCGGTGCTTCGATGTCTCGTCATTAGACGCCGCTGATGTTCTCATCATTTCTTCTGGTTAAGGTATGTATAAAGTCTGTCTTCTAGCTTTTTTTCTTTACTGACCATGTCTACAAACTATAGTCACGGTGTTCAGTACTCTCCAGCGACACTTGCTCCTACTCTCGTCATCAAGGCTGATGATTTGGAAGAGCTAGGCATCAGTAAGTAGTTATTCAAACATTGATTTGCCTGATAACAACTTGAATGCTAGCGTTCGTTCGCCTGACATGGGTTGACCTTACTGGGGTCGTTCGATTCCGCGTAATTCCCCGCGCATACTTTTTAAAAATGCTTCAATCGCCTCGTCCCAGTGTGGCCATTGCTAAAGTGACCATGGGTCTCGTTTATTTGCACACCGCGGATGAGTTCAATGCTATGGGGGAATATCTCTACGTCCCAGACCTATCTACGCTGAGACTCTGTCCCTACGAAGAAGGACACGCTAGCGTATTGGGATGGTTCCAAGAGAAAGCTCCTGTACTTGGCGCGGATGGCAATCTGACCGTCACCGTCGATCTCTGTCCCCGGAGCGTGTTACAGCATGTCGTCGAGTGAGTACGTAGACTAGCGCGCGCCACAGTACATCTGACCTCTATACAGACAAGCCACACAAGGCGGTGTAGAGTTCTTGGTCGGCTTCGAAACTGAATTCATTCTATTGAAATCTACAAACCCTGTAGAAGCCGCCAACTATCACGCATGGACGGCATCTAATGGCTTACCATCCGGGGCTGTCGAGTCGCGAGTTCTGCGCGAAATCGTAGAGTCCTTACTGAAATCAGGGATCGAAGTCACTATGTACCACCCTGAGGCTGCCCCGGGCCAGGTAAGATATCAAACTCCAGTCTGATCGCATCTGTCTAACGTAGCATATACGTAGTATGAAGTCGTCACTGGGCCTTTGCTGCCACTTCAAGCTGCTGATGCACTCATACACACTCGCGAGACTATCGTAAATGTTGCCGTCAAATATGGTCTCCGAGCAACCTTCGCTCCTCGTGTGTACATGACAAGTGCTGGGAGTGCTGCTCATACCCACATTTCAATTCACTCTGTGGATGGTGGACCGAAGCTATCAGGTTCCCTGTCATCGCTGGAATCATCTTTCTTGGCCTCGGTCTTGAAGCATCTCCCCGCGATGGCTGCTATCACGCTTCCTATCCCAGCGTCGTACAAACGCGTCGCTGACGGTGTGAGCATCCCAACTCGTAATAGATCCTGAATTGATACTGACGTCCCTCATAGGTCTGGTCTGGCGGAACATATGTCTGCTGGGGAACAGAAAACCGCGAAGCTCCCATCAGGCTGACAAATGCGGCCTCCCCCATGTCCAGAAACTTTGAATTGCGCTTTTTGGATGGAACTTGCAACCCATATCTTGCGCTTGCATTAATTTTATCTGCTGGTCTTGATGGTGTTGTCAATCAAGAGCCGCTGAACATCAAGGACTGTCCGGGACCTTTAACCGCTGCCCAGATGGACGAAAAGGAACGGCTCGAACACGGTATCAACAAACGGATGCCGTTAACATGGGATGAAGCTAGAAGCGCATTCCAATCAGATGCGCTCGTCGAGAAGACGTTCGGAAAGAATATGATAGTGAAATATTTGTCAGTCAACAAGGTCAGCGTTGCCGTTTTACATGTCCAGCTGTACTATCTGACTAGCTAACTATGCGTAGACTTTGGGCACAGTGTTGGAAGAATCCGATGAAACCGAGCAAGCTCGCCTTACACGCTTGGTTGAGTTTTATTGATGTCCATGAAGCTCTCAGGTTCCCCATAATGTGAAGATCAGCATGCTAGCCCTGATGTATGTTGCCTATCATTTATCCAAAGATGGGGATTTCGACATGGAATTGAGTATAGATGCTTGTTCAAGCTGAACTTTATCACCCAACTCCGATATCACTGTCAAGATAGAAAAATAACACATTCATTCCCTTCACTTCTGGGGTGCGTTTTATGTGTATCTACATGCATACTGCACCGTCTTGGAGGCATTAGACCTTCTACAAATATCGCATGCTGGGAAGCCATCGGTGCACTTCGGTGTCAATCGGATAGCTGCCCGGGCACCGTCGGCACGCAAGAATTCCGTGGGCCATAAAGGACAAACTAAGTAATTTTCCAGGTTTCTGGTGATGTTGATACACAAAGGATGCACGACGGCTGGAAATAACACCATGCGAATCATCTTCAAGAGCCTTGTATGTGATCACAAGCAATGCCACGTCGAACCTCAACCCACTCTGTACTCCGAGTGCATGCCAAGCATCATTTATCGCGCCTCGACCGTAACATGAACTCTATTTGACTGGCATTCTAGTGGATCTTTCATTCGCTTGGGAAGGGGGGCGGCGCAATGTCCGCTGATGTGCTAGAATGGGGGGTCCGCGTGGTAAACTCGGACCGTAAATAATAGCTTCGGCCATTTCACTAACCCCGTTTGTTGAAATAAATGTTGCCGGTCGAGATGCAGTCGGAGTAACCGTAATCAGCCCATTCAATTTTCAGTTCGTTTACAGCGTTCTTCGATTTTTGATGACCTACACCCGGTGGGTCAGATGTTAAGTATCTCTGCAACTGCATGGTGCGACAAGAATTTGATGCCTTGATACTACTTAACCACACCGCTGTTTTCTGCTAGTCAACCATGTCTGAGGCAACTGGAAGTCTTGATCTGGCGGGATTCTCACAGGCAAGGGCAGAGCGGAATGCGTATCGTAAGTTTCAGTCCATGCTCCTATCGTTCCAGACTTGACATTCCTAGTGGCCTGTGCGGCTTTGATTGTATATGAATATTGTGCGAATTCTTGTCCCTTCCAATCTTCGTCAGCTTCTTGACATATTTTTGCAAATTCCCTAGTCTTGCAGCTAGATTCAGAGGTGAGAGCAGCAGTAGCTCTCTGGCCGCCTTCTCACCTTATTTCTCAAAGGTCGTGTTCTTTTGGGTAAAGTGGCAAGCTGTAGTCGTGTAACGCTTACCAACACGTGGGTTAGCAACAAAGGTGGTCGCTGGCGAAGGCACTTTTTCTATGGGTGAGTTCTTCGCGGCGTAGTGGCGCTGTGCTAATACTTTGCGCAGAGTCGATATTATGGACTGGCCTTCAACATGTACGTTTGTGTGTCTTCCGCATCATCGATGATCGCTGATCCTACCATATCCGTAGTTCGAATGCAATCGGTTCGTATAGGAACCCTTGATCTGTGCGGGAGTGGGCATTACTCATCTCCGGATAGTGTTTATGCAGCCTCATCCTTCTATGAAAGTGCGTCGATCGTAAACTATACATAGCTATCGAAGCGCTAATTCATTGCTCAGCTGTGCGTCCATGATTTGCTGAAGAGATGACACCCCTCAAAATTCTATAGATGTATGTTTCTGCTCACAGGCTTCATCGTCCATTCCCGTATATAACTCAATCTGAAGGCAATACATTCTTTCATTGGCAAAACACTGGTGCAAGCTTACAGGTCATAACTTCTCACGGTATGATCGAGTGGATTTCTATCCTGTGATCTGTTGAAGTATCTTCCAGTGATTCTCGAGCTTCGACTGTATGCGATGTATCAAAGTTCAAGATTCATTCTTGCCCTATTTGTACGTGGCAGCTCCATTCTTTTCAGGCGGAGCTGACTCTTTGACAGTGTTTCCTGACCTTTGGGGAGGCATTGGCCATGGGACTAGTCTTTGGCATCCCTAACCAGAACCTGGTCGGTAAGTCCGCGTTCCATCTACCGGTGGCCCTCGTACTTCATCATCGAAACAGGCACGAACGAACCCTTTCCCGAATTATTCATTTGCGCCGACGCTGACCCACTAGACGGTTCCCACTGGGTGGTCTATTATTGGATGTCTATTCTCATCATCGAAAGCACCTTGTTTTCCCTTGCTCTGTGGAAAGCTTGGCAACATCGGCCATCGGCCCAAGGCAGCAAACTGATGCAACAGCTCACTCAAGATTCCGCGATGTACTTTGCCGTGTGAGCAGTCTCCGCGATTCGCTTGTAACTGCCGCGTTCTGACCTTCTGTATCACCAGACTCTTTTGCATTTACTTGGTGAATCTCATAATGTGGATCAGAAATCGGGTAACGCCTCAAGTTGTCAACCGGTTTGAAGAGCGCTGACACACGATATGATCCCCTCAGATTACTCTGGATGAATTGATGACGGCGTTTTCATTTGTCATCTCGAGCATATTCGCCAACAGACTCGTTATCTCTGTGCGCTCGAACCACTATCGAGCTATAAGACCGGAGATCGACACGTATATGATGTCTGGCATAAAGTTTTACAAGGTTCCAATAAAGACACAAATGACGACAACCACGGGGGAGTCTACCACAGATTACACGGACACGGACACAAATTCCTCCACAGATGTCGAACTGATAGAATTGCGAACATTTCACGAAAAAAACAAGTTCAACCACATTGTCGGGGTGTGATTTGTGTGGGTCCTGTTCTAGTACCTGTACCTGGACTATGACAAGCATGGCTGATCTGTCGATAGGTAGCGTCGCATGGGCACGGAGTTTCCACAATATTAAGTCAGTGGGCCCTGTTATTTAGCTTTCTACATCACTTTTGTTCCTCTTTGTCCCTTTACATGTGTTGTATTATATTCGGCTTACTCGGCCATCAGCAGAAGAACGTGCAAGCAAGGGAAAACGAAGGTTCGAAATAGGCCCTCGGAGTGAGCAGCTGTCTATGCCGTAAGGACTGGCCCTGGGAAACGGAAGAAACGGAAATCGACTGATCAGCGTCATCAAGATTGTGCTCCTACCCTGCTCAGAACACCCACCATGCTCGAAGAGAATGACACGAGAGAAGGCGATAATGCCAGTATCGGACCCGCTATTCTATCGAACGATGAGGCCCTACTAGCGCGTCTTGGGTACAAACAAGGTCAGAATGTGGCTGATAAAATTTCAAGCAGCGCTGACATTTTCTATGAAGAGTTCCGTCGAAATTTTAGGCCCATAGAAGTGTTTGGTGTCGGGTTCAGTATTATTGGGCTTGTTCCTTCTCTCGCGTAAGTCATGCAGATGATCTGTACAGGAACCGATCATTGAATAGCCGCCAGATCGACATTCGTATACGCCCTGCCCAATGGCGGAGCTGCTGCATTGGTTTGGGGGGCGAGTCTTTGCATATTCTACCTTCCACACAACGATCTTACTGGACCTTTTTACTAGTGGACAGCATGCGCGGTTCTCCTCGTCATTATTGGGCTTGCAATGGCCGAGCTAGGATCTGCCGCCCCGACGTCTGGCGGCCTGTATTACTGGACTTTTATGTTCTCCTCCCCCAAATGGCGCTGCTTCCTAGCTTGGATAGTTGGATGTAAGTCCGCAGCACTTTGCTGTCATTTAAATCCGCAATATTAACGGACGTCAAGATTCTAACAGTGTTGGCAACATTGCTTCTGTCGCCAGCGTTGACTGGGGATGCGCCGTTCAAATCATGGCGGCCGCTAGCATTGGTTCGGATCTGAGTTTCACAGCAACAACCGGCCAAACATAGTGGGTCCCGTATGCTCGTTTGCTCTAGAACCGTCTTGACCCGGTATCTTCCTCCAGTGGCCTGTTCGTGGCCTTATTAATATGTCACGGTACTATCTGCAGCTTTGATCCCAAAATAATTGCGCGCTTGCAAACTCCTTATATTGTTGCCAATGTCCTGTAAGCATGGATCTCGTCTCGAATCTTCACTGCCTGGACTTCCGCCTATAGTCTATGTTTCGCCTTGATCATTGGTCTGCCTGCGGCTACTCCCAAAGAATTCATGAATACGGCAAGTTATGCCTTTGGGGACTTTGAAAACTGTGAGTTATGATTATGAGCATTCCATTGTAGCCGCTGCTGATATCGTTTTAGTCTATGGGTGGCCAAATGGTTACGCATTCATTCTTAGCTTCCTTTACCCACTGTGGAGTATCGGTAATACGCACTCCATTTTAAACCATATGTTGTTGCTGAGGTCTGTCCGGTTGTCAGGTGCATTTGATTCGACTGTGCACATCAGTGAAGAGGCTACCAACGCCAATGTAGCAATCCCCTTTGCAATCATATTGGCAGCTACTTCGAGTAGCATTCTCGGTTGGGGTACGCATTACACATGCCGGATATTCTCATGGGACTCATTTTCGCAACTTAGGAATCAATGTTGCAATTGCATTCTGCATGGGTACAGATGTCGGAGCCATTCTTGACAGTCCTGTTGGGCAGCCCATGGCAACAGTGAGCTTTTTCCAATTACATGAGTGCTAAGTACACCCCTCAATGGATTTGATAGCTCCTTCTGAATTCGTTCGGAAAGAAAGGAGCATTAGCCCTATGGTCTCTGATTATCGTACTCCAGTAAGTAGTAGAGCCCCGGTCTTCTGATCTGGAGTACTGACATAGCGAAAGGTTCGCAATAGGAACAAGTATGGTATGCATTCCCCCCCGCAATCGCTTCAGCTAAGGTATTTACCCAAGCCTCGTAGCTAACAGCTTGCTCTCGTCAAATATTTGCGTTCTCCCGCGACGGCGGCCTCCCCTTTTCCCGCTGGCTTTATTTCGTTCACCCACGCAGTCACACACCTGTCCACTGTGTATGGGCCGTAGTATTCATCTCTTTACTGTTGGGCCTTCTCGGGTTCGCAGGAAATGTTGCTATCGGCGCAATATTTTCTCTGGTAGTCACCGGTCAATATATCGCGTACTCGATTCCCATTAGTGCCAGGTACCTTGGAGGTAAGAAGATCAAACCTGGTCCGTTCAGTCTTGGAAAACTTGTAAGTGCTCCGACTTGTATTCGACTTTGTGTTCGATCACAACTTTCCATTAAGAGTCTTCCCGTGGCCGTCGTTGCGGTTGTTTGGATGATCTTCATGGTCGTCGTATTCTTGTTTCCTACGACGCCCAGTGCCACTGCCCAAGACATGAACTACACAGTTGTGGTCCTTGGTAAGTTAGCATTCCTAAGTAGCCTTCAGTCGTGTTCTGAACTATCACAGGTGGAACACTCTTCCTTGCGACGGTTTACTTCTATTTCCCTGTGTATGGAGGTGTCCATTGGTTCACGGGACCAGTGTCCACGATCGACAAGCATGATTTACGTCCCGGATCTGAATCTGAGTACGCAGAGAAGAAGGAGAATATGAGTGACGAGGAAAGCAAAGGGATGGCGTAAAGATATCTTGACTTATTTCTTATTCTGTAACAAAAATGACAAACTATTTCAAGTGTACAAAAAATCTCTCGAGTATGTTCTGGTCCTTTATTTCCTTCATGGTTACAACCAACGTTGGGGCAAAATCCCTTTGCATTAGTTACCACCATCCTTCTCGACTTTGCAAAGCATTTGACCCTGCAGTAGTGCGAACCACGCATCGTCGTTCCCTGCCCACTGGCGCCATACATCAGCGATACGGGTGACCTCTTCCAACGAAGCGTACCCTCCTTCGGTGGCAGTCTTTAAGAAAAGCGACTGCATAGTACGGTCCGCCCACATGTCACCCCACCAACCAACTTCCTCCGTGGTTGCGTACAAATTAGTTGCAGTACTAAGGAGATCTGGTCTCTCTTGAAACCAGCCTGTTTGGCCCAAAAATGCAGCCGTCGACCAGCATCTGGCTCTCCCCCCGAAGAACGCGCGATTGCCGTATAGATCCTGCGCCATTCCTCCAACCCCTTCAAATTCGGGAACCAGGTCATGGCAGCCATGTCAGCATCCCTGACGGCGACAATCCCGCCATCCTTGGTCACCCTACGCATCTCCTGCAGGGCCTTTACTTGATCAGTTGTGTGTTGAATGACCTGATGGGCATGTACGATGTCGAAAGTGTTGTCTGGGAACGGCAGTTCAAGAACGCTGCCGACTTGGAACGTGATGTTTGTTAAGGCCTGCTGCTCAGCACTTGCGCGAGCGTGTTCTAGCACTTCCGCGCCCATATCGATTCCGGTGACATGCCCTTGGGGTGCTAGAACAGCAAATCCTGCGGTGATGGTCCCGGGACCGCATCCAACGTCCAAGATGTTCATATCCGGGCGAATGGAAGGTAAAAGGTAAGCCGCACAAGCTTCAGCTGTACGCGACTTGTGCGAGCGTAGAACAGATTCATGGTACCCGTGAGTTTTGTACGAAGCGGGCTTGGGTTCATTGGACATAGTGCACCGTGTGATAAAATGGGTTCTCGTCTCCGAAAGTTCGTCATTAAATAGTCGAGTCATGTCCTATTTTTAGATTTGACCGGGGATAAACGGCCTTCCCTGGCAAAATCAGTAGACTCTGAATAAGGCCTGCACTTCAGCTCCAGTATTCGAGTGTAGATATCCCAGGATCCTTGAGAAGCTGCGTTCAAGTACTGTCAGCATCCGGTTGGAACAAAATTCAGTCACCTTTCGGACGTGGCAAAGCATTTCACCATGCAATATTGCATACCAAGCATCCTCGTGTTCTCCCCACATTCGCCATGCATCAGAGATACGAGTGAGATCACGCCAAGATGCGAATCCCCCATGCATTGTTGTCTCTGCGAAAGAAGATTTCAATACTCTCTCCGCCCATAGTCCGCTCCACCAAGCCACCTCCTCAACCGTAGAATATAAAGTCGTGCTGGTGCTAAGGGAGAGCTGGTCTGTGCGGAATCCAGCCTTCTTGGCCCATGAATGCAGCTGCCTGCCTGCATTCGGTTCTACACCTAGGGATCTCGCCTCGGTCATATACAGACTTTGGCTTTGGTTGAGCCCTTCGACGTCTGGGAACCACGCAGTAGCGGATACATCCGACGAGCGAACGGCGACAATTCCGCCGTCTTTTGTGACCCTACGCATCTCCCGGAGTGCATTGATTGGATCGCTTATGTGCTGGATGACCTGATGGGCGTGCACGATATCGAAGGTACCGTCCTGAAAAGGAAGCTTCAGGACACTGCCCACCTGGAAAGTAATGTTATTGAGGCCCCGCTGCTCTGCATGCGTCCTAGCATGCCCCACCACGTCTTCCGTTATATCAAGTGCTACAACATGGCCTTGGTATACCAACGCCGCGAAATCAGTAGTGATAGTCCCAGGTCCACATCCAACGTCTAGGATATTCATATCCGAGCGAAGCGAAGGAAGAAGATACGCTGCAGAATTTTGAGCCGTACGAGACTGATGTGCCCGCAGAACAGAAGCATGGTAGCCATGCGTAGCGTACGCGCTGTTGATGAGCTTAGAACTTGGAGTGGGATTAGACATCATGCGCAGTGGTTAAACGTCAAGGAATGGATCTCAAATAAAAGTTTGCTCTCACCTTGCTTTAAAAATCCCACGATACCATCCAAAATGTCGACGAATCTGTTGATGATATTAGAATAAGTAACGTATCAAAATTTAAGACTAAGAAAAGTTGAGGAATCGGCTGGTGTATCAACAAAATGTCAAGGAGTTTTCTTAGCATGGAGTGGCCCGCTAGTTGCGCTGACTTCTTGTTGACTTCAAAAAGTAGAGTTGAAGCCCGCCGTCGGGTGGCGGTGTTTGACGTCATCGCATCGCATCGCGTAATCATCTACCGCTCAGTTTTTACCACCATGGTCAATGTCAAGTGGAACAAAGAAAAGTGAATTTGCTTTCCATTCTGCTGATAACCAGTCTGATTACCTGTATATCTTTCTTTATCCAGGTTTTCTTTCAATGTTCCATTAGAGACAAGACTGGCCGATTTTCGGCAGATAGTCGCGGAAGAAACGCACTTGGATGCCTTCAAACTCATCTACAAGGGCGCTATCATGAAAGATGACAAGGCGCCTCTCAGTGCTTACCACCTGAAGCAGTCCTCTTCTATTACGCTCCTTCCTTTCCATGATACCCTTCCGACATCCTCTTCCATACAGAATACGGAGCAGACATCGCTGTCCAACATCCAGCAGGAACTTGCTTCAATCCGTCAGGGCCTCATACCTTCTCTCGATGTGTTTCTCGATGCACTACCCCAAAAGCAGCCGTCTATGTCTGCCCTGGAGAAGGAACATGCCCGGCTAGGGGAACTACTTTTGCAATCTCTCCTCCGGCTTGACGCTATCTCCACCGATGGTGAATGGGAAGACGCGAGAAGAGAAAGAAAGGCTGCAGTGAAAGAGGTGCAGGCCTTGCTCGATCGGCTTGACGACGCTTGGAGCGCTCGTTGAGTTGTTTTCATATATATCTATACCCTCTCCATCGTGCTGCATCTCTTAGATTTGCCTGTGCCCCCAATCCACGGTTTCGTTTCCTGCACCAACCCGATACTCTGGAATGTGGTTCGACCACGTACACTAAGGCCATCTAACCTTCCGATCACCCATATCAGGAAGGCTCAACGCCAAATCATCACCTTACCGTTCCTTGGAAGACGCCCCGAATCCATGGGTTCATGCAAGGTTCATGTGACGGTTTGTGTTCTGACAGCCTGAGATAGAAAAGCCAGGGTGTCGACATCAATGCCAAGCCAGATCTACGGCTCACCGAAACAGTGGAGTGGTGACGCCTACGTAGCACGAGGTCCATGGCTTTCTAAGAGCACATCTCGTTGCGTGTAAGTGCGTTGAGATGAACTATGTTGGGTTAAATCTCTCACAAGGACAAGAGCCAAGAAAGAGCATCCCACGGCCAAGACTTTTCCATCAACTAATAATGTCAAACTCAATCCAAGGAGGCGGTAATGGTTTCCCTCTCTCCAGTTGAATATCAGACCTGGCCACAGATTTACAGCGTCGAAGACTGTGTACGCTCAAAGCATAGTTTGCTAAGCTCGCCTGTCCAATATCGGTTCGAAAATCAAGAATATTGGTGGGTGCCATACGGTCTGTGATGTCCAAACAACCAATCGGGCTCTGATCTCCTTACCCAATACATTTCGCTACTTGTCGCTGAGGCATAACGTAGGACCGACAGTGCCTCGTTGTACGTACAGCGTACAACCAATCGGATTCTGGCGCTGACAGTTCAATTAACCAAGAGGTGTACGTTGTGACCCAAATATCATTTATTACTTCCCAGATGCGTCTTTCGTTGCTGAAAATTCGAATCTTCTTAGTTCTGATAGCTAACTTTCAAGCTTTTTGTGAAGGTCATGTGAGGGCGGGGACTTCGACACCGGCCAATGCTGATGTTCATATGTTGGCGATATAGATCGAAAGACTGCGTACCTTGCTTCTAATGAGTTCGATCACCAATCCTTACCGACGGTCGCCCTAAATTCTTCACCATGGGACATAAAATTCAATTTCTTGACCCTGGAGGTGCCCCAATATTTTGCAGTACGTCTGCAACAACAAAAGGTCGCATATGGTGGCGCGCCAATCGAACCCGATGTTCCCGTGGACCGAGTAGATTTTGCTTGGCTTTTCTCCTGACCGGAGTCGAGGAAAGTAGCGAGAGGTTCGTGAAACTATATTTTGCAGATACACGGACGGCGAACAGAAAAATGGTCGTGTTTCTGATCATAACATCTGGGACACGTCGCCTTCTCACTCTTCAGAAAGTTATGAGCTGACTCAACAACGAACACAGTATCCTAGTTTATAGCTTAGCTTTCCACGGATAGAGACAATGTTCGTCAGCATACTGATGCGAGTGCTTTACAGCGTCGCTCTCACGCTAGTAAGATCTTTAGACTCTTCCTTTTTGGTTGTGGTTCGGGCTTCTCACTTTGACCAGATGGAGCTGTAGAGTTGTAGACCTCATGAACACGCTCTGCTGCGCGCCAGGTCTCCATTCTCTTTGTCATACAACTATTAATCAGGGCGTTTCGTTCACAGGTAGCGGATCTCCTTCCTCCGCATAGCCGTGCTAGGAACAGTGCTCGATATTGCCCTGATCGATCTCAGTCCGAGTCTGTTGCAATTCCACGACCTCGTATATGCCGCATATCAGAAAGGCCACAGGGAACCTCGAATAAGGCACTAGAAGAAACCCAGTCAGCCCCAAACAGAGGCATTTTTATCTCTATTTGTGTCTCGTTTATTCCGCTTTATTTGTTCGCGTTCAAGTGCGCATATAAAAACCTAGTAGGTTTTTCAACTTTAAATCAGAACACCCCTCGAGATGTTCAGCTTCAGCTTTCCTTTCCTTCTCCTTCTCACTCGCATCTTCCTTGCACTTGCTGCCGACGTCAATATTAATTTTGATGTCGCCAACAGTGTCATTGCTCCTGATGGGTTTGACCGGACTGGCGTCATCGTCAATGGCGTCTTTCCTGGCCCTCTCATCCAAGCACACAAGGACGATGTTCTCCATATCACCACCAACAACTTTCTCACCGATCCCACTATGAGGTACCACGTTATCTCGTTTCTATGGGTCGCGACTAACACTACTGTTTTGCGCCGTACTAGGCGTAGTTACACAATTCATTGGCACGGTTTGGTAAATACAGAAGATCAGGCTCAAAGGACCACAGCTGACGACCAATCTAGTTTCAAATGAGGACCTCTTCCGAAGATGGACGTGAGTGTCCTCTATCCTTCTTGTTCCCTATTTTTAACCTTCTAAATTCAGCCGCCTTCGTCAATCAATGCCCTGTGGCCCCGGCACATTCTTACACCTACGATAGTGAGAATATCGTCTTATTCATCATCTCACGACGGTTCTCAACTATAGCCGTCGGTTTCACCAGTTCCGCTCAACGGGCAGCCTGGAACCTTTTGGTACCATAGCCACCTCTCATCACAATACGTGGACGGCCTTCGAGGGTAAGTAAACTTATTCTAATGGGCTTCGTCTGTAACTAACCACATGTAGGCCCTTGGTAATCTATGGTATGTGACTATGTCAAATTCATCTCTGAACATCATTCGTTCAAGAGCTCAAATAAAAACCCAGATCCTGATGACCCATACCTCGGTATGTACGACGTTGACAACGCCGACACAGTAATTACACTCGCCGACTGGTACCACAACGTGAGTTACATCTCGCTTGGCTATTTTCAGCCTCCTGAAGGTCTTCCAGCCGTCCATCGGTCTCGCCGAGAAATACTTAGAGGTTAACCCTTTCCACGAGCCGGTATGTAGCATCAGTTCCCCCCTTAAAATATCGCTACTTATCTGTGACATAGATTCCAGACAGCGGTCTCATCAACGGCAAAGGGCGATACGTGGTACGTTCTAAATTCTAGGCATCAGTATAACATTTCTCAAATATTGATTTTGCTATCCAGGGGGGTCCCACTGTCGACTGGGCGCGCATTAATGTTCAGCCTGGATTGCGCTATCGCTTCCGCATTATTAACATGTCCGGTTACTCAGGATATACCTTCTCTATTGAGGGTCACTCTCTTACGATCATTGAGGTTAGTTCTTCATTGTGCCGACGTCTGTGCTGCTTGCCGACTGCTGCTTAAGGTTGATGGGATATATCATGAGCCCTTGACCGTCGATGCCTTCGATATTTACGTCGGACAGAGATACTCATTCATTGTCACCGCCAACCAACCGGTCGCCAATTATTGGATCAGTGCTCCCATGGAGCTGCAACATTCTTCCGATAATAAGAATTGTAAGCTTGGGTTCAATGCTTGTGTTGTCTTCTCATAAACTCTCTCGAACAGTGGACACTGACAACGTCTTCGCCGTTCTGCACTATGAAGGTGCTGACGATGGTGATCCAAAATCCAACAAGGCTTCATTGAAAAAGGGTAACGTATTAGAGGAACATCTTCTGGCGCCATTGAGAAACCCCGAGGCGCCTGGTGGGAGTAACCCGGCGGACCGAGTCATCGATCTCCACTTCACCCGCACAACGGATGATGCTACTGGGCACCTTGAGGTACACTACTACTTTTGTGCACGGGAAATCGCGCATTGATAATGTTTTTTCTAGTGGACCATCAATGACATCAGTTACAAATCGCCCGACCTCCCGACCTTGTTCAATATCATGATCAATGGATTTACTGAAGGTCTGAAGCCGTCCTAAAGAATATGTCCCTCAGTCGCTTAAGTTCTACCAGAGAACCAATTCTCAGTCCCTGAACATACATTTGTTCTCAATCCAAACGAAGTTATTGAAGTCGTCATCCATGGTTCCGCCAATGGTACGCTCATTGGCACGTAATTCTTCCAGGTTTCTGACCCACGTCTCTGCTTTAGGTCATATTCAGTAAGTCATAAACCATCAACGTCGATTGGGCACGGAAGTGAATATCTTCCAGCCCATTCCATTTGCATGGCCACGTCTTCTCCATCGTTCAAGGTCGCGATGGTCCTGCCAACTTCATCAACCCGCCACAGCGAGGTCAGACTTCAATTTGTTTCTTTCCCTCATCATGAAATGCTCACTCACAATTCCTGCTTCTCTAGATGTCGTTGGTGTCGGAGGTACTGTTTTGCATCTTTCACCTGACCACTTGTCAGTATTGACACCCACTACCAGGATCCACTGTCATCATTCGCTTCAGGGCCGACAACCCCGGACCGTGGTTCCTCCACTGCCACATTGGTAACGCTCTGCCCTGCCATCATATTCTACCAATGTACTTACAATTAACTCGTAGATTGGCACCTGGAAGCTGGTTTGGCCGTCGTCTTTGCCGAGGCTCCCAAGGAAGAGCAAGCCGGTCCCAAATCCGAGATCATCAAGCAGACATGGGTGGATCTTTGCACCATCTACGCAGCTCTCCCTCCCGAGCTTCAGTAGATCACTCACCCTAACAGTGACTGCGGACATCTTTCTTTTTTGCTTATTCTTTATCGATTTCCTGATGTAAATCTTTCGTTTCTCGGTACCTGATGATCTTGATCGCTTTTTGTCAAAGATTTGATGTTCATAAGTAAAACCCAGATATATTTAGCCAATGCGATATTTATTTATTGTTACAGAAAAGTTACACTGAGTTATCGTAAGTCTAAGGCAAGATGGAAAAGGCTAGTAATATGAACACTAAATCTATATAATTGAACGAATATAATACGATTTAAAACTACAACTTGGTGATGGACGGAACGGGAGGTACTCCTGGAATAAAGCGAGAAGAACCGGTCCACGGTCCGTCGACTGACGGCACTTCCTGCATTCGGCCCGTCACTTGAGCATTGCGGTCCATCATAATAGCATGAACCTGAAAAAATTGTCAAGTCATATCGACACAATCATTAACCGAAAGACATACCTGCATTCTAAGGCCATGTATATTGGCTCTTAGTGACCGGATTTCCTCATTCACCCTCAGCGCTTCGTTGGTCAGAGCAATCTCATTGCGACGACCGAAAGAGTCGACGGATGTCGATAAGGAAACGACTGATTGCCGAAGGCCACTTAATGAGCCCTCTAATGTCGTGCTGAGATCCAGCGGTGCGACGTTGTTCTGAGCTACAGGACGAGACGTGAGGCCCGAAGGATCCCAGGTTTGGCTGATGTGAGGTGAGGTGCCCTGCAACGGCGGTCTCCAGAAGTTGCTGAGCTGCTCCGGAGAGGTTTGAGCCGAGAATGTTTCATCCTCTGGGAAATATTGTGCAAAAATATCAGGCGTATCAGCTGACGTGCTTGGTGCAGGGGGCGAAGCGGCGCTTTCGGATGTATGAGGAGTGGATGAGGTCGTCCGTTGTTGTACACGCGGAGATCGATCCGTGGTTGAACGAGCCAAAGCTTGTGTATACCATGGGCCAAGAGCTGCTTTGGTTGCCTGCAAATCCCTGGCCGTATTCTGCAGATGGCCTTGTAAGACGTCGATCTTGTTTCGCAAGCCAAGATTCTCTTCACGAAGGTCTGCCAATCTGGACTCGTGAAGTGACAAGAATCCTTTTATCGCTTCATAAGGACAAGAGGCAATATGTCCGGGGGTTAATAAGCGTCTCTTCCCCTCCCATTGGCACCCATTTGATGCATGAATGCAGGTAACAACGGCCTCTGAGCACGTCTCCGCGTGGGATAACTGTAAATCACGCGAATACTCGGTAGAACAGAATTCGCAGATAAATGTCACGGGTAAACATTCTGCTTCGTGTTCCTGTGAAATTTGAATGTTAGCGCTATAAGGCAATCATGGGCGGACAGGATTTGTGATCATGAGGGATTCCAGTGCACATTACGCGACGCGTACTGAAGCGAAGCACAGGGTTGAGTGACCCCCAACGTTGTGCCATTACGATAAGCGTCGTGTTTGGCAAAAACAAACAAGAGTGCGCCAAAAGTAGTGACTCACTTTCAAGTCTTCGGAACTAAGTTGGGTTCCGCATTCACGACAAGCGATAAGAGCGTGGGCGCAGCGATGGCTCTCCGTATCTTTCCGGGGTATGAGTTGGTCACATTCTCCGGAGGGGCAAGGGACTTCAGTATAAGGGCAAGAGTCTCTTAGATGTCCTGCAAGTAAATGCCGCTGGCAGGTGTGTGCGCACCCGGGGGAGGGGCACTCGACAACGAGTTCGTCGACCAGCTGGGAACGTTAGCAACAGCCCACAGCATATATATCATGTACTCACAGATCTAACAATGGGATTTGCAGACACTATCTCCTCCAACGTCAAGGGCAGTCGATCCACCGGGCATTGCGAGGAATGTTGAAGAGCTTCCGCGATGCAGGTCCGACAGAATGTATGAGCGCATGTTAGGGTAGAAACAGGATCAAGGAAGGGCGTCCTGCAGAAAAATGAGGGGGTAACGCGACATTAAGACATTGTGTATCATACCGACATATACAACAGACCTGTACACCATGAATATCAGCAGCAGTCACTAAGAAAAAGGGTTGGAGACGAACCAGATTTGAATTCGTAGGTTCCACATAGCTGTACGATTCCATTAAAAACGCGATTCGACAGTTCAGTGTTATCGACGCTGGATAGAGAGGAGGAGAAGAAATCGGAGGTTTCGGTCCTGTGGCTAAGTGACATAAGTGGCGGTCACACCCAAACTGTGACATTACGGTCACATCACCTTGACTGCCAACCACCATCTTGGGATAACACCATTACTGACGGCGACCCACTGCATTCGGCCTTTCTATGACAATGGTCTCTGCTACTCGACGGCGGTACCGTATAAGTATCTTGGATGGCTCCCTTGGAATCCTTGCTCTGGCTAGCCTTGTGTCTCCTCGCTGCTTGTTGACCAAGTCCATCGTCACTTGTTGATCAAGTTCGTTCGTTATCATGCTCGACGCTATGTCCAAGACATTATTCCTCTTCTCTCTTGTTCTGGTGCCAGTCCGCGGCGCACCTGCTCCTCAGGCGACAGGTACACTATTTACCACTCTGGTCTTATCATCGGTGTCCAACTCTTCATAGATATCGGATCTTTCGACTCTTTGCTTCGGGAAATATCTTCTTGTATGACATAAGTTACCGGCGGCTTATCTGTACTAATGCGGTCTATAGCAGTCTTCACAGACACCGCTACTTCTACCGGTACTTTTACAGAGGCATCATCTACTAGCAGCGCAGACCCAGGTACTTACGTTCCTTCACCTAGCATGACTGTGGCTGAAACAATTCAAGTGACTTCGACAGCAGAAACTTATGTGACCCGGGTATCGCTTGTTGGGGGTACAGAAATTACCTTGGCACCAAGCGGAGCCACTGGAGATACGACTGTCCTAGGGTCTTCGACATATACCCTTGCTGTTCCGACATCCAGTGACTCCTCGTTATCCTCATCGGACTCGTCTTCAAGTAGTACCAGTTCCTCTTCTTCCGCTTCGTCCTCAAGTAGTGTGTCTTCCGCAAGTAGTACGACAAGCAGCAGTAGCTCGACAAACAGCTCTCCGTCGTCGACAAGCACGAACTCCTCATCGTCGAGCAGCTCCAGCACCAACAAACCTTCATCGACGAGTAGCACATCCTCGTCATCGTCAAGTGGGACGTCTTCTACCAGTTCCAGTACAACTTCGCCATCTTCGTACGTTCATGAATTACCTTATTTTTAATTTCTTCTCACCAATGCTGTGAAGTGACGCCGGTGTATCCCTTCGTCCGTTTGAGGTGCCACCCACTGCCGGTATCGTTACAGTATTGCTAGGCCTATTCTTTGGCGCATGGATATGCTGAGCGAAGAAGGATGGCTTTTCATGTGATGTTATATTTATTCGCACATAAAATGCTTGTAAGCTTGTAGTATCTCACCATAGAAAATTCGGCTGTTTGTGCGGCAAACGAATTCAGCGTTCCCGCTAACGTGTGCGATAGTGCCCATATTATTATATGGACGGGAATCTCATCATATAAATTACATCAAAATCGAAGACGGTGCGCGTATGGAATGCAATACAGTTTATATTGGCCATTTTCATAACCAATAGAAAGGTCCAATCATAAATAGAGTTCAATGATTGCGACTCACGGCAAAAGGAACATCCTTTACTGGTATTAAGATGTAGGATAGTCTTCGGACGGCAAAAGAATCCTCGATTATCCAGGTTCGCGTGCGCCACTTGATCACAATCTGATGTACTTGATAGATGCCACAAAGCAAGAAACTCTGCAACGGCGCTCGATCAAAGCGGGAGAGAGAAGAAGGAAGGTGGTGGGAATTATTTGACAGAGCAATGGGAAATGGTGTGAAATCGGTACGCATAAATTATTCTGGAATTGTAAGGCAAGGCGAAGACATCGCAGCACCTACTCGTGTGGACACAGACCTGGTGAGTACTGGAGCAGTTGTTCTGAGGTATCAGCCATGGCAGCTAGATCCGCTAACTGAAGGATCTCAATCAAGTCTTCCAATGCATCGAGCAAGCAATATTTACTGATCTCCCTTCTCGGAGGAAGGTATCCGCCTCTCGAGAGGACTGAACGGTCTATGGGATGGATCCAGGGACTCTAGAAGGTTGTGAATCGATCCGGCCTCTCGATGTCCTCAGCTTTCCAAACCGCGTGGATGGTCTCGCCTCGCAACAGGAACTCACATATATGAAGGAGGTACGCATGTGCATGTCGACGAAACGCAGCCGTTACCCAATTCTGCCTGCGGGTTTGAGAATTCCAGAAATTTCTCTGGAGTTGGAAAACGCTGAGGAAACATATAACACTGCGTACGGCCGTTTCGATGAATCCCGGTGGAGATTGATTTCGCCCCAACTATACTCCTTAGATAACGATGGATCCAGGTTGACGGAACCCCCACGGCCATTCGACAAGTCAGATATCGGCAACAGGGGTCCGAGTCAAAGTACTCCTTGATGCTCGATGCATTGGAGGGCCTAGACGTTGAAGGAGCCTCCCAAGAGATGCGGCCAGATATTATTGTGAACGCCATAGAAGCTGCTTTGTGTATGATTCCTTGACCTCCGTAAATGCTGCAGTTGCTTGTTGAGCAGCTTTAAAACCTGAGGTGATTTGTGTGTTTCCGAAGTGGCCATGATGTGGAGCTGGGAGAGGAAACTAGTTTCGTTGGGTAAGACCTAGACTAGGGAGGAGACGAACGCAGAGGAAAGGATATTGATAATCTCAAAGACTGCTAGCAGATTTATAGACGTTATGGAGAGAAGTCCCCTGATTGGTTTCGCATCTATACCTGAGCATCTGAATTAGGAATTGGCTTGACGCTTGGAAGTTCGCAGACCTTTCTGCCGCCTTCCTAGGAAAGTATACTTATCCTTTTGATCTGTATTGTCAGTTGTATTGAAAAATAGCCAGGTTCCGAGTCGTGTGTTCACAGACGTGAGCTGGTTATAATTTTTGGCTATTGTTTTCGGCGGCGCTCTTCGCTGTCGTGTCATCTCTGCGAAAGAAGACCGTCATACGTTGATCGTTTGCGGTGGTGGTTCTTGTGCGAGCGGGAAACCTTGCTATTCATGGTATGCTGGTATTTGACCGAGTTAACGACGTTATTGAGCCCTGAGAGCAAATTTCTCAGCCATTGTCAATGGATGGATTGATTTCTGATCAAGATCGTTGCGAGTTTGGTTAGGCTGGATAGAGTTCCACTTTGGAGCCGCTGCTCGTGACTTTGTGAAGAGATGGTGTTATCCCTCTCACCGGTTATAAGGCCAGGGTATACGGCGCAGGCTCAGTTGACGCGACATGTACCACGGGTCGCAGTTCCCCATTGTCCGTTCGACACCGCATTGAAGCCTGAAACACTGAGTAGAATTTGAGGGCGAAAGGGCGCTCCGAGCGCTCACAGCCTACGAAATAGGTAGCTTCTTGAGTCAAGATTTGATAAGACTTCTCCTCGCGGTGGAAGTATATATATCTGATGGACAAAGTGATGAACAGGACCCACTCGTGACGCGGTCAATAATACATGTAAGTATCATCGTTCGAAGCGTGAAGATTTGCGCGATGCCGCATGGCCTTGAGAAAAGGGCAAGCGAAGTTTTCCGGAGGTAGATCCTGCGGAGCGGATCGCGTACCGGCTAAAAATAATATAGAGTTTTGACATTGTTTTTGAAAGCGCGATATTCGGAAAAGGACGGTTGCTATGAGAACATGTGGTGCCTAAACCCCATTCCTGGGCAGTTCTGGAGTAAGAAAGCCTGGTCTCGGTGGATGGCCTGGAATGGCAGTAAAATATATCTACAAAAAGGAAAGAGCAGCAGGAAAGGTGACAAGACAGGACGGATATCGATGGGGAGGGTGATGCCGGATCATGGGGTACAGTAGCGTGGACGTTATGTTACAGAGCGAGAAATATATATGAGAGAGTAAGGAGTACATAAATTGGATAAACACTTTTTTACAGACACCGCAAACGCAAGTTGTCGCTGTGGTCGTCGCCGACGAGCAGGAGATGGGCATAGGGACATTTGGCAGACGGGTACCGGATCAGATCATTGTTGGGAGTATTAGGGATCAAGAGGGTGGGAGTGCTGGCCCAGGTAGAGTCGTTCTCAGTCACCCGCCTCTGACGCCGACTTTCACTTCGCCCCGCCTGGCCCCTATTCCACCCAAGCCTTCCTCCATTCGCTCATTCAATTCCTTCGCTTCCTCTATATTCCGTAAGCAACAACAACCCAGGGCTTCCTCTCTTCGTTCCACTACCTCCGAAGATACCCTGCCCTCCCACCCTTTTTCTGCCATGCATCTCGCTCCCCTGCCCGTCGTATCCAATCATGATTCCGACGACGAAGAAGACTGCCCAGTCTGTCTCGAACCGCTCAGCTTCAGCTTCAGACTACCCGGAGAAAAGCCTCATATCGTACCAGAGTGTGGCCATGCTCTTCATGAGGTATTTGGTTTCTTCTTGCCAGCAAAAAAATTTTAATTACGGCTCCTAGGCTTGCTTTACTGCTGTATATGGCCCACCACCTAGCCAGGCGCGCTCAACAGTACCGAGAAAGTCAAATTTGGGCGTCTGCGGCGTTTGCAGGCGGCCAATGAAGGTCGGCGACGGCGACGGGGGGAAATCGAACAGTGCGTATCCTAGGCTCTATTACTCGTCAAAAAACCTGAATATATGCTACTTTACTGCAGAGCTAGCAGCACTAACAGGCATGGGTGACCCAAACCAACAAGCCTTATACCCTGGCAGGGACACACCAGTTAGCCGCAAGCGACTGCAGTCTACAACTCAGTACGATCCTTCAGAAGACGACCCGCTCGACCACACAGGTTCCATACGCTCAAATCCTGCCTCTGAGCATTCTCAATACATTGTCGCTCCCTCTATTCAAGTTCGTCCAGAATTTTCTTCTCTCACTCGTACCCAGGACGCCACCCAGCCCTTGACATGCATTGTTGTCATCGAGCTCCCCGGCAAGCGCGCTTCTGGCGCCGTTCCGGGGCCTGTTATGCCAGACAGCTACACTTCTCGCTCCAACGGCCATTCCCGACAAGAGACCTCCAACTCCGGTCACTCGTCTCCCCTACCTCACCATCCTAGCCGTTTACAGCAGCAATCCGAATCCTTCCAGACCAATCGTGCTTCTCCCGTGCCTCATGATCTACCGAGGAATTCAGACCCCGGCTCATACCCTAATATCATCATGCACGAAGAAGATTCCCCCTTCATCGCCATTACCGAGGACCTTCGGAACCGCATCATCGATTGGAAGGGCCATCCTCTCTCTGACCTCGGTCCTCTCCAGATGTATGATCTGCTCTCCGTCCGCCGGGATTCTCTGGTCCGAGAGTTTTACGTCTATCTCTTCAAGGAAGCTCTCATTTGCGTAGTTGAAGAGAAAAAGCGATCCCTCGGACGCCTCTTATCAAGTGCTTCTGGACTTACGGACTCTGGCTCGACCATCGGCTCGCTAGCCCAAGCCCAAACGAAGGGCGTCCTACGACTCAAAGGACGTATTTACGTTCGCCATATCAAGCATGTCACGGCAACGTCGGCTGCGGGCGAAATGTCACTGACTATTGACATGGAAGACGAGTTGGCATCCTTCATCCTCATTTACAAGGATCGGTCATCACTCGAAGCATGGAAAAATACCATTCAATCTCTTGTCAACATGTTTCAAGCACAAAATCCGCAGCTGATGCAACAGCGACAGGAACAGCAACGAGCAGAGCAAGCGCGTGTTTTGGACATGGAAGAGTTTGGCGGCAACTCTAAGGCTATGCGTATGCTCAGTGGAAGCACTCAGACGACTGTCAGTACCGTTGACAGCCTTCTCAATGGATCATCACGGTCAACGATGTCATCATCCACATCACATGGGTCATTGCATCAACAACAACGTTCGCAGGTGCATAGCAACAAGCTGACTCCACTGGGAGAGGATGACGAACTCAGCAACTACGACTCGCCCACGGGTTTGGTCACACCATACACATCATCTGGTCCATCAAACTCTCTCACACCTCTCCCTCACCCTTCCATTGATCTGATCCTCGTGGTATCTCTCCCACCGCCCAATGCTGCGCCGAGTACGGCCCAACTCAAAATTCGTGTAATTAAGACGACCCTTGATTTTGTTCTCGCGTCGCTAGGACAGAAAGATCGGTTAAGTCTTGTCACATTTGAAGTCGGTGTTGGAGGGAAGGTGAGGAAGTCGCCTTTCTTGAGTGTCGCCAAAGCCCAGAGCAGGACGAGATTGGAGAAGTTTATCGATGAGATTGGGGTCAACAGGGCGGACGATGGGATACCTCCTCCGGGTCAGGACGAGTTTTTGGTGAGGGGGAACAAAGACGAAAAGACGGACGTCGTCACAGCTGTCAATCATGGTAAGTTTATATTTTTCCGCCGTACAATTTTAGACTAAATGAATGGGCAGGCTTGGACGTGGTGCTACAGCGAAAAGCAC
The DNA here is from genome assembly GCA_037576215.1 of Armillaria gallica. Lineage (NCBI taxonomy): Eukaryota > Fungi > Basidiomycota > Agaricomycetes > Agaricales > Physalacriaceae > Armillaria > Armillaria gallica. Next base: position 3,137,061 of record JBANDB010000009.1, read on the forward strand.
GTAACCCTGTTTCTGGGATGATCCTTGTGAGCGATGCCTCGGATAGCACACGGCGTGCGCAGATGGATCTTGTTCTTGCTCGAGCCGAAGCAGCGAATGTGCCAATACACTCATTTGGTTATGGCCGGTCGCATGACCCCGCATCACTGTGGCTGATGTCAAACCACACGAGCGGCACATATACATTCGTAAAGGACTGGTACGACCTGCGGGACTGTATCGCTGGCTGTGTGGGTGGAATGATGTCCATCGGGTTGCTGAATATGAAACTCCACATGAAGATCGTTGATGGACACCGGTTCCGTATACGCAAAGTCAGCGGCGGCCCGTCTTCGATCCTTTCCTCTGATGGGCAGAATGTGGATGTTGACGTTGGAGAGCTACGGTATGGCGAGCGGAAAGAGATGCTTATTGAGTTGGAGCTGGACAACTCAGACATGCATCAAAAACTGGCTGCTCGTGCGGTGAGGGGTTCCGGCATGAACGATCGACGAGCGTTAGATGCGACGCAGGAGTTTGTTCAGAGCATGGGTTTGGATTCGCTTACCATCGACGACCCGACAGACTTCGCGGATGGGATGATGGACCGGATGATTGACGAAGTGCCTGTTGTCGAGGTTGACGGCTCGTTCTTTGATCCCACGGCGGCGAAAAATGTTACACGACTGGCGCACCCGGTGTTGCTCACTGTAACTCTACTCCCGCCGACGTCGGCGATACCGCGTCCCCATCGACCGTGAGCGACCCTGTGATTGTGCGTCGGAGGATGGAGCTGCTAGCGAGCGATATGATTACGCGGGCACTGGTGTTGGTGTCGAGGAGGAACTTCCCGCAGGCGCAAAAGATTCTGAGCGAGACGAAGAGGATCCTGCATACGGTGTTACAGACCATATCGAGGGCGTTGCCGCCGCCAAATACCCACGGAAACACCGTACGTAACAGGAAGGAGATTCTTACACTAGCGGCAGTGAGGACGATGCAAGCGATACTGCAGGACTTGCAGATTCTGACAGAGGCGTTGGACGAGAATGTGGATCTGTTTGCCCGAGATCAGAGAAATTTCGGTGCCCAGCAGGTTTGTGCCGCAGTTTCGACCATTGGCTGTTATTTTACTAATTCGCTTTACAGGCTATGATCTTGAGAGATCAGAAGAGCTGGAGTGGCCGCAGTGCAACAGAGCGACTTTTCTGGACGATAGACAATTCTATTGAGCTTGTGTCCAGGAGCACGGACTGGGTCGCTCGGGAATAGCTGCCCTCTTTCACGCTCACTCTTTCTGTTGGTCTTTGCTCACGATCACACTCACGTTCCTTCGAATCGGGTTTTTATTTTCTGGTATAATGTTTATCTACACGTTCTCTCCTCTCCTTGTGTGTACATGTGTATCTACTTACAGCTGATGACGACTCTCCTTATATATGGCCTACTTAACTATTTCCCATTCCGTCGTCTTGTCCATTAATCTCCACCTGCTGTTTCCTTTCCCTCTTCTAATGTACTATCGGGCCTGTATACTTGTATCAAGCACAGGTGCTGTATTTTTGTAGAGTATTTTCTTGACCTGCGACACCTACCGCTCGAATTTTTTGAAATCGAATGATTCCCTCGCTGAAAAATCATAAGTTGCGACTCTATGAGTGTTCCTACCTGATTTCGAAGATGCTAGGAGCATCAACTATAGATGCCTTTCAGTACCTGGCGAAGGAAGGAGGAGTTTAGTCGTTAAGTAGCACTGACTATCTTGCTCTCGATTTATAAAGTTGATGCCGTCGTGTATAAATAAATATGATGATTATGACGACGATATTATGGTTCACTAGTGTCACTACTGGTGCTTATGATGATGATAATGTACTAATTCCAACAGAAGCTACTCCCCCAGTTGATGCTCCATGAATATCCCGTTTGCCGCAAATTTCGTGTCAGTACGGCGACGTTTGATGCGATAATGGTTTTTTGAGTCTATGATCAACCGAAACCCAACGCTCTCCGCGGCGAGGTCAGCCTGATTCACAACCTTTCACATTTGCGGATCCATCAATTAGATTGATATCAACGGGTTCTTTGAAGATTGCGACCTGTTATTTGTGCCGTACTTATTTCAGCGCTGATACTGTTGCGATGAAAGAGGGGGGACAAGAGTCTTTGGGGCCCGGTTGTGCAGCTACACGTGCACACGACTGACCTTCCATGAGATGATCAACATGCTATTCTTCCAATGCCCGTCTACACCTATTCATCTGACACAATACATTCTTGATATTTAGCCCTGGCGTACCCATACATCAATCCACAAACAAACCGCCCTCCGATTCACGCTCGGGAGAGGCATGCATAGGAGTCCGTATCTTCTTTCCCGTCCGAATTGCTCCCAGTTCGTCCCTCCAATCTAAAAACCTCCTTAACAACCGATTGTTGCTTCCCGAAGTTTCTTCCAGCTCCAGGATGGCAATGATATTCCCGAGGGCGTGGTCTAGCTTTCCGAACGCCTCGCTCATGAGGAATGGGTTGCCGATAAATTGGCCCGAAGAGTCGGGTTGCTGGAGAAGCGGGGGAGTTGGGGATGCTACATTGATAGCGTTAGTCCAGATTCAGTGAAAGCGAGGGCTGCACCTTTGCTGGGATCGGTGGGAGGGTAAACCTAGAAGCGGTTAAGGAAAAAGGAAAATTTTTGTGCGGAGAATATATACCTGTCCTGGGTTTTCGATGGTAGGGGACGGCGGCAGGCCAGAGTTCGAGTAGTGAGGGAACTTGTTATCTGTGAATATTCACGTAAATTTTCGGGAACCTGAGTTGGATATATAGTGCAGTCCATGATGGACGATGCGGCACCGACCGTCTCCAGCAGACATTGGCGTAAAAAATGGAGTGTCGGTAATGGGTGAAACAGGGAATCTAATACTATGGGGTGCGGGGTACACCGTATTTATATAGGGATGGGTCATTTGTTATGATGACGTCGTGCACAACGACTTTGAACCTGAAAAATGAAAAGACGGCATATCTATCCTGGGACACCCGTGATCCGATGGGCACTTTACAAAAATCAGCGCTCGTTTGCCTATTATTCATCCCAGAGGTCGGTATGCAGGTAAACAGCTGTTACACATTATGTAACAATATCGGAGGGGTGGGCGCGCAAGTGACGGGGTCTGTTATCCTGTAAATGTCGGTCTTTTGGCTCTCCTGGTTTGGGCTGTTGAGAGATCCACAAGACTGTAGGGCCGTGGAGCGGCCTTCCATTCGGGTGGCGATTCTGCGACTGTAGACTCCTGGTCGAAGTGACGACAAGAGAGTGAAGATTGAGTGTATTGCGTCTTCATGCGCATTGACGATACAAATGTGGTTGGAAGTAAACTGGCAAGAAACCGAAACCACAAGATGTGTATTTCAGAATGAGATTAGAACCAACTAGTCGGGCGAATTTCAGACATATCGACATCACGAAGAGTTCGCCAAAGAAGAGAATCTGCCTTCCGCCACTTCATCTGGGATAATAGAAGGAACCAAGTGTTCGGCACCAAGGAAATTAATCTGAGCGCCCCACACCCCCGGCACGTTCTTTGACGAGCGTGATAAGTCATATATGCACCTCATCGCGCTGAAGATGCTATTATATGTAAGAAAGACTAAGTCCATGGGTGAATCATCACTGAAAACATTGAATTCAGATAACCATCTGTGGTGGAATTAAGGCTCGCACCTGGATTTCTCGGAAACATGCCCCAGAGCTCCGTATTGGACGAACATTGATCGATAGTCTTTGATAGAACGTCGCCTTTCTCTATCGATGCGCATGCAAACCACCCGAGATGCTCCCAAACTAATGGCAGTAACTACCCCGCGAGGCACAATATGTATGTCCTCTTCCAGCGATACCTTGACCCCCGCTGCTTCAGCTGAGGACTGAATGGAGTCGAAGAACTGCTGGGCAGAGGCTTCCGATATAAAACGTAGCCTCAGAGACTATACCAAAAGGTAAGTAAAAATCATGCAGAGGAAGAGATCGCGACAAACCTTGTCTTTTTTGTAAAGCCCTCTGAATAACAACAAATGTTGCTCGATATTTTGAATGCTATCCATACAAAAACCAAGACGTTCTGGATCATCGAGGTTGGACATCATCACGATACGATTGAGGTTCAGTCTGTTATCTTCTGCGCTTGGGAACCAATCCGGGAAAATGTAGTTGGGTTCTTCCTCTAACATAGATACGATCCGAGAGCCCGGGAAACCAGGGTACTCAAGAAATGCACGACGTGCCTATGGAACGATGAGAAAATGATAATGAGAAATGCGTGTATGCTGCTCACCTTTGCTGCCTGCCAGATATCGAGGAAACTAACATCCACCAGCCGCTGCTCTGGCTCGACTCTAAAATATTCCAAGGTAGAATGAGAACAAACTATCTCCCTCATTTCCTCTTCGTCAAAGTTCGGCTGTAGGTTAAAGATTCTGAATGCGCGTGAAAGATGATTGAATCCTATCTCGGCGACCAGGTAAGCAGATAGCCGTGGCGACACCTCCTCCTCCAACATTAGAGACTCATCGCTTAACGAGTTGTTGGAGATGCATTTTCTGGCCGTTTCTTCGTTGAAAAATCGGAGTGAAAGGTGGTTTTTGGATAGTGTCACCAACTCGACTGGATTGGCCCGAATAGAGTCGACGATATTGGTGACATTGTATCCTTCCTGGAGGCTGTTAACGCAAACAGTACGTCTAGCATATGGTAGAGGCTTTGTATAGGTGGAGTAAAACGAACGCGATATTCTGTGGGCAATGGGAAAGCAACGGAGGGCAGAGCCAAAAAGCATCGACCTAAGGGAACAATAATTCTCACGCCATCGACGCGCCGGCTACGTCACGGTCCGAGAGGGTCCGGGTCCTTTTAAGTCCTTTGTGTTTCTCGACTTTCATGTTCAACGACAACTACCAGTCAGCTCCCACCGGATTAGATTTTTCTTGGAAATTCTATTGCAAAAGCACAGAAAATTTGAAGTTTTCTGTTACTTTGTCCTACTATTGACATTCTCTTTGCGCTAATTGAAGGGATAGGTTACTAACCCAACTCCGGACCTTTCAATCTCTCTTTCTCTCTATTCCTCATGAGCATTGGAACTGCTCGTTTGGTGTGTATCCTACCATTGCCATTAATCAGTGCGATATTGATGTGCCTAAGTGTTCTTTACTCTGAATCTTCAAGGTGCCTAGCCCTTCGCGACGCGACAGAAATACGCCAGAATGCTGATGTTCAACAATCTCAGTTCTCTTGATTACGATCATCATATCCCCTCCTGTGTATATTCTACATCTTTTAACAAATCGTCAACATATTTGCCAGCACCCGAGAAATACCCGGTGCGTGCACATGCCCGATGGAAGGCGATGAATATTGGACTAGGAAGAGGCAAACGTGACAGGATTTTTAGGAACGAAATATGCATAAACAACTTCAACGTTGTATGTGTTGGGTTGATCCTGAAAATGAGGTATCAGTAACATGGAATAGCTCCACAAGTATAATCATACCTCTACTGCTGTCGAATACATCAGGGGGGTATCGAAGGAGGGATGAAACAAATGAGCAAAGAATCATCCTACCATCCAGATGGGTTGAGATGGTCAACGCTGAGCTCCTCAAGGATGTGTCTGTCCTACCAAGGCACGGATGGGGTTACATGCACCATGGCTGAGCTTTCAAGCTATAAAACCATCTTCAGTCTTATACACAGCAGCAGAGACTCGGAAAGCAAGTAATTACTCTTCGCTGCCAGTGACGTTGGTGTTTTGGGCCGGTATGGCCTGGCTGCATTAGTCGGTGCACAGGGACTAGAATCGAGTACAATATTTTTCAATCATTTTCGTACACCACGCAAATGTATGAAAAATCTTATCGACGTGATAAGACACGCCGATATTGGTCGCGCTTCGATTCCTATAAATGGAGCTTAGTGATGAAGACAAAGGCAGGTGTTGCGACTAACATTTTGTTTTACTTCCTTGTTATAGCCGTAATCTTTCTGGACATCGGAAGAGACGTATTCTTCTTCGTCTTCAAGTGAAGCAGGAGATGAGTGGTCTGAGTGGTCTGAGTGGTCTTCCCGTCGTAAGATTCTCGTGAAGACACGGCTTTCGAGTTCGAAAAAGTGAACTAAAAAAAACGCTCATAGATCTGGATGTATAGCGCAGCGCAAAGTTTAGCGAGCTTCAATCGTGCCTCGTTTCTAAGGCAGGAGTTGATCTTGAAAGCATCGTTAACTCTATCTTTTGGCCCCTCAAGCTGCATACGACCCAAGAGTCTCCCCCCACCACCTGTGGCTTCATGGAGTCACTTACAGTAGGCCACTGTGATAGAGATTCAACTTCCTTAGCAGTGGCGTAGGCTGTACATTGTTGGACAGTAAAATTGTCGGGAAGAATCACAGACAGTTAGCCATGACCACGGGGGAGAGAAATCGAGAAACTTCGAAATTAGACATGTTGACGTGGTAATGAGAGAAATTGGGTTCAGTGTGAGGGATCCTTTTGGACTTAACATTAATCACACAGGTGCCTTTTTCCGGTGCACCGTCAGTGGTCTTGAAACACAGCACATGATCGCTGATTTCCATATTCAGACTTTCCAGGCTACCTTCTAACTTCCATCATGTTCAAGGCGCGAGAGGCCCAGCGACGATTCGTCAACACCGTGCGGTAAGAAAATGCTTGGTTTCAAAAATTGAAAACAACTGATTGTCGTCGACCTTGCCAGTGTACCCTCTTGTACCCGAAAGGAGCGTGCATTAGTGCGAGAACGTCACCGAACGAGCGGGGGAACCAGCCCAAAGACGCTCGCGGATGAATTCGGGATATCTACTACAGCGATAAGCAATTATATTCGAAATGCTTCCAATGACAACGTTGGCTGGGACCAAGAGTATATCGACGGCAGCAGACCGGATTTCTTCGGCCTTGACTATGGTGTCAAGGGTAAGGATGGCACTATTCCACAGTATTTTCGATGCTAAAAGTCCCACTAGAATATGTAAATTTAAAGGCAGAGAATCTTCAAGAAGATGCAGGTGTGTATTTTGTACGAACTCGTCACAAAAGATCTCTCTGATCAAGCATACGTGGTGACAGGTCTTTCGGCTTCATCCGCAACTGCAAAGATCTCATCATCCAGTGAGTATTTGAATTCATTCCTTCCATCACATTCTCAGCATTTCGAACAGATGATGTGCCTGAGAAGAGTAATACTGCGAAACGGATGCCTTCCCAGGTCGGAGTGGCGGCAGTGGTAGTCAGCGATGCTTCTTCGTCGGGTACCCCCTCTGAATCGCAGGATTCCACCTCATCTACACCTTCCAACGATCCGGATCCGTCCGCCTCTTCTGATTCCAATATTCCACCCGCCATTTCTCGAAAACGGCCACGATCACCATCTGCCGCCTCTTTGCACATACCTCCAGCCATTTCCAGGAAAAGGCCGCACCTGGACGCTTGGGAACCAAAGACTGATGTCCAGAATACTGCCGACTCCGGGCAAGTCACCCTTTCAGCGGTGGAAACTTCAACCTCCACAGTGGTACCTTCAACTTCAATTTCTAAATCGATTACAGCACCAGTCGGACCTGTAACGCGCCGGATCACTGGGCGTAGGGGTCCGCTCGTAATCAAGTCTCGTGCTGCACCTCATCCTCCCGCGCACAAATTAAAAGCAGCACAGTCCAACGCCATTTCTAATGGCGCAGCAAGCTTGCAAGCCAAAGGAAAAGGTATACAGGCCGTTCTGTTCATGCACTTTTCATGAGTATTTATCTGCCTCTTGCAGAAGTTCCAACGAAATCTATTCTTACTAACAAAGATTCGGGCCATCCCTCTATCGACGGATTCCTCCGTTCACTGAACAAACTGCATGTTAAGGCACACTTCGATAAGTGTGGTATACGTACCCACGAGGACCTCCTTGAAGTGTCCAGACGGATCAACGATACCCCCCAAAACCGGGAAGATTTTAGGAAGACATTTCTAGAGCAGGGAATGTCGATTACGGACTGGTTCACTATCGTCGCAGGGGTGCAGAAGTATGCGGACAGCTCTAACTAATTATCGGACCTGTTTTGGACACCTAGATGAGCTCGTTGAATTGTTGTCGTATTCCGGCTATCATCATGATACCGGTACTGCCATACTGCCAACTGTCAATTATCCTAGTTATGCTAACCGCACTCCCAGACACTCTTTCCTACTGTTGTACGGATGGGTGGCTACACGTATCTGTGACTTTCTAACCGCAAAAGGTGATTCTTGCAGAGATAGCTCAAATCTTAGCCCGCATCTCGACACCTATCCTCAATACCCTGGAGATTGCATATCACGGGTGATCCTGGTAGGACGGGATCGCGCATTGAATCCTACTTTCTAGGACCCGGTTGCCGCGGGTGCATTCAAATCTCACCCATAGCTCCGACGCTAAGATAATAAGGCAGCTAAAGTTTCCATTGATAATTCATTGAGCGATGAAAACCTATATCTAGAAAGATTCTGGTTCCGCTTTTTTACCTCACACTAAGGAGTATTCAGACGCTTCTTGCATCTCACCTGGCCAGCGTTCGCTGAGATTGGTGCTACTGCTGAATCTCACTGCTATTGGTGACCGGAAGATGACTTCCTAAAAATTTCCCTAGTTGCTCCACCATTACACGAACTGAAGCCCGGAAGGTGACCGAGATACTAGTCAAAGATCTGTCCAATGAAATATCCAGGAAAATGCTATGTAACTAGTTGGAAATAGTCACTGGAAGCGTCCTGTGCATCCGGTGATTCCGGCGGTCTTATTCATGCTGCGGCATTGTTGCCGTGTGTAGACCATAGCGCAATCGCTATTGTTGTTTCAATACCGCCTTAGTAGTCAACGACCTTTTGACAGGAAAGTAAAGTGACTTGGGTTCCTCAAATTTTGCAAAAGCGCGCCACATTTCCCTTCCCACATTCCTTCTCCTCGGGCCGGCCTTCGCGGCCTTCATTCAAAGTGACGGACGGTCACGACGTGACAACCACACTCAGATTCATCAGAATTCACCTCATGTTTAAAGGACGAGATCCTAGGCAATATGCAGATGGCGTACGGTATGTTTTTACGTGTATATTTGTCTCCCTGCTACTCAAATTAACGGGTTACTAACAGTGTTCCCTCCTTCTCGCGAAGGGAGCGTGCTCTGGTGCGACAACGCGACCGACAATTGAAACTCGAGGCTCCCACGATGAGCCGCAATGAATACTTGACAAAACTCGCATCTGAGTTTGGGAACTCTGCGCCTGCCATCGACAGATATCTTCACAATGCTACCAAGGACAACTTGTCCTGGGACGACGAGTATATTGATGGACGGCGTAAAGACTTCTTTGGGTATGACTTGGGTGTTAAAGGTTGGCATTCTGCTCAGTGTGGTTGGATATAGTTCTTATACTAGATATTATAGATTATTGTTTAACCACATCTGCTAGTGAGCAGACCGCGTTGCCGTCTCAACGTGAGCTAACATCAGCAACACTAGTCGGTGGCCATAGTAAACCTCGTGGCGGTGATGCTGCTAGTAGTGGGTACTATGCTGTTTTTCATTCAATCCCATTTGCTGAGACGAAATGCAGTAGCTGCAGCTGCATGCGACTCTTCCGCTACCCCCGGCCAAAAACGAAAGAGGACAACCGATCCCACCGACTCCTCCGTTACTTCCCAATCTTCCAATCTTTCTAATGCCCTCCTCATGACCGTCGGCACTGCTCCCGCCGAAACCACGAGCTCGTCGTTCTCGGGGATGTCCTCTGATGATCGTCAGCTGGCGGTCTTGCCGTCCTTTAAGCGAAAACGCTTGGTTGAGGAGCCTAGTTTACCGCCCGACAATGCTAACTCGTTGGATCAAATTTCTCAGCCAATAGTCCAGGACGCTAGTCTGCGGGGCAATCCTGATTCGCTAGGCCCAAATCTTGAAATTCAAGGGACTGAAAACTCGAAGTCTGGCCTCAGCTGCATGTCTGCCTCAACTCGGCCTGGGCGTGTCACTATCTCTGTGTCTAACCTGAGATCTCACTCAGTGAAGCCTGTGACACGGATGGGTGACCCCCAACTTACTACTCTCAAACCCAGGTTGATACGGCATGTACACGCAAGTAACGATAATCCAGGTGAGTGCACTCCTTGATTACCTGGGAACAGTACTGATGGCGCTCCCCCCAGATGACCAAGTACTCAAACAATCTGCGCATCCTACTATCGAGACCTTCCTTCGCTCACTCAACAAAAATTACGTCAAATCAATGTTTGATAGGGTCGGTATATTGACACATGCCGATCTTCTTGACGTGTCTCTTAACATTCGAATACCTCAGAATCGGGATGATTTAAGGAAGTCGCTCCTTGAACAGGGTATGACTTTATGCGATTGGTTTACCATTGTCGCCGCAGTGCAGGAGTATGCACTTGGTGTATTGTCCACTTAGACTTGTCTTGAAATAATGGACTTTTTGGACTTGGTTTCTATGATCAGACCGTGTTCGATATATAATTCCAGTAATTGTTCAGTTCCCTAAGTAGATACAGCAGGTACAAATGTTCTTCTTCGTCTATTCATTCGCAACGGATATACCGTCGTTTCTTTGACTCTTCAACAAGTCGATGATTTTACCACCATGGTGTCAGCACCAGTGCACAGAAAATGGATAGGTTTCAAAGTTCCTCAACACAACTACCAATCAATCCTTCTCGTCCACTCATACGCTCTCGTCGGCCACGTCCTCGGAACCACATCCATCGAAAGCGGCTGGTCTTTCTCAAAGACCACCGTCTCAAAATGTCTCTTGAATAACTGCATGTCGTCCTCGGTGTGCATCTGGTACTCCTGGTCCGTGTCGCTATCTGATACTGCCGTCACCGGGCTCGGTGGACGTACGATGCCAAATGGATTACCATGATATACCAGTACTTTGAGGGTCTTGATAGGGCACGAGCGCTTGGCGCGCGCTTCTGCGATGGTGCTGACAAAGTAAGCGGGGAGCGTGGCATCGTGCTCGATGCCGAGGGTGATGAGGGAGGGACAGAGGATTTCACCGTCATCTGCGTCCGACTCTGAGGACTTTGAGGAAACGTCACTTCCACTCTTCTTGCTCTTCACCGTCGACACGTGGTCATCATCATTTTTTGGTCGAAGTGCTTGCAGTACTGAGCGCGTCGTAGAGGGTGATCCAAAGGCGAGGATTCGAAGTGAAGCGAGATGGGGAGACGCTGGAATATATGTTTCCAATTTGATGAAGTCAAACGATTACTTCTTGCACAGCTATCCCTCACACCGACGTCTGTTACATCATGCAACGGGTATGTGGGTAATACGGACTCGATCTGCGAAGCGGTGAATGTGCCGTACATGTACAACGTCTGGACCGACCCAGCCACAGAGATGCAAGGCGTATCCAGGATGACGAGGGGTTGACGAGCCAAATACCATTTCTTAATATTATGTAGATTGGCTAGACGTGAATTATCGATGGGAAGGAGTTTCCCGAAATCTTCGTCTGTATCACGAAAGGGCACCCCCCAAAAATACATATTCGTGTGTTTGGGTAAGACTAGGTGGGAAAGAAGCCTGGATATTATCGTCACAGAGGGCCAGTCCCCAAGGTCCAGCTCGCGCAGGTGAGGAAGTGGAATGAACCGGTCTCGTGGGGGAGCAGGAGCATCAGACGCGTCCGGCCTAATAGGCCCTGCACGAATGAGATTGAGCTCCTCTAGCCGCGGTGATTGCTCTATGAAATCCAGAAACTCCGACGTGGTCATACGACCCACATCGCTTTGGTCATGCAAACAGAGGTGTGTTAGATTGGCAAAAAGGCCAGCAGGCCACGAAGTGAAATGTGCGAGGCAAAGTTGTCGAACATTGGGCATCTGTCCGCTGAATAAGGGGGGGAGGACGCCCCCGACGACGTCCCTGCCTTCCGTCATGATAGTCAGGCTAGCTAGATGGGGAGCCGCATCTGCCGCGCACAGACGTGGATAAATAGACGTGCCGCCCTCCCACCCATCGACAGCTATGTGGAACTCTCTGAAGCGACGTGAATATCGCAATGTGGCGTCTAGGACCTTCTCTGAGACCCCAGGTTTCCTGATGCCCAGGTACAGCGTCAGCGGCGCAGATGCCGACCGTTTCAAAAACTTTTCCAGCATCAACGAGGTGTCTACGGAGGCCCAGAGAAAGGGGGACGAGGCAATGACTCCCCTCCAGCGGCGGCAAACGTGAAGCAGCGACAACCAGTCGCGGTGGTGTTCGTCGTATTTTGAGACTGTGCCGTCGTTTAGCATGGGAAAGAAGCTCGGAAGGTGCTGCTGAGTCCCATAGAAGATCGTGGCTAATAGTTCAGGTGGAAGCCGGTGGATAGGCTGCAGTGAATTGCGGAAGCCGCGAAGTCTCGCAGCTGCAATCTGGAGCTGCTTTTCCAGTTCATCAATCTATTGAGCGCTCTTGAGTGGTATTCAGAGTACACTCAAGTAGAGAGCTACCTGCTCAATGAGACCGTGAACAGTCTCTCTATTGCGCAATGCGTCAGAAGCTGTAGAATGATCGTATGAGACGCTGGTGACTCACTTTGCTTTCTTCTGGGCGGCGAGCACTTTGTAGGTCAGAGCATCAATCAATTGCTGCAAAGTTAGATGGGCGCCGGCGGGAGCCATGGAGGGGGATTGAACTTGTAGCGGTGGTCGTGCAATTACAAGTTGATTACAGGGTATCCGACGGTCGAATTCACGTCCGCGGGAGCTAATCATTGGTGGCGGCGGATATTGCCGTGTCCGGAGATACCGGCCCTCATTCGATGCTTTTCTGTTCTGATCAAGTTCTGATTCGCAGGATAGAGTACTCCCTTTGGACCTTGTCGATGAGTTCACCATGATCCAGAAACAAGGAAAATAAAAGACAAGTATCCACCACGCCGAACTTCGCGAATATCAAGTATTTTCAGCAGATAGAAGTCTTCGGAGACATAGTTAAATAGCTGTACTCGCCAAAAGAAACTATTCGGATAAGAAGCATCAAGGAGAAAATGCGAGGACTCCGAATTTGAGCTTCCAGAACATCTGTGATAGCTCATCTACTGATTACTTGCTTCCTGATGAAAATACGGGGGTGGGAAACCTTGAACCGAGATGCATCATAATACTAGTACATAATTGATACAAGCTACGTAAGAGCGACAACACTATAAACCTTCACCAAGCGTAACATTGTCAATACAGGCGACGACCTGACTCAATCTATATAGTACCACGGCGATGTCTCCAATGATTTTCAGGGTAGATGCTGCGGCTTTTTTTGCACCGCGCTGAAAGAAAGACTATCGTCAGGCGCTATGGTATGAAGAACGAACGGCAAACCCACCTCGAAACCCTTTGGGTCCACGTTTGGAAGCGCTGTCGACTGGGACGTCTAAGTACGCGAGATAAGTATATGCAGTATGAAACACGGAAAGAACGTGCCATAAATTAAGATGAGTTCGACCTCGCCGCCCGAGCCTGCAAACACGCCAACGGAGACGCGTTGCTTCAAAAGGTTGTTTGCCTCTGGCGGGCTCGACAGTACCAGCTGCTCGGCTCTGATAGCATCTTCAGTGTCCTTGAGCTCCTTTTCCAATGTCAGGACTCGGTCATCGAGTTTCTCAGCGTCAGAGGCGTAGTTGTCCACAACGGCAGTGAGGTTGACGGGGTCGATGTACTGCATGTTCATTGTAGCAAGGTAGTTCTCGATGGACTCGAGGGCCCTCTTGACCCTTCCCAAAGCTTTCTGTAACTGGTCGCGTTTGTTCTGCAGGTCAACGAGTTTGGCTGAAGTCGTCGCGATATGAGGCCGAGGTATTGTAGACAGAACGACATCGTGTATAGTAGCGTCGCCTCGTCCTTCAACCCTTCATCAGAATTGTAAGTATTCTGTGAAACGAAGAGGAGAAGGAATACGTACCTCAAGGATTGCGCCTCCAGGACATCTGGCAATCCATTGATTTGCACCAAGTTCTGGCCCGCGCTCACGGTGAACTTGCAGTAGCGAGTAACCTCCGAACGATTGCTGAAGACGCTGACTTTGACGATTCTGCAGTCCTTGATGGAGGAGAGCTCGATGTTGTTGACAGGTTCAAACGCTGGGGAGCTGTCGTCGTTGGGTTGGGTGGCCATTTGCATTGGAGAGAGAATGATTCAGGCGGCTGGTGTTATATGGCCTCCAGGCTATTGTTTATTTTTCGGAGTCTTGTTTGAAATTGAACCGCGTCATGGCTGCGAGGACGACTGTAGTAGTAGTAGTAGTAGTAGTAGTAGTAGTAGTGATGGCGGCAAGCGGTACCTATCAAGCCAACAGCCGCTGTTGATCAAGTCAATATCGCGGACCATGAAGAACACCTGCCGCTGTGAACATCGCATTAGCGGTCCGGACCAAGCGCATCTCACGGAGTTGGTTGAGCATCAGCTGAACGTGTGAGGCTGTGATGGTACTGTGACGGTGAGTCGGCAGTAACGGCACACGAGAGGGTAGACGAAGCGTAGATGAAGTCTGACGAAGAAAGACCAGATGAAAGAACCTCTGTTAGAGTTGTTCTACCTACGTAGCATATTTTTGTGGTCTTATATACTGTCAATAAAGGAGTATTACTATAATAGAGTAAGGTGCGATAAGTAATAGAAAAGCGGAATAATGAATAGAAAGGCAGGATCCCCGCAGTACAGTAAAGAATGAAGTAATTGAAAGAATAGAAAGGGAGCGGGAGTACCGGCAGGACATAGCCGGTATGAATCTCCTACAGAGGCAATGAAGGCGCTGACTAAGCAAACGAAACTTGCCTTCGACTAGCTGCATCCACCACACGACGTTCTAGCATTTGTACACTGACTTCCTGATGTCTGTGTCTAATAGGACATCGGAGAAATAATGCGTCACGGAGGTACGTCGATTGGAAGGATTCCTCTCGGAGGATTGCAAATGCATGATGTACATGTACGAAACTAGAGACTCTGCGGCGCCACTCTCTTAGTCCTCTACCAATGTTACGGTTCTCAGTCCACGCATCACGGCTCCCTTCTTTGACGTGTGCAATGTAAGAATCACATTCGCTCCGCGTTTATAAGAGGTTATAGTCGCAGTCCGCCACAGAACCTGTCTACCTTGTCCATTGCAAAATTAGATTGACATTAGCTGCCTGTCTGTGAGCGGTTCACTTCGTGCGGAAAATATCGGAGACAAGTAATTTGTTTACGAAAACATGGGTTTAAAGTACACAGTCAGTTGTCAATCAATGAATGAGCGATCCTCTTGGTTTCCTCAACGACTCCGCGATTCCAAGGAAAGTTTCAGCAAGGCGAACCTGCAAAGACTGTCAGACCAAGGAAAACACGAGGTTAGTTTACGACTCACACTATCAAGGGCCTCGGCGTATGATGAATCAATTCTAGCCGCTGCTGGCGCATTCGGGTCCGGAGGGGTATTGTTCTGAACTCCGAGAGCGATCTGAGTTATACGACGCAGGACAGAGTTGTCGGGCCCAAACGAGACAGTATGCAAGGACAGTGGTTTCCTGTATGACATTGTAAGTAAGAATATTCACAGACAGACACCCTTACCCTAGCGCGACAGCTGCATGGCAGAGATCTTGGACAGTCTCGTCTTCTACAGAACATTCGCCATCAGACAAAAGGATTACGATCGGTGTTCTGCATCCGGATTGTGTGTCAGGACTCAAAGACCTGCAGAAGTTTGTATAACTTGCCTCTCAGCGCTCCAGTTTTGGGTCATAACGCTCTGGGCGTCCCTTAGAGCGATGTCGTAGTCAGTTCCGCCTCCTGTTTGATGCCGCAGAAGACCGTTCAAGAGATCTTGAGGTGAACTTGTGAAGTCATTGATTACTCCGCGAGTGATGGTGTGGTCAAAAAGTATCACACTATAAGAATCTCTTCGATGCTGAACTCGGCCTTGTCCATTGGCGGTAACGGCAGCATGACGGGACGACCAGAATGCGTGAACGGCCGAATACACCGCTCCGAGTCTGTTATTGCAAGTACGCTGAATACTTGCAGTTACTGGCGTGTTTTGTAATGGCGCACGGTCTCTTATGCTCATAGAGCTCGACCTGTTCAGATCAATGAGAGTAAACGATGTGCATGTCATGGAGGACTGACCTATCAATGACGAATATTCTGGATTACCGGTGGGTTAGAAGTTGTGTAGACCTTTATTCACTATTTCGACTCACACATGGAATGCTTGTTGTAAGACTGCCGGGTTTTTGCAAGGAAAGACATGCCCGTCGTTCGACAGATATCCCAGACCCACTCGCTGGTTGGAGGTTTCAGGAGGGTGGAACAAAGGCAAAATACAGAACGATGGTTGAGCAGGATGCGTCGCATTTCCAGCATGTTCAGGACCTAAGGAGCGCATTCAGCTACTTGACGCAGATATCATGTGTTGCACATTTTACCGGGACACATAGCATCACTTGAATAGAATTATGAGGCAAATAAGCTGCAGAAACCAATATAACATACCATTTCGAAAAATTATCCTTGTCTTCACGCGAATACGGGTCTATTAAGCGTCGTGAGCAAAAGAAACAAGTAAAAGAGCTGGTGGCTGGACCTTTGAAACCTGCAATTCACATAATGGTCAGCTGGATAGATACTAGTCAACGGGAGACATACCCGATCGTCTCCAGAACAGGGAATGCGTAATAAAGTCCTTTGGTCGGTTAGGATTAGGTCTTAATAGTTCATTAACATGCTGAATTTCGTTCGAACCACAGTTCTGTCCTGCCTGTGGATCTGCTCGACAGTAATCCACATGTGCATGTCTTCCCATGTCCTTGCAGACCAAGTTACACATCATCGGCGCACCGTCATCCTCAGACTCAAATTTGTGGCCATTGATCTCCAAGGAAGCGCCAGCAGGCCCATCGACAGCCCACCGAGTTTTGGACATGGATCCATGACTTGTCTCGTGCTCTTGTTGCACGTGTCCTAACGGAAACTTGTTAGTCCTCGCGGTATATAAAGTTGAACTAGGAATTTACCCAAAGGAAGGGTGCAATAATAACCACAGCCGTCGCATCTAGAACCAATATGTCAATGAACTGTATGATTCGCCTGTTTACAACTCACCGCGATTCACAGAAGTGGAAAGGATTTGGGTCTGTGCTATGAATATGAGAACCCTCATGTTGTTGTTTACCCGCTGGAATAGTAATCGCGCAATGCAGCCTTTTCGCGACTATGAAGTCCCGACCAAAATCACCGTCTGTTCAGTTCAGTGTAGCTGGAAATGTACCTTGTGAATACTGAATACCAGACGTTGCTTAATATTGATTCTTATATAATCAAGTCATGTGTTCACACCTTCGTATATTCAAAGGTCTCATGGCGACCAGTGAACGTTGCCTTGATAGATTGGGGAGCAGTGTCAATTTCACAGGTTCCATGGGCACCACATACTGCGGAGCAAGGATGTTCTTGGCTAGCAGAGAAGGGTCTTGAGATATGTAGCCAAAGATGAAAGAAGCACTAACCCGCATAGATGTACCGCCTGCTTATCTAGACCATGTAAATGGTTGTCATTGGAACACAGACGTTTGCAGAGTTCGCAGGGCATTGGGCACATGCGATTGTCACATATGTGGATATCATGATCTTGGTGACTAAACCAGAATTACCGTGATTCATTAGGTGCAGCGGCCGACTCACCTCGGGACTATGCACATTCCTTTACAGGCAAAAGACCTTCCTTGGTTCATCTTGACATTTCCTAACTGACAAGGCTGGATGTAATCGAAGTGTGTTAGCTAGTAGAGCATACTAAGATGAGAAGTGACGACCAACCCGGCCACAGGCATGAACTGGAGCGGAGCACATGTGATCATCAAGATGATTGACGATCTGAGAAATGATCATTTGACATTCAGGAAGTTTTTTGCAGCTAGACAGAGGAAATGTACCTTCGTACAATCGACCAGGCACCCATTCTTGTCGTTCAAGCGGCACTGTTGGCCACACAAATGGGTATCGACGGCGCATCTGATGTGCTTTCAGCATCAGTGTAAAAAAAGCAGCTAATGAGACTGACATGTGTTTGGCAGTATGACCGGCACTAGAAGCAGAGAAATTGTCAGAAAAGGGATAGAGGAACGATAGGTAGCGTACGGAAAACCACAAGGTTTCGCCTCATCGCCGTGTCCAGTCACAAATTCGCAAGGCTTGGTGCATTGATGAGATGTTTGGCAGTTATGAGGCATATCGGGATCGTGTCGACGACTTCCAATGCAGAGCAGATTGCAAGATGAACATTTCATCCTACACAGTGCCACATTTGACTTTAAATCAATGTGCGCATTATCGAATGCGCGATTCAATTCCGTAATCGTTGCATGTGTCGCTGTAAATCGGGATAAGTTTGACTCAATCCATACCCGAACACGGTTAATCCTCAAATCAGCAAGCCTCTGTAAATGCTGCTCTAATGCTTCAGCCCATTCACTGTCAGGGAGTTCTTGTCGATGATCCTTGTACTGCCAAGAAGAACACAGACGTGCCAGAATGGATTCGCGTTCTGCCGATGGCTTACCGGAAAGGTCGAGCAGAAAGCGGGAGTCGCTGTCTTCGCTATCGATCAAGACGTCTGTGTCAAGATTCTACTCCCATATATATGAGCACGCTCAGAGAAGATCCAAGGGCTCACCTTCAAAGGCTCAATTTCTGGGTCTATCTCAGTATAGCCATACATCAATGCATTTGGCATCATTGCCAACAAGCGTTGTGCACGATGAGCAACAAGACTCTCTAGAATTAAAAATTTGGCTCTGAGTGTTTCGTCCTATAAATTGCTTACGTGAGAGTGCGCCCCAGTCATTTGCCTTGACAAACATGAGAAAAACAGGTATGCGCAGGAATTAACGCTGACCTTGAGCTTCGCCATTAGCGTCTTCAGCGTAAGCAAAAATTCACCGGCAGAAGGATGGGTAAGAACTTGCTGATCCAGTCGCTTTCGAAGCGCAAAAAACAAGCTATAGAAACTCTTTGATTCGATGATCGGCCACGGGACAATATTCAGTCGTCCAGAGTGAAGGCGAGAAATGAAGTTGGCATCTTGTTCATCCTGAACAATTTGCTAGTAGCCAGATGTACTGTCAAAAAGGAGCAGCAAAGAATTTCAGAAAGACAAACCTGAAACTTGGTTGAAAACCTACAGAAAGTGGTTAAGATTTCGTAGATATAAAGTCAATTATGACATACTCTTTAACGATCTCTCCTTTGTCTATATCCGTAACATCCTGCAGTATATATCTTGGATTCAGATGTACGCGACAAGACGCTCATATGCTATACCTTAATTATGATGACTAATGTTGATTGAAAGAGCGATGGATTCGCCGCAGGATCGAGGACCGTAGAAGATGACTGGAAAGACTGGAACAGGCCTGTAATATCCCTCGACAAAGCAAAGTTGTTTCGAAAGAGAACCTGCCAAAATGTTTCAGCAAACCATCGCTGATCAGGGTCATTTTCATACCAAGTTGGATATGGCAGTATTGAACAAAACTAATAGAGTGTCTTCTTGTGTGGAGCGCTCGATACTGTGAACACCTATAGAGATGAAGATCAAACTTCGAGAGAAGGTACAAAAGAAACTAAAATAACTGACCTTCGAAGTCGAGTGCAACTATTAGGGCGTCGTCCGTCGGCGTGACGGATAGCCATACACCCTCTGCGAGAGCAGTAGATTGTGAAAACCATGATGTCAACAAAAACACACTGCCTGACCTGTTGTCCTCATTGCGCTACCCGCAAAAGACGAGTCTACGAGGTGGTTTAGAGTATAGCTTTTCCCTACCGATTGTTCGCCTATAGTCCTGTTGTATAAGTGATGGGAAGATGCATTGATGACACGCTTACCCATAGAGGAGACGACTCTGACGGGCTGAAATTCATCGTCTCAGCCACTGGTTACTTGTAACAACAACATTTCATCGTACCTTCTTGGCCATGTATGATTGAAAGACTGATTCATACCATCCAAGCGAAACACTGTCCACGATTTTTCCAACCTCAGCACCGAGAAGTGATTTTTCCCATTCCATGGATACAACACCATCCTTCAGTGGCAAGAACCGGTTCTCGCGTGTGATGGCGATGTGAATGGGAATTAAACATATAAGATTAACAAGCCATGCCCCCAGCGGGACCTGCGAAACTGGGTAGATATCCGCGTCCGTGATAGACGAGACGAAATCGGAAAGCGGCACGGCCCGGACTTCGATATTTTTCAGGACGTCATTTGTCGGCTTGCGAGTCCGTAGTTCGAAGGATTGTACCATATCAGTGAAGTGAGGTGCAAATTTCTCGTGATCACGATCCGTCGTAAAGGTCAGCGTTTTCTGCGCTGGGCTCCCACTGTCTGAACTGACAGAATGCTGTATCGCCGCTACAACAGGGAAACGTGTCCAGACATCCGAAAAGCATTCAATCAGAGAGTTATGGCGAGTTGTACCATGGTCGTCCTTCCTGTGAGAGCTCCCGTTCCTACCCTTCTCTTTGAATTGGAACTCGGTGATCTTTCTTGTAATATCCAGCACGACAGAGTGGCAAGACTGAGAGGAACCATTCAGGCCAATAAGGTGAACACAATTTTTATTGACGAAGGAGGTGAGAACGGCCGACTCCGGGAAACCGTCGGGAAGTTGAAGGGAGATTTCGTGGCTCGATCCGAACATGGTCCAGTGATAGGCATGCAAAGTAGTGTGATCATCATGCGAATACGCGAGGAACAGACAGGCACCGTCAGGCGAAGAATAAACTGTAGTCGGAAGGGAATCCAAAGTTAGAGCGGCCGGCCTTTGTGACATAAATCAGACTTGATCTACACTCTAAAGCTAGACATGTCTACCTGAACTGTTGGGTAATTAAAGAAAAAACCCGAGCTTGGCGCCCACTGTCAATCAACAGTATCTCCTCGGTGCCACAGACGAAACAGGCATGGCATATCGAGACGGAGGGTGAGGCATACCAGGTTGCGATGTTGACAGCGCTGCCCCAGCCTTGTATGGTGTCGTACGTTTCGTCGAAGACGAAGAGATGTAACTGAGGCAACGGATCAGTAATTCGCAGGTGCATGCCTTGACGTGTCTTCTGACCTTTGATGAGGCGCACAGTAGAAGCATCTGCTTGGTCTCCTCGTAGGCGATAATCAAGTTATCGCCCAGCTTATCTTTGTGAAGGACCTTTCTGGGGTGATTTCTCCGTATGACGTTCTCCAGTGTCGAAAGATTCTCCAAGTAGATGTTCAGGTTGTCTCGACCATCATCAATAACAAGTAGGCATTTACTGGTCGTGACCATATGCATATACCTGGATGATCAGTATTAGATTCCATGTATATACATTGAAAATAACTGTACACTCACAAGATTCGTGATGTCAGAGGAAGAGCAAAGGAGGTGCTTAATCGTAGATCCGATACGTGTGGAGTTGGTACAAAGGAGGAATCCATCTGGATGTGATGTCGATGATCTTCAGGCAGACTGAGGGCATGCACTGTATATTCCATGGTCGCTTCGATGCGCTCAGTCATTGAACCGGTGATTTGATACTCCTTGGGCCCTGATACTATACGTGAGCAAGGATTACACGTCTTCGAGAATTGCATACTGTATGTACGTTCGACCACCTCGATTGTATCAATCATTAAGGAATAGCTATTATATTCATCAGCTTCATCATGCTTCGTCAATCGAAGTACTCACGGTTCTCCTTGATTTTCTTGTTCAATGTCGGCAATAAATTCCTCTCGCGACCTTATCTCCCGATTCTCCTGCCGACTCTGAGCAGCTCGATTGATCTGAACTTTACAAGACTGTTCTTGCACCACCGAAGCCCTGCCGATGAGCTTTTTCAACATTTTACCGATATTCTTCTGGAAGTAAGCATTCACGATTTCCAGAACATTCGTTATCGACTCTTGAAGAAGAGGTTCGTCCCCGAGAATTTCTTCAAGCGATGAAAGGAACTGTGCATCAGTCATATCCATCTTCTGTTCGGATAAATACCGCGACTCTGACATGGGCTTGTCGGAGCGGAACAGGCGGAACAGAGAAGTAAGGGAAGACGCAAGAAAAGATAGTAAACCTTGAGGCGGGTCTTTCTCCAGAGAAGACAGCAAGTCCTCTTTGTCTGTTGAAGATATTTTCGTAACCAGTTCCTGCCGCACGTCTTCAGTAAGGCCGGACTCCCGTTCCATGCATCGTACAGCAAGAATTTTCCTTTTCAAATTCTGGAATGGAGCAGGAGTGACAGACTGCAGACTCTTATGGTCCAGCATCTTGTCGAGCTCTCCGCGAAATGACGGATACATGGAGAGAAAACGGTTTAACGCTTCTGTAGCGGAATGGTAAACCGAGGATAGATCGTGACAAGTACAGAGATATTTACCGTCAGCGTTTTTCTCTTCTTCTTCAGAGACGGGACACACAGCATCCCTGTTCAATGTCCTGGGGCGGGAGGATCAAACGGGGAGCACACATTGCAACGAAACACCCACGGGAAGCGGACCAACACGAAATGTAAAATTACCGTCTTTAACATTGTGGACAATTCGTCCTCCGGTGTCGCATTGGACTTTATATTATCCATTTCTGCTTTCTTATAGTCCCGAATGTCTCGCTCTATCTCCGACTTGCGGGACTGCCAAGCTTGGCAAGCATTAGGGTAACGCTTGCTCAATCCTTTCTCGATCAGGACTGTTATTGCTTCATTGGTAAGGCTGGGACTCAGACATATCGGGCCAGATTTCTTCCTGTATGACATTAATCAGATGCAGATAGGTAAGATCGCATGTCAAGGCTTACAGGAGACTTTCGAAGGCTAGAGAACTGTGCATCTCTTTACGGATGTGCTGAATGCGTTGATCTGGAGCTTTATATTTCACCGTCACGAATGCTTGATTTGTTTCACCACCAAGCATTTTTGGACGAAACAAGGACGATTCAATGGTAGTGTCGTCTACGGCTTCATGAGTGATATGTGAAGAGGTAATCTAAGAAACTGATGAACAACGATCTGCCAGAAGTCAAGACGGAAGTAAGCACATTGAATCCAGCACGCATGGTAACGTTTTCGTCCTGTTCATTGGTCTTGTGAACCTCAAATGTAAACAGTCGGTCGGTGTTATCGTCGTCGAGATCCATGAAGAAGTCTTCAGACGTCTCTTTCCACGCAAGCGAAGCGGACTGTGCGGGGGATATCATACAGACTACCTGATCGCAAACTTTGGTGAGGTACCTGACAATCCATGTCAAAATCACATAGAAGTATATGCGACAGACGTCCTTACCTCATGAAGGTGATGCGATTCCTTTTCACTGCAGATATCGCGTCGTCATTCCAAGTAGTATCTTCCGGCCAGTATATCACAAAGAGCTTCTCCGAAGTTGAAGGATTGAATGCATATAATCCCGACCGCAGTGATGGTCCAAGGTCTGACTGTGATTTGAGTAGTCTATGAGATCTAGTATGTATCATTCAGCTCGTCGATTTAATAAACGTCTTTGATAATGCACTCACAAAGAAGGATCGACGACAGCCAAACTCGAAATGAAGCGAACAATTTCTTCTCTGCTCCCATACACACCCACAGGCTTGACGGCGTGTTGGTCGAGGACTTTGAAGTCCACTTTGGTGAGGGAAATATAAGCGCCAGGGCTCTTATCGTTGACGTAATGCTTCAGAGAACCCTGGTCGATAATGATTTTGTCGACTGCAGAAAATATTAGCAGCTGGGTCATACAATGCAGAAGCTTCTCGTACCTAGTCCTCCACTGCCGAGTTCGCTTATCAGATCGAGGAGACGATACATCCCCGGGATTTCGTGGACGAGGTCGGTATTCATTTGACCCTGTGTGCGTCCAGGGGTCACCTTGGGTTCATCGACGTCCATGTTATCTGGGGTGCCGCCAGAAATGGGCGGTTTCACCGCTGGCGCTAATGTGAGCGCATATATCTTGCAGACGAGTCCGTGACGACGTACCACTATCCTGATGATTTAGGAGCACTAAATCATGTTAGCACCGACGCGTCGCAGGCACCGTATATACTCACTTTGTGTTGTATCTGTCACAGGAAATATGTTTGGGGGTACGGGGAGGGGATCCATGATGGGGGTACGAAATGAAAGAGACACCTCGTGGGGGTCCTATTAAGTATACTTCCGTTCTGACCAATGAGACCTCTTTCCCTTTGCTCATTCACCCTCAAAACTACCGGCGAGCTCTGATTGGCAGCAGGGACAGCAAGTGCAACAATTTTCGCTTCGAATAAGCGCCGTGAAGGTTTGAAAGTGTTCAGATGATACCGCGATAGGCTGGAATAGTATTGTCTGACAGGAGATCTCGCAGCGACCGTGCGACTCTGCAAAGCTACTCGCCTTCGACGCGCTTATTAGATCACGACATACAAACCACGTACAGCAGCTCATTCCCTGGACCTACAATGGACAGGCAATCGTCCAGGCCGGTCAATCCCAGCGATCTCCTCGCACAGATTATCAAAGAGAAAGAGAAACTCGTCGTTCATCCTGGAACCAGCCAATATACGATAGGCGGCGTATCTGCATGCGGTCTAGCATCTCTGAACTTCGCAAGATTGGTGTTGGATAAAGAACGAGAAGGCATTCAAGGAGCGGCATTGCTTGCAGATATTGCCTCGGTGCAGGCAGTGGAGGTGAGCGGCGTCGACCGAGTGCATTTCTCACGGTTCTCACAGGTCTCTCTAGGACATTGTCTCCATCTGCTCCCAATGGCGGAACAATCTTCATCTCGAAGTCGAAACTATCTTTGCAGCGCCTCTGTTTCAAACATCAATGAAATTGACAAATTGTATTTACGGATCTCCATCGGTCGGTCGCTTCGAAGGAATGCTCGGGTACTGCAATTTTTCTTCTTTCATCGCGTCGCTTACCGTCTGCTCCCAGCGATCTTGAATTCGCATCCGATAATACCAGCGTCGCAGTTATCACAAGACCACCTGAAATCATCGCCTGTGCAAAGGTCCCGACTCCCGAACAGAATATTTATGTCATTTTTGACACCCATCCACGGCCTACTCATCCGGATGGATCTGGGATCACATTTCTGGCCACTGTCGAAAGCGCAGCCAAACGTCTCTCAGATATTTTGTCTGTCGACACTCGTCTTCTCTCCGAGAGTGGCTTGCAGTGGCAAGCACAGTTACTCGCGAATTTTTCCGCCCACGTCTTTATTCTAAACGATAAATGGTCTACCGATCCTACTGACTTGAAGCAAGCTCTTCTCGAATCTAGCGTCACAATTCTCACCCTTCAAGCCCAATTATCCGATTTAGAGTCGCAAAATCAATCTCTGACTTCTACGACTGACCGCTTGGAGGAAGAGATCGACGAGTTACAGGAAACGTGCGAAAACCTGAAAAAAAGACAGTCGCAGAGTCATAGTCGTTCTATTGCAACAACATACGTTGCCGCGACGAAGTGGCCCGCTGCACCGTCTAGGTCTTCATCTTCACAGCAACGAACCTCTGGGAAAAAATCGAAAGGAAAGGAGCGTGCACAAGAGCATAGCATAGGATTAGAGTACGCGCTCAATCTACAACGTGAATTCGAGGAAGAGGACCGCCAGCTGGAGCAGGAGCGTCATTCTCTGGCAGCGACTGCACAAGCCTTATTTGATTGTGCCATCTGCCTCGATACTTTCCCTATGGACTCCGCTGCTCGTGTGGTTGAATGCAACCATGTAACTTGTAGAAATTGCCTTCGGCAACATCTGCTGACGACGTTGCATGATCACCGATTCCCCGTCTTCTGTCCGACTTGCACTGACGGCGACAAGAAGTCGAGTGAGTCGTCATTCTCACGGGCGGGATACATGAAGACTCATTCTATTGTAGTACTATCGGAAACACTCGTCCTCGACATTGGGATACCAGAGAAGGAGTACCGTATTTTTGAAGAGCTGCAAATGTCTGCGTTCTCTATCTTACTCCACTGCCAACAGTACGTCAACTCTTCTATCCGTGTCCTTAGCTTCATCGTCGT
Source organism: Armillaria gallica (assembly GCA_037576215.1). NCBI lineage: Eukaryota > Fungi > Basidiomycota > Agaricomycetes > Agaricales > Physalacriaceae > Armillaria > Armillaria gallica. The sequence goes on from JBANDB010000009.1 coordinate 3,163,172, forward strand.
GTTCAGATGTAAGAAAAGCGCTTTTGTTGATCGTACGGAATACCAGGAAGCCAGTATTATCGCTTGTCCTTTACCTAGGTGCAACCATACCTGGTGCAAATCTTGTCAGCAGACTGTAGATGTCGCCGGTCCCCAGCATAGCTGCGACGGATCTTCAGAGTTGGATCATTTGATGAAGCAACGAGGCTGGAAGTACTGTCCAGGTATATCTCACAACAACGTCAAACACTTATTCTGATACTGTACAGGCTGTAAGACCCCCGTGCAGAAGGAAAGCGGGTGTAACCACATGACGGTATGTTAATGAAAGTGACCACGAGCGCTCTTCTGATTTTCCTCCGCAGTGCATGTCGCCAGGATGTAACACGTGGGTACAATCTACCACGACTATACTCTCTTGTATTAACACGTCTACGTCAGACATTTTTGTTATATCTGTGGCGGTAAAATTGTGCAATCGGCGTTGAGAGGAGACATCCAAGCTGCGGTCTCCGATCATTATCGACGCCGTTGTACCTTGTTTGAAGTCCCATCGGACGAGCAATAGATAAAAAACCCCGCTACTGATCATTGTTTGTATCATTTCCTGTATGTTAGCTACCCTATCTCAGTGTTGATTCAAAATACGACCCCTTGTAAAGGAAAGCTGGAATGACTTGCCTTTGAGTCGCTCTGGATGAACGTTGAACTATCGAGGCTTCCAATGCGGCCTTGAGTACTGTATAGTGGGGCATCTACAGCTCCCATGCTTTCGAGTCAATCTGATGGCCAATACCACAAGGGCCCCCTTACTGGGCACATCCTGTACTTGGATACAGTGCTATCACCGTAGCATTCCGGAGCCTGGACTTTTACGAAGATAAACTTACTGTAGAAGGATGTGGCCGCGTTCACAGATCGGATGACCGAGTGATACTTTACATATGCAACCAAATAATCAGTGTCGCGACTCGCGGGATCAAATTGCCAGAAACGAATCAAACGATAACGCCTTACATACCCTCACGTAGTCGTTTGGTATTCGAGCTCACATTGTCACAAAGCGAAGGTGCTGATCATTAAATGATGAGGTGCCCGTCTTTCCGGTCGCCGCTTGTTATTGTTCTTTAATTAGTTGTACGTATTCGTTGCTTATACCCGCGGCTTTTTAGTTAGAATTGTTGTATAACAGGACTGTACTCATGTAGTATACGCCATCTCGTTTGCAACGGATATTTACCCCCTTTTTTATCACTCATTCAGCCGTCTCGAGCCTCGCGATTCCAATAGTCGTGTATGTAGCGTCTGTCTACGAGAGTAATAACATTTGCTTGACCGGGGATCCTTCCCCCCAACCCGACAATCCCCCATTGCCTGCCAGCTGAAATTTGGCGGAAATGTGTTGGAAATGTGAGCAGTTCATCCCGCTTCCGCCGGCTTACATAAAAATGTGTTAGGTCGGACCTTAAGCGAGCCACACACATCACGTCTGCCTCTCTTCCAATTCCTCCTTCCTCTTCCTCTTCGACGACACTTGGGCTCCCAGGACACTGCATATCATCTCTAGCTGCTAAGACTTTCACAAGCAGCATAAACCAGAGTCTTCTTCATGGCAAATAGGATTCATACCGCGAAATCAGGAAACGATTGGACTCGGAGTGAACTCTCTGCCTACAATATTCTAGTAGAAGAAGAGAGTTTGACCGAATTCTTTGGCATTGATGAGCTGCCACCGCTCTCCGATAGCATGAACGTCTTTAGTGCAACCGAGGATCGCCATGAGGCTCCCGACGATGAGACATACAAGCTGCTCCATTATCTCGACTTGGCCAATCACCCCAAGCCAGGTCAAGAAGCTGCCGTTCGTGTTTTTGCAAAGGAGTTCCTCCAAAAGCTGGGATATGACGCAGGGCAGCGAATCGTCATGGTCCAGCAGAAGCTGCCTTTTATTGTCTGCGGTACACAATGCACTGCTCAAACTGATATCTGCATTCTTGACGAGGACACAATCCTCCTTCTGGTGCAGGAAGAGAAGCGTTTTGACGAACCTGATGATCCCGAATCACAGCTGGTGGCCGAAGCTGTTGCCGTGTTCCAGCACAACAATATCGTTCGTGAGATGGACCTGCATCTCCCAAAGCTTGATGAGGTGACTTTCCCAGCGATCGTGCTCTACGGCACTTTCCCTACGTTCTATAAGATCAGAGTTACCTCCGATCTTGACATTGCCGTCGTTACTGGTACTTACCCTGCTGATACCACCATCATCCATCGGCATATTCCCTGGCTTCCCCATCGCCATAACGAGGGAATGAAACCTGTGGATAACCACAAAGTCCTTATTCAATACTTTCAACTATTCAAGCAATTTATTTGAGGTGAGCATTTCATCTGTACACAGTGAACCAAGCTTATGAACTGGTGCTTTGAAGGTGTCGTGTGCATGAGGATATAGTCCACATAGGCTGACTGCTGGCTAGGATGGTAGACTTTGGTTATGTAGCTGTCTTCCATTGGTACATATCGCACGAGTAGCCGATTTACAAGTTGACAAATACTTGAAAGCCCGACTCGTATTACCTGGAGATGCCGGAGCCTAATCCTACCCTATACCTCCCTAGCACCCTAGGCTTTGGTGGTATATTGGCAAGGTCTCGGACCAACTTCTCACTTTGCGTAACTTTTATGCAAGGATGGGAACACATGGGGATGAAAGAGATACATGTGGAGACCCTCACTTAGGCGCTAGACTTCATTGTGTCAGTCAATTTATTACGAATAAGGCATTGATCAAGCTCGCTTACAAGGATGGGAGCTCCAAAGATAGGAGATTCAACGGAAGCCTTCAAAGTCTTACCGTGCCCATAATTATTGTTGTCTGACAATGTCTGCTCACGTCGGAATGCGTTAGAAGAATAGCATGAACTTGAAAACTGAGACAGAAAGATTGGGGTACTTTGCCTTTAGACCTGTCGTTTGGAGTTCCTCCGGCGATACGAGCCCACCTCTGGTCATGTATCTCTGGGCGGTCTCAGGTTTGGTTGATATACTACTGACCAGCAGCATATGATAAATTCTAGGGACACTGATGGGAAGGGGCAGGTTGATGTTATCGAAACGATTGTTGGATGAAGGTTGATAGTAGCGCCGTAGTGGACGTGAAATTTCCAGCAAGGTAATGGCTGGGAATACACTCACCACCACTGGACAAAAGCCAATGTTTTTATATCTACAAAAACAGAGAAAATATTCAAAATTTCTTTATAGTTTTTTTTCTGAAAAAAGTACTGGAATTTTTTTGAATTTTTCACTATTTTACATGAAATCTGCAAAATATGGTGAAATGTTCTGAATATTTTTACTAATTTCTTAGCAAAATTACACTGCATGGAGAATTCAATATCTTGGCTCAGAATATTGAATTCTATAACTATTTATTTTTTCAATATGTTGCCCTGAAATATTGAGAGATTATTTTGAATATTATTCTGATATTCTTCTTTATTGAAAAAATATTGGAAATTTCTCAAATATCACAAATATATTGAAAAAATAAATAGTTATAGAATTTAATATTGTAAGCTAAAATATTGGATTTTTCATGCAGTGTTACTCAAAAGAAACTTTGTATATTTTATATATATTTAGAAGTAAAAATACTCAAATTTTTGCACAGTGCAGTAAGTTTTCAATTTGCATGGAAAATTCATGGTACAACTTGAAAGCTTTGAAATGTATAGAGTGATGTTACAAGAGCACAGCAAAAAGCTAGGTCATTAATCATTGTAAAAGTGATCCTCTCAGTTTTCTCAACAACTCTGCAATTCCAAGGAAGGTTTCAGCAAGGTGAACCTGAAAGATGATGAGATCAAATGAAAATGAGTGTTAATTAAGGCTCACACTATCCAGGGCTTCGGCGTATGATGAATCAACCCTAGCCGCTGCTAGCGCATTTAGGTCTGGAGGGGTATTGTTCTGAATGTCGAGAGCAATCTGAGTTATATGACACAAGACAGCGTTGTATGGCCCAAATGAAACTGTATGTATAGACAGCGGTTTCCTGAAAGACATTATGGGTAGCGATCTTTACATTAGAAAGACACCCCTACCCTAGCGCAACGGCTGTATGACACAGATCTTGGATAGTCTCGTCTTTGACAGAACATTGGCCATCAGACAAAAGTATCACAACCAGTGTTCTGCATTCAGATTGGATATCAAAGACTCGTTGACCTGTATCAATTTATTAGCGCTTACCTCTCAGCACTCTAGTTTTGGGCCATCATGGTCTGGGCATTGCTCAAAGCGAGATCGTAGTCAGTTCCAAAGACCATTTGATGCTGCAAAAGACCGTTCAAGAGTTTTTGAGGCAAACTTGTAAAGTCATTGATTACTCCTCAAGTGATTGCTTTGTCAAAAAGAATGACACTATAAGAATCTCGTCGGTGCTGAGCTCGACCTCATCCATTGGAAGTAACAGCAGCATGGTGGGACATCCAGAATGCATGAAGGGCTGAATACACTGCCCCAAGTCTGTTATTGCAGGTACTCTGGATACTTGCAGTTACTGGCATGTCTTTTAGTGGCAGACAGTCCTTGTTATGCATAGAACTCGACCTGTGCAGACTGATCACGGATAAGAACCATGCAAATGAACCATAATAGAGGATGAACCTATCAATAACAAACATTCTGGGTGATTGGTAGGTCAGAAGTTATATAAATAATATCTTTTTTGGCTCACACATGGAAGGCTTGCTGTAAAAGGACTGGGTTTTTGCAAGAAAAGATGTGCCCATCATTGGAGAGATATCTCAGTCCCACCTGTTCATCAGAGGTCTCAGGAGGATGAAACAACGGTAGAGTGCAATAGGATAGCTGAGCCAGATTCGTCGTATCTCCGGCATGCTCAGGACCTAAAACTGTGCTCAGCTACTGCGAGGTGATGTCACGTATCACGCATTTACCAGGGCACATTGTGTCGCTGAAACATGAATATTAGGCAGAACAGCGAGAAAAGACAACTACAACATACCATTTCACAAAATTAGATTTGTCGTCGTGTGAATATGGGTCTGTGACAGGCCATGAGTAAAATAAAATGTAAGAAAATGTCGAATGGACCTTTGAAGCCTGGAATGAAAAATCCATCAGCTAAATATTGACTGTACATTACTCAATGGTGCCAGATACGTACCCAATCAACTCCAAAACAATGAATGCATGATAAAGTCCTTTGGCTTGTCAGGGTTGGGGCTCAATCGTTCTCTGACGTGCTGGATTTTTGTGGAACCACAAGTCGCTACTGTCTGTGCATCTGCCCGACAATAGTCCACATGAACATGTCTTCCCATGTCTTGGCAGACCAGGTTACACATCATCGGCGCACCGTTGTCCTCAGTTCTGAATTTATGGCCATTAATTTCTATAAAGGTGCCAGCAGGTCCATCAACAGCCCAGTGAGTCTTGGACATAGAACCATGACTTGTCTCATGTTCTTGTTGCACATGTCCTACCGGAAAACAGTTAGTCTTTTAGAGTAATTAGACTGATCCCTTGTATGTACCCAAAGGTAAGGTGCAGTAATAACCACAGTAATCACATCTAGAGTCAAGGTGTCAACGGAGGTAAAAGATCCGGCTGTTCGCAACTCACTGCGATTCACAAAAGTGGAAAGGGTTCAGATCTGTGCTATGGATGTGAGTCCCCTCATGTTGTTGTCTACCCGCTGGAATAGGAATTGTGCAAGGGAGCCTTTTTGCGACTGTCATGCTCTAGATGAAGTCACCATCTTGTCAGCATAATTAGTAAACGTACCTTGCGAATACTGGATGATAAAAAAGTCAGCCATTCCCCTATTCATTATGCAATTTATGTGGACCTACCTTGGTGTACTCAAATGTTTCATGCTGGCCAGTGAACGTCACTTTGATAGATTGAGGAGCCATGTCGATCTCACAACTTCCATGGGCTGCACATACAGCAGAGCAAGGATGTTCTTGACTAGATGGGGGTTACAAGAAATGAACCTGGGGGAAAAAAGGGACTAACCCACAAAGATGTATCGCTTGCACATCCAGTCCGTGTAGGTGGTTGGCATTGGAGCACAGAAATTTGCAAAGCTCACAGGGAATTGGGCACATATGATTGTCACATACATGAATGTCATGATCTCCAGAGCTGGATGGGAATGACCATCAGAGTTTGGTTAAAACATCAACAGTATGTACCTGGGGATCATGCACTTCCCTTTGCAGCTGAAAGACTGTCCGTTGTTTGCCCTTACATTTTCCAATTGACAAGGCTGGATTTTATTGAAGTCAGTAAGTCTGATACAAAACATGGATACTGACCTGACTGCAGGCATGGTTTCGAGCCAAGCACATGTGATCATCCAGATGATCTACCATCTGAGAGATATATCTCAGGCATGATATAGCTATGCATGCAGGTGTTCAGTACCTTTGTACACTCACCTAGACATCTGATCTTGTCATTCAAGTGGCAGGGCTGGCTGCACAAATGGATGTCAATGGTGCATCTGATACACATTCAATATACATGAAGAGAATAGATAGCAAAACTGACATGTGCTTGCCAGTGTGAGCAGCACTGGGTTTATTTAGAGAAGATGTCAGTATAAAAAATTGTGAGGTGTCAGGTAATTTCTTATGGGAATCCACAAGGTTTTGGTCCATCGGTATGTTCACCCATGAATTTACAAGGCCTGGTACACTTGTGAGATGTTTGACAATCATGGGGCATATCAGGGTCATGTCAACAACTTCCAACACAGAGAAGATTGCAAGATGAACACTTTATCCTACACAGGGTGTTACGATTTATTCACTTTTTTCCTTTATCTTATCTTATCACTGGACCAACTGGGCCGCCAGCTACAGGAAGAGCATGCGACGTTCCCATGTTATCTCTCAGTTCCTCACGCTTATGCTTCGCAATTGCGTGCTACGGCTCCAAGTCCTTGTACTTCATTATTGACCACTCACGGACGTCTTATGCTTAGATCTTCGCCTTTCGTATTTAAGCAGTAGTTCTCACTTCATGTATGCCAGCCTCGAACTAACTTTAATCCATACTGAATCTATTGTTTAATTCTATGCCGAGAAACTAAAGACTTAGTCGGAATGCCTATTACTAAGGAAACGTTGGTGACTGCCTGAACGCGAGACAGCCGGTGTTTATCCTTGATAGGAATTCAGGTCTAATAATTAGTTCGAGGCTTACTCTTGCTCCTTAACCGGAGCCTACAGATGTCGACACTCAAGATCCTACTATCTGCGGTCTACCTTGGTGTCGGACTAGCGTTCTTTGCAGCCACGCTTATACTAGCTATCATACACTACCAAAGGACAACCCATCGCAGATGCAACAGAAGAGTTCAATACCCTCCCCCACCTTTTGACTATGTCCTCCCACAGCAGCCACCACCAGCGCACTTCTACCCACCCTTACCGCCACAAGCCCCAGCCATTGACGAGCACTCTAGCCTTGATGGGAGAGAAGAAAACGTTCCTAGGGATGTGGAAATCAGCATTCAGGAAGGAAGCGATGGAGATACTTCAGAGCAAGATCCCCCTTTATCGAACCTTCTACCAACCCACCCTCCCCTCACCAGTCTGCCGGCGCTACCCCCCATCCAGCAGCACGAAACATTCCTACCGCCGCAGACCTGGCAAGGTACCTCGTCCGACTTGGCTTGGGGTGCCCAGGCCTTAGCGCATCCCCAGCTGCAGAGCAACCTGCCAGTGGTAGTCCTGGGGATAGCAGACCACCCGCAGTCGCCCCCGACCCCTATGAAATTCACGTCAGTTCCACTTCCGAGCTCAGCCTTGTCTGGGACAACCTCAACCCTCCTGTTAGCGCCTTCTTCCCCCACCACCCAAATCCCTATGCAGTTCCCCATTATTGGGATACCCCAGTACGAATCACGACACAATCTCCCACTCCCCTGGTCGCCAGTGGACAGCCTTCAATGCCTGAGGTCCCTCCGCGAGGAACCCCAGAGAGCTCGAACAGGCTCGTCATTCCAAGGCGAAGAAGGGAACCTCCAAGGTCTGCAATCAACGTCGTGCAGGGGCTCGATCCATGTTATGAGGTCGACGAGCAAGGACTCAACTGGTTTGGACGAGAGAGACGAAGGGTTGAAGCAGAGCGAGCCGCAGAGTTCAGGAGAATCAATGTTGAAGCAGGAAGAGTTGAGGCGAGTGATGAGCCAGGCATCGACGACAGGGGAGAGACGGTATACCACACCCCCGACAGCTCCAGAACTGAGGTACTCCCTGTCGAGGAGTATGTCAATGGCATCGTCGGAAGAAGGAGTCCTTCCCTGAGTCCTGTCCCAACCCTCGAGGTCCTGAACACTCCCCAGCCGACCACCCCGATAACCATCGCCCGGGTGCTATACCTCCTGTTGACAGGCAAGCTGGTTCAGGTCCCCGCCTGTCCTCCTCGCTGCAACCCTGGAGGAGCTCTTTGAGCACTTCAGGCAAGAACTATTAGCGGATCAAGACTGGGCCTTGACACTGGCTGGAAGGGATTATGCCTATTACGGATACAATTATATATTGAAGGAAGAGGCCACCCATTTCGCATGCACCGCCTATAACATGATTCATGATGACCGCCAGACTAAGGTACCAGCCAGGTACCAACGACCCCAGATTGACTTACCCCCGATCATGTACACGCCAGAACCAATGGATGACAAACCACCGGTACCGCCGCAACGGGCTGCCATACCCAGCTACCCAAGATGGGAACCGGGTTATGCGCCGACACAATCAAGCTATGCATACCCCCGTGGGTACGGACCACCAGGCACGCAGAAAACCAGCCGACTCTTTGCAGCCGCAATCACCGGCGATGGCACAGGACCATCAAATGTGCCCCAGGTACCCATCCAACCGCCCACCAAGCCGCAACCGCCATCTGGTCTGCCCCCGCCGCCGCTGCCTCCCACACCTCGGAGATGGGCGCCGCCCCATTATCCACCACCGCCAGGACCACTGGATCCTCCTGCTCCATGGGTGCTTGACCCAGCCAACCTCGGGCCATGGTCCTCGTTAAAACCGGAGATGGTCAAGATCCCCGAAAACTTCAACGGCGACTCCAACGACATCGCCTGTTTCTTCTCCCAGTGCGACATGTACTTTTCAGTATTCAATCAACATTTCTACCACCACCTGCATAAGGTCATCTTCTGCGTATCGCGCTTTACCAAGGAAGCACAAGTATGGTGGGAACTGTGTGCACGAGGGTTAGGAAGGGACGATTATGGATTCCAGCTCTACCCGCCATATGAGGAATTCATCGACGAGGTCAGGCGAAGATTCTGGAAGGACGCCAACGCAGAGATCAAGTTCACCCAATGGGAAGTGCTCCGACAAAGCCACTTCCCTGATGGCGACTTGTTCTTCCAACAGTTCGAGTCCTTAGCCTTCGAGGCAGGCGTCCTAGGCATCGATATGATGATGGTCGCCCAAGTCAAAAAGGCATGTCGGTCGTCGGCCAAAGACATTATCTATGCATCGGACGCAGACGTCCCTTCCACTTACCAGGAGTGGAAACGGCGAATACTCTGCATCGATCATAATTGGAGAACGCGAAAGGCAGAGCAGCGTGGGGGAAAAGTAACAGAGTGGAAACAGCAGGCCAAAGCAAATACGACCCCAATGACAAAGGGGAACCAGCTGCAGAGCAGCGTCCCGGAAAAGGTAACGGGAACTGGCATGACATATGGAGGGCAGGGAAAGCCCATGGATATCGACGCGGTGTGCGCCAAGACCAAATGTTTTGGGTGCGGCCAACTTGGGCACTTTAAACAAGACTGCCCCAAATGACCCAAGACGAAGGAAGAGGCGCTCCGACGATGCGCCTATTACTGGGACCATGTAGCAACAAACAAGAAGGATACGAAGGTTGAGGAGGTAAAAGATGGCGCCAAGCAGTAAATGATTTGACTGACTTGGCGAAGGACTTAGTTTCACCTGGTACACCCATGTCACCTGCTTGTAAGGCTCATTGTACTTCTGTAGTAAACCATACGCATTTGAATATACCCTTCGCGACTTTACTACCGGGACCGAGACTAAGAAAGAATCAGCACAGGATGTCGGAACCGACTCACCGATTAAGTGTTTGGCAAGTAACTCATTGCGAGCGAAAGCATCAGACGAAAAGGCACCCACCATAGTGCCACCTGTCATAACAGCGCCCGACCCGCGACTGGACGGGGCAAGGGAACAAGCGCTTAGCGCCCCCCTTGGAGAAGCGGCCCCTGGCCAGGGGAACACCGCAGACGAAGAGCCAGAAACGCTCAAGCGGTTGACAGTGCCGCCTTTGGCCATGGCACAAGCAAAGGTGATGACCGTCACCGGGCTGAAGGAGGAGGATTCCCTGAATGCCATGCGCAGTGGACTGATAACGCAGCCTGACGACAGGCAGCCATGCAAGAGTCCTGGGTGCGTGAGCCAGCGTCAAGACGATGGCTGGAGCCAGGTTGGCAGAGGCCCTAGGCGGGAGCCGAACGACTTGCTAAGTCCGGCAGGAACAGACTGGGCCAGTAAGTCCGTTCATTCAGCACAGGTCGAGTCTGCTGTCTGCGCAAACGACAGCCCTGACGTCCAGACGAGCTTGCGGCATTCCGAACACCCCCTAGGCGATCCTGATGAAGACCAGCGAGTAGCAAGAACTGTTGGATGCGCAACAGCCCCAACCAAGGCAGCCAAAGGAATGGAAGCTGCTAGTGCCCAGGCAGTAAAAAGGAGGCCTAAGGTACAAATGGAGGAGATCCCAGACAACGAGGACGATACGAGTTTCCAACGTAGTCAAAAAGCTAACCACAAATCCCCTGTAGCTCCCAAGGTGACCCAGTTGACGGTAGCGGAACCCTCGGGTTCCAGCGCAAAGACTGAGAAGGTCCCACACCGTTGGCTCAAACCCTTTGGGGCTGAATGGACATTGCATGGGATCAAAGACGCAAAAACTGAGTCAGAAGCCAGGGCCATCCTAAAGAACTGGGTTCATAAGGCCTGGGTGGAGGAAGTAGTCGACGAGATGATTGAGGGGTTACGAACCAAAATCAATGCATTGGACATAATGTATGAACTCCAGCAGCCCCGACGCTATGTTTGCCGATTAAGCAGGGGCGATAAAGCGCTGACGACCGACATCCAGATCGGAGTACCAGGGGAGCACCGCTCTATTGCCTCCTCGGCTCTGATTGATAGTGGCTGTACTAGCAGCGCCATCAACCGAGCCTTTGTAGAAACCCACAACCTCCCCACGCGAGCGACCATGGCACCCATCACGGTCTACAATGCGGATGGATCAAAAAACAGTGCGGGACGGATCACGGCCTATGTGGAACTACGCATCACCATCGGAGATCATGCCGAAAGCATTGATTTGGCCATCACTGACCTGCAAGATTGGGATGTCTTCCTTGGGCACGACTGGCTAGCCAAGCACAACCTGTTGATCAATTAGCAAACTGGGAAGATGACCTTCGCCCGGTGCCGATGTCATCATGTTCCGCTTCCATTGCCAGATGCAGACCTGTACGACAAATGGGATGAAGAGCTCGAGGAAGGCGACACCATTCTCGCAATAAACTTTGAAGAAGCTATCCACGTCAGAGCCATGCGACATGTAGCCAACGATTTAGCAGCCCAAGCTAATGCCGAAAAGAAGGCCAAGACGTTTGAAGAGATGATTCCCGAATGGTGTAGGGACTTCAAGGATTTGTTCGATAAAGAGAACTTCGATGAACTCCCAGAACCAAGGCCATGGGACCACGCTATTGAACTCATCCCCAACGCCAATGCCAACCTCGACTGCAAGGTTTATCCCCTTAACCGAGCAGAACAGGAGGAACTAGACAAGTTTCTCGACGAGAACCTATCCAGTGGGAGAATACGACCCTCCAAGTCACCTATGGCATCACCGTTCTTTTTTGTCAAAAAGAAAGATGGGAAGCTACGACCTGTCCAAGATTATTGGAAGCTGAATGAGATGACGATCAAGAATCAGTACCCACTTCCTTTAATCTCAGAACTTATGGACAAGCTACGGCGCCAAGTACTTCTCCAAGCTGAACGTCTGGTGGGGGTACAACAATATTCATATCAAAATGGGCGATGAGTGGAAGGTGGCCTTCAGAACTAATCGTGGCTTGTATGAGCCAACGGTTATGTTCTTCGGGCTCACCAACTCACCCGCCACCTTCCAGTGGATGATGAACGACATTTTCAAGGATCTCATCACCTCCAGAAAAGTTACCATTTACCTCGACGATATCCTCATTATGTCCAAGACAAAGGAGGAACACCGTCAGATCACATGGAAGGTGCTGGCGATTTTACGAAAACACAAATTGTTCCTCAAAGCTGAGAAGTGCGAGTTTGAAGTCTTGGAGACGGAGTATCTGGGCATCATCATCAGCAAAGGGAGCATTCGCATGGACCCAGTCAAAATCAAAGGCATTCTCGACTGGCCAGCTCCGACCAAAAAGAAAGAACTCCAATCATTTTTAGGGTTCACTAATTTTTACTGGCACTTCATAAAGAACTATAGCAAGATCGTAAAGCCTATGACTCAATTAACCGGCAACGATGCGTGGAAGTGGGGGAAGGCTCAGCAGGAGGCGTTCGAGCAGTTAAAAAGGCAGCTAGCCGAGGACGTAGTACTCGCCATACCAACGAATGAAGGAAAATTCAGGGTGGAAGCAGATGCTAGTGAAGGAGCCATCGGTGCAGTCCTCTCTCAAGAGCAGGATGGCAGATGGAGACCAGTTTCCTTCCTGTCCAAGTCCCTGTCAGTTACAGAATGCAACTACGAGATCTATGACAAGGAACTTTTGGTGATCATGCTGGCCCTCGAAGAGTGGAGGCATTACCTTATGGGCGCGTACCAGGACTTCGAGATCTGGACGGATCACCAAAACCTCCAGTATTTCCGAAAGCCCCAGAAGGTAAACCGACGACAAGCACGGTGGATCACGGAACTGGCAGAGTACCACTTCACCCTTCATCACAAAGCCAGGACCGCGAACAAGAAGGCCGACCTTCTCTCCCAACGAGTGGACCATGACCAAGGGCAGGACGACAATGACCAGGTAGTAGTCCTGTCCCCTGAGCATTTCAGAGCCATGATCGTGCCCACCATCGGAGAGACCCATCAAGCCATACAGACCGCCACCAGGAAAGCCCACCTGTGGGACAAAGCCATCACTGGGTCCATCGATCACGATCGCGGCATGAAAATGAAAGACGGGCTCGTCTGGTATGATGGCAGGATCTATGTCCCCAGAGACCATGCTCTTGTGGAGAAATCATCGCTTGATCCCATGACCACATCACTGCTGGACACCCGGGCATCGAAAAGACCAAGGAACTCATGCTACGAGAGTTCTGGTGGCCAAAGATGAAAAAGGATGTCGAAGCCTACGTAAAAGCTTGCAAAACCTGTCAGCAGACAAAAAGCAGCACCCAAGCGAAGGCAGCGCCCCTATACCCAAACAAAATACCTTCGCGACCGTGGACCCACATCTCGGTGGACATGGTGACAGGACTGCCAAAGAGTAACGGTCACGACGCTATCCTCGTAATCGTCAACCGTTTCTCGAAGGAAATCATCCCTGTCGCGTGCTCTACCGAACTATCCTCGGAAGGGTGGGCAAAGATTCTACATGATGAAGTTTATGCCAGACATGGCATGCCCCAAGTCGTCATCTCGGACAGGGGAACGGTGTTTGTATCGAAATTCATGAAAGACCTCTACGATCTCCTCCAAATCAAAGGGAATGCCTCCACAGCCTATCATCCCCAGACAGACGGGCAAACAGAAAGGGTCAACCAAGAAATCAAGAAATACCTCCGTATGTTCGTCAATCATCTCCAAACCGACTGGGCTGAATGGCTTTCCCTTGCCGCATTTGCTCATAACAATCGTACTCACTCCTCCACTGGCAAAAGCCCCTTCGAAGTCAATTATGGCTATAACCCCCCAATTCTACCAGGAGCAAAACCGACAATCCCATTCCGAACCCCTGCCTCCGGCACCTTCGTCTCAAAAATGCAAGACATCCATGCTTTCGCCAAAAAATCCCTCGAGAAGGCTGCATCACAAATGAAAACACAATATGATAAAAACAAGCGTGCAGCCATCGAATATAAAATAGGCGATAAAGTCTGGCTCGACACAACCAACCTCCACCTCCCTCGTCTGAAGAAGAAACTCGATGATAAACGGACAGGCCCCTTCGAAATCACAAGCAAGAAGGGTGGCTCCGCCTATACACTCAGGCTACCAACCAGCTGGAAAATTCACCCCACCTTCAACAAAATGTTACTCACCCCTTATATCCCGCTGGCATTCCCCAATCAAGAACAACCACCGCCACCACCACCAGACTTGATCGACGACAAAGAACACTATGAAGTCGAGAAAATCCTAGACAGCAGGCAGCGGAATGTCCAGGGAAAATGAGGTGAACCATCTAGGAGAGCAACCAATTACTTCGTCAAATGGAAGGGGTACGGACCAGAATCAAACAGCTGGGTGTGGGAAAACAACATGGACACAGATGAGCTCATCGAAGAATTCCTCGCTGAACACGTAGACCAAGTCATTCATGCGAAGGAGGATTGGGAATACCACATTGATCCGAGGACTGGAAAGAGGCTAAGAAGCTGGGAGGAGTTATACGAACTATGGGACATATTCGGAGGAAACGACGACCCATCAACGGAGACAAAGTCACCCTTCGAGCAAGAGAGCATACCTTAACGGCAGTCGGGACGCCTGCCTTAAGGAGGGGGTAATGTTATGATTTATTCACTTTTTTCCTTTATCTTATCTTATCACTGGACCGACTGGGCCGCCAGCTACAGGAAGAGCATGCGACGTTCCCATGTTATCTCTCAGTTCCTCACGCTTACGCTTCGCAATTGCATGCTATGGCTCCAAGTCCTTGTACTTTGTTATCGACCACTCACGGACGTCTTATGCTTAGATCTTTGCCTTTCATATTTAAGCAGTAGTTCTCACTTCATGTATGCCAGCCTCGAACTAACTTTAATCCATACTGAATCTATTGTTTAATTCTATGCCGAGAAACTAAAGACTTAGTCGGAATGCCTATTACTAAGGAAACGTTGGTGACTGCCTGAACACGAGACAGCCGGTGTTTATCCTTGATAGGAATTCAGGTCTAATACAGGGCAACACTTGACCTCAAATTGACCTGTGCATTATCAAGTGCACGATTCAATTCCATGATTGTTGCGTGCATGGCAGTAAAGCAAGATAAGTTTGAATTGATCCACGCTTGAACATGGTTGACCCTCATGTCAACAAGTCTCTGCAGATGGTGTTCTAATGCATCAGCCCAATCGCTGTCAGGTACTTCTTGTTGGTAATGTTTGTGCTGCCATGAGCAATGCAAACAGTCCAAGGTCGACTCACATTCTGCTGATGACTTACTGGAAAGGTTGAGGAAAAAACGAGCATCACTGTCTTTGCCATCAATTAAGATATCAGTGTCAAAATTCTATGACCACAGTTCAACACGATGCTGATAAGTACAAAAAAGCCTGACCTTCAATGGCTCGGCTTCAGGTTCTATCTCAGTATAGCCATACATCAATGCATTAGGTAGCATTGCTAGCAATCATTGTGCATGGTAAGCAACAAGGCTCTCTAAATTAAGGTTCAGATTCTTGAATGTTTTGTAGTGTAAATCCACTTACATGACAGAGCACCCCAATCATTTGCCTAAATGGATGTCAGACAACTGGGATGTGTGACAATTACCACTGACCTTGAGCTTTGCCATCAATGTCTTCAGCGTAAGCAAAAATTCACCTGCAGCTGGATGTGTGAGAACTTGTTGGTCCAGTAGCTTTCACAGTGCAAAAAACAAGTTATAGAAACTCTTTGACTCAATGATTGGCCATGGAACGATATTCAGCCATCTGGAATGGAGATGCAAAATGAAGTTCGCATCCTGTTCATCCTGAACGATTTGCTAGTGGTGCAATGTACCATCATAAAGTAGCAACAGATTATCGTAAGTCAACAAACCTGGAACTTTGTGCGAAACCTTCATAATAGGATGATCAAGACCGATATTTGTAAAGTCAAATAACAACATACTCTTTGATGATCTCTGCCTTGTCTATGTCTGTAACATCCTGCAATAGATCTATAAAATCTGAAGGGACATTGAATTTGAATAGCTGTTTTGGACCTTTATTACGATGACTAATGTTGACTGAAAGAGCGAGGGATTGGCGGCAGGATCGAGAACCGTAGATGAAGACTGGAAGGACTGGAAAAGACCCGTAATGTCCTGAGATAATGCAAAATTGTTTCGAAAGAGAACCTGCAAAAGGTGTATCAATGATCAATCACACACAGCTAATCGATGGTGTCTTATACCAAGTTAGATATGGCAGTATTGAATAAAACCAAAAGAGTATCTTCTTGTGTGGAGTGCTCAATGCTGTGAACACCTATAAAGATAATGGTTGAGCATTGAGGAAAAATACAACAGAGATCAAAAACATCAACCTTCAAAATCAAGTGTGACTATCAGAGCATTGTCTGTTGGCGTGACCGAGAGCCACATGCCCTTTATAAAAAGTAACATATTAGAATTGCATCGCAAACAAAGAAAGAACCTATCAGACCCATTGTTCTCATAGCACTGCCTGCAAAAGATGAGTCTACAAGGTGATTCAGTGTGTAACTCTTTCCAACCGATTGTTCCCCTATCTATATCATGTAAGTGGTGAGCTTCCTGCATTGAAGACAACCTTACCTATAGAGGAGACAACTCTGACAGGCTGTAGATTTTTGAATCAGTCACCAGTTACCTGTAGCAACATTAGATTCATACCTTCTTGGCCATGTATGACTGGAAAATTGTTACGATTTATTCGTTTTTCTTGCATCTTATCTTATCTTTGGTAGATAAGATAAGATGCTTACCCACTACTTTCTTTAGATCCACGACTCCTGGAGAGTCTTCATAAATCTTCACATCGCTAACACATCACGCTCGGTCGATGTGTATGCGACACGTACTCAACACGACTTAACATGTCTTGAGCACGTCTTATTCTCGGCTACTATGTATTTGGCTTATTCACTTTCTAACACGGTAGCCTCATCTTAGTGCCACGTATGGACACTGACTTTAGTATATAAGTAGCGTACTCAAAGCCTGTATTTCCCTAGCTTTGAGCTAAAGTTTATTCATACCGAAACACACTCCTTCTTGCTAAGAGCTCCTAAAGTGAGTCTTGGGCGTCAATCATCCAAGGGCTAGATGGTGACTGTACGAATGCGATACAGCCGATCTATTCACCTCTGATTGAAGTTCGGGTCTTACAATTAGCTCAAAGCTTCTTACCCTCTTTTACATAGAACACTGCTTCATGGAGAACGACGACGCTCGTATTATAGCCATCGCACTAGGAATACCAAGTGCCACTCTCATCTCCATTGCCCTCATTCTTGCTGTCAGGTTCCGCTATAGGACAAGACAACTACAGCTCCGATGACAAGAAGAGGCGCACTGTACCACCCCCTCAGTCATTACAGATAACTCCAATGGCATCCTGCTCGAGCAGCAGCCACCCTGACTCTTCGCACCCATACCACGGCGACTGATCCCAATCCACCAGTTCTCTGGGCCAGGAGTCAACCAAACGGAGATGGACGTTTCTGAGCAAGCTCCTCCCGTTATCCCAGAGAGAAACGCTCCTACCCCTCCCGGAAGGTCCCCGGCCGATGTCGACATCACCTCCGAACATCCCGCTTCCTACTATGCCATGCTTGTCCCTCGAACTCCCACACCCGGCACAGACGCCTGAGTCACCACCCGTAGGAGGAGACTCAACGTGGGCTGCAACACACGACCCGTCGCCCCAGCCACCAATAATGACCCTGGGGCTGACAGGAACCCTGCTCCACCACCCGCAGCCGGTATTGATCCCGAGGAGTTCTGGGATAACATTGACATCCCCTACAGCGCCTTCTTCCTGACGTGTGACACCAATTTACCCAAGCGCCGCATACCCCCTTCAGGGAGGAACAGAACCTTCACAATGTGGAACTACCCCATACAGGCCCCTGAGTCGACACTCGAGTCTGTACACGTCGAGGAACCCTGTCGCCAGCCCCTCTACCCTTGCACCACCCCCAAGGCGCAGTGGTTGGTGAGCACAGCCCCGTAGGTTCTCGAACCGACCTCCCCGAGCAGGTCATTGGGAGCGACTCACCCAGTGGTTCTGAGAGCGACCAACTCCACTGCCCGAGTTCACATGCCTGCCAAATGAGCCCAGCGAGTCAAGCACTGCAGTCGAGCAGCAGCCACCCTGCCCCCAACCCCTTTCCCCGACACGACAATCGATGGAATCCCCGAGTCGTCCTCTAAGCAGGCGCATGAGCACTCGCCCTACTACCCCAGCGATGATGATGCTAACTGATGCCATCAATTTTTATAACAAAACAGACAATGACCCTTCCATTCTGATTCCTAGACTATTAAGGCAAGCAACATTTCTGAATATTTATAATTACTTTGCCTATGAACTACCGTTCTCTTTGGCTTGGGGAGCTTCCCAAGCCGGGAACAATTACTTTATGAAGAAAACCAGAGGTCTCCCAGCAGATGAAATTTTACAGTATGAGGCGGAGCGAAGCGCTCGCCTCCTATGGAACGACTTACACCCGGATGCCATAATCGAGGAATTTCCTCCTTACGAAGAAGCTGCACCAGAAATTGAGATCCAGGAACCGATGCCAGACGAGCCACCAGTAGCGCCCCCTCGGGTCACCAATACCTTCGCCTATGTCACCAGGCAGGCGGCCCCAGGAATGTACCGACCCGGCTACCAACCATTTGCCAGTGGCGGCCATGGAGCTGGGGGAGGCGGTGGAGGTGGCGGACAACCTGCACAGCCACCTCCCACATCACCAGTACGGGTAATGCTTCCACATTTCCCAGCACCGCCAACAATGCCAGACCCGCTGATACCCTGGGAACTGCAAGCTGGAGCGATCGCCCCCTACGACGACTTCAAACCAAAAATCTTGAAGGAAGTCGACAATTTCAAAGGGGACTCTGATGACATCGCTCGCTTCTTCCTAAAGTGCAAGCTACACTTCGACATCTTTAACCAGCACTTCCACCAACACCCACACAAAGTTGTCTTTTGTGTCTCTCGACTTGCAGAAGACGCCGAAAGGTGGTGGCAGTTGTGTGCGCAGATCATAGGAAAGATGCCAGACGGGGAACAGCAATATCTGACTTATGAAGACTTCAAGTGGAGCTCAATGGCAGGTTCTGGAAGGACGCCGACTTGCAGATAAAGTATGTGCAATGGGAGAAGCTGAAGCAGTCGGAACACAAGGATGGCAACAAGTTCTTCCAACTCTTTGAAGAACTGGCCTACCATGCTGGGGTACGCAATAACGACCAAGTAATGCTCCACCAGATTAAAAAGGCCGCCCGCCAGTCGAGTAAAAACACTATATACTCATCTGACAGGGACGTACCAACGGATTACCCAGCATGGAAGGCGCCTACTTCGAATCGATCTCAACTGGCACCTCAAACAGGCAGAAGGAATGACAGGGCCACCAGCCCAACCACAGAAGATGACCATGCCTGTACAGGGTGGTCAAACAAAGGCCCCTGTACTGACAACAAGAACAGTTACAGGGACAACTTATGGAGGACGTGGGCAACCGATGAATATCGATGAAGCCAGGGCAGCCTCAGTGTGCTATAGATGCGGCAAGCAAGGCCACTTCAAGCGCGACTGCCCTACCATGCCCAAAACCTGAGCCGAGGCATTGCGATGTGCAAATGTCTACTGGGACACTCAGGATAGCCTCTCAATGATTGAGGAGGTAAAAGAAAGCGCCGAGAAGTAATTGATTCAACTT
Source organism: Armillaria gallica (assembly GCA_037576215.1). Classification (NCBI taxonomy): domain Eukaryota; kingdom Fungi; phylum Basidiomycota; class Agaricomycetes; order Agaricales; family Physalacriaceae; genus Armillaria; species Armillaria gallica. The sequence continues at coordinate 3,183,131 of JBANDB010000009.1, forward strand.
ACTTGGCTAAGGACTTGGTTTCGGCTGGTATGCCTATCACACTTCACTCATGTACTTATATATCGCCTGTAGTAACCACTGCGCATTCGAATATACCCGCGACTTCGCAATCAGACCAGAAACCAAGCAAGAATCAACCACCAGACACTGTGATAGTTGGACTATCGGCAGTTCCAGGAACGAGCACAGTAGTCACTGAGCTACCGGTTCAACGTCCAGCGAGTAACCTATCACAGGCGAAAGCTCAAGATGATGAGTCACCCGCCATAGTGACACCCATCATAACAGCGGTGCCTAGAGGATGTGACTCTGCGACTCAAGGTGATTCCTTGGACAGTGGAGTGTGCTTCAAGACAGGACCGACTGGATGGGGCAGGGGAACAAGCGCTCGGCGCCCCCTGACCAAGTGGCTCTACGGAGTCCCTGCCGCGCAGGGAGTTTCGAGGGAATAGCTTTGGCAAAACCTCCTCTGGTAAAAGAGAACACCGCACAGCTACCAAAGTGTAAATCCTACGATGGGGCTTTGGAGATAGCAACGGACGACAGCACCCGCAACACTGGATTACAGGCGATGAGGGACACGGCGAGAGACTATTTGCCCTTGGTCCTGAAGATGGACGAACCGGAGTCAGGTAAGAGCCCCTGATCAGTTGCCAATGCCTATCGAGACGAAGGGTGACCTGACGATGGGGGAATGCTGAATGAAATGAGGGACCTGCAACAGAACACAGGCCCAAAGGTACCTGGTGAAGGCGACCACTCGTCGACGGTGAGAAGCGTAGGCAATCGTTGTCCAGTGGTGTCAGCCCAACCTGCTGTCTCTTCATGAGACGGCGCCTTTGAGGAAAGCACCTCCTGTTCCACGACCGACCAGAAAGCCACAGGATTGGAAGCTGCTAGCGCCCAGGCAGTACCAAGGGGGCATCAGGTAGCTACTCTGAGAGAAGTACCTGATCACAAGGACATTACCAGTTTCATGATGAACAAGAACACTAAATTAACCCCTTTAGACTTAGAAACTGTGGTGACCTCACCAATGGTAGTCAAGCCTGTATGGGTCGACGTGAAGGTTGAAGAGGCCCCACAACTCTCGTGCACTTATACAAGCGGAGAGACCTATAGAGAATGGCTCAAACCATTCAGAGCAGAATGGACCCTATGTGGTGTTGTACAAGTGCGGACGGAGTCGGAGGCGAAGGCAATCCTAAAAAACTGGATTCACAAAGCACGCGCGGAAGAGGTCGTTGACTCAATGATCGAAGCAATGAGGGGGATGGAGCAAATTTAGGTGCTCTGGTGGCTGCACGAACTACAACAACCAAAGCGACTTATCAGCGCACTAAGCGATAGAGGGAAAGACCTGGTTATCCCCGTCACTCTCGGGGCACCAGGAACTATTCCCCATATCACTACAACTGTGTTGGTAGACAGCGGATGCACCAGCAGCACCATCAACAAAAAATTCGTTAAACAACACCACATCCCGACTTGAGCAACAGCCGCACCAATCCCAGTTTATAATGCCGATGGAACCAAGAACCAAGGAGGATCAATTACCGAATACACTGAGATCAGTCTCAAAATCGGAGATCATTCTGAACAAATAGATCTAGCCATAACAGATCTTGGTGATAAAGAAATCTTCCTCGGTCATGATTGGCTAGCTCGGCATAATCCGATCATCAATTGGAAGACTGGAGGATTAACCTTTGCATGGTGCGAGTGTAAGAAGAACCCATTCGTACTACCCGATGCAGATCCCGACAACAAGTGGGATGAGGAGCTGGAGGAAGGAGACACCATTCTCACAATAGATTTCATGCGGGCTATCCTCATTCGTGCGCATCATGCCAATGACTTAGCCGCCGCAGCCAATGCAGACAAAGAGACCAAGACGTTCGAAGAAATGGTCCCAGAATGGTGTCGGGATTTCAACGATCTGTTCAGCAAAGACAGTTTCGATGAACTCCCTGAGCCAAAAATGTGGGACCATGCTATCGAACTTACTCCCAATGTGAGCACCAATCTAGACTGCAAGGTCTACCCTCTGAACAGAAACGAACAAGCAGAGCTCAACAAGTTCCTAGACAAGAATCTCTCGAGTGGACGAATACGACCATCCAAATCACCCATGGCTTTGCCATTCTTCTTCGTTAAAAAGAAGGACGGCAAGCTGTGACCAGTCCAGGATTATCGGAAGCTCAATGAGATGACAATTAAAAACCGTTATCCACTTCCGCTGATCTCAGAACTAATGGACAAGTTGCGGGGTGCCAAGTATTTTTCCAAGCTTGACGTTCGGTGGGGGTACAACAACGTGCGCATCAAGAGCGGCGATGAATGGAAGGTGGCATTCAGAACTAATTGGGGGTTGTTCGAACCCACGGTTATGTTCTTTGGGCTTACCAATTCACCCGCCACCTTCCAGTGGATGATGAATGACATTTTCAAAAATCTCATTGCATCAGGCGCCGTCACCATATACCTCGATGATATCCTAATCATGTCCAAGACCAGGGAGGAGCATCGTCGCATCACATGCAAAGTCTTAAGACTCCTCTGGAAGAACAAGCTATTCCTTAAAGCAGAAAAATGCGAGTTCAAAACCTTGGAAACAGAGTACCTTGGAGTTATCATCAGCGAGGGGAGCATCTGCATAGACCCAGTCAAGATCGCAGGAATCGCAGAGTGGCCGGTACCAACCAAGAAAGTACAGCTACAGTCGTTCTTAGGCTTCACCAATTTCTACCAACGTTTCATCAAAGGATACAGCAAGGTCGTCAAACCAATGACCCAGCTGACAGGAAACGAACTGTGGAAATGGGGAAAAGTGCAACAGGACGCATTCGAGGAGTTGAAGAGGCTACTAGCTGAAGAGGTGGTATTGGCAATACCCACAGACGGAGGAAAATTCCATGTAGAAGCTGATGCCAGTGAAGAAGCCGTGAGAGCGGTTCTATGCCAGGAACAGGACAGCAAATGGCGCCCAGTCGTGTTTCTGTCCAAATCCCTCACGATTACAGAACGAAATTATGAAATTTATGACAAAGAACTACTCGCAATAATGCTCGTGCTAGACAAGTGGAGGCACTACCTAATGGGAGCAGCACAAAACTTTGAAATCTGGACGGATCATCAGAATCTCCAGTATTTCCGAAAGCCACAGAAACTCAACCGATGCCAAGCATGCTGGGTTACTGAACTGGCTGAATACCATTTCACACTGCACCACAAATCAGGAACCGCAAACAAAAAAGCTGACTTACTCAGTTGCAGAGCAGATCACGAGCAAGGAAAGGAGGACAACGACGAGGTCATCGTCCTCAAACCCGAGCACTTCCGGGCACTAGTCATGCCCACTATCGAAGAAACCCATTCCAAGATAAAGCAAGCCATGCTCGACCACCACTGATGGGACAAAAACATTGCGACTTCCCTTAACCATGACCGAGGACTGAAAATGAATGACAGGCTGATCTTTTACAACTCCTGCATTTACGTTCCTTCCGACCACGCATTACGAGGCGAAATAATCGCACAAGTTCACAACCACATCATGGCAGGACACCCCGGCATAGAGAAGACTAAAGAACTCATCTTACGAGAATATTGGTGGCCTAGGATGAAAAAAGACATAGAGGACTATGTCTGCAGCTGCGAAATGTGTCAATGAACCAAGTCAAGCACACAACCAAGAGCAGCACCGCTTCATCCAAACACCATCCCATCCCGACCCTGGACTCATATCTCCATCGATATGGTGACTGGTTTACCTAAGAGTAACGGTTTTGATGCAATCCTAATGATCGTCGACCATTTCTCTAAGGAAATCATACCTGTCGCATGTACAACAGAGATGTCATTGGAAGGGTGGGCCAAAATCCTATGAGACGAAGTTTACACCAGACACGGGATGCCACAGGTTGTTATCAGCAACCGAGGCACTGTGTTTGTATCCAAGTTTATGAAAGACCTTTATGACTTGCTTCAAATCAAGGCAAACGTATCCACTGCCTACCACCCACAAACTGACGGACAGACTGAGCGAGTGAATCAGGAGGTTGAAAAATACCTCTGGATTTTTGTCAATCACCGCCAGAATGACTGGGTTGAATGGCTATCCCTCGCGGCTTTTGCTCACAATAACCGCACCCACTCCACAATGGGCAAGAGTCCCTTTGAGATTAACTATGGCTTTCATGCTGACCTTCTCCCTGGTGCGAAACCCCGAGCACCCTTCAGAACACTGGCCTCAACCACATTTGTTTCACAGATGCAGAAAATCCATGCTGAGGCAAAGCAAGCACTCAAAAAAGCCGCTGACCAGATGAAAGCCCAATACAACAAAAAGAAATGACCTGCAGTGGAATACAAGGCAGGAGACAAGGTGTGGCTCGACATGACCAACCTTAATCTCCCGCATCCCAAGAAAAAACTCACAGACAAAAAAACGGGCCCATTCCCAATCATCGCCAAAGTCAGAGCTTCGGCATATAAATTAAAACTCCCAACGGGCTGGCATATCCATCCAGTATTCAATGAATCCCTCCTGACATCCTACACACCACCCACATTCCCTAACCAGGAACAGCCGCCTCCACCACCACCCAATCTTATTGACAGGGAGGAGCACTATGAAATCGAGCATGTACTCGACCATAGAGACCGAAAGGTCCGAGAAAAGGCTGGCGAACAGTGGCACTGGGTCATGGACTACTTCGTTAAATGGAAAGGATATGGACCAGAGTCCAACAGCTAGGTAAAGGAAGGAGACATGGACACAGAAGAGCTCGTCGATGAGTACCTCGCCTCGAAGGTGAATCGTATCAAGCATGACACAGGAGATTGGCAAGCCTAAAACAGAACCATACTCTGGGTGCCAAGCTTGGTACGACCAACGGCTAGACTGGGATCAATTTGGTGGCAACGACGACCCTTCGACACTTATTCGAAACCGCCACTCCGAAGCAATGAAATCCCATGACAAGCAACACCAAGAACGAGCCCTATAACGGGGGATAGCAATGGACCCTCACTCACGACAACTATGCATTCCATTTCAAGATCTATATTTACTAAAACGCGCGCATAATCAGGTCTGCCCATGGGGCATACGGGTCTATTTACCACTCGCATCACCACCATACGAAAAGTCCCCATTCCCGGAAGGCGACTTGCTTTAAGGGCCCCCGGGACAAGCTGCAACACGTATGGCATTTCTCTGAAACACTAGAGGTCTCTGGGGACGGCATGACGATGAAGTAGACGGAACGCCAATGTACTGGCAGTTGGGACACCTGCCTTAACAGGGGGGTAATGTTACGATTTATTTGTTTTTCTTGCATCTTATCTTATCTTTGGTAGATAAGATAAGATGCTTACCCACCACTTTCTTTAGATCCACGACTCCCAGAGAGTCTTCATAAATCTTCACATTGCTAACATGTCACGCTCAGTCGACGTGTACACGACACGTACTCAACACGACTTAACACGTCTTGAGCACGTCTTATTCTTGGCTACTGTGTATTTGGCTTATTCACTTTCTAACACGGTAGCCTCATCTTAGTGCCATGTATGGACACTGACTTTAGTATATAAGTAGCATACTCAAAGCCTGTATTTCCCTAGCTTTGAGCTAAAGTTTATTCATACCGAAACACACTCCTTCTTGCTAAGAGCTCCTAAAGTGAGTCTTGGGCGTCAATCATCCAAGGGCTAGATGGTGACTGTACGAACGCGATACAGCCGATCTATTCACCTTTGATTGAAGTTCAGGTCTTACAAAAATCGACTCATACCAACCAAGTGAAATACTGTCAATGATCTTTCCAACCTCAGCACCAAGCAGTGATTTTTCCCATTCAACAGATACGACACCATCCTTCAGCGGCAAGAAACAATTTTTGTGGGTGATGGCGATGTGAATGGGAATCAGGCAGAACAGATTTACAAGCCATGTATCTTCCCTTGTCACCAAAGAGATTATATCAGAAAGTGGCACTGCTCGGACTTGGATACACCTCAGGACATCGTTCATGGGCTTCCGAGTCCTAAATTTGAAGGATTGTAACATCTCAGAGAAGTGAGGTCTGAACTTCTCAAAATCACGATCTGTGACAAAGGTTAGAGCTTTAGGAGCCTGAACCCCATTTCTGCCACTGATAGAGTGTTGTATCGCTGTCACGATGGAAAAACATGTCCAAACATCTGAGAAGCATTCAATTAGAGAATTATGGTGTGTTGAACCCTGGCTACCCTCTACGTGGAAGTTTTATTTCTGCCCTTCTCTTTGAATTGAAATTCCGTGATCTTGGTGATGTCCAATACAACTGAAGAGCAGGACTGGGAATGTTCATTGAGAGATATGAGGTGAATGCAATTCCTGTTGATGAAGGAGCTTAATATGCAATCATTAGAGATGCCAGGAGGAAGCTGGAGAGTTATCTCATGGCTTGATCCAAAACTGTTCCAATGGTAGGCCTGCAGAGTGGTTTGTTCCTCGCATGTGTAGGCCAATAACAAACATGCACCATCAGGAGAAGAATAGACAGCTTGCAGAAGACTGCCCACTGACAAGGTAGTGGGCCTGTCCAGGGGCAGATATTAGTATGCATTTGCAATAGTGCAAAGTGTAAATCATACCTAAACTGTTGAGTAATCAATGAGAAAATTCAAGCTTGGCATCCATTGTCAATCAACAATATTTCCTTGGACCTGCACACAAAACAGGTATGGCATATGGAGACTGACTGCGATACATACCAAGATGCAAGATTAACCGCACTACCCCATCCCTGGAGTGTACTATGCATTTCATCAAACATGAAGACATGTAGCTGTAAGTAGTCACTGCTTAATAAGGCTCTCACATAACATCCCAAGTGGACTGACCTTGGAGGAGGCACAGAGTAGCAACATTCGTTTGATCTCATCAAAAGCTATAACAAAATTCTCACCAAGCTTGTCCTTATGCAACTGCTTTTTGTGACGATATTGTTTTATAGCATTGTCCAGAATGGAAAGCTGTTCAAGATAGATGTTCAAATTCCCTCCGGGCTGATTGTCGTCAACAATGAGCAAACAACAAAAACAACAACAACAACAACCATCACTGACCTGCTCCCAGTCCATGTTCGCTGTTGCTCTGGCACTATGAGGCCTTACAGACCCTTCCGTAGTCATCAATAGTTCATGGGTCATGCATAACAACCACCAACCACAACCACAACCAACAATTTTTTCATCTTCTATCATTCACCTTCAACTTGGCTCACTTTCATGCCAATTTTACTTTCAACCTCTGGAGACTCCATGCGAAACCCTCCATCTATTCCTCTTCACTGTCATGATCCCTACTAAATTGTATCGACATTGACACACAGCAACCCAACAACATCTACAACCAATGGATTGCATCCAACCATAAATCCCTTTCTCCATCCCCTTCGTCTGGTCGTTCACTGACCAATCATCTTTCTGATGCTTCTTGCTGAGGCATTTCAGGTCACTTTGCCTGTGCTTGCTATGTGCGCTGTTCCCACCCCAGCACCCAGCTTGTTGATGGCCCGTGCGCTCCTTACCACATGGGATTGCCATTTTGGGTAGGAATCTGGATCTCCTGGTTGATGATGGTGTCATGCCCGCAGCATGTCTAAGGGTGTAATTTTGCAAAATGTCATACCTTATACTTTAGCAATGCAGAGGCATCGCGGGCAGGCTGACAGTGCAAGTGGCATGCGAAGAAGCAAGGTCACCGAGGTAGAGAGCTCTATAACAGAAAAAGAAGCAATGGGATTAAAACATAAGGACTTTGTTGTTGCACTGTACCTTATGGGCATGCATGGCAACAAGACCGAAGGGCGAGCTAGATTGCCAAACCACCTGTTTGCAATAGAGGACTCAGCTGGAATGGGATGCGCTTGTACGTGGGCCGAGACTAATTTAGATAATGACATGTCTGTAATCTATGACGCGTGGTCCCTGGAGATCCGGAAAAACAATATCACGTGCGGGGTAATCAAGAGAACCCTGGGCATGGCCTAGAAACAGGCTTCAGCCGATGGAAGTAGTGAGCGGACTGGAAAGCCGAGGCATTTCTTGGTTACCGAGTCTAGAACATGATGCTATCACCGGTGGAGCAGACCCAAAAGCCGAATACAGAGGGTGATCGAGGATCGAGGATTAAGCAACTATTGAGTGCATGCTCGCGAGCTACTCTGCTGCTAGGGCAAGCAACGTAGACACCGCTTAGCTCTTTGAGGATACTAAAAAGAGGAACAAGTGGTGCGCTGCCTAGAGCGCTGGGCCAACTTGGATGAGGGATACCTGGCCAAAAAAGAAGTAAATTACTAAAAATCTGTTTGTAACAATCAATCTTCCATAGTATAAGTAGAGTAGATTTTCATGTATTAAAAGCAAGATACCTACCCCCCATGTACAGTAATAAAGTTTCAGTTTGGATCTGGACTTGTTGTGACACGTAAGAGTTAGTAGCTTTGAGCCTCGGCTAGAATGCAAGTTTAGCGAGCTCACAGAGAAATAGAACAAGAGAAACATTTTGGATAAAAACTTCGGTTTACTTGAGATAAGAAAGAGATTTGGGGCAGTGACGCTGCACCCATCTTGAGAGTTTGCTGAGATAAATCTGAGAGAAAAGCTCTGTTCCTTTTCTGGTTCAGTGTAAAAAGAGAATTTGTGTTGTGTTGGCCTCTGTGTGGGTCTAGAAGTAGTTGCAAGGGAATCAGCCAGCTTGAGCTGTTCTAGCAGTTGCACAAAGTGTGACAGGTGTGCGCAGTTGGACCTCGCGGCACCATTGTTAGGGTGAGTGCACTGTGTGTGAGGACTTGTGGGGATGGTTCTGAAAGTAATTAAGACTTGAGTGGGAGTGCCGAGGGCCTCCATCGTGATGAGTTTGGAAGTCAGGTTTAGCCACTAAGAGAAAGGCAGCGGCGCGCATGGATTAGATCTAGTGGCGAGTCGTACTTAGCGAGCTCACTGACCAAACTTGGTCAACTTGTGGATCTGCGCATCCATGTGTTCCAGCTATTGAAATATATTTTGCCTCGAGGGTTGCATGGTTCACCGTGCTCTCTTGTAAAAAGCTCCGAGGAGCTAGAGAATTTGAGACTAGCTTGAAAGTACTATGTTGTTGCACATATCGTTCTAGTGAGCTCACTGAGAGAAATTGGGATACTGTCGGCGTGCAAGTAGAATTAAAATCCTTGCTCCCCTCTGCACTTAAGGAGATTGTGTGTGTGTGTGTTTAGTGGGGTTGAGTTGAGTTTGGTGTGTGATCACGCTAGGCCATGCTCAGTTTCACGGGTGCCTGTCACCAGCCTCGTCATCGTCTAGAACACAAGTTTAGCGAGCTCACAGAGAAATAGAATGAGAGAAACATTTTGGATAAAAACTTCGGTTTACTTGAGATAAGAAAGAGATTCGGGGGCAGTGACAGTGCGCCTATCTTGAGAGTTTGCTGAGATAAATCTGAGAGAAAAGCTCTGTTCCTTTTTCTGGTTCAGTGTAAAAAGAGAACCTGTGTTGTGTCAGCCTCTGTGTAGGTCTAGAAAGTAGTTGCAAGGGAATCAGCCAGTTTGAGCTGTTCTAGCAGTTGCACAAAGTGTGACAGGTGTGCGCAGTTGGACCTCGCAGCACCGTTGTTAGGGTGAGCGCACTGTGTGTGAGGACTTGTGGGGACAGTTCTGAGAGTAATTAAGACTTGAGTGGGAGTGCCGAGGGCCTCTATCGTGACGAGTTTGGAAGTCAGGTTTAGCCACTAAGAGAAAGGTGGTGTCATGCACAGATTAGGTCTAGCAGCGGGTCATACTTAGTGAGCTCACTGACTGAACTTGGTCAACTTGCAGATCTGTGTTATGATTTTTCGTCATCTTATCCTTTTTTTGTTATCTTATCTTATTTCAGCACCTCGGCAGACCAGCACCAAATCGTACGACTTCAACGTTTCCACCAGAACGCACGGCAACCTGCAAACTTCCATGCTTCCTGACACTCATTTGACAGATGGACACACGTATATTTAGAACGACTTGAACAGTATATAAGTAGTGTACTCAAAGCTATGTACCCTAGCTTTGAGCTAAGTTTCAATCCACGGACTTTACTCTACCTGCTCGCTGAGAGTCTAAGTGTTATACCACCTCGCTGTAGCAAACGTCATGGTTCCATCGTCCTGCCCAAAGTGAGAGGCAGTGCTCGTTGGATACCTTGTTTGTTATTCCTGAGTCTGTCCATAACAATTAGCTCAAAGCTTTCTAACTATATTCCCCATCATTCACCAAGAGAATCTTTTATGCTCACCGAAGAATAAGTAGCATGAATTGCTGAACAAAAGAACGTGTCCCTCACCGCTGTACTCAATGCACTGTTGATCGCCGCCTATCAGGAAACCAAGAAACCTGCATGGACACATGGACCCCAGAGACCATCGCAGCAGTTGCCATCTCCACCACCATCGCAATCGTTGGCCTCCTAATCCTTACTATCTTCGACTGCTTCCTCTTCATCCGAAACCTCCGAGCCTATCGCACCCAGCAATGGCTCAACCAACAGAACCAGGCCTAGATAAACAAAGTCCCCTCCTTGACGGAGTAACCTTCGTCCTCCTCAAACTCCTAGCCTACACCATCCTCACTCTGTGGCAGGACATCCAAGAACTCCAACAACAACGAAACAGATGACCCCCAACTTAACCCTCACCCAGACGATTGCCATTGGAATGGCCCTAGCAGGTGCTGTACTCATCTTTTTCTTCACCATGCTGATCCTTCTCACCTACCAAGAAGAGATCAGGAACCGACTCCAACATTGGGGACTACTCGTTTCCATCCAAAACAACTACCCACTCCCCAGACACTATGTCTACCCCTGAATCTACCGACCAGCAGCCTCCAGCCACGCCACCCACTCCGATCCCCCAATGAACACGTCAACTACGACAACAACCAGGCAGCGGCGTACCCATACCAGAGCCATAGCCACAATATCCCACAGCTCGTCTGCCGAGTTCTTTGAGAGTTGGCAGGACAGCCGAACCCCAGAACTACCTGGACAGCCAAGGAACATGACCCCAGGCCCCAGCAATATTCCACAAACCCCCAGTCCGCATCCCATCACCGCGACTATGCTGGTATGGACTGAGGTCCTTGACGGGCCAACCAACGAGGACCCCGACTATCCTATGGGGATCTGGGGACCAGATGACACTCCTGCCAACCTCCGTGCATGGGACCAGCCTGTGGCCTAAACAAACGTACCAGGCTTCACTGCTGCCGATCTCAGGGTGGAATCTGAGGTCATCACAATTCATAATACTGACAGTGAGCCCATTCCACCCTACCTGGGCAGACCCGCACCACTACACTACCCTCAGCCCAGGGTACTTATACCCCATCCGGACCAACTGGGCCTCAGGCTACAAATGGGAACAAGGGGAAGGTTCCCCAGGGAGTCCGACGTGTTGGATAGCGACTCGTCCAGGATCACGAGTTCGACCCACTCGAGTATGACCATCAGGGGAGGCGACGCACGCCAGGGGACCCCTTCTATCCCCATCAAAACGACTACGACTGGCCCGAACTCTCCATCCGCGACAGAGAGATTCTCAGACCTGAACGAACCGCCGCCTGGGATCTCAGGTGGCAAGACCTCGAAAGAAGGCTCCCCGCTGCCAGGAGAAGACCCTGTGAACCCATGGGATATTTCCTCGCCACCGAACGAGGGGACGAAATCACTGGCACCGTCCTCCAGCACTGCGACACCATCATGGCCCAAATCTTCACAAACCAGAACTGGGAACTTCACCCGCCAGCAGAAGGAAACCGCATACACGACACCCATCTACGCACCAGCCCTGAACAGAGGGAGCTGGAGGATGCCCTTTGCCCCCTCGCTGCACAAGAGAATGACTGGCTATGGAACCTGGGAGGGGGACCCTCCCTTCAACTATGATTCTGAAACATTCAGAGGAATCCTGCTTTCACAGAACCCGGCAGATGTCTCTGACTTTTATGTTGGACCACTACCAGATTCCCCCCCTTATCGGAACCCCTGACGACAGGACTATCGAGGGGGGTTCAGCAGCCAAGTAATAGCAGGAAGCAGTCTGGATATGGAAGGAATGGACCAAGGAGAGGCAGGAGGGCCAAGCAAACCAACCGCAGAGCAGCACTTTGCCCAGCTAGAGGCACAGATGGTGCAGATGAGGGATGAGAACATCAGGCTCAGGAAAGAGCTGACCGAGGCATGAAAGGGGAAGGGGAAGCAACCCGAATGAGGACACTAGCCAAGGCCGGGACCACCACGAGACAAGTTCTCGGTCCCATAGCCACTCGGATATTATGAGCCACCTGTGCAGGGCCCTATAGGAGACTGGAACACCGCCGACCCCCCAGCGATGATGGGCGTCAAACCCATCCTCATAAAAACCCCGCAACCCTTCAAGGGGGACCATGATGACATTGAGCGATTCCTTGAGGACTGCACCACGTACTTTGAAATCTTTCGACAGTACTACCAGAATGTGCCGTCCCTAATGATCCCCTTCCTCACCTTGCATCTTGAGGGAGATGCCGAAGACTGGTGGGTCCATCTACGTGACAAGTACTGGTATGTCCCACCGGAGCCCGAATATGACACTGCGATAGAAGAAATCTGAGACTACGATGCTGGGCCCCGCTACCAATATCCGAGCTGGGAGGACTTCATCGAGATCTTCCGCGAACAGTTCCAGGACTCCACGATCAAGCTGGTCCACGAGAAGCGCATGGGTGAGCTCAGGATGGGAGGAGACCCCACTCATGTCTACTTCCGGAAGCTGGAGCGAGAGGCCAAACTGGCCAACCAGCTCACCGACAAATCCGACCGAGGTGCCCTTGTCTGTGCCATCTGCAAAGGCATCCCGACGAACTACACCACCATAATCGCCAACATTGGCTTTGGAGTACCACAGACCTACCCAGAATGGAAGCGCCGAGTCCTCCAGATGTACAACGAACGACAGAAGCAGCGGGTCTTCGACCAGACCCAAGGACTTGAACACTGCCAGGACCAACGACTGCCCCTGGGGAACCAGAAGCAGATTACCGCCACCAGTAGCAACAAGAACGCTACAGGTGGCACGACAAGTTCTCGATGGGCAAGATGGCTGGCGACGGCAAGAGCAGGGACTTGGGAGGACGGTGGGTACCAGTCAAGGGAACGACATAGGGAGAGGCGGGACTGCCCATGGAGATCGACATGAACAAGAAGCGGCAGAGGGATGAGGGGAGGTGCTTCAGGTGTGACAAGAAGGGGCATCTCAGCAAGGACTGCCCAGATAAGAAACCGAGGCAGGAGGTACGTGCATTGGAAGGGGCCAAAGTGCCACTCTCCACAGACACAAAGGTTGAGGAGGTAAAAGAGTAGGTCGTCCAGGTTCTGATTTGCCCGTGACGACCAAGGACTTCACTGGTGCGCACTCCCTTTCTGCTGGACGGTCATCTTCTCCTTTTTTGCATACAAACATTTTCACTACGACGCATTCGGCTATACCCCGGTCCCCATGTGTGGGGCTGGTTTTTACTTACACGACTTTTAAAGATACGGATAATATATAGTCTACATGCCAAAGTTCGACTTCTACTACGTGCCCAGTCACAGAATCAGCGAACTGATACAATGTCCTTCGGGACACAATTAACAACACCCTTTTAGATGACAGGGCCGCCGACCCCAGGACTGCACAACCAGCTAAACAACTGGCAAGTAGCTCATCGTGAGTGAAAGCATCGATCGAAAAGATGACCACCATATTGTCACCCTCCATAACGCCTTGAGTGGGAGGGGCAAGAGAACAAGTGCCTCTTACAGAGGGACATGCCCCCCTTGACAAAGCAGCCTCCCGGGTATTGTCCAGGGACAAGGGAACACCGCAAGGAATGACCGAAGAACCATTGGATGCGCAATGGCCCCAACTCAGAAGACGCCCAAACTAGGAGGTCAGGGCAAGGACGGAGCTGACGCTTCTATGGTAGTCAGGACACCCAATGCCCTAGGTCTTTTGCAAAATATCCTATTATATTTGAAAACGGAATCACAAAAGAGTCCTATTGAATAGATCTATCATTATAAGCATTTATTTTTGCCTGCAATATAGAATATAGGCTGTGATATCCTATTATGGGTTGCGATATGGGTAGTGGGTCTAGGAGGTGCTATTTTTAGGATGGGATGATGAGGAGAGGGTGTATTATTAGTATCAATTCTGCATTTTTGCTATTTTTAAGGTTAGGGTCAGATTTAGAATGCCAGATCAATGTTTCTCAAAAATATAGCCCATTCCTTATTGGGATAGGCTATAATCAAATTCTAGGCCTCTTATAATAATCTATAATTAGATAGCATGGTGACCCCATCAATATTTGGCCGAAAATGGCTGGATGGATCAAAAGAAAAAAAAATGCATTAAAAATCTGCTTTTTCTCAATGGATTGTGCTAATATTAAAAAGAGAACCTTGCCCAGTATTGTTCTTGATGTCTGTGAGGTTATTTCATCGAAATGCAACCAGAAATGGATGGATGCATCGAAATTGGTTTGGATGTAGTGGCAGTGCAGAATGCCATCAATAATATCAGTCCATTTTCGGACTAAATAGGGGTTTAGGCTTATTGGAGTATCCTCTGGGTGGTTGGTGGGCCAGGGGATGGTACTATTATATACCCAAATATAAATAACATAAAAGCAAACCACCTAGTGAAGTATGGGGGCCCTGGAGAGTGGTTAAAAGGGCTAAAATAGTGAAAAATAACGAAAATGAGCAGAAAATCCGCATTTGGGGTGGTTTCTAGGTACTGGATGGGCCAGGGGATGGTACTAGTATATGCCTAAAGATAGATAACACAAAAGAAAAGCCTCTGATGAGGTATGGGGGCCCTGTGGAGTGGGTAAAATAGTGAAGAATAGCGAAAATAAGCAGAAAATTCGCTTTTTATGGTGCTACATACATCAGATCACTTCAGGAACTTCACCATTCGATTTCTACACTATGAAAACCTTAGAATACATCCTTATTAGTTATATATGAGTACCAGAACACTGTGAAAAATAGGGAATTGAGGGGTAAATACGCATTATCTTGTTTTCTAAGCATCGGATTGCTCTGAGAGTGGTACCATTCAATTCCTTGACCCTTCAAACCCCCAAACTACTCTAGGTTTCATTTATGGGATCTCAGTATTGATCATAATAATGATATAACAGTTTAGGAGAGGCACATATGAATATTCATATTTCTGAGGCTTGGAAAATTTCGGAGTTGTTGCCAATGGCTTCCTTGACCTTATAAATCCCCAGAATACCCCAGGAGCACATTATAAACCTTATCAATCCATGGTAAAAAGAGTGATAGTGAAAATCTCTGAAATACCATATAGCTTGCATTTCTGAGTCTTGGAGAAGGTATTTCTGATATAAAATACACTATATTTATTGTATAATAGTGTGTACAAAAGACTAGAATGATCTGACATGTATTGGCAGAGATATAAGGTGATCTTTCTGAAAAAAAGGAAGAGCATCACCCAGATTTTGATGTTCTGGTCATCCTATGGCCTGGGGACTATCAAATTCAGATTCCTGGACCCAAAAAATAGTAGGAACACCAATCATCCTTGGGGTCTATGTGTCAAAACTCTGAAGTAATAAGTGTGCACTCAGTTATACACAAAGATATCCTCTGTGCATAGATATTGCACTATTAAAAATTACCCCTAAGGATGATACATCAGTCTAATGTTTTTTGGGTCTAGGAATCTGAATTTGATAGTCCCCAGGCCATAGGATGACCAGAACATCAAAATCTGGGTGATGCTCTTCCTTTTTTTCAGAAAGATCACCTTATATCTCTGCCAATACATGTCAGATCATTCTAGTCTTTTGTACACACTATTATACAATAAATATAGTGTATTTTATATCAGAAATACCTTCTCCAAGACTCAGAAATGCAAGCTATATGGTATTTCAGAGATTTTCACTATCACTCTTTTTACCATGGATTGATAAGGTTTATAATGTGCTCCTGGGGTATTCTGGGGATTTATAAGGTCAAGGAAGCCATTGGCAACAACTCCGAAATTTTCCGAGCCTCAGAAATATGAATATTCATATGTGCCTCTCCTAAACTGTTATATCATTATTATGATCAATACTGAGATCCCATAAATGAAACCTAGAGTAGTTTGGGGGTTTGAAGGGTCAAGGAATTGAATGGTACCACTCCCAGAGCAATCCGATGCTTAGAAAACAAGATAATGCGTATTTACCCCTCAATTCTCTATTTTTCACAGTGTTCTGGTACTCATATATAACTAATAAGGATGTATTCTAAGGTTTTCATAGTGTAGAAATCGAATGGTGAAGTTCCTGAAGTGATCTGATGTATGTAGCACCATAAAAAGCGAATTTTCTGCTTATTTTCGCTATTCTTCACTATTTTACCCACTCCACAGGGCCCCCATACCTCATCAGAGGCTTTTCTTTTGTGTTATCTATCTTTAGGCATATACTAGTACCATCCCCTGGCCCATCCAGTACCTAGAAACCACCCCAAATGCGGATTTTCTGCTCATTTTCGTTATTTTTCACTATTTTAGCCCTTTTAACCACTCTCCAGGGCCCCCATACTTCACTAGGTGGTTTGCTTTTATGTTATTTATATTTGGGTATATAATAGTACCATCCCCTGGCCCACCAACCACCCAGAGGATACTCCAATAAGCCTAAACCTCTATTTAGTCCGAAAATGGACTGATATTATTGATGGCATTCTGCACTGCCACTACATCCAAACCAATTTCGATGCATCCATCCATTTCTGGTTGCATTTCGATGAAATAACCTCACAGACATCAAGAACAATACTGGGCAAGGTCCTCTTTTTAATATTAGCACAATTCATTGAGAAAAAGCAGATTTTTAATGCATTTTTTTTTTCTTTTGATCCATCCAGCCATTTTCGGCCAAATATTGATGGGGTCACCATGCTATCTAATTATAGATTATTATAAGAGGCCTAGAATTTGATTATAGCCTATCCCAATAAGAAATGAGCTACATTTTTGAGAAACATTGATCTGGCATTCTAAATCTGACCCTAACCTTAAAAATAGCAAAAATGCAGAATTGATACTAATAATACACCCTCTCCTCATCATCCCATCCTAAAAATAGCACCTCCTAGACCCACTACCCATATCGCAACCCATAATAGGATATCACAGCCTATATTCTATATCACAGGCAAAAATAAATGCCTATAATGATAGATCTATTCAATAGGACTCTTTTGTAATTCCATTTTCAAATATAATAGGATATTTTGCAAAAGACCTAGGGCATTGGGTGGTCAGGAGAGATTCTCTATTGACTGACCCTTCCCAAGCTGTAGGCCCTGAGGAACAGGCTTTGCGAAGCTGACCAAGTGTTTCAAAGTCACAAGGGGAAACAGGTAATGCTGGTAAGTCCGACTCTTCAGCCCAAGCAAAGCCCGCTGTCCCCCTCGGAAACGGCTCCTCGAATGCTGTTACAGATCCCTGACCCAACAACTTCTCAGGATACTGCAGAGCTGAAGAAGATACTAGGAAGGAAGCCGCTAGCATGCAGGCAGTAAAAGGGGGCATCAGGTAACTATGATTGAAGTACCTGACGACGAAGACAACACCTCGTTCCGGAAATGGCTTGCCCTTGGCAGCCCAATGATTTCTCCAAAGCCACACATCGTGACACTTCCAATGCCACCCAAATCCCCGACACATGCAACAAAGACGCTCCCTAACGAGGGGGTGACCTCGCCAACGGTAGCTGTGTCCAGAGCGGTCAGTGCAAAGGTTCAAGAGGTCCCCCATCGATGGATGAAGCCCTTTGAGATAGATTGGACATTACGAGCTGTCCGCAAGGTGCACAACAACAATGCCGCTCGCACCGTCCTTTGCTTATGGATCCACAAGGATTGAATTAGAGAACTCTCGGACGAGTTGCTCCATGAACTCTGATGTTACGATTTATTCGTTTTCTTGCATCTTATCTTATCTTTGGTAGATAAGATAAGATGCTTACTCACTCACTATCTTTAGACCCACGACTCCTGGAGAGTCTTCATAAATCTTCACATCACTATCATGTCACGCTTAGTCGACGTGTATGCGACATGTACTCAATACGACACAACACGTATTGAGCACGCCTTATTCTCAGCTACTGTGTATTTGGCTTATTCACTTTCTAACATGGTAGCCTCATCTTAGTACCTTAAACGGACCTTGACTTTAGTATATAAGTAGCTTACTCAAAGCCTGTATTTCCCTAGCTTTGAGCTAAAGTTTATTTATACCAAAACACATTCCTTCCCGCTAAGAGCTCCTAAAGTGAGTCTTGGGCATCAACCATCACAAGGGCTAGATGGTGACTGTACGAACGCGATACAGCTGATCTATTCACCTTTGGTTGAAGTTCGGGTCTTACAATTAGCTCAAAGCTTCTTACAGTCTTTTCACTAGAACACTGCTTCATGGAGAACGATGACGCTCGTATTATAGCAATCGCACTAGGAATACCCAGCGCAACTCTCGTCTCCATTGCCCTCATTCTTGCTGTCAGGTTCCACTATAGGACAAGACAACTACAGCTCCGACAACAAGAAGAGGCGCACCATACCACCCCCTCAGTCATTACAGATAACTCCAATGGCATCCTGCTCGAGCAGCAGCCACCCCGACTCTTCGCACCCATACCACGGCGACCGATCCCAATCCACCAGTTCGTTGGACCAGGAGTCAACGAAATGGAGGCAAACGTTTCTGAGCAGGTTTCTCCCATCATCCCAGAGAGAAATGCTCCTACCTCTCCCGGAAGGACCCTGGCCAATGTCAACATCACCTCCGAGCATCCCGCCGCCTATTATGCCTCGCTTGTCCCTCGAACTCCCACACCTGACATGGACTCCCAAGTCACCACCCCAAGGAGGAGACGTAACGTGGGCTGCAACACACAACCCGTCGCCCCAGCCACCAATAATGACCCTGGGGCTGACAGGAACCCTGCTCCACCACCCACAGCCGGTGTTACTCCTGAGGAGTTCTGGGATAACGTCGACATCCCCTACAGTGCCTACTTCCCCGCTCCCACCTGTAACTCACCCAACCACCGTACACCTCCCCCAAGGGGCCACAGAACCCTCACGACATAGGACTACCCTGTCTGGAACCGAGAGCAGGCACTCAAGCCTGTACACGTCGAGGAACCTGTTGCTGGTCCCTCAACCCTCCAAGTTCCAAGACGTCCCACCAGGTCCCCACATAGATCCGCGAACCGACCCCCTCACGCAAGTCATTGGGAGTGACTCGCTCAACGATTCAGGGAACGACCAACACCACTGCCCGAGTTCATGCGCCTGCCAGATGAGCCCAACGAGTCAAGCACCGCCGTTGGGACACCTCCCCACCGTCCCTCTACCCCCTTCCCATGACTCACGATCGATGGAATCCCCAAGTCATCCAGCGAGCAGACACAGGAGCACTCGCCCTACTACCCCAGTGAGGATGACGCTAACTGACGCCATCAACTTTTACAATGAAACTGACAACGACCCCACAGTCCCTACTCCCACTATATTAAGGCAAGCAACATTTTTAAATATTTATAATTACTTCGCCTTCGAATTACCCTTTTCCTTGGTTTGGGGAGCTTCCCAAGCCGGGAATGATTATTTTATGAAGAAAAATAGAGGTCTCCCAGCCGATGAGATCTTACAATACGAGGCGGAGCAGAGCGCTCGCGCCTTGTGGAATGCAGTACACCTGGATGCCGTAATCGAGGAATTCCCTGATTATGAAGAAGCTGCACAAGAGATCGAGATCCAGGAGCCGATGCCAGATGAGCCCCCAGTAGCGCCTCCCCAAGTCACTAATACCTTCGCCTACGTCACCAGGCAGGCAGCCCCAGGAACATACCAACCGGGATACCAGCCATTTGCCGGTGGCGGCCATGGAGCAGGCAGAGGAGGAGGTGGTGCACAACCTGCACAACCACCTCCCACCCCACCAGTACGGGTAATGCTTCCACGCTTCCCCACCCCTCCAGCGATGCCAGACCCACCTGTACCTTGGGAGCTACAAGCCGGAGCCATCGCCCCCTACGACGACTTCAAGCCAAAAATCTTGAAAGAAGTCGACGATTTCAAGGGGGATCCTACCGACATCGCTCGCTTCTTCCTAAAATGCAAACTGCACTTGATGTGTTCAACCGACACTTCCGACACCACCCTCATAAAGTCATCTTCTGTGTCTCTCGACTTGCAGAAGACGCCAAAAAGTGGTGGCAGTTGGCTGCACAGATCATAGGAAAGACACCTGACAGAGAACAGCAATACCTGACTTACGAAGTCTTCGTGGATGAACTCAAGAAAAGATTCTGGAAGGATGCTGATGCGCAGTTAAAATACACGCAGTGGGAGAAGCTTAGGCAAGCAGACCACAAGGACAGCAACAAGTTCTTCCAGCTCTTTGAAGAGCTAGCTTACCACACTGGAGTACACAGTAATGACCAAGTCATGCTCCACCAGATCATGAAAGCCACCTGCCCAACGAGTAAAAATACTATATACTCGGCTGATGGGGATGTGCCAGTTGGCTACGAAGACTGGAAGGCTCGTCTGCTCTGGATCGACTATAACTGGTGTCTCAAGCAGGCAGAAGGAACGACAATGACACTGACCCGATCACAGAAGATGACCACGCCTGTACAGGGTGGTCAAACAAAGGTCCCTGTACCAACAATAACAACGGCCACAGGGACGACTTACGGAGGACGTGGACAGCTGATAAATGTCGACGCTGCTAAGGCAGCCTCAGTATGCTTTAGATGTGGCAAGAAAGGCCACTTCAGGAATGACTGCCCTACCGCGCCAAGAACCTGAGCCGAGGCATTGCGACACGCAAATGTCTACTGGGACGCTCAGGATAACCTCTCAACAATTGAGGAGGGAAAAGAAACTGCCACGTAGATAACGATTCAATCTACCCGGCGATCAAGGACTTAGTTTTGGCTGGTACGCCTATCACACTTCACTCATGTACTTATATATCGCCTGTAGCATCTACCACGCATTCAAATATACCTGCGACTTCGCAATCAGACCAGGAACTAAGCAAGAATCATTCACAGGAATCCACAGGAATGGGTGTGGTAGTCGTTGAGCTACCGGTTTGACATTTGGCAAGTAGCCCATTATGGGTGAAAGCGGACGGTAAGTCACCCACCATAGTGACACCCATCATACCGGCATTGCACCAGTCGAGTGGCCTTTGGAAGGCACACACAGTGACAAATGAGTGACTGGATGGGGCAGGGGTTCTGGTAGCTGAAAGGCATCCCCCTGGAAGAGCGGCTCTACGGAGTCCCTGCTGTGCAGGGAGTTTCGAGGGAATAGCTTTGGCGAAACCTCCTCTGGTAAAAGAGAACACCACACAGTTACCAAAGTGTAAATCCCACAAAGGGGCTTTGGGGAAAGCTGAGGATGACACACTCGACTCAGGATATTGGAAAGCTGAGGGCGATACACTCGACTCAGGATATAACAGGACTATGGATGACAAAGATCACAATGTCAAAGCGACGAGGGACACGGCGAGGGACTATTTGCCCTCGGTCCTGAAGATGGACAAACCGGAGTCAGGTAAGGGCCCCTGATCAGTTGCCAATGCCTATCATGATAAAGGGCGACCTGACGATGGGGGAATGCCGAATGAAACGAGGGACCTGCAACAGAACACAGGCCCAAAGGAACCAGGGGAAGGCGACCACTTGTCGACGGTGAGAAGCGTAGGCAATCATCGTCCAGTGGTGTCAGCCCAACCTGCTGTCTCTTTACGAGATGGCACCTTTGAGGAAAGCACCTCCCATTCCACGACTGACCAGAATGCCGCAGGATTGGAAGCTGCTAGCGCCCAGGCAGTACAAAGGGGGCATCAGGTAGCTACTCTGAGAGAAGTACCTGATCACAAGGACATTACCAGTTTCATGATGAACAAGAACGCTAAATTAACCCCTTTAGACTTAGAAACTGCAGTGACCTCACCGACGGTAGTTGAGCCCATATGGGTCGACGCAAAGGTTGAAGAGGCCCTGCAACTGTCCCGCACCTATACAAGCAGACAGACCTATAGAGAATGGCTCAAACCATTT
Source organism: Armillaria gallica (assembly GCA_037576215.1). Lineage (NCBI taxonomy): Eukaryota > Fungi > Basidiomycota > Agaricomycetes > Agaricales > Physalacriaceae > Armillaria > Armillaria gallica. The sequence goes on from JBANDB010000009.1 coordinate 3,205,372, forward strand.
GGAGCAGAATGGACTCTACGTGGCATAGTACAAGCACAGACGGAGTTGGAAGTGAAAGCAATCCTAAAAAACTGGATTCACAAGGCATGCACAGAGGAGGTCATTGACTCAATGATTGAAGCAATGAGGGGGATGAAGCGAATCAACGCACTTTGGTGGCTTCACGAGCTGCAAGAGCCGAAGCGACGTATCAGCATGCTAAGCGATAAAGGGAAAGACCTGGTTATCCCCATCATTCTCGGGGCACCAGGAATGCTTCCCAATATCTCTACAACCGCGTTGGTAGACAGCAGGTGCACCAGCAGCGCTATCAATCAAAAATTCGTTGAACAACACAACATCCCGACTCAACCAATGGCCGCCCCAATCCCAGTCTATAATGCTGATGGAACCAAGAACTCAGAAGGATCAATTACCCAATATGCCGAGATCGAACTAAAAATCGGGGATCATTCTGAACAAATAGATCTAGCCATAATGGATCTTGGTGATAAGGAAATCTTCCTCGGTCACAATTGGTTAGCTCAGCATAATCCGATCATCAATTGGAAGACAGGAGGATTAACGTTTGCACAGTGTGAATGCCGTAAGAACCCATTTGTGCTACCCGATGCGGATCCCAACGACAAATGGGACGAGGAACTGGAAGAGGGAGATACAATTCTTGCAATAGATTTCACACGGGCTATTCTCATACGTGCTCATCATGCCAATGGCTTAGCCACCGTGGCCAACGCAGACAAGGAGACCAAAACATTCAAGGAGATGGTCCCAGAGTGGTGTCGGGATTTCAACGATCTGTTCAACAAAGACAGTTTCGACAAACTCCCTGAACCAAAGACATGGGACCATGCCATCAAGCTTACTCCGAATGCAAGCGCCAATCTAGATTGCAAGGTCTACCCTCTAAACCGAAACGAACAGGCCGAGCTCGACAAGTTCTTAGACGAGAACCTCTCAAGTGGACGAATATGACCATCCAAGTCACCCATGGCTTCACCATTTTTCTTCATCAAAAAGAAGGATGGCAAGCTGCGACCAGTCCAGGATTATAGAAAGCTCAACGAGATGACAATTAAAAATCGTTATCTGCTCCCTCTAATCTCAGAACTAATGGACAAACTGCGGGGCGCCAAGTATTTTTCCAAGCTCGATGTTCGGTGGGGATACAACAATGTACGCATCAAAAGTGGCAATGAGTGGAAGGCGGCATTCAGAACTAATCGGGGTTGTTCGAACCCACGGTTATGTTCTTCAGACTCACCAATTCACCCACCACCTTCCAATGGATGATGAATGACATCTTTAAGGATCTCATTGCATCAGGCACTGTTACAGTGTACCTCGATGACATCCTCATCATGTCCAGGACCAAAGAGGAGCATCGCCACATCACGTGCGAGGTTCTAAGACTCCTCCGAAAGAACAAGCTCTTCCTTAAAGCAGAAAAATGTGAGTTTGAAACCCTGGAAACAGAATACCTCAGAGTCATCATCAGTGAAGGAAGCATCCGCATGGACCCAGTCAAGATCACAGGAATCGCAGAATGGCCTGTACCAATCAAGAAGGTACAGCTCCAATCGTTTTTAGGCTTTACCAACTTCTACAGGCATTTCATCAAAGGATACAGCAAAGTCATCAAGCCGATGACCCAGCTGACTGGAAACAATCCATGGAAGTGGGGGAAAGCGCAACAGGATGCCTTTGAAGAGTTGAAGAGATTACTGGCCAAGGAGGTGGTACTAGCCATACCCATGGAAGAAGGAAAATTCCGTGTAGAAGCAGACACCAGCGAAGGAGCCGTAGGAGCAGTTCTATGCCAGGAACAGGACAGCAAATGGCGCCCCATCGCATTCCTGTCCAAATCCCTCACGACTACAGAACGAAATTACAAAATTTATGACAAAGAGCTACTCGCAATAATGCTCGCACTCGACGAGTGGAGGCACTACCTAATGGGCACAGCTCAGGACTTCGAGATATGGACAGATCACCAAAATCTCCAGTATTTCCAAAAACCCCAGAAGCTAAACTGACGCCAAGTGCGTTGGGTTACTGAGCTGGCCGAGTACCATTTCACACTGCACCACAAATCAGGAACTGCGAACAAAAAGGCCGACTTACTCAGTCGCAGAGCAGATCACGAGCAAGGAAAGGAGGACAACGATGAGGTTACCATCCTCAAACCTGAGCACTTCCGGGCACTAGTCATGCCCACTATCGAAGAAACCCATTCCAAGATAAAGCAAGCCACGCTCAACCACCACTGATGGGACAAAAACATTGTGACTTCCCTTAACCACGACCGAGGACTGAAAATGAATGACAGGCTGATCTTTTACAACTCCCGCATTTACGTTCCTTCTGACCACACGTTACAAGGCGAAATAATCGCACAAGTTCACAACCACATCACAGCAGGACACCCCAGCATAGAGAAGACTAAAGAACTCATCTTACGAGAATATTGGTGGCCCAGGATGAAAAAAGACATAGAGGACTATGTCTGCAGCTGCGAAATGTGTCAACGAACCAAGTCAAGCACACAACCAAGAGCAGCACCGCTTCATCCAAACACCATCCCATCCCGACCCTGGACTCATATCTCCATCGATATGGTGACTGGTTTACCTAAGAGTAACGGTTTTGATGCAATCCTAATGATCGTCGACCGTTTCTCTAAGGAAATCATACCTGTCGCATGTACAACAGAGATGTCATTGGAAGGGTGGGCCAAAATCCTACGAGACGAAGTTTACACCAGACATGGGATGCCACAGGTTGTTATCAGCAACCGAGGCACTGTGTTTGTATCCAAGTTCATGAAAGACCTTTATGACTTGCTTCAAATCAAGGCAAACATATCCACCGCCTACCACCCACAAACTGACGGACAGACTGAGCGAGTGAATCAGGAGGTTGAAAAATACCTCTGGATTTTTGTCAATCACCGCCAGAATGACTGGGTTGAATGGCTATCCCTCGCGGCTTTCGCTCACAATAACCGCACCCACTCCGCAACAGGCAAGAGTCCCTTCGAGATTAACAACGGCTTTCATGCTGACCTTCTCCCTGGCATGAAACCCTGAGCACCCTTCAGAACACTGGCCTCAACCACATTCGTTTCACAGATACAGAAAATCCATGCTGAGGCAAAGCAAGCACTCGAGAAGGCCGCCGACCAGATGAAAGCCCAATATGACAAAAAGAAAAGACCTGCAGTTGATTACTCAGTGGGAGACAAAGTTTGGCTCGATACAACCAATCTGGCGCTTCCATGTCCAAAGAAAAAACTCACAGATAAAAAAACAGGCCCATTCCCCATCATCGCCAAAATCGGAGCTTCGGCATACAAATTAAAACTCCCAACAGGCTGGCGCATCCATCCAGTCTTCAACGAATCACTCTTAACACCCTACACGCCACCCGCATTCCCTAATCAGGAACAGCTGCCTCCACCACCACCCGTCCTTGTTGACAGGGAGGAGCACTATGAAATCGAGCATGTACTTGACCATAGAGACCAAAAGGTCTGAGGAAAGGCTGGTGAACCATGGCACTGGGTCACAGATTATTTTGTCAAATGGAAAGGGTATGGACCTGAATCAAACAGCTGGGTAAAGGAAGGAGATACGGACACAACAGAGCTTGTCGACGAGTACCTCGCCTCGAAGGTGAATCATATCAAGCATGACACAGGAGATTGGCAATCCTATATGGAACCATTCTCTGGGTGCCAAGTTTGGTATGACCAACAGCTAGACTGGGATCAATTTGGTGGCAACGACGACCCTTCGACATATTTGAAACTGCCGCTCCGAAGCAATGAAATCCCATAAAGCAACACCTGGAACGAGCCCTATAACGGGGGATAGCAACAGACCCTCACTCACAACATCTTACGACAAAAAACCATGCACTCCATTTCAAGATATATTCACTACAGCATGCGCGACAACCAGGTCTGCCTCCGGGGCATACGGATCTAGTTTACCGCTCTCGTCACCACCATATGAAAAGTCCCCGCTCCTGGACAGCGAAAAAGGCCCCTGGGACAAGCTGCAGCACATATGGCATTCTCCCAAAACCCGAGAGGTTTCCAGGGGACGGCATGATGATGAAAGTAAATGGAATGCTGATGCACTGGCAGACGCGCATAATCAGGCCTGCTCAACGAGGCATATGGGCCTAGTTTATCACTAGCATCACCACCATATGGAAAATCCTCTCCTCTTACCGATGAATTTGTTAAAGGGCTGCTGGAGCAAGCTGCAACCCATATGGCATTTCTCTGAAAACTCTTACGAGAGATCTCTGGGGATGGCATGATGATGAAACAGACGGAATGCCAATGTACTGGCAGTTGGGACACCTGCCTTAACAGGGGGTAATGTTACAATTTATTCGTTTTCTTGCATCTTATCTTATCTTTGGTAGATAAGATAAGATGCTTACTCACTCACTATCTTTAGACCCACGACTCCCGGAGAGTCTTCATAAATCTTCACATCGCTATCATGTCACGCTCGGTCAACATGTACGCGACATGTACTCAATACGACACAACACATATTGAGCACGCCTTATTCTCAGCTACTGTGTATTTGGCTTATTCACTTTCTAACATGGTAGCCTCATCTTAGTACCTTAAATGGACCTTGACTTTAGTATATAAGTAGCTTACTCAAAGCCTGTATTTCCCTAGCTTTGAGCTAAAGTTTATTTATACCGAAACACATTCCTTCCCGCTAAGAGCTCCTAAAGTGAGTCTTGGGCATCAACCATCACAAGGGCTAGATGGTGACTGTACGAACGCGATACAGCTGATCTATTCACCTTTGGTTGAAGTTCGGGTCTTACATCTGAGAACAGGGTGAGCTAGCCTGCAAACGACTCTACGAGCTCTGTGAACCTATTCAGTACATCCGCGGGGCTATCAGTGACCTGATGATCCCGGTCATGATCGAACCCTGCACAGGACGAAAGGTTCTGAGCATGAAAGCCCTGCTCGACAGCGGTTGCATGGGAAGCGCGATCAATGCGCACCTATGTACTTGAACACCAACTTGACACGAAAAAGGCTGTAGTACTGATTCTGGTCTACAATGCTGACAGAATCTGCAACCAAGGCAGGGACATCACCAAATTCATGGAACTCTGCATCACGATAGGAGATCACCGCAAGCGCATTGACCTCGCCATGACCAACCTCGGAAAGAAGGATGTCTACCTCGGTCATGACTGGCTTAAATGCCACAACCCAGCCATCAACTGGAAGACTGGTAGCATCATCTTCAGGCGCTGCCAATGCGTCAGGAACAGCGTTGAACTCCCCAACATGGACCCCGATGACCGATGGGACAAAGAACTCAAGGAAGGTGACACTATCCTTGCGTCCGAATGGAGGAGGAATTAATCATCTGCTCGATGCACCACGCCAATGACCTAGCAAGGCCAAGGCTGACAAGCCCAAGAAGACCTTCAAAGAGATGGTACCGGATCACTACCACTCTTTCTGCGACCCGTTCTCCCAAGGAAAACTTTGATGAACTACCTGAACGAAAGCCTTGGGACCATGCTATCGAACTGGTCCCCAACGCGAAGTTGACCTTGGACTGCAAGGTCTACCCCTTGAACCGAAACGAACAGGAACAGCTTGACAAGTTCCTCGATGAGAACTTGGAATTCGGATGAATCCGCCCATCCAAGTCTCCCTTCGCCTCCCCTTTTTCTTTGTCAAGAAGAAGGATGGCACATTGTGACCCATACAAGACTACCGCAAGCTCAACGAGATGACCATCAAGAACCGATATCCCTTACCACTCATCTCTGAACTCATTGACAAGCTGTGCGGTGCCAAGTACTTCACAAAACTTGACATTTGTTGGAGATACAACAATGTCTGAATCAAGGAAGGGGACGAAGAGAAAGCCACCTTCCATACGAACCGAGGGCTCTTCAAGCCAACCATCATGTTCTTCGGACTCACCAATTCACCTGCAACATTCCAATGGATGATGAACAACATTTTCAAGGACCTGATTGCTGAAGGCAAGGTTACCATCTATTTGGATGACATCCTGATCTTCTCCAGAAACCTGGGGGAGCACCGACAGATCATGAAGCACGTACTCCAGTGCCTTCGTGAAAGCAAGCTCTTCCTCAAGGCAGAGAAGTGCGAGTTCGAGGTCCTTGAGATGGAATACCTAGGGGTCATCATCAGTCAGGACTCCATCTGCATGGACCCCATTAAGATCGCTGAAATTGCAGAGTGGCTGACTCCCTGACGAAAGAAGGAACTCCAGTCGTTCCTCGGATTCACAAACTTCTATCAAAAGTTTATCAAGATGTACTCCAAGGTTGTCAAGCTGCTCACGCAGCTCATGGGCAAGGAAGAGTGGAAGTGGGGGGACACTCAAGAGAAGGCCTTCCAGGAACTAAAACGATGCATGGCTGAGGATGTCATTCTCGCCATCCTGAACAATGACAACCTGTTCTGAGTCGAGGCTGATGCCAGTGAAGGAGCAGTCGAAGCAGTCCTCAGCCAACAACAAAACGGAGTCTGGCACCCAGTGGCCTTCATGTTGAAGTTGCTCAGCGCCATGGAACGAAACTATGAGATCTATGACAAGGAGTTGCTTGTGATCATGCTTGCGCTCTCTGAATGGCACCACTATCTCATGGGTGCCACGAAAGACGTAGAAATCTGGACAGATCACCAAAACCTCCAGTACTTCTGACTTTCCCAGAAGCTGAACCGACGACAGGCCCACTGGGTCACCGAACTGGCAGAGTACCACTTCAAGCTCTTCCACAAGCCCAGTGCCCAGAACGTGAAGGTCAACTTACTTTCTCAATGAAGCAACCATGACCAAGGCACAAAGGACAATGATGACATCGTTGTTCTTCAACCCAAACACTTCCATGCCCTCATCATGCCAACGACTACAGAAGTCCACCAATGAATCGAAGAAGTGACCCGACAAGAGGAATTGTGGGATGAAGGCATCTCCATGTCCCTCAACCATGAACGAGGAATATCCCGAAAGGAAGGGATCCTATATTACGACAACCAAGTCTACATACCCTGAAAGTGTGCCCTCCACGGTGAAATCATTTCCCAGTACCATGACCACATCACCGCTGGCCATCCAGGGATCAAGAAGATGAAGGAGCTCGTGCTCCACAATTACTGGTGGCCAAAAATGAAGAAAGACGTTGAAGCCTACGTCAAAGGCTGCGAAACGTGCCAGCGCACCAAGTCGAGCACTGCCGCCAAGGCAGCACTGCTCTACCTGAACACTGTACCAGTAGGACCATGGACCCACATCTCAGTCGACATGATCACTGGACTACCTGACTTGAACAGACACAACGTGATCCTCATGATTGTTGACTGATTCTCAAAGGCCATAATCCCTGTCACCTGTAACACTGAACTGTCAGCCGAAGGGTGGGCCCAAATCCTCAGAGATCACATCTATGCATGCCATGGAATGCCCCAAGTAGTCATTTCTGACCGTGGCCTGCAATTCATCTTGAAGTTCATGAAGGAGCTATACCGAATGCTCGACATCACGTCCAATGCCTCAATGGCATTCCACCCACAGACGGATGGTCAGACTGAACGGGTTAACCAAGAGGTCGAGAAATACCTCTGCATCTTTGTTAACCACTGACAGACTGACTGGAGCGACTGGCTCCTGCTCGCTGAATTTGCCCACAACTGGATTCACAGCGCGACAGGCAAGAGCCTGTTCATGGTACTCTACAGCTGAAACCCAAGAATCATCCCCGATTCGCCATGATCATCCCCATTCTCGAATCCCACCGCCGAAGACTTTGTCAAGAACATGACTACTGTCCACGCCGAAACCCAAAAGGCACTCGAAGAAGCCACTGGAAAGATGAAAGCCCAATATGATAAGAAGAAGTGCGCTGCCCATCCGTACCAGATCGGTGACCATGTATGGCTCGACGCCACGAACCTTTATCTTCCCCAACCAAAGAAGAAGCTCGATGACAAACAAGTCGGACCCTTCTTGATTCTCAATAAAATAGGCATTAGTGTGTACAAACTCAAACTGCCGCCTCATTGGAAAATCCATCCATGCTTCAACGAGAAGCTCTTGACTCTGTACATGCCACTGGCATTCCCTAATCAGGAATTACTGCCTCCACCACCACCTGACCTCATTGAGGATGAGGAAGAATATGAAATCAAAGAAATCCTTGACTCTCGACCCCGCACGATCCACGGAAAATGAGGGCAGAAATCACAAAAAGTCATTGACTACTTCGTCAAATGGAAAGGATGGACGTGGGAGCACAACTCTTGGATCAGAGATGAGGAGATGTGAAACACTCAAGAAGTGATCAAGGAGTATGAAGGCAAAGTCAGCCATGCGTGACGAGTTGACATACCCAAAATTGTAACACCAAATGAAAACAAATGCGTCACCATGATCCTCGACTGCAAATACGAAGACAGCTCAGTCTACTATCTTGCCCAACGACAAGACAGGAAGTAGAAGTGGGTTCACAAGCCAGACCATGAACAATGGCAGTACCTAATTGAAGACTACTGGAACAGCCCACGGAGTGACTCTGCTGATGAGCCTCCAGGCTCTGTGCGCTCTGAAATCGCGGACACCACTTACAATTTATCACCTATCTCCCTTACATGGCCTTTCACTAAACCAAACATTGCAAGTCTGGCACAGGTCGAATCATATTAAATTTCCCACTCCACACGAACTTTCACTCTGATATCTATGAGTCATTGTGCCTCAAGGCACATTGATTGCCAATCCTTCCGCAGTAAATTAGACACGCATCATTATTCTGGGTCTTTGCACGTGGACAGAGCCATACGGTCATGCGGTTTAACTACACGTAGGCTATGCATAGCTATGGATTCTCAAGAGGCCATATGGATACGTCTTTACAGCTTAGAAATATAGTAGAGATTAGTGAGCCATTAACTGCAGCTGAGTAAGTAGTAAGTAAATTAGTAAACCTTCCGTAGCTTTATTAGGCTACACGAACTTTTAATAAGTATGCACAGTAGAGTAGCACATGGTATAGTGAACTACGGTTACAAATAGTTCGCTACGCTCACAAATCATGTACTGCGGTTATCAAGCCAAGGTAAAAAGTTTGCTTATTTAGCAAGTACAGTTCTGTAGTATAAAAGATAATGGCCTGTAGATAGAAAAGGTACAGTTCTCCATAGAGGATACATACACCACACATACCACCCAATACACACGAATTAAAGTTAATATCTCTATGTTCTTAAGAGATATAACACTTTGCGAAGTTTCTCCAAACTCGCTAGCTACCAAGTGTTAAATAACTTGATTCACGTCCTCTCGTCCAAAACACAAGCAAGGGTATCATATAAAGACTACCTTGTTTGTCATCCTCCTGTCATAAATCCACACACCTGAAGACTTAAGAGGGTAATCCGTAGCTAGGATTCCGAAATTTTAGTCTCTAACACCAACAGTATACTGTTCCTATAAGTTAGGGACGATACTAATCCGAGTTTCTCTAGATAAGCCAGCTCCATCTCTGCGTTTCTCTGAGAAAGTACGCAAGTATAGGAGAATATCTTCTACTGGAACCGTAGCCAGGATTCCGACACCAAATAGTTTGCACCACATCTAGGTCGCCCCCGCTCAGCATACACCTACGTTTATGCACCTTTTCCCTTCCAGGAAAGTTTGCGTACATACCTTGAGCCTCTGAACAGCCTTCAGAGAATCATAACAAAGCATAGCAACACATCGCTACACCACCACCACCAGGAAGCTACAGTCACCGCACAGAGGTGCAAGACTAGACTCGCTAGAACCTGCCTTCAGATTCTGTGCTTGGTTACACTTGCTGTTACAGGTCTTGTGTTTTCTGCCTGCAGGAGTCTTTAGGTTCATCACCGTGAACAATGAGCCTTAATGGCAGTCGGGACGCCTGCCTTGACGAGGGGGTAATGTTACAATTTTTTGTTATCTTATCTTATCTCAGCACCTCAGCAGACCAGTGCCAAATCATACGACTTCAACGTTTCCACCAGAACGCACAGCAACCTGCAAACTTCCATGCTTCCTGACACTCATTCAACAGATGGACACACATATATTTAGAACAACTTGAACAGTATATAAGTAGCATACTCAAAGCCATGTACCCTAGCTTTGAGCTAAGTTTCAATCCACGGACTTTACTCTACCTGCTCGCCAAGAATCTAAGCGTTATACTGCCTCGCTGTAGCAAACATCACAGTTCCATCGTCCTGCCCAAAGTGAGAGGCAGTGCTCGTTGGACGCCTTGTTTGTTATTCCTGAGTCTGTCCATAACAATCTGCGTATCTGTGTGTTCCAGCTATTGAAATATATTTTGCCTCAAGGGTTGTGTGGTTCACTGTGCTCTCTTGTGAAAAGCTCTGAAGAGCTAGAGAATTTGAGACTAGTTTGAAAACACTGCATGGTTGCACGTAACGTTCTAGTGAGCTCACTGAGAGAAATTGGGATACTGTCAGTGCACAAGTGGAATTAAAATCCTTGCTCCCCTCTGCACTTAAGGAGATTGTGTGTGTGTGTGTGTGTTTAGTGGGGTTGAGTTAGGTTTGGTGTGTGTTCACACTAGGCCATGCTCAGTTTCATGGGTGCCTGTCACCAGCCTTGTCATTTGGAGCCCACCACAGAGGGGAGTCTTCAATTGTGCATTGATAGTATCGTGATTTGTTTTTAACAACTCGCTACTCGGTGCGACAAAGCTATGTTAAGCTTATCAAAAATTCTGCCAAGGAGTAAATCCATTGGATGAGTTCCTAATCAGGACACCTCCAACACCAAGGGTACTACCTCACAAAGAGATTGACTATCCACATACCACCAGTACAAGGACCATCTCAGTCTAGAGAACTGAAAACTAGATCAGCGAAAGCAGCAAGAGGATTAAGTGTTCCCCCGATATACCCATATCCAGCAGTGGGACATGCAGCTAAGAAGGGTAGATCCAACGCAGACATCCAAATGCAGTGAGAACCTGTTCCTGTTCCTGTTACTCGAAGACGTTCGAGCAGTTCTGGTATTCCTGGTCCCGCAGGTACAGTCAGAGCTCCTACTATGAGCTCACAACCTAATACAAACCTGAGATATTTCATACCTCCATTCCGTGGTAATATCACCATGGTGCCCTCTATGCCTGGACCAAATGAAAAGTCCGTGCCTAGATTTGAGAGCTCTACAGATCCTGAAGAGCTAGAGAGATTCTTCTTGAGATTAGAGGAGTTGTTCAATAAAAGTGCCATAGTCACTGATATAGAAAAGAAGAAGTACACTGTTAGCTACACCGACATCAAAATGGAAAAGCAGTGGAAAGTTCTAGAGCACTACACGACTGGCACATTCACAGAGTTTAAAAAGGACGTACTGAGTAGTTATGATGGCGCCCTGGCTGGTGACCATGATACTATGCAGGAAATGAAACAACTCATGCATCGATACAGACTCTCTCCGATCCAAGAAAGATCAGATTATATGTCATTCAAACGGGAGTTCCAAGTCCTGGCAGTGGTTCTCAAGAGCAAAGGCATATGTTCAAACAGAGAGCTGGTGGATCAGTTCCTTACTCCAATGTCTGACAGTTTATACAACTCAATGAAGCTGAGGATGGAGCGATTGAACCTACCAGTGGGGAAAATGAGCAGAGATCCTGCAAATCCCTATACCTTAGAGGAAGTCATGGCCAGTGGTCTTGACATACTCCAAGGAGTGTTTTCAGCAATGGATAGAAAGCGAGACGAAGCACACGGGCTAGACACGGTCACTTCCAATACGAGAGAATTGCATGGAGTCCACTCAAGTGTGAGGAATAATGTGAATGCTGGGGAAGCTGCAGTAAAACAAGAAGATGTAGAGGCATTCTGGCCTCGATGAAAGACATATTCAAGCAGCAGGTGCAGCAGGCTCAACAGGAGCAGCAGCATAGTGGCTTTAGAAAAAGCCTTTGTCGAGCAGCAGAAGACAATTACGAGTTTCTTGCAGCAGCAGATTCAGGCGCAGCAGTATAATCCATACAATGTGCAACTGGCACCGTCTGGTTTTAGCAGTGTGCCCAGACAAATGAACACTGGAGCAAGCCTGCTAAACAGGCTGGAGTGCTGGTTCTGTGGAGAAAACGGACACATGAATGCTGATTGTCCAACAAGGATGGACTATCTTAACGCAGGGAAGATAGTCATGGTGTGAGGAAGGGTGCATCTTCCTGATGGAGGCAAATTCCCAGCGGATATAAAAGATCCCCTCCTCAAGAACCGGATCGACAAGTATTATTCGCAACAGGAGAAGAATGTGAGCCAGAATGTGTTAATCACCAAGTCTCTGACCCCTGGCCTCCTGAATGTGACCGGCTCTTTAGTGACATTGCTCCAAGAAAAACAAGATTTGAAGTGCGAACTGTATGAGCTGAGGTCACAAAATGTGAATATGGCACCAAGTCCTCGGACGAGAAGTAGAGAGTACGAACTAGATGAAGCTGGCAAGGAGCTCCCTACAGAAGAAGAAAGGAAGCAGGGTTTTTATAAATGTTCAATGAAGGCAGGCAGGAGCCAAAGTAAGACTAGTGGAGTTGCCAGGTCTGGTTCACCATCACCCCCAGAGGACGTAAACAAAAACCAAAAGAAAACAAGAGGAGAAGTGGTCAAGAAGAAGAAAGTAACGGTCCAAGAGGTTGAGAATTCAGAGGATGACAAGCAAACGATGAAAAATAAGCAAGTACGGATGGACCCTGTACCCAAGGTCATACCTATGCCGCAGGTGGTAGTTCCACATGTACCTAAGGATTTCTTTAACGTGCATGGCAAACCAACAACGGAAGGAGAGGGAGGTCCTGTGAAAAAGAAAGACATCACCAAGGGGTACACGCTGTACCATCCAGACTCAAAGGAACCTGCATATAAGATCAGGGCACCGATCCAAGAATGAGGCGATAGGGCTGAGGTCATGGAAAGGGTCATGAATACAGAGGTACCGATAACCATCGGCGAGCTCCTTCATTGTCGAAGTTACTGTTAAGGTATGGAAGCTAAGGAGCACTGAATGATCACAAGACGGGCACTAAATGGGTGCTGGATGGGCATGGAATGGTCACAAGATGATGGTAAAAGTGTTCAATTGAACAATTAAAAATGCCACATAACTACTGTATGTACATATTTATAAGCACCATCCACATGTGGAAGTGCTGGCCCAGTAGAAACCTCAACACTCCCCCTCACTGACACAGAGGACACAAGAAATGAGAATAAAAAGAATATACAAGAATATAACTCCTCCTCTTCCAGAATCATGGCCTTCAATTGGAATCCTTCTCATAGTCAGATGAATCTGCATCTTCAGGCCACCAATCATCATCAGGGATGGACAGTCAATGAGAAACCTCATCCTTGTGATCTGGTGAACTGAAAGGGTCAAAGATAGAAGGTGTGCATTGGAGGTGACGATGAGCGAGATTGGGAATTGGAATGTGAGTGAGAGCTGTGATGATTGGGATGGATGTATGGTGGACTATCATAGGCATGATTGGAGTACTCCATACACTCCTTCCCAGGACGGTCCAAAACCCAATCCTTGATCTCCTGAGGCATGTCTGCAATGCACATGGCAGCAATGTGACCAGTTCAACCACAGTGATGGCAATAGTTGTCATGTGAGAGGTCACACCACCAATAACCACGACTGTCAATTGCACCAAATGAGCCATGGGAAGTGGATGGTCAGGATGAATGACCAGACCGATCAGATGAGCCATACTCCCCCTGGAACCGAACACCACGAGCATTGCCACCACTTGCTTGGTTCCTTACAGAATGTGCAGCAAAGGCAGACTCCCCCTCTTCTTGCTTCACCTGAATGCTTGATACTTCCCCACTTTTGATGGTCACCTCGCTTGCCATCAAAGATGATTTGATGTCCTCAAGCAATAGTTCAGTAGCCCATGTGAGAAGAGCAGTGTGGGCAACATCAAAGGAGGAATCAAGGTTGCGAATGATGGTGTCTTGGATGAGGAAGTCAGAGATTTCATGATTCATGGCCTTGAGAGCAGCAGCAGCATTAACAATGGTGCGGATGTAGACATCAACAGGTTTGGTGAGATCATGGACAGCACCAAAGAGGCGGGACGCATACTCGATATGAGTAGCAAACTGACTTTGCTTGAATGCAGACTCCAGTGCAATCCAAAGAGCATGGCCAGACATGACACCATCAGTGATGTAGCGGTAGTCCTTGTCGATGTGGGAATACATGATACCAAGTGCCTCCTGGTCCTTCTCTGTCCAGAGAGCAACTTCAGCTTTCTCAGAGAGCTTGGGGATGGAGCCATCAATGATACCGAAGGTCTTGTTTGCATAGAAGACCATTCTGATGTCTTGCTTCCATTCAGTGTAGTTGGAAGCCCCCCGAAGCTTGGGGACTTGATCAAGCATAGCAGAGACACCAGATGCAACCATGGTGAGAGCAGGGATAGGAATGAATGAATGGAAATGGAATGAATGAGTGAGAAGGATGGAAAAGAGAGTTTGGGGGGTGGAACACAGATAGCAGCACAGATATATTGGATTTAGGTCAGAGGAGCATGGGGCCCATAACCTGTTAAGGTATGGAAGCTAAGGAGCACTGAATGATCACAAGACAGGTGCTAAACAGGTGCTGGATGGGCACGGAACAGTCACAAGATGATGGTAAAAATGTCCAATTGAACAATCAAAAATGCCACATAACTACTGTATGTACATATTTACGAGCACCATCCACACATGGAAGTGCCGGCCCAGTAGAAACCTCAACAGTTACAAGACGATGTGAAGAACAAGCTTACCCTGAAACGGATTGCATTTGGCAAGAAGGCAAGGGGAGGAAAGCAGCAATTTGGATACTTCATCAAGGAGAGTACCGACGAGGAAGAGGAAGGAGAAGCAAGTGAAGAAACAGAGCAAGTCTTCCCCTTCAGTGAATTAGAAACAGAAGAGGTGGAAGGGCTGCCAGAAGGAGCAATTCATATTTCAAAGCTGCCCTTCATCAGTAGTTTCATGGTGTCAACTGAGACCAGAAATGGCATGCCTGCAGGCTCACTAGTTTGGCAAGACCTGTTCTTGCAATACATGAACGAGGTGGCCGAGCACGGTGAGGAACCCAAGGCTGTATACATAGCTAAGGATTCACAAGCCATACACTCGGTGTTTCCACTCATCAATGGCATTGAGAAATTAGAGAGCTTGCATGATACTGGCTCTCAAATAGTATCAATGTCTGAGCATATCGCAGACTGACTAGGACTGATTTATGATCCTGATATAATCATTAATATGCAGTCAGCTAACAAATAAGTGGAGAAATCGTTGGGCATGGCCAAGAATGTGCTGTTCTTATTTGGTGACATTACGGTGTATCTACAAGTACACATTATACATGATCCTGCATACGACATATTGCTAGGGAGACCGTTTGATGTGTTAACTTTGAGCATGGTATATAATAACACTGATGGCAGACAAGTGATAAAAATAAAAGACCTGAACTCGCTATGGAGCACAATGGTGCCAATGTTCCTGCGTGGACAGCACTGTAGCGCAGCGAGAGGCCAAACAGGGTTTTCAGTGATCGATGATTTGATCAACAATCAAGGAGAGCTGGCCCTAATTATAGAAGAAAAATATGATGGAGACTTCTTGATTGGTGGCTATGCTCTACCGACAGGATCAAAAACGTTTAGAAGAGAAGAATTACAGGTGACCTACACAGTAGCGGGCTCACTGGTGAGGGGCGAAGACAAAAGGGCACGCGGGACATTGTCTTCATATTTTAGGGTGCTTAAAGATATCAGAGACGTTTGTGAACAATGAAGACACGTGGAGGAGTCTGACAGGATGCTGGAGGATAATCCAAGTAGATGGATTAGAACGTATTTCTACAGGGAAATTGACCTGTCATATACTCTGCCTCCAGTTGG
The DNA here is from genome assembly GCA_037576215.1 of Armillaria gallica. NCBI lineage: Eukaryota > Fungi > Basidiomycota > Agaricomycetes > Agaricales > Physalacriaceae > Armillaria > Armillaria gallica. The sequence goes on from JBANDB010000009.1 coordinate 3,221,389, forward strand.
CTCAGTCAAAGATGTGTTCGCAACAAGAAAGTACAAACCGGTGGTGCAGAAAGTGAGGCCCGTAACAGGGGGGCTGCCCTCCGAATTCAGGATCGAGCAAAATATCAAGGGAGATCCCCTAAAAGATATGCTGACCCTTAGTGAGTGGCCTCCTGACTTCACACCAACCGGGAGGTACACGGCAGAAAGGAAAGAACAGATCAATAAGGTGCATAAGGAAGAATTCCTATGGCCCGAGGAGAGAAAGCTCATGCATCATTTTATGATGGAACAGAACACAGGTTTTGCGTGGGACGATACAGAAAGGGGGGCATTCAAGGAGGAATACTTCCCACCTGTAACTATCCCAATAATAGAGCATACACCCTGGGTACAGAAAAACATACCGATTCCACCAGAAATATTTGATGAGGTCTGTAAGATCATACGCACGAAGATACAAGCTGGCATGTACAAGCCTTTGAACTCCTTGTACTGCTCATGCTGGTTCTGCGTCGTCAAGAAAGACAGCAAGAGCCTCCGACTTGTACATAGCCTGGAACCCTTAAACACTGTAACAATAAAGCACTCGGGGGTACCTCCAGCAACTGATGAGCTTGCTGAACACTTCGCTGGTAGATCCTGCAGAGCTACATTGGATTTATACGTAGGATACGATGAGAGGACATTGGATGAGAAGTCAAGAGATATGATGACGTTCCAAACACCGTTGGGGCACTATGGCTAGTAACACTGCCTATGGGATGGACCAATTCAGTACCCATCTTTCATGACGATGTAACCTACATTCTGCAAGAGAAGGTGCCACACATAACTATACCATACGTCGACAATGTGCCAGTATTCAGACCAAGAACCCGCTACAAGACAAAAGACAGGAGTTACGAGACCATCCCTGCAAATGAGGGCATACAAAGATTTGTATGGGAGCACTTCCAGAATGTAAATAGAGTCGTGCAGTGCATGAAATATGTGGGAGGCACATTCTCAGGACACAAGGCAGTGCTGTGTGCATCAGAAATCATAGTGGTCGGTCATAGATGCACCTACAATGGGAGGAAACCAGAAACTGATAGGGTAGGTGTCATCATGAGGTGGGGACCTTGCCAAGACTTAGGTGATGTCTGCTCGTTTCTAGGCACTGTTGGAGTGCATTGCATATTTATAAGGGACTATGTGAAGAAAGCGGAACCATTGACCAAGCTCACACGGCTTAAGGAACCCTTCACCTTTGAAAAAGACCAAGAGGAAGCAATGCAGAAGCTGAAAGACATGCTGCAAGACTGCCCCTTGTTAATGCCGCTGGATTATGAGATAGACTCACCCGTAATATTGGGCATAGATACCTCATATAGAGCTATAGGATTTTATATCTGTCAACTCGATCCAGATAACCCTAAGAGGAGGAGATATGTGAGGTTTGGGTTGATCATACTGAACAAGCGAGAAGCTTGCTTCTTGCAACCTAAGAGAGAGCTGTATGGATTATTCCATGCACTGCATGCTTGCAGACACTGGCTATTCGGTGTCAGGAAATTAGTGGTGGAAACGGATGTGAAATATATTGCAGGGATGCTAAGGAACCCAGACAAGGTTCCCAACGCTGCAATAAATAGATGGATCGAATTGATCCTCATGTTTCATTTCACATTAGTACACATTTCTGGTGAGCGGCACGCACCAGACAGCCTCTTGAGGTGAGACTTCCAACCTGGGGATGAAGAATATTCAAATCCGGAGGAAGGGTACGAACCTATTGACGAGGAAGTAGAAATAGTCAATGAGACAGAAGAAGAAGTCTTAGATATCGCAGACTTCAAGGAAAGAATAGATACGTGGCATGGCTATGTAACCATAGCCAGAGCAGTACACGATTTCCATGAAAAAAAGGTTATAAAAAGTGTGTTAGACACAGCCGACATTCTCACAGTTAGATATAACAAGGGAGTGTTCCTGCCAGAAGAAGCGGAATTCACAGAGTCAGCAGACTACCCTGAGGAACGGAGGAGTGGATACACAAAGATGTTGGATAGACAGCTCACTAAAGTCATACAATGGCATGCGAATCCTACTGAACATCTAGATGGCTTTACTGACAACCAGTATAGAAACTTCATTTGCTATGCAAAGAATTTCGTGGTGGATAAAGGAAAATTGTACCGACAGGATATGAAATCAGAATACAAGCTAGTAATCTATCCTGTGCGTTGCATGTACATTATGAAAACCATGCATGACCAGCTAGGCCACTGCAGGATGTATGCTACTAAGATGCTAATTAAGGAGAGGTTCTGGTGGCCAGAAATGGAGAGAGACATTGCATGGTACATCAGTACTTGCCATATATGTCAAGAATGCCAGAAGACAGTGATAGAGGCACTGCCAACGGTATCATTCACACCCTCGGTCTTTCAGGTGTTGCATACAGACACCATGCACATGCCTAAAGCCTCGAACGGGCACAAATACATTGTACATGGCCAGTGTGTGCTCACTAGTTGGATGGAAGGAAGAACACTGGCGAGTGAGACGGCTCAAGCAATCAGAGAATGGTTGTTCGAGGACATCATCTGTAGATGGGGATGCTTGTCCCTCATTGTAATGGATAATGGGAAGCCCTTCAAGGCAGCTCTCAAATACCTAGAGAAAAAGTATGGGATTAGGGGCATCTTAATATCACCTTATAATTCTCAAGCTAATGGAAGGATCGAGCAACCACATTGGGATGTCCGGCAGGCGCTCTATAAGGCATGTGGCGGGGTAGAAAACCACACCCATGGCTGTAGTAGTTAGCTTCAAGATATGGTTATAACCACAATGGCAGATGCCTATTTCATGGATAATAACCACAGACCCTTTTAGGCAATGTGCTGCTATAATGTGCATGCTTGGTCATATACTGCTAAATCCCATTCTGGCCTGTGTGAGTGTCAGAATAATATTTAGTTGATTTTCCGCACCTATGCTCACTGTATGTGTGCACAAAAATGGTTTTATGATATAAAAAATATGTTCAACCATTTTCCCAAGCTCACCCGGACCTCGCACACAAAACATTGGTTGGATTGAACAAAAGATATTTGGATGTCACGATTTTCGCACCAGGATTGAAAGAGAAAGTACAAAATGAAAATGATTACATGGGTATTCGAACCTAAAACCGCTCGAAAACAGAAGACAACTTAACACATATACCATGGACTCATATCATTATTGGTAATCTAGCTATACACATGTAGAAAACGACAGTATAGAATGTATTAAAAAATGTACGCCGTCATGCTGGGCAGCATGACGGGCGGCCGTAGTCACTGAAAATGAAGGGGGTATAGCATAGCATCGTAAGATGCGGAATTTGAGGTAGGCGGGTGACCTGGGCAGCCAAGGGGACCCTGATGTCAGGAGAGAGGGGGCAAGCAGCGGCAGGTGTCAATGTGGTCGCCAGATCGAAATTGCTGTTGCATTCGACAGGAAAACCAGTCATCCATCAATACTGAAAAGGGAGAATGTGTCGCCCTCGTCGTTGGCCGTTGGCATCTCGATCTCCAGCCTGCCCTCTCGCTCGCTCGCTCGCTCGAGCTAATTCCTGAATTCCCCAGTGGAAACGGGCACCGCCATTGGACCCCCCAGTATTGAAAACAGGTTACACGTCTGGTGGTGGTTGTACAGGCAATGGTGGGCCTGGGATAGGGCGAGGATGGGGATTGGGGGTCGTCGTTGTCGTCGGCGGTGATAGCGAGATCGGGGGAAGAATCGGACTTGAGGAACGTGTTCTCCCATGTCGAAAATGGGAGATGCACGAGAGCTGGGGTCACTGAGGGGACTGGAATGGGCGATAAGAGCCCGTGTTGGCTTTGGGTTGTGGTCGCAGCGGTGGGGCCGTCGGTGGTCATATCGTCGTCGTTGTGGTGTCGTCCGTCGCGTATATTAGAGCAGCATCCATGCCTAAGGAAGCGTTTCCGTCGCTGCTGTCGTTGGACGTCGGTACCCCGATTACCATCCCGCCCTCACCCTTGCCCCCCATTACGCATCGCAGGCCCCTCCTCTCGGTCCTCCGGCCTCGACCTGCTCTCTATCGTACCACTCCCTCATTCTCGGACTCTCCCGCATCTCCCCCCGCCGCCGCCGCCGTCGTCGTCCTGCGCGTCGTCGTCGTCGTCGTTGTCGTTCTCCATTCGATATCCAGCCCCCTGGCCGCAGGTGGGTCCCGATGTTTGATCCTGATGCGTGTCCGTGGTCATTGATATGTACGAGTCCACTGTACGTGGGCGATTGGGCCCGATGTCGATGTGGGTGGTTCTGGGTCAGTGGGTTGGTGTCGTTCGTCTTCGTGGCTTCGTCAGGCGTCAGGGGCCTTTGTTATCATCGTCGAGGGTGTTTCTAATGTCGGATGTTGCTTTGGGGGATGGAACGGTACTGCTCCTCACGAGGATTTACGCGAGGGTAGGGGGGAGGGTTATTCACGCATGCAATCCGGGACTCTGGGGGCCGCCGGATGCGCTAAAACAATCTTAAATAAATGCATTAGTATTAAAAATGGATAAATCATACCTTAAACCCATAGAAAATGGGCGATACCGACGAAAACGAGGCAAGGAAGGAAAAAGGTCCAGCACAGCCACTCGATCGTGGCGTGGTTGTACGGTCCGGGTCGATCGAGTCCACGAATGCATCGTCGGGATGCATATACCTCTCGATACATGCGCTCCGATGCCCCGGAAACCGTCGGAATGGAGTATCTTATGTAGGTATAGCACTTTTAGGGATTTATTTCTCTACTGTGAGACCTTTATCCCACTGTAAAGCCAAATTACTGTAAATACCTCACATTTTTGAGCAATTCGAATGATATATATATTGTGTGTAGTTCTACGTACCTTCAACAAGCACAGATTGAATGACATATGCAATGATCTGCCTCCTATTATCGAACCGAAGCCTCCGATCCATAGCGATCTGCCCGTATGGCCGTCGTGTTTCATTTCTTTGTGAGTGAAACTCATTAGACTAGAACACCGTGTTCCCACTTGGTGCATTTTCGTCTGACAAAAATTCATTTCCGTCAGGGCACATACATTTACGATGTTATAGCATTCAAAATATTTACTTACTACAATTTTCTTGATAGTGCACTCTAATTTGGATGTGCGCTGAGGGATATACTTACCTTCTAACAGGACTGTTGTAGATGTTTATTGTACTACCATTCACTTTTACTATTGCATAAGGTGAATGATAAAGTTGGAAGCTTAAATTATGAGAGGAAGATGAACCAATAGCAACTAACTGCTATAATTTCCATGCCTAGAAGACTTTCATGAGTGCAATTGTCGACCAGTGCAGAACGACTGGAATTGAAAGTGGCCGGCAAACTCTGGGGACATCGAAATAATGGATTTCTGCTGCGTGCATATGCAGTAAAAGGAATCATATGTAGTATAGTTGAGTCAGCACGTTGCTATATTGTAATGGTGCACGACGTACCGGCTGCTATCCCAAATTTAAGCCCGCTTTCAAAAAATTACAAGGCTACCAATTTGGGAATGCTATATTCCCATGGTAACTGCATCCAGGCGCGCGCCGACGCATCCAACTCAAATACATCCTGGGTAGGTGCGGAAGTGGTGTGAATATCGCATAGATTATTTTTTGAGCCTGTACAAATTTTTTTTGGAGGCAGACAATAAGCAGGAGGGCAGGAAATTCATTATTGCCCGAGCCAGTGGCCAATCTATCTATTTATGGGGTGGCTGTGTTTTCAAGAAATGTTCCAACATACTGTCCGAACTGGCAAATGACAAAGTATTGACAGGAATAGAATTTGCACAAAAAAGGAGAAATTTCATGCTGAATATCCAAAAAAAATTTCCCCCAATTTCAAAAAATTTCTAGTTGAGGCCGGATTGGGCTCTGAGGTTATAACTATGATTTTCAGCAAACAGCTTTGTGGTTATATCCAGGACATTGAGGCTCAGATATACAGCCAGGCCTGAAAACCAGTGGCATCACTACTTCATCCTCATAATGTGGGCTGACTGCATTACCATACGAAAAAGGATGGGATGTTCTCCATTCTTTGCTGTAACAGGGGCACATCCGGTCCTACCATTAGATGTACTAGAGGCGACTTGGCTAGTGGAGTACCCTGGCAGAATCCTAGAAGACTGGGAGCTCTGTGGACTAAGGGCCATAGCGCTACAGAAACATGCAGACAAAGTAGAAGAAATGCACCAGAACATGGATGCAGCGAAGAGAGAAAGAACATTGCAGTACGCAAAGATGAATGCTAACAAGATCAAAGAATTCAAGTTTAAGTGCAGCAATCTGGTCTTGATGCAAAACAGTCAGATTGAGAGCTCACTAAACACGAAAATGAAACCACGATACTTGGGGCCCCTGGTGGTTGTGCATCACACCAAGGCCAGCAATTACATCTTAGCCGAGATAGATGGAGCTGTAATTCATTCTAAGATAGCCGCGTTTAGGGTAGTACCATATCTAGCCTGAAAATCCATAGATTTGGAAGGGCAGGTACTTGAACTCATGGATATGTCACATGTGGAGTTACAGAAACTTATGGACTCCCCAGAGCCTAAAGATAAAGTACCAGATAACTTCACAGAGGATTATTCAGAGACAGAGAACCTTAAAGTGTCGAAAGATATTAACTTAGACAATTAAACTCAGAGAGCTCGCATCAGAGAAAGCACAAGACACCCTGAGGGTGGTGTATTACAGTGTGTAAAGACAGTGCGAAGCTATTACTAACTAATGGCAGTGAAGGAAAACTAGCTAAACAGCACAAGATGAAAACTACTGGATGATGAGATAGGCCCTGGAGACTCCCGGAATGCTACTCTTAAAGTAAGCTAAGAGAGAATAACAGTAAGGGAGCAGATAGTCAACATCAGTAGCAGATAACTGGAAAGAGATGTGATGAGATGAGGAAACCGAGTTACTGTGACCATTATCAACAAGGGAACTGGAGATATCAACGACGATGGGGCCGGGGCCTAGAAACATGAAGGCTCCAGGATAATTGGGGTCAGAGCAGAGGCACTGTGCCTGGGATCTGCAGAAGTGGCACCATCAGGTGAGCCAGCTTCAGTACCGGAAGCAGATAGAGCCTCTTGGATTCCAGAGAGCTTGCTGAGAAGGAACATGCACTGTCTCTCTGCAGCAAAAATGATATGATGGAGCATAACGAGGTTGCCCAGGACAGCACTCTGAGCTGGGCCAAGAACTCAGGCGACTTGATGCGAAGACCGTCCAGGGATGCCCCTTGTGGAGACAAGCAAAGCGCCTCGCTAAGGGCAGCATTTCCACTCTCCCTGGAAACTAAAGGGGAAAGTGAGAAAAGAGATAGACAAAAAGAAAGAAAAGACACACCGGTGCTGACCAGACCAAGATCAGAGGCCACCCATCTATCGGATCCACCGTGAGGACGAGAAGAATAGAACTCATGGGCTGAAGAATACAGGAAGGCATGATGAGACCACTTGGCGTCACGATCGGCATCCTGGTGATGGCGCTTGACAGGAGAAGACTAGGAAACTGAGAGTTAGCGTGATAAGCTAGCAAGCTCGCAAGAAGAAAGAATGTACAGCACCAGCAGCGGTGCAATCTAGAAGAGAATGGTCATTCCCTCTGCAATGGAAACAGGCAGAGGGCTCGTCCTAAAGCGAGGAGCTTTTAGTGTGGGGGATATCTTGAGGAAAGACAAGATATCTCACCTTGGAAGACTCCTTACGCTTCTCACCGATGACAGCATCACCAGACTTGCCTTTAAAAGGCTTGGTAGCCTTGGGAGGAGCTGGTTTGGAGTTGTCATCGTCAATGGACATCTTGAGGATACCATCAGTTAGCATGCGGAACAGAGACATTTGAGGAATCTAAGAAAGAGCATACTTTAATGGACTGGACTCAGAATCAGAATGGTCAGCTACCTTGTCAGGCTCCCCATTGGTGGATTTGGAACCAGAATCAACGATGGCAGGAGACCTCTTGAGGGCACGAGCTTTGCCTTTGCTATGAGTAACTGGAGTCTAGAAGAAACCAGATAAGTACGAGAGAGGAAAAAGAAAAAAAGAAATACCTCACAATGAGGACCGGTAGGAGCAGAAGCAGGAGGACCCAACTCGACTACATGCCATTCGGACTGGACCCAGCCAGTGATGGTTTTCAGAACCTTGTGAATTGGCTGTTTCGAGGCATTGGTGTGAAATTTCTTCTCAACAGTGCTGCGAGCCTTGAAGATGATCTCCTTGAACTCTTTGTCCTTAAGGAGCTCGTCCTTGTGGGCCTCGAGATACTTCTACAAGATGAAGTCAGCATCACTACGAAAGATAGCAAGCTCAATAAAAAGGCCTACTGTATACTCATGGAGCTGAGCCATATTATCAGATGCAGTAGCGCTGAGGTTCTGGCAAAGCTGCATGATAACAGCCTTGACAGCAACAAAAGGCATAACGGGAGCAGCAGGAGAAGACATTTTTGGAAAGGTTCTGGACAAAAAGCAAGCTAGAACGCAAGTAAAATAGAGATACTGAGTGGTGGATGGAGCATACCAGCGAGCTCACTCAGCTTTTATACTAGAAGCACAGCAACTACAGCTAAATAAGTATATTGAACCAAGACCATTCATGAGCTAGAAGAAAAATAAATTTCTGACAAGTACGCACCCACGGATGTTAAAAATAACAGCAGATGCAACTAAGTCAGAAATTAATTTGAAATTCAAGAGAAATTTAGTGATGGGTGGTGTTGATGACTGGGGACAGTCAATTCTTTTTAGTGTGGGAGATATAGTAGGTATATGCAAGTATACCTTCATACCTTTTAACATTTAAAGTGGAAAATTAGGAAATAAATTTTGATTCTACAAATACCACACAGAGGAGACTGATCAGACCAAGTCAGGGTCGCTTAGCAATGACAGCAATTTAGAGAAGATGACACCTGATGCTGAAGAACTAGAATAAAAATGGAGACAAGTGGCGAACAGACTGGTATGGAGCACAGAAAAAGCCTGCCAGGACCCTGCAGACTAAGTACAAGGAAGACTAGCAATGGAGACCAGAGAAGAGTGTGAACTAAAGTAGGGAGCATGCATTACAAAGGAGATAATGTGTGACTAATGCTGATCAGGGTCTGCAGAGATTGACAGCGAGACCCTAGATTTGATAACATTGGCAGACTTAGATGCGATCATATGAAGAGAGAGCAAGAAGACATGATAATATTGGATAGGGGCCCATAAGGGGCCCCGGGGATACAACAAGGCCAAGAAAATGCATTGGAAAAATAAGAGAAAAGGTGGACGAAAAGAGCCAGCGAGCTGAAAACTACCAAGAAAGATGTATATACATGTATCTACTCAGAAGCTCCAGCTTTGCCCTCATTGTCATCACCTTGAACACCAGAAGGACCAGCAGCCGACTCATCCTCACCCTCATCCCACATCAAAGCATCGTTGTCAGAAGGCACATACTCAGAACCCTCAGGAAGATCAAGAGAGAGGCCAAGGGAGCGCTGGAGACTGTCATTGACAATGAAGCTGTGAACCTCACAGTAGGCATGGGATAGGTCTTCAATGAGCTTGTTACCACCCTCAGCACTGGCGAACTGATCCAGACTCTCAGCGATATTGTGAACAACATGGTCATGAGCACGAAGACAACCCCAATAAAGGTAGTTGATGTGCTCCAGCTCACGGTTGATACTGCAGAGCTGCATGATGTTGCGATGAAGAGCTGGAGAAAAGCTAATGAACAAAAGACATAGAAAAGAGAAAGCAGTAGGAAAGACTCACCAGGAATGTTATATCGTGTGAAAGTCATGAGACGCGAGGTAATCTCATGCATCTCACAGGCAGTATAGCGAGCAGAGCAGCCTCCATGATGCCCCTCCCGACACTGGTTGCAGTCGGCATCTGGGAACCAGTTGTTCCAGGTACAGTCTGCTTGATGGTGTGTGCAAGGAAGGCAAGTCTTCTCATAATGCTGGAAAAATGAATTAGAAAAAAGAGAAAAACAGCGAGCTCACATCAGAAGCATGTGCGTAGTAGGCATAGCGTGAAGAATGAGCACCGTAAGTGCCATTCTTGTGGCCGTAACAGACAGCACTGGGGAAAAGTCAGAAAAACAAATAAAAGGAGAAAAGAAAAGAGCTCACTCAAAGAATTCATCAGGTGCAGTAACTAAGTCCTTGAAGCGGTAGTTCTCCAATTCAGTGCGGCTGTTGTGCCTGTCAATAGGGATACCCTCTTGACTAGGGACTTGGGCCTGGGTGAGCTTGGCAGCCAGATATTGCTGCTTGGGGTGACTAAGGAACATCCGATTAGAATCTTGAGGAGCATCAGAGACAGCAGATTTAGTAGTCTTGCAAGAGGACTTCTTCTTAGAGGCCTTCTTGGGAGAAAACCAAGGCTTCTTGATGGTAGGACAAATGGCATCAGAGGCTTCAGCGTCGCTGGGGATGTCAGCGGCTGGGGGAGTGGTAACTCTAGCACAAGTTGGCCTGGAGAGGCCAGGCTCAGAAGGAACAGTCTTCAAGAGAGCACGCTTCCTCTTCAGCACCTTTTTGGGAAGAGAAGGGGGCTCCTCACGAGCAGGGGGAGTGATGACATTGGCAGAGGTAGCAGTGACAGGGGGAGGAGAGGGTTCAGGACTGAGAACAACAGCCTTGCCCTTGCCTTTGGATTTCTTCCTCTTCCTCTTCTCACGCTACTGAACTTCATCGCCATGGTTGGAAGGCGACGCTTTGGGCAAAGGAGAGCACATGGCTAAAGAACAAGAATGGAGCAGAGTGCCAGTCACCAGGTGATAAACCCTGGGAGGTGAAGGTGGTGCATCCACATCCATAGAGTCGCCAGGAGGAGAGAGCTCCTCAACAATAGTAGACAGTTGCTCCTCCTCTGGAAGAGGAGGTGGCAGCATCGTTGGAGCAGCAGGCTCCTCACGCATGGGCGACAATGTTCAGACACCAGCAAAGTCACCTTGTCCCAAAATGGGAAGCAAGGGAGGTGCTGGACAACGTTGTAGAAGAGGATTGGGTCGCCGACACATGGAATGCAAGGAAGAACCGGGAATGTCAAACTAGAAAAAGGAGCGGTTAGACACAAGAAGAGGAGAAAAGTAGAGAAAACATACTTTATCCAAAGGATGCCCGGTAGTACCTGATGGAAGAGGCTGAGAACAGAGAACCTCAATAAATAGAAAGTGGTTAAGAAAAGAAATGGTGACTTACATCAAGGGGCATAGCCTTGGAAGGAGGAGCTGAAAGAGGGTCAAAGACCAGAGTTAGCAAGCTCGCTAACTCTGACAGTGGAGGAACACTGACTGGTGATATTATTAGTGGCAGGTGCAGTCGCACCAGTGGAACTAAAGAAAACAAGCAAGTTAGTCAGAAGAAAAGGAGGAAAAACGTAGTGGCTTACTCTGATCCACGAAGACCGACACTGGAGCCAGGAGTAAGCAGAGCTTGGTGCAGATCCTGGATAGAGCTAGCCATATCCTGAAGGCTGTGACTAAGGGAGGCACTCTGTGAAGCCAGCGTAGTGCGCTGTGAAAGAGTAATGGGAGTCGTCCCAGTCGGACAATGATACAAGCCGAGAGGCTTGACAGGAGAAAACAAGCTCCACAAAGGGGGAGCCTGACAACCAGCAAGCAGACTTGGGGGTGAAACCGGTGAAGACAATACGGTGCCCAGAGAGTGAACATGCAGGAAGTTGCATGGAGAAGGAGAGACTCCAGGCAAATTCACAACTGGAGGCACCAAGGAGATGGGAGTCCGCTGAGGGTGCGTATTACGAGGAGGAACAGGCAGAGCTGGAGTGGCAGACGAAGTTGCTTGAGGACAAGCCAGGGTGGAGAGAGACTCCTTTTTGGGAGGACTCTCGAAGACGATGACCTCCTCATCTTCAGCAGCATTGGGGAGCAGAGTAGGAAACTGGTCGAAGACATGACCAGGGAAATCCTCGTTGTTGGTGACCAAACCTAGCCAGAGCAGAGCTCCCTCAGGAACAGCACGCTAAAGGAGGTATGACTCCAGAGGTACCGGTGGGTCATCCATGTTAAAGCCGTCTTCCCCAGGGAACGGCGCATTGGGAGAAAGATGGGTCAGCACCTGTAGCCACACGAAGGAGAGGTCAGAAAAGGAATAAAGAGAAAAGGGGGTAGCGAGCTCACATGAGAAGGGTGCGCCTCAGGTGTCATATGGGCGACGGTGCGATGCCAGTCGCTGATATGAAACTGGCGAGGCAAAGTGTTGTGAATACGCATCACCCAATTATGGATGGCCGCACCGATGTGCGAATCAATCAGAGCCTCATGCTCAAGGGCGGCAATGTGGGGCGACTGTAAATTAGCAGGGTGTTAACCAGTGACGAGAAGAAATGAGAAGAGAAATACGCACTAAGTGATTGTAGACCTGCTTCAACAGGTCAGCAACTTCTTCACCAGTGTACTCATCCTTGTTGCGCCAATAAGGCAAGATAAGGTCTATGACAGCACAATAAGGCTGGTAATACACCACGGGATCGAACTGCACAAAGTATTTGTACTTTGGCATTTCGTCATCCTTAGGAGCAGGCATCAGTGTTTTGATGGGCGGCACAAGGGGAGATGACATTGCGGAGAGCACAGAGACAGTGGGACAGTAGTCAAAATGAGAATCCATGTGAAACACACATTTAGCACAAGGAGGGTGAGTAAGAGGAAAGCAGCAGTGTGAAGAAACAGAGAGCTCACTGAAATGTGGGCGAAAAGAAAGAAAGGTGGCAAAAAATTCTCTAAGTCACCAACATATAAATGTTATGGGACTTCCAGAAAGAAACATGCTACGAGAAAAGAAGCGCATGTGAGAATTTCTGATAACATTGATGTATCAGGAACATACCGTCGTGGAACTTCTGGGAAATTGATAAGAAAAGAAGCGATTGCACTCCCATGAAGTGACTGAAGACAGTCAGCACTTTAGTGAGGGGGATATGTCATGCCCGCAGCGTGTCTAAGGGTGTAATTTTGCAAAATGTCATACCTTACACTTTAGCAATGCAGAGGCATAGCGAGCGGGCTGACAGTGCAAGTGGCATGCGAAGAAGCAAGGTCACTGAGGTAGAGAGCTCTATAACAGAAAAAGAAGCAATGGAATTAAAACATAAGGACTTTGTCATTGCACTGTACCTTATGGGCATGCACAGCAACAAGGCCAAAGGGTGAGCTAGATTGCCAAACCACCTGTTTGCAATAGAGGACTCAGCTGGAGTGGGATGCACTTGTACATGGGCCAAGGCTAATTTAGATAACGATGTGTCTGTAATCTATGATGTGTGGTCCCTGGAGATCCAGAAAAACGATATCACGTGTGGGGTAATCAAGAGAACCCTGGGCATGGCCTAGAAACAGGCTTCAGCCGATGGAAGTAGTGAGCGGACTGGAAAGCCAAGGCATTTCTTGGTTACCAAGTCTAGAACATGATGCTGTCACCTTCGGAGCAGACCTGAAAGCTGAATACGAAGTGTGATCGGTGATCGGGGATTAAGCAGCTATTGAGTGCATGCTCACGAGCTACTCTGCTGCTAGGGTGAGCGACGTTGACACCACTTAGCTCTTTGAGGATACTAAAAAGAGGAACAAGTGGCACGCTGCCTAGAGCGCTGGGCCAACTTGGATGAGGGATACCTGGCCAAAAAAGAAGTAAATTACTAAAAATCTGTTTGTAACAATCAATCTCCTGTAGTATAAGTAGAGTAGATTTTCATATATTAAAAGCAAGCTACCTACCCCCCACATAACGTAATAAAGTTTCAGTTTGGATCTGGACTTGTCATGCCACGTAAGAGTTAGTGACTTCAAGCCTCAGCTACAACATAAGTTTGGCGAGCTCACAGAGAAATTGAATAAGAGAGAAATTTTGGACACAAACTTCGGTTTACTTGAGATAAGAAAGAGATTCGGAAGCAGTGACACTGCGCCTGTCTCAAGAGGTTTACTTGGTTACATCTGAGAGAGAGCTCTGTTCCTTTTCTGGTTCAGTGTAAGAAAGAGAAGTTGTATTGTGCCGGCCTCTGTGTAGGTCAAGAAGTAGTTGCAAGGGAATCAGCCAGCTTGAGCTGTTCTAGCAGTTGCACGAGGTGTGACAGGTGTGCACAGTTGGACCTTGCAGCACCATTGTTAGGGTGAGTGCACTGTGTGTGAGGACTTGCAGGGACAGTTCTGAGAGTAATTAAGACTTGAGTGGGAGTGCCGAGGGCCTCCATCGTGATGAGTTTGGAAGTCAGGTTTAGCCACTAAGAGAAAGGTGGTGTCGTGCGCAGATTAGATCTTGCAGTGGGTCATACTTAGCGAGCTCACTGATTGGACTTGGTTGTTTTGTGGATCTGCATATCCGTGTGTTTTGTCAGTTGAAATATCTTTTGCCTCAAGGGTTGCATGGTTCACCGTGCTCTCTTGTAAAAAGCTCTGAAGAGATAGAGAATTGGAGAATAGCTTGAAAATACTACGTTGTTGTGTGTATTGTTCTAATGAGCTCACTGAGAGAAATTGAGATACTGTCAGCGTGCAAGTAGAGTTAAAATCCTTGCTCCCCTCCGCACTTAAGGAGATTGTGTGTGTGTGTGTTTTGTGGGATTGAGTAGGTTTTGTGTGTGTTCATGCTAGGCCATGCTCAGTTTCATGGGTGCCCATCACCAGCCTCGTCACCGTTTAGCTCAAGCAAGGAGCCATCAGTGTAGAATAGTAGATGGGTGTCGTCAAAGGTGAACCTTCTTATGTAAGCTTGGTGTCTTTTTGCTGCATCCTCTTTTGATTCACCGCTCACTGGCAGTGATGTTTGGAACTGTTTCCCAAATTCTGTCAATGATTTCTCCCATGGTGCGATCGGGAAGAGTGAAATTCTCTCATCCTCTGGTGACACTATTGCCGCTAAATCTCCTAGAAAGGTCCTCCTTGTCAGCCTTTGCTTGTTTCATCGGCACCTGACTGGTATATCAGGCTGGATTGGTGGGTGTGCTCTTGGCATTGCCCCCTCTCTCCATTCGTTGTCTGCCAGTTGTTGTATTATCGGGCTTGTTTTGCTAAACTTGCATATCTGTACTGCGAACCAGTCTCGTTTGTGGTCCAGAAGGTGTTTTATGGGTGGTATAGATGCTTTGATCTCTAGCGCCACAATCGGTGTTGTCCTGAACACCACACACATTAGGCGTAATGCTCAATTCTGTACTCATGTAAGCATCTTGATGTGAGCCGCTTGTCGTCTTCCTTTCCACCATATGGCTGCTCCATATGTCAACACTGGAAGTACGCACGACATATATATGTGTCGCATGTGATTCTGGCTGAGTCCTCGCATGGTATTTGTGAGCATACCCATCCCATTTACCACTGACTCTGCCCTAGCCACCATCTCTTTGACATGGGAGCAGAAAGTGAGCTTTGCATCGAAGAAAAATCCCAGCCATCATGTTGATAGCTTGGGAGCGATTGTGATTTCTAACCCGGCAGTTTTGCCTGGTAGAATGATTGCTGGGAAGGGTGTAATACCCTTCTGGGAGACAAAATGGCATAGTTCTCTCTTGTCACAGTCTAGAAAAAGACTGATTGACTTTAGGAGGTTAGCGGTGCTGTGGTACTCAGCTTTTAAAACTGCGACATTAGTCTCGAGACTTTTGGAGCTGACCCATATGTTGCCGTCATCGGTTTTGTGTGCCATTCAGGATTCCTCACAAACCATACAGCATCTGGCTTCAGTGGTGGTTCACTTGGAGGTATCTCTGGTGGAGTATAGCACTCCAGAAGTTCTGCCAAGTAGAATGCTGATAGTATTGGTGACACTGGTGATCCCTGCAATATTCCATTCATCACCGGTTTCATCTGCCCTTGTTTTCCATCCAGGCACACTGCTGCCTGTCTCTGCATGAGGAAAGAGGCTACTCATTTCACTGTTGGTAGTGGTATGTGTTTGCACCGTAGTTCTCTCAGTAGTCTCACATAGTTGATGAAATCAAAGTATCCTGTGATATCAAACATCAGTGATGAAGTGACTAGCCCTCTCACTCGTGCTGCTTCAATGTCATGTACAAATGTCGCTGCCGCATCTATTGTTGATCGTCCCACAAGGCCACCAAATTGAGTCGGTGGCACCAGATTCTGTGTCTCAGCCCAGAATGCAAGCCTGTTAGCTTGTATCCACTCAAGTACCTTTCCCAGACATTCCAGTAGCTGGATAAGTTGCCATGCCCTAGGCATTCCATAGTCCTTCTTTCCTGGTTTCCATAAGGCAAAGGCAATTGCCATCTTCCAAGGTGTTGGGTGGTATCCTATTGCAGCGCATAGGTGGATGAGTGCTACAATGAAATTCTCGCATACATCCCATGCCCATTGTAGAAGTTGGTAGTTGATCTGTGATGCCCCAGGGGTAGATTTCATCGAACCAGCAAATAATGCAGCATGTACCTCTTCCTGGAGATATTGTGATATGCTATGTCTCCAGGGTTCCCAGTTTCCAGCTCTGGTTCCTCACTATCTGGCAGCTCCGGAGGTGGTTGAAACAACTCATCTCGGATTGCATTGCATTTGTCCTCATGTGTCACTGCTGGTGTCTCTCCTTTGCCTCGTTTGATTGCAGGTGATCCGTAGTTTTGTTTCATTTTGTACTATTTGCTGAAGCTCCATATCTTGTCTGTTGTTGCCTCTGCAAGTGTCTCGTCTAGCCACTTCTTCTTTGCTCATTGACACAAGTGTTTGAAGAAGTTCTGTGCCTTCTTGATCTCCCTTGCCAGTTCTAGACTGATACGGCCATGTTCTGCTTTGTGGGATTGTTGATCCTCTCGCAGTTCCTTCACCTTCCTGTATGCACTCTTTATCTCAGGACCCCACCATGCACAGGCATGTTTGCTTGGCTTCCTTTTTGGTACAACGCTCTCTGTAGACTCCTGGATTAGTGTGTGAAATTGTGTGACAATCTCATCAAGCCACCGCTGGTCCATGGACTCGGGTATAGCTTGTTCCACCTCTTGCATGCTGTCCCTGAATCCTCCTACTTTTATCTTAAAGTCCTCTACCCACTCTCCAGCATCGGCCTCCTTGAAGTTATACTGGATCCCAAGGGCATTGTTGACAACTTCAACATTCTGGTCCATCCTTCAAAATATTGCACTATAGTCTGATGTGTACAATGAGTCTGGATCAACTCTCCAGTCCACCAGGAGATTTCCTGCAACTGCTGCCGCATTAGCAAATGTCAGGTCTATGACCGACTCAGCACCATTATTGCTTCTTGAGAAGAATGTGGGTACTCTCTTTGCATTCATCATTAATAAACCTCTCTCTACCATCCACTCTATAAGTTGCTCTGCCCACGGGCTTTCTCACTGGCCTTCCAATGCCCAGAGAGCGTGGTGCGTGTTGTAGTCATCTGTTATCATCATCGGCATGTCCAGGTCAAGGGCTAGCCTCTGAACCCTGTCCAGTGCTGTTTTTCCAAGATCATCCCTGTCTGTTGGGTTGTTGTACAGATGGACCAGCCATAGTTTTGTTTCTCCTTGTTGTACATCGAGGACCTGTATGTATGGGTCTGTTGCAATATCTGATCATAGTGTCACTGTGAGGTCTGTCTGTTTCCATACAAAAGTTATCACTCAGGGTCGTTCTTCCTCAGCACCAGCTGGTAGGATAGTCTGCCACTCCCATGCATTCATGCTTGCTGAGATCCACTTCCCATGTGGTGTCCTCCACCACCATGGCTCCTGGAAAAGAAACACATCAACTGAGTTACATAGGTCTGTGAACACTGCTCACATAATTAAGGATGACCGTGAGCAGTTCAACTGCATGAAGTTCACAGGTTTTGCTCACATTGTTGATTGTGGTTGGGTTGTACCACTCATTGGCTATGGCCTGGTTGTCCTGAGTCGCATAGATTCTCTATGACCTTTGCCAGTGAGTTTCCATTTCGGTTTTGCCAGATATGTGTGAGTTGTTCAGTCTGTATCTGTGGAAAAACAACTTGGAGTGTAGTGATGGCTTTTTCGGATAATAAATCATCCACATACCTTCTGCCAGAGGTGGGTGGGTCAGCTTTTGACTTGGTCCCAGCCTCTGTAGCAGGGTTTGTCTGCTTTTTCCCTTTTCACTTGCGCATAACTTTCTGCCAGCCCCCATTTGTAGTTCCAATGTTTCCTACTAGATGTGATGGCCTAGGGTCTCTATGATCCCCCAGTCGACAAATTTGTACTGGGCATGTGCGATCATTTGCTGTGTGGTTTGCGTGTTCTCCATCTTTGCAGTTAGCACACCTCCTATGTGTGCATGTTGGTGCTGTCTCTCCTTTTTCTGCTGCCTCTGCTCTTGTCTGTATGCACTGTGAGCACCTCTCTGCATGGTCATTCTCGTGGTGTTCTTCTGCACATAATCAGCACTTGGCTACTGCTTTGCACACTGCTTTTCAGTGGAAGCTCTGGCATCCCTCACATTGAATCACCAGAGGTTTATCTGTAAATTCCTTCATGATACATAACACCCAGTATAACGATATGTTCTGCCTCTCCTCGGTCATGTATCTTGCATCCTCTTCTTTCTTGAATGATACCACCACTGACGATGCATATTTCATTTCCTCCAACAGTACCCAATGGAATGCCCTGATAGTCCTTCCACGAAGGTCAGGGTTCTTTGCCATAAGTTCTTGCCTAACTTCTTCAGCTGATTGTATTCCATCGCCATCTGGCCCATTGACTATTCCAGTCCTGACTCCGCAGATGTGTACTGAGAACAACTTTTCATCTGGGTATGCTTCAACTGTCTCACATCCTGGGAACACAACATGCTTGAATATGTTGGCATATGGTTCTAAATCTGTCACTGATGAGCCTAGACTTCCATGGCAACAGCAACACCCAAAACTCGGGGAGAGCTTAGGCAATGAATGTAGCAACACAGCAATCAAGGCAATGTGTGTGCGAGTGGTTCAGTGCACCTCCGTGCAGTCAATTCCTCAATAACACAAGATACACTGCAACTTTTCAGTCAGCAAAGTAGTACTCTTGGTCAAGGAGTACTAATAGACATTGGCTGTAAGCCGGGATGGATCTCGATAAACGAGATGAGATGGAATCTGGTATGACTTGAATACCAAAAAACCATGATAGAAACTGTGAAAATGGTCTAGAAACCATGAAAATGGGTCTAGAGATCATAGCAATGGTCTAGAAAACATGGGGAGAGACTGTAAAACATGGGGAAGGACTAGAAATCATGGCAATGGACTAGAAGATGTCAAAATAGCCTAATAAATGTGGCTTGGGGTGTACCTAATATTGTGAGTCAAAACAATAGCAATAAATGTACGGGGACTGCAAGAAACTAGTAGAAAACATAGCAACTGAGGTGCTGAGTGGGGCACTGCGGCAATAGATGCACAGCAACTCTGAACAATGATAAAGATGAGGGTGATCCTATGGAGCTGAACTGGGCCTACACAGAGGCAATACTGAACTGGGCAAAACGATGGCAATGTAGAAGGTGAAAGCGATGAAACAATCCTATGTGGTGAAAGTGAAGCGATGTTGTGGCATTAAAAGACAAAAGCAAGTTATTGACACAAGATTTCGTGTATTGGTGCAACCAACAATGTTTAAAGAGTAAAGCAAGCAGTGAGGAATAACTTGGAGTGACTGTAGCTGACTGGTAATGCTGTAGCCTCATCAACTCGGTAAGAACTAGCTCTAAAAATGCGGTTTCTACCTAGTTTTTATACTACAAGTATAATTTTATAAATAGAATATTCTTCAGAGCCTTAGTAAGGCTGTAAGTCCTTGGCTTTTGTAATAGCTGTAGTAAACATATGGTATCTGTGGTTCTAAAGTAACAGCAAGT
This sequence comes from Armillaria gallica, assembly GCA_037576215.1. Classification (NCBI taxonomy): domain Eukaryota; kingdom Fungi; phylum Basidiomycota; class Agaricomycetes; order Agaricales; family Physalacriaceae; genus Armillaria; species Armillaria gallica. The sequence continues at coordinate 3,241,263 of JBANDB010000009.1, forward strand.
CCTTGATGTTGCCATGTATGAATGCAAACTGTGTGGTTTTATTGAGCAATGAGCGGATCATGAGGTGCTGTGTAGCTGCGGATTATTGAGCTGCAGTTGCCATGCTGAGGTGTATGCGTGGGACAACAATAATTCAAAGTCTTGGCACTGTAACAGCCTTAGTAAATGCGGTCTATAGTTGCCGTAGCTGTAATTATCGTAGCTGGGAGGGTACTCACATCAATCATGTCATTTCATTAAATGATTGATGGGCACATCAACCAGATGCTTCTGAGTGATGTAGCAACCCCGTTTTAGGATGATTATCGATCAAAGGTGCCTTGCCATGATGGGATATGGTAATTGTGATGTGAGGCGAGCTGGGAAGGATAACAGAGTGCATGAGGAGTGGATGTCACAGTTTTAGGACTGTATCTGAATGTTTGTGGCATATACTGTGAAAGTCCATGGTATTATCGAGAGTTGGCAGTGTTATGGAGTGTGTGAGGGTTATAATGGTGTTGTTTCAAAGGTATTGGGTGATGGATGGCTAAATCCGCGAATTCTGAGCATACAGAGCCTGGAGGCTCATCATCGCTTGCTGGTCACTTCATAGGTTAAGTATGCAGCTGTTGTTTGCATTGAATCACACATGAACAACCACAAATGCCTTCATCTCATTGTGCCTGGCAAGCTCTTCATCCACCCTGATGGTGACTGTCTCCAGTCATGGCCTCTCATAGTCTATCAGCAACTCAGGGGCCCGTACCACCATGTGACATGGGTTGTACACCTTGTTTGGATTCATCGGCTTAGTTGTAGTCATGGTACTCTGTGCTGTTGGTTTTGTTGGTCTTGCCATCTTTGTAGCATACTGTGGTGTCAGCGCTTTCACAGTATTTCCACCCCTAGGAGTGTGGGCTGTGACAGCAGCATAATCTGGTATGGGCAACGAGGTACACACTTCTTCCATCTGTTCTTCGCTGCTCTTCCTCTCTTTTCTCTCCAGCTCTATTTCCATGCGTTCAAACTGCTCCATCTTCTTTTCCATCATCTCCTGCTTGCTGTAGACCCGCTGAATCATTACTTCAGTGCTGAGCATCTTCTCAGGTGAAACGAACATTGTTAGTTCGGATATGAGGGTCTCAGCTAGTTCTCCTAGGTTTCCTTTGCTTGCTCTTGCTCTGTTGCTTGCATAGAATCTCACTGCTTCAATCACGATCTCCAGCTGTTCCTGTAGCAATGCGACTTCTTTCTCCCCATCATCTTTCTCCATCTCATTTGCCCAGTATTCTGGATCCCCATGGAACACATCTTCATCATCCTGTCAGCCCCTCTTGGATCCTGTGGAGGCATTCAATGGTGTTGGGGATGCACCTCGCAATGGTATTGCTCTCGGTCAGTCTTCAGTGTCTGGTACAGCGAATTTCTTGCTCATGTGTCCCTGATTTGCTCTCAGTGTTTTGTTCAAGTGTACATAGGCTTGTGGTTTGTTTTTAGTGGGTGTAGTTGGTGTAATGATGTGTGTATTACTGCCTTCGCTGTCTTCTTCACCATCCATCATCTCAAATTTGCCTGTGGGAAAATTGTGTCTGATGGTGGTTCTGGATCAAGGAGCAGTGTGCATGGATGCAGACAAACACAAGCCCCCCGCATGATTGCCACCTTGGCTTGCTACTGATGCTTGTGGCTCGGTCTGGAGAAAAATAAAATAAAATAAAAGAAAAAGAAAAAGAAAAAAGAGGGAAAAATAAAAGGGAAAGGAGTGAAGATTCAAAAGACCTACCTGCAAATTTTAAAATGCCTGAGTCTCCTGCATGGATCAAATAGCTTGAGAACAAAGCACAACAGCTCCTGGTATCTAAATCTACGAGAATATACACTTTAGGAAGCATAGAGAAGTGACAGAAATGCTGCGAAGACGTTAATTATGCTGTGGGAAAAGAAGTCCATATTTGGGCAGATTTCAAACTCAGAATCAGTATCAGTATCCAGTCCCCCTACAAGTAACGAGCCGGAATTTTGCATAGAGCGATTTTTTGATAGTCTCTCGTAGACAGACAACGATACAGACCTATTGATGGAAGGGAGGGATGGTCTGTATGTATTAGTCTGTCGCTTAATCAGGCCATCTGCCTTGCAATCCAGTATTACTAATTTGATGGAAAACCGGCAGCGCGTAACTGATTTATTCAGGGTCTTGGGACGCATTTGAAGACAATAGAGTACTATTTAATTACGATATAAGTCTCTTTGTTGTAACTATAACAGTGGGAGGCTTGCAGTAGGTAAATATACTGAATTGTTAGCTACTAGAGCTCGCAACGAGCTCCTTAAATACTACAAAAGTATCTAGAATATTCTACTAAAGTACCTAAATATATCAAAGTATCGTGACAAATTACTAAGCCGAATGTTCGGGAATCTTCCGGCATAAGCTTGAAGTTGCATATTCCAACACTCTTATCGCATAAAATGAATCTATCATGAAGGGAAAGGTGGTACATACATTATTTTCTGTCCAGACGCGCTGACCGGCTTGCCGCCGAGATTCTCGAACTCGATTCCGTTTGGCGCAGTGCCGACTCGCGGCATTCAAATTATGTCATGCTTCGTAGTAACACGTGCAAGTAAACACCCCCCGCCCCCGCGTTATTGTGACCCTTGCACCCCGGCCATCGTCCGACACTTGCTCTACTGAATGAATTGTTGAGGATTGTGGTTTCACAGCCACTGGGCCGACGGCTATGCCGTCTTTTGTTTTACATTATTTTGATTTTGTATCGATCAAAACCACTTCTTGGCTTCGTACCACCATCACCTACGTATCTGTCCACGAATATACGTTCGTTCGAGCCATATCCATCACGTCCTCTGTGCTTGCCGACGTCTATTCCCAACATGAATTCCCTAGAAATATTTTATCGTAGCATTGGAAGACATTTATTTAAGAAGATAAGATTAAAATTTCTAAGGAAACGGAAGATAGGTGAGAGCTACAGAAAATCATTCATCCCAATTTTGTATATCCCGACTAGTAACTACCTTCAGAGGCATCAAGAAGAAAGTGTGAGGACTCCGAATTTGAGCTTCCAGAACATCTGTGATAGCTCATCTACTGATTACTTGCTTCCTGATGAAAATACGGGGGTGGGAAACCAACCGAGATGCATCATAATACTAGTACATAATTGATACAAGCTACGTAAGAGCGACAACACTATAAACCCGTAACATGGGCACGAGCAGGGGTCGACACCTCCCACTGCATCAGAAGGTTTAGTTTACCTTGCGGCGGGATCGTGCATAGCCAATTAATCTTCCCATCCTTACCCAGCGCGTCCACATCGATCCCGCTCTCATCCGATCCTTCCCATCGCGCCACTACACCTTCGTTGACCTGAACGTGGGGAACAGCTCTCGACGCGTTCGCCTTGACTGTCTTTATGCTAGACCCATCGGCGGGAAGCGATAATGCGGGGTTGACCAGCTTGACGCTGATCTGCTCATCCTCAGAGACAGGAATTTGGTCAAGGATCTTGAGGTTCTCGACAGTGGTCGTCGCCTTCGTATTGTGGATGGAGATGCGTTGGGCATAAATGTAGTTGGAGGATTTGGTGTAGAAGCCACTTTGGGAGACCTTCTTGCTTTGAGGGTGGTAGGTGATACGGAGAGAGGGGTCCAGCCTGCGAACGATGTAGGTAAGTTGTATAGTTGTATTTTCTGAACATACCCAAGGGCACAGTCAAAGCTCTCTTGAGGGCTAACAGCAGGCAACGACGACCGCGAGATAAAGCTACCATCAACGTAAATGCTCGCTGAACCAGCAAGCAAAGTATAGTCGGATGCGTTGGTAACTTTGGCCTACAATTTGTTAGAAGACATATCACGACCAGTAGGACTGCCACAAACCTTCAGATGCGTCTTTGTGTCAACCTTTGGGACTGAAACCCATGACATGGACGCGTCGAGTTTCAACTGGACTATCGTAAACGTGTGCTCAGCCCCATCAGCAGGGATGGTAATACGACCAGGAACCCTATATGTTGCGCTGACATTTCCTTTGGAGGTGACGGAGGATCCGATATGCGGCATGCCTCTAGAAGTGAATGATTCAAAAAACCCCATGTCCTCGTCGCTTTCTACCGCCATCAAAGATTTCTTGCGGGAAATGGGTGCGGCACTTCGACTCCGAGTCTCGAGCATCATGGACTGCATTGGTGGCGGGCCGGGCTTGTACATGGATAGTGTCCAGGGACTGAGGGTGGGAACACCAACACCATAAGTCGGCGTGATGGTTTCGAGGGTGAGCGGGACATCTTCCCAAGACTATGGAACATGAGATTAGAAACAGTGATAGCAATCCTTCTCACCTCGCCAGTAGCCTGCTTGATGATGGCTTTATAGATGAGAGTAACAGGAGTTTCTTTCGTCTGCATGTTGACTCGGACGTCGTACCCGGCGTACCAACTAGCACGGTTGACAGCTAAGCACGCGAGATAAGTATATGTAGTATGAAACACGGAAAGAACGTGCCATAAATTAAGATGAGTTCGACCTCGCCGCCGCAGCCTGCAAACACGCCAACGGACACGCGTTGCTTCAAAAGGCTGTTTGCCTCTGGCGGGCTCGACAGCACCAGCTGCTCGGCTCTGATAGCATCTTCACTGTCCTTGAGCTCCTTTTCCAATGTCAGGACTCGGTCATCGAGTTTCTCAGCGGCTGAGTCGTAGTTGTCCACAACGGCGGTGAGATTGACGGGGTCGATGTACTGCATGTTCATTGTAGCAAGGTAGTTCTCGATGGACTCGAGGGCCTTCCTGACCCTTCCCAAAGCTTTCTGTAACTGGTCGCGTTTGTTCTGCAGGTCAGCGAGTTTGGCTGAAGTCGTCGCAATAGGAGGCCGAGGAATTGTAGACAGAACGACATTGTGTATAGTAGCGTCGCCTCGTCCTTCGACTCTTCATCAGCACTGTAAGCATTCTGTGAAACGAAGAGGAGAAGGAGTACGTACCTCAAGGATTGAGCCTCGAGGACATCCGGCAATCCATTGATTTGCACCAAGTTCTGGCCCGTGCTCACGGTAAACTTACAGTGGCGAGTAACCTCCGCACGCCTGCTGTAGACGCTGACTTTGACGATTTTGCTGTCCTTGATGGAGGAGAGCTCGATGTTGTTGACAGGCACAAACGCTGGGGGGCTGTCGTCATTGGGTTGAGTGGCCATATGCGTTGGAGAGAGAATGATTCAGGCGGCTGGTGTTATATGGCCTCCAGCTGAGTCTGTCTGACTTTTAAGATCGGTATTGAATTGCACAGCGGCTACGAGGAGTAGTAGTAGTAGTAGTAATGGAGGCAAGGGGCGCCTATTATTGCTGTTTGCAGAATAGTTGGCGCAGCTGCCTTTTTGGGCTTGACCACTTTTTTTTGGTGCGAACAACTTTTCAGTTGTAGCTCGGTCAATACATCAGATATTGGCTTGAAATAAGATACAGTTCAACATCGTCTGAAGCCCTTGAGGTGCTCGTACAGTCAGAATTTAAATTTACTTATTTCGAAAATTCTTGCTCTCTGTGTGGACTCATATCGACTTTTCAGCTGTATCCTGCCAACAACGGATGTTACAAGGATGGTCCAAGGGAGACATCTAGTTTATGCATCTAAATTGAGATGCTCGGCCACTTTTTTGGTGTCAGAAAAATCATGGCGATGTCGAATTGAGAGCTGCGTGTTTTTGACCTGAGCCCTGACATCCTAAAAGAGGAATACGACACCACCACAGCTCCAGTTCCATTACATGCACCTCAGAAGTGATACGAAGAATATGTCTCAGATTACCGTATGCACACAACTAGTCAGCTTCTCTTGCAGTGACAAAAAGTTCAGTTATTCAGGCCGAAAATTTGAAGAACTCAAAACTTGCTCATGAGACTTTGAAATTGCACCTTGCATCTCGGAAATGATGAGACGATTGTATACATACAAAATTTGATGCAATTTGATAGGGAAACAGAGAAGATATGACTGGAAAGTGATATTTCGACGCGACGGACAAAAAAAAGCGATCAAACCCAAAAAGGCAGCTGCGCCAACTATTCCGATGCAAACAGCAATAAGCAACAGCCGATATTCATGTGCCGCTCAACAGCGCTGCCGCTATTAACTGGTGCGGGCAAAGAATGGTCATTAGCATGTGTTTAACTACTACATCTCGCTGTCTACCCCATAACCTCCGCGTACCTCCGTGTCTCCATTCATGAACAACACCTGCCACAGCACAAACACGTCAGATGTGCACACCGCCAAGATCAAAGAAAACGTCCCATACCTTTCCAAGACCCGCACCCTTTCCCGTTACTCCTTCACTGTGCCTGGCCTCGGTCCATATGCTTCTCGGTGCTGTGAGCACTGTAGATGGTATTGTTTTGGAGACTATGATTCGTCGTCGTCGAGATGGTGGTCGTTTGCTGTGAGGTTGTCGATAGGCTTGCAAGCGGCCATTTCTTGACGTTGAGCTACCCTGCGAGCGAGGTCCATGAGTGGAACTCAAAACGGGATCGTTCAAACACACCTCTACTCGACCTCGATCGATCGTCCCTCGCCTCCTCTCAACGCTGCAATCCTTCGTCTACCCTTTGCCGGAGTTAGTCGTCAGCCCTTGCGTTCGATATTCGAGTGAATGAGCCGGCTCTGAGAAAAAGTGCATCTAGTGCAGAGGGTCAACAAAGGGGACGGCGGCAAGGAAAGTATCATCCTCGAGGCAGTTCGTTCTCTCCTGCTATTTCCGCACGCGCCTATCATCCTACACAAAGTCCTGATAAACAAAGAGTAAGCACCATGAACGCGCGGACCCAGAAAATGGACGCCCACCTTTGAACAAAACAAACCTTGGCTCTTCCTAAACGGTATCTAGCAATTGAGAACGTCAGTACAGTCCAATTATAAGAAAAACGTAAGGGTCCCACTCACCCTCGTCGACGTGGTGGCCAAAGAGAAAGAACTGTCACAAAATCAGCGGACGTTTGAGCACGAGGCGTAATAGTGACGCTCACTTCGAGAACGTCAAACAAATCACATTTTGAGGATCAGTTTGGTGCGGACTTGAAGGGCGCACGACGATGTTCAAGGTGCCGCGGAGGTCGGGAATCCAAGGTCAGTGCGGAACAGGTGGACATCCCTTCTCAAGGGGTTAGCATAACAACAAGGAAAAAGAGAAAACGTACTATAGTCAAGGTAGGACTCTTTTAAATGGTCTCAATGCTTCCACTAATAGAATGTCAGTATTAAATTCCCAGGCCAATGATATTACACGCACCGAGATCAGACCTCTTTCTGGCACCATTCCAACGGGAGACCTCCGCCGTTGAACACGACGAAGCCAATTTAATTGACTATCTTCCGAGGTATAATAAATTTGGGACGGGGATCGGTAAGGGGTGCAGTGCATGGCTTTCAATGAGCGGCTCGGGAACGTTCATTTTGAAGCGAGACGGCCCTAATAGGAACGCCAAGCTTGCGGTGAGCACAAAAAAAGCATCTGAAAAAAATTAACGCGTACCTGCACAACCAAAACAACGTCTGCTCCTTCAAGCCGAGTAATGACCCGTGTCTAAATGATGATTGGTAAATACAGCAGAAGCGGAGGAAATAGCACAGGCCCCGCTTACCGTCGTCGTCGACATCGTGAAGGAAGGGACTCCTCCAATTACATCTACGTCCAACGGATGGGGACGAGACTACTCTTGAAGCTGGAATCCCCGAGGCTATGTCGTATTGATGTGGAATGGAACATTCTTCAATATTGGAAAATGGCAATAAACATTGTAGCAGATACAGTCTATTCCGTCAAGAACGTCAAGAAGCGCCGCAACGCATTGATTTCACAGGATGCCTAGGGCATGCCGAGGTTACGAGGGTGGTGGATACGAGGGCGATGGATACGAGGGCGATATTGGGAGTGCGAGGGTATATGGAACACAACGCCGATTGTCAAAGAGCAGTAATCCAGCGGATGCCCGAGTAACATGTTCACCCTTCAGTGTATGTCGTCGCGCTCGCCCAGCTATGCGAGGGGGTTCCTCCAGAAGAAGTCCATCGCAAAAATAGGGAGCTCTAACGCCGACATCATCACCAAATTACTCCGGTGTTGGCGTGATTCACTAGGCAAGAGAAATGGAGGTAAAGATATTGGTGCTGTCCTTGACATCCTTGACATCCTTGACAGGCCGAATGCTTTCTCGTCGTCCACGAGAACACCACACCCTCCAGACTTGGTGGTCGTATATTGGCCTCTGGCGGATGAGGCATCTTTATTACATCTAAATCTTTACGCAGTTCCGTTGCCAGATCCTTCAGATAGACATCCAGCAGCCTCATGGCCTTGTCCAGCTTGCAGCCGCGCGGCCATTTTTCGGGCCAGACTTCCCGGCTCTTACAAGTCCAAGCTATCAGATCGAATAGCGCGGCGACGTCTTGGTGTTGAGCGAGATTCGTAGAATCGAGCGTCGTCGAATCCTTGGTCTTGAGGCGCAGAACTGCGACTAGCGAGATCCTGCTGGATACGAGTTAAGCAAAATTGATTATCCAATACAACAGATGTCGACTACTCTGCGTAATTTCTGTTCAGCGGAAGGAGGTAAAGGTTATTCAAAGAAAAGTAAGTCCTTCGTTATGCTTCATAAAAGGGTGAAAAATATTCAGTCGTAGTATTCTTACAGGCAGTGTAGCATAGAGTAGAAAAAAGAAATAGAACATGGACACCGCATATGATATCTGTCAGAAAATAAGGGTGAGATGAGGTCCTGACTAGTAAAGGGGAGAACTTGCCTTCATCCTCTACTCTTCCGCTTTTTAGCAGGCGCAGCATGGTGAATGTCGCGCATGTGGCGTTTGAGATGATCTGTTCTGGCGAATACCGAATCACACTGAAGACAAGGGGTTGTCAAAAGATTGTAGTGTTTCTGAGACTGCAGATGCCGGACGACATTTTTCCAGAGCATCAGCTCCGTACACCCGGGGATAGGGCAAACCTTCTTGGCCACAACTTTGCCCTTAACTATTACTTCCCGGGTAGATATGTCCTCATAGTGGCCGTGAACATGGGCGGCCATATCACCATAAGTGAACTGGGACTCGCACTGTTTCACACAGCAAGTCAGCTCGCCGACCTTGCCGACCTCGCCCATCGTCAGGTTGGTGGGGCCGGGTTCATACAATGGCCTGCCAATTCCAATAAACGTCGCTGTCGTTGATATGATTGAGTCGGGAAAATATCACGTACTCTTTCATTTTCTCCGGCCCTGCCTGGCATTGACCGTGATGTTCTTGACCGGGTGGGTTCCTGTAGCTACTGGGTGAGAAGGTACAGGCAGGGAAGAAGCTACGACGTACGTATAGTTCGACCAGTCGCCTGGCGCATTGAACTGACTAAGAAGAGGGTGAGGCGATAGTACAATCAGAAAGGTATTGCATACCTGAACTTGCTCCTGTTGTCCTTGGGATACGGCGATACGCATACAGTACTACGGGGATTCCTGGCAAGACCATTGTCATCTTGACAAGAGGACTGCTGGGGCGAATCCACGGGTAGGAGGCGAGAGGCCATTCTTAGTACGGGGGGAAGAGTTGGCGGCAACATGGGGCTTGGTCCGTTTTATACAGGATAGAGGAGCAGAGGAGCAGAGAACCCGCGAAGACTGCAAAGGACAGGGCCAGTCCAGAGAGGAGACAGAGTGCGTAATGAGCGGGAAACATTGATATAACCTCGTCGACCACGATGCTTTGTTTGATTTCTTCAAACCGAGTATCCTAGATCACAGCATTGTGCATATTCTCTACCGCCAAACGCGCGCGTGCCAAGCGTGAGGGAATAATTATGATCCTCCTTAGATCTACGTCAGGAAATCGCGACGTCAAAGGATATTCGTGGCTAAAACGGCATATCCTGGGCATTCCTCCCTAGGTTCGTATGAACAGCGTCCCACATGGTCCTTCGGGGTGGGATAGCGACGCCGGAGAGTAGATCATAAATTTCAACAACATAGTGGGTTCAACAAGGATCGAAGTCAAAAAAGCTGGCAGATTTGACGTGAAAGGGTGTTAGTAACTGTATGAAACAGAAGTGAATGGAGCCCTGCATTCCCTTTCTACATCCCCGAGTACGTTCGCTGTGTGACTTCTCTCTGTTCGTTCTCGAAGCAGATCAATCTGTGCTTTCGCGAGCAGTTTCGTAATATCTGCGGTAAATCTCAGGCACCAGGCAACATAAACGCGAGAGAAAAACAAACTGACCTGCTGTAGCCCATTTCTTTGAGGGCTGTATGGCGCCCATTCTCTCGAGACGCTCCTCGACCATCTCCGCTTGGGCAATAATGGCGGTCATCTTTCTGCGCGTGTCCCAGTACTCCCTGATCAGATAAATTTCAACTACACAGTGGGTTCAACAAGAATCGAAGTCGAAAAAGCTGGCAGATTTTCCGTGAAAGGGTGCTAATAACCCTCTGAAACAGAAGTCAATGAATCGGGGAGAATACTAATCTGGGCAAGGATGTAACCTCGACCAAATGATATATCAGCAGTGGGGTATGGGGGCGCAGCCTGCGCGATCATCGGGCATGTACCGGCCACAATAAGAGGCGTAGTGCAAGGTAATACCACAACGAAATCCGAGGTATGCCTATAACCGATCCCATGAGCAAGTAGAGAAAATTATATAGAACCCGTTACACGTGACAGTTTCATCTTGCTCCTCGTCTCCTCTGCTCTTAGGTTAGCGTCGACTTGTACTGCTCCTCGTCTCCTTGTCTCCTCTGCTCCTCGTCTCCTCGTCTCCTCTGCTCCTCGTCTCCTCTGCTCTTAGGTTAGCGTCGAGTTGTACGAAACCGTGTTCAGAGACTTACATTCTCAGAGCATCACTCTCCTCCTCGCCTCGTCTCATGCTCCCCACATTTTCCCTCGTGTAATCTCGCCCTCCGAAAGGCATAGGAGGGTTGAAAACAATGGAGCTCTGACACAGTTAATGCAGTCCGGAGCGAGCGGAGATTTGACATTTGTGTTGGGCAAAGGAACGTGTCGTCGCGCTGACCCTTCGCATCCTGCAGTATACCTCCTCTCGCACTGTTGTCTTGAACTATAAGTACCTGAAGAGACTGTGCCACTCTCAACAAAAAGGCTATGCCGCCCATCGACCTTAAAGACTCGTTATCCGGTGCCACTTGGGTATCTTCAGTAGCGGCTTCCGTCTCTGATAATCCAGGCATCTTTGTCTGCTCGTGTCTGGTTTTTATAGGCACGTTTGCATACAAAATGTCCCCACTGCTTTCTCCTCGTGTCCAGCTCGAACGACTGAATAGTACTCTTGACGATATCTTGGCCCTATTAGATGTATCTGGTGACGATATAGATCCTGATCGCTGTCGCTATCGTCGCAGAACATATATCCATCTGAAACAGTACACTTCTACCTGTTCACTCGATAGAAGGTCATTCTAACACATCTTTAGGATTCAAATTAACGCCTGCTTATCTGAAATATGTCTACTCCGAACTGAGAAAGACGGCATTTCATGGAGGGAGTATTTTCACTCCATGAAGAAAGTGTACTTCGATGTACGCGCGTTTTTCAAGGAGATCGAAGCCATCCGAATCGATGTAAAGGTAGTTACCGTTGTAATTCACTCATCTTTGGCCACTGATTTCTTCTTCATGGTAGATAGTCGACATGAAAACTAAACAACATCATTTTTTGGGTGAGAAGGATGCTTACGTGTCTAGTAATCAGGAGCAGTGTCTGGCTGAAAGCGTGCGATCAAGTGCCGACTTATAATCGAGACCTTTCATAGAATTGTAGCCCTACCACCTTACTGTCCCTGAGCCGGATCTCGGCCACTTAAGCGACTGAATGCAATAGATTAAGGATTTCAACAGTCATTTACCACTGTAATCCTCCCATTCTCTCTCAGAAGCTAGCCAAAGGCCTAACAATGATAATGATAGCATATGTTAATTTTTTGAGAGCCGATGGCTGGCCCATGAATATTTTAGCTCAGATGGACCATATCTCGGCATTTCAGGTGCAATCGGCCACCCATGCGAAAAAACATACAGAGCATGACCGATACCAGTATAAGCTTATTTTGTGGCATGGGGTTTGATGTTCTGAGTCTAAACCATGCTTATTGGCTATCATATATGGTTTCAGAGTGTCAATAGTTGTCGTACAGTGAAGAGAGATGGATCGGGTTGCAATCAGCTTACTAAAATGGCATTACATCGCACTTATGGCAGATCTTGCATTCTAACATTGTGTAATCACACACTTTGAGCCTCTGCTTTGGGTATTCACAAGATTACATCTAGAGTCAATGCTCCAATGTGAAAAATCGGACGGAAGATAGCCAGGAATCAATAACTTCATTGGTGGCCAAGTTCGGGGGTTGGCCGATTAGGGGCTCAGGAACAGTATATATGATGGTGAGAACTAGACGCTCAAAGATGTGGAGACCTGAAACTTAACCTTCAGAATGTTTCTCATTTGTACATCGTACCTCAGTCCAACCATATGCATGCCCTTCTCCCGATAATTAGACGCATTTAGTTAGCCGATCAGTTCGATCACAAGCGGTGGTCATTCCGTCATTGTGATCTTCCGTTATCCTCTTCGCCTAGCTTACTGTTCCTGGGTGCTTCTGCTCGACGGTAGCGTGAGTGTGCTTGGCCCAGGTGCGGGACGTTAGGCCTGGGTGTCAGTCCAACCATATGCATGCCCTTCTCCCGATAATTCAAGCGCCCCACAAATAGACGCATTTAGTTAGCTGATCAGTTCGATCACAAGCGGTGGCGTCATTCCGTCATTGTGATCTTTCGTTATCCTTCCAGTTTATGTCATTCTACCCGAGCTGTCATCTACTTTTCCTCTGTTGTAGGAAATGACAGGACTTCATATCGTCGGATATACTGACTCGAATCCTTTCTTTTCGGTCGAAGATTCCTGACGGTTCGTTCATGCCGCCTTCTTGCCTCTCAAGCACTCTCCTCTAGCTTGCCGAGTCCATCTTGATTACATCACCGTGGAAGCCGTCCTGGGTATAGCCCTCCTCTTCGCAGTGGAAGTCTTGAGGTGGTCTGAGCGATATCGCCCATACATTCCCTGTGATTGGCGTCTATGCCGCTTCTGTTGAGTAACAGTAGAGGATGAGCCTATTTCTTCTTGGATACTTTCTATTTCTCCCCGGATACTTTCTATTTCTCCCTGGATATTTTCTATTTCTTCCTGGATACCTGCTCCACTTCGTACTGTCCTCTTTCCCTCCCGGGGTCTACCCCAGATTGAACGCTATGGGGTCCTCCCCCTAACGAGCTGCTGTGTCTATCTTCTCACTCCAAGTTTACCTTTGATTATGTTGGTTTAGTACTGGTCCCTGCAACACTTTAAATCCGTGAGACGTTTTCGGTTGGCAGCTGAGGATATCGCAGCGGCATGGAGAGTAGTAGTAGTAGTAGTAGTAGTAGTAGTAGTAGTCGCACTGGCAAGCGGTCCCTAAAAAGGAAACAGCCAATGTTTTCTGTGCCGTTGCTACCAAGCCGTCAAAACACTTACAGGGTTTCCTGAAAATAATGACAATCAATCGAATTTTTTTTGGGTGGCTCAATATGGCAATTTCCATCTCTCATTTTATTTTATGCACGAGTACCGCAAATTATACCTTCCTGACACCAGAATATACTATATATTTTTCTCTTTATCTACCAAAGACTCCGAAATTACTATTCAGCCTACCCTCGTGAGCTTATCAGGCTGTTACATGAAGTTCCAAATTGGTGGTGCTTCCTTCACCACCACAGGGACCATTGTGTGACTTGGAAAGCATCGAGAGACTCTGTATGACTTCAAACATTGATACTATCTCTTTAGCTTCATCTCGTTACCTTCAGGGCCCCATGTTACGTGTTATCTTAGTAAATTGGCAAGACCTAGACAGATAAGATTATGAAAATAAAACAATGCGTTGGGCCTGTGGGGGAAATAGTCTGTTCATAAGCCATCAAAGTTATACAGTGCTGACATGTGGCAGTGGGATCATGTAAAAACACCACGGGGCACCCTCGATCGATTGTCATTGTTATGTGTTTTATGGGGAAACCCTGTAATAGTAGTATCTCATTCTCTCGTTACCTTCCCTCTTGGCGTAGACAGAAAACCGGGGCCTGCGAATTGCCATATTGGGCACCCTCGATTGATTGTCATTATTTTATGGAAACCCTGTAATAGTAGCATCGCAGACCGTGCAGGACCCCTGCCGCTGTGACTGACATCATAGTGGCGGAAACTATAAAGCGTCTCATGGGTTTGGATCCATATGAAGGGACTATGGTGTATAGAAAGAAGTATGTGAACATGTATAAAACATTAGAGGTCAACATCTGTACAATGCTCCCACAAAGGGGGGGGAGGTACATAAACAGGCACTGTAGCAAATATACCGAGAACGTCATGAACATATTTACCGAAAACGTACTGCAAGCGAGGGGCTCTAAGCAGAAACCACAATTGCTCCAAACCAGTACAAGCAGATGACAGATGTACGAAGATCCTGAAATGCAGGAATGATGACCGTGACATCTGCAAAGAAACGATCTCGGCGGTGTACCAAGTCGACGTGACCCGTACAGAAGAGGAGGGCATGAACCTCGTCTTCCACAGATAGTGCGCAGAAGCGGCATAATCGCCACTTCCGTGGCACCAACTTTCGATAGCGCTCCCTCCATCTTAGCACTTCTATTCCCAGAATATGAGAGGACATTAGAAGACGAGTAATTGCCTTTCGATGGGCAGGAATAGGTAAATCCAAATAGGATTTGAAAGATAATAGTTTAGGATGCTTATCCATCCACAGCAAGAGAGAGGAGGGTAAGGGAATGTCGGAGTAAAAACCCTGAAGCAAGCGTGCCTTGGGGGAACAGTCAATAATGGCCGTTAAGCTCGCTTTGGCTGCCAGCTTGATAGCGTCCATGATGTCATCTATATGTTCAGGAGAAACCGTGCTGCGCCAGTTGATATGAATGGTAGGTGCGAGACAATGACAGACATGAAGGAGGTCTGTCATCCATGATGGTTTTCCCCTTCGTGCAAGGTCCAAGGCAACATCGAGTGCGAGATGACCATAATGACGATCAGGCAAGAGGAGAAGATAACGGCAGAACCGTAAAGCAAGAAGTAAGCGCCGATATGGAAGAGGCGTAATACCTAAGGATCATCTGATTGGATGAACGATTCACAATGTCGGTAACAAAGATCGTACCTGTTTCCACATATAAAAATGCAACAGTGGATTTCTCATGGATGCCGAGAACGCGACGCCAAAAATCCAGAAGAATTGCTTCGAGAGAGGCAGTGGTCCAAGAGCCCACATCCAAGATGACCTCACATCCAGCGATGAGATATGGGTTGATACGTCCAAAGAATATTTTCATTGCTTGGCGGGGGGGAAAGGAGCCACATTTATTCTCCATCTGAGCACACAAGACATCCTTCACGGTCCGTGCTTTGACAGACTTGACAGTGATATGCTTGGAAAAAATGTAGCTGTCTCTGCAATCGAAGTGCGTGCCAATAAAATTATATTCATAGACATAAGACAGAACAGAAGCACCGACAAAGAGAGAAGGCAGGTTCTCGGTGTCCAAGGGAATCGAGGTCCACAGATGAGTTTTGTGAACAGTGATGGTCATGAAATTAGATGCACACCATGCATGGAGGTTATCGAGGGCATGCTGCAAGCCCTCGGGGGATGTGGAGAAAAGGGCGACATCATCGGCGTGCTCAATATGGGAGACATGGCGACCCATCCACACAACGTCATCTGGATGATCAGGCACCGAGAAGTCTGAGAAGTACATGTTCCAAAGCGAGGGGGATAAAGTGTCACCCGCAAGAACACCCATCGAAGACTGAAAGGTGTGAGAGCAAGCGGAGCCAGATTTAACAACGTAATCCATTTCTTGGTACATGTGTCGTACCCAATCGAACATAGATCCACCAACTCCCAGTTCCTGCAGTTTAATCCATAATGTTGCAAGGTCCGTGGAGGGGAAGGCATTCTCCAGGTCCACGAAAGCAATGTAAAGGATTTTACCATGTGCGTGAGCCCAATCTATGGCTGTACGCAGAATGAAAGAATTATTATGTGTTCGGTTATGAGCGCGAAATCCATTCTGTGAATCTGGAAGAGCATCGACATCGTCCATCCATTCAGAGAGGCAGTGGTCAATAAGCAAGGTTAGAAACTTTAAGAGGCATGATTGCAAGCCAACGACGCGATAACTGTCGGATAAGGACA
The DNA here is from genome assembly GCA_037576215.1 of Armillaria gallica. NCBI lineage: Eukaryota > Fungi > Basidiomycota > Agaricomycetes > Agaricales > Physalacriaceae > Armillaria > Armillaria gallica. The sequence continues at coordinate 3,257,578 of JBANDB010000009.1, forward strand.
GATCCCGGTCTTTCTTTGGGACAGCAGCAAGAAGACTTGTGAGCCACACGCGGGGAATCTTGTTCGTTTCTAGGCAGTGATTGAATAAACGTAACAATTCTTCGTCCGGTATGGACAGAATTTCCCGCTGATTGACCCCGTCAATGCCCACCGCAGCTGCACCGCCCTTGCGCCGAATATGAGCCTTGGCATCCCTAATTTCCTCGAGAGAGTGGCCATGAAAAGGATTTCAGACGAGTAGAGTCTGTGGTACGGAGAGGAATGCTAGAGGACAGCTTGGCATTAAAATTCCTGTGAGGGACATCAAAATGCGCAGGAAGTGTCTCCGGAGGATTCATTCTTGCCCGGAAAGTGTTCTCAAACTGAGACAGGGAAACGGGAGTAGCTCGAGACCGAGAGTCAGCCCACTTGCGAACCAAGGACCAAAGTTGGTGGTTGGAAACAACTGACACGAGCTGACAAAGATTTTTCCACATCAATGACCGCACTTTAGAGCGGCCACGATGAGACTCGGAATCTACATCAACATCCTCTGGTAGAGGAGGAGGAGAAGCAGGATGATCCAGGACAGGGAGATCGGGAGACACGAGGATGTTACCCTGCAAATAACTTAATGACACTCATGTGGGGAGGCTAGATATCGGCAAGACTTTAGAGGAGGGGAAATTGGTACGTCGGGCATGACGCATTCGGATTCTCCCAAGAACGTGCCATGAGACGCGTTATGATTGATGTCAACATCCCTGGCCAACGACCTGGCGGCATCCGCCAAAGAAAGTTTCGTATACTTCAGAGTTTTACGGAACGTAACAGGCACCATGCATTGACAGAGGATGGAAACAAGACAATGGAGGAGCTCATCATCCGGCCTCGACCACTCGTGCATATTCCGGACAGGTACCTCATAACATACCATTCTAATTAAATCTGCTGAAGGCACGTACACAATAAGTGGAATATCCGGAGGAGCTTTCGCGATGGCAAGGGAAAGCGCGGAAAGCATCGCACGGGACTGTGTCTGTTTTCCAGGAGGATAGCAAGACAAGGATGCCGATGAACGAGCACCCCAGACGGCGGCGGCGACAGCTGAGTTATGAAGTACAGAAGACTCTACATAAATAGATATTGGAGAAGAGTCATGCGCAGTACATAAACTTCCATAGACACTCTCAATATCCTCCGGGGACGCGTTCACCATTGTGCGATAAACATCTTCCAATAAAAAATCAGCACGAGAAGATGGGCACGAAATGGTGGCATGAATGTTGCCAAGAGAGTTAGGAGGAGGGGTTATAGCCCATTGTGGTTGGCTTGCATATGGCCAGTCCAGAGTCAGAAACATCGCTGCATGGTCTGACCAATCAGGTAATGAGTGACTTTTAGCGCTTGAACGCGGGAGAAGATAGAGAGGGACACCGTCATATAATCCACAACTGCATTACCACCTGGCTGAAAAGAGGTAGGACTACCATTATTTCCGGGCAAAGTAGCGGTGGGTCCATGAGCCCTGGACGGATGTGATCCCATTGAGAGGGAGAAGATCATAATCCCCGCAAAGCTCCAAGAGATGGTGGCCACGAGCATTAAGGCATGTATCAGCCGAAGACCGGAAGAAGGTGTATGGTCCTGTATAGGAACAAAATGATGGTAGGAGAGCTGCAATGTGACTGTTACAATCGCCGCCGATAGCAACATCCATGTCTGGAACGGAGCTGCAGTAAGCAAGCGCACGTCGGACATGTGGGAAGGCTCCTCCAGGTGAAGAAGACAGAAAAGGAGAGTTCTCAGGTGGCAAATAAACATTGATAATGAAAAGATGAGGGATTCGGGCCACCAGCATGAAGTCAGTAGAGACTGCATCCACCTTCTGGAGATGAAGAGAGGCACGGAAGATTATGGCTAGACCACCCCATGCTCTGCGGGCTGAAGGAGAGGACGGCGAAGGCTGAGTGATGATATCGTAGGAGGATGGGAGAGGCAAAGCACATTCCTCACCATTACGCAGCCAAGTTTCCTGTACGAGGACCATGTCACAATGAAAGAAATGGGACATAAGAGAAGAGTCCTCAAGCTTTATTGCCAAATGACCATGAATATTCCATGATACTACTAACAAGCTGTACACATAATATACAATTAACAATGGACGAACAGACATCGACATAGATATCCTACATGAAAGAAGGAGGGGCAGCGTTGCTTGAAGCGGCGACGGCTGCAGTGGAAGGAATGGGGGCCTCCGTTATATCATCCAGCGAGCCAGGGGAACCATCGTCCAGCCCTGCTGGATCAGCAAGCTCTACCGTGAAAGAGCGAAGGAACTCGACTTGGACCGGAGGGAGAAAGGCGGCGGCAAAGCGCCGGGCAGTGTTGGCTGTCCTGAAGTGAATGCTCAATACACTGTGTGGATAACCGAAGACTTTGCCCGTAGACTGAATATCACGATAGATGATGTTCTTGACGTGATGGACAAGCATGTTGGCGGCCTCTCGGGGACCTTTCTTGACAAAAGAGACATGATGGACTAGAACTTCCAGTGGTCTGTGAGCGGTGCGTATAGGACCAGAGGAGGGTGCGACCTGATGAAAGGTTGGCGGCACCGGGGGGGCGCTAAGCTGAGCGAGTGCATTAGCCTGGTAGGAAGGGGCAGGCGCAGTGGTAGGGGCAGGACCACTGATAACAGTACCGGCAGACGGCGCCGCTGGAACACGAGCGCGCTTGATAAGAGCATCAAGCACGACCTGAAACCCATCCATACGGGCATTGGTACTCCCAGCCGAACTTTGGACAATGTCTCTGATGACGGAGATCTCCGCAGCCATCCCGACGATGTCGGGGGGCTCGTTGGCAGCGAGGGCGTTGGCTATGTAGGCCTGAAGGCCGTCAATTTTCTTTTGGAAGGCAGGAAGGATGTCGGCTGCCATATCGGCGACGCGGTAAAGATTTTGGTCGAGGCGCTTGACCTTCTGCTCAACAGTCTCGTGGACATCGGGAATGAGCATGCCATGACCTTTGGCACAGGTAGCGACCTCGTTGATGGGCAGGACGGAAGGACCAGTCTCCAGAGGAGGAGCGTCCTTGTTCTTCCCTTTTGAGTTGGCTGCGGCACGATGTGAGGACGTTCGGAGGGGGGCAGCCTGTTTTGCGTGTTTCTTAGCCGCGACGGAGCTGGTGAGGGGAGGCAGCACCGGAGAGGCAGCGCGCGTAACAGAAGGAGCATGAACATTTACGACGTCTGCATTAGCATCGTCAGCGGAGCTCCCACCGAGAACATTGAGCGTATTCTGCATCCAGTCGTCGTCCTTGCCAACGTCCACATTGCCAGGAATGACCATATTCATGAAGGGCAAAATGAAGAGAATGAAGAGAGAGAGGGAAAAAAACAGAAGGAAAAGAAAAAACGGCGTGCCAAGGTCCTACTTTGTCATTTTTTGAGCAGGGCGAGAGACACTCGAGCATTGGGGCGCCGGTGTAATCAATGTCCGTCAAGCATTGAGAATGGTAGATGGACATCCCGCCATGCAAAGATAAACAGGGATTCCAGCCGAGAAGTCATGGGCGAGGGGCATAGGACGCATGACGTGGCGAAAGTCTATGCAAAGGTAGCATGGGCAGGGTGGGAATGCTGCACCCATGAAAGTCCTCATGAGCAAGCCATTGGGAGGAGAGGGAGCCAATGACGCAGCTGGGCAATATGAAGAGAGATCAAGAGGAACAGGGCGAGACGATGGTTGGTGGATAAGAAGGCATCGCCACGATACACAAACACCATCAAACAGGTGGAACTGAGACTCAATGAGTTCTCGAGAAGCCAGTACATCGTCAGGGCGAACGGTTGGCAGGGAAAAAACGTATTGCAAAGGTGGGCAAGACGGGGAGGCATCATGAACCGTTGGGTGTGATATCACTGTACGTACATTGTATCTATATTCCTGAAGCAATCATAAAAGCCTCAATAGTGGGAGCGAACGTCGAGGAGAGCATCGGTGAAAAAAAACACCGTTCCAACGACGAATACATAGGACGTTGAATTAGTGAGAGCTGGGGTCGTAGTCAATGAGCATGATGAGCCAAACATGATGAGCAGTCGTTGAGAAAAACGACGCGAACGAGCATTGCTGGCACTGGCAAAAACACCTTTGCAGTGGCCGACGAGAGTAGACCCTGCAAACAGAGTAACAGAAACAAGTCATTGCCTGAAGTCGACTCCAAGCGTAGGCAGTGAACATCGAGTTCGTGGTTCAGGTGCGCGTGATGAAGCAAACATGCTGAGCAGCCGTTGAGATAACGACGCAAACGAGCATGGGCGACACCAGCAAAAAACACCCTTCCAGTGACCAACGAGAGCTGCGAGTCCGCATATCTAAAGTACTGACACCTGAGGCACCAGTGAACGACCAAGGAGTCCGCTAAGTAGGTCATCCCACGAGATAATGCATTATAATGACCGAAAGTGACACCATGCTGAGAGTGTAATCGTTCCGACGTGCTTGGACACTTCAGGAGGTTGGCTGGAGAAGGAAGATTGCCGGGGACACGCAGTACATACTATTCGTGGGTGAATCCAGGCCCTCCGTGGAGAGTAACGAGAGGAACCTTGCTACAGTTGAGGTCGCCGAGTACCTTGTACCACGTCTTGTAGACTTTGGAGCCGACCTTGAAGTCTACTGTGCCAGTAGTTTCGGGGGACATAAGTAGTACTAGTTGGTGCTATGGCCTGATACATTGAGATATGAGGCGAGACGCAGGGGAACATCGTGGCATCTGAGTCTGTGACACTTTGGTGGCGGCACAGAACCCTGGCGTTCCTTTTTGGGACCTAGTCCGGTTAATCTAAACTCTAAACTCTAAACTCTTCGCCTAGCTTACTGTTCCTGGATGCTTCTGCTCGACGGTAGCGTGAGTGTGCTTGACCCAGGTGCGGGACATTAGGCCTGGGTGTCGTGCAGGTGATGGTGGTCGTGTATATCGTAGTTTGTACTCGTAGTACCGATCGCCACCACAGTGTACATAATGCCTGGAGCCAGCGTTCACTGTGTGGACACTGCCGTGTAATACTACCTACCTACCTACCTACCGTCACTTGCTGTGAACTACATCCTGGGCCTTGGCCAGAACATGCACACCAGCAAATGAGGAACGGCGAAATGGTGATATACTTTACTTCTATACTCACACCAAAATGCGATATTCCCTCAATATCGAAACCACGTCATTATGGTGAGATGAGATAGTATATATAGTCCTCCTGACTTCTTCAGACATCGATATTCATTGACCACTACTATCTCAATGGCTGACCAGCATAAAACCCTCCGACTCGGCAGCGTCACCCCAGATTTGAAGCAGAGACGACGCTGGGCAAAATCAAGTTCCACGAGTGGTTGGGCGACTCTTGGGCATGTCTTGACTTACTTTTCGTCGATACCGGGACTAACCCGTCTGTAGGGCGTCCTTTTCTCCCACCCAGGAGATTTTACCCCTGCCTGCATGACTGAACTCGGTGAAGTTGCTCGGCGCGCGCCTGACTTTGCTAGCGCAATGTCAAGGTTATCGGTATCTCTGCAAACGGTCTCGAGGAACATCACAAGTGGATTAGGGACATCGAAGAATACGGCGTAAAAACGATGGGCCCTACCCATGTTGAATACCCCATTGTGAGTATCGTATTGATTCCAAGTCAGCGCTTCCTGTATTCAAGCGTTATTGCTCAGATTGCCGACGCTGATCGCAATATCTCTTACTTGTGCGACATGCTTGATTACCAGGATGTTACCAACAGGGATGCAAAAGGATTGCCATTTACTGTACGTTGGCCTTTGCCTCTCCTACGTGTCTTCTGTCCTGATACAATGAATGCAGATTCGTACAGTTTTCATCATCGACCCGAAAAAGGTCATCCGCCTGACTATCTCTTACCCCGCTGTTGCCAGATGCAACTTTGTTCGTTCAATCTTCCTCCATCATTTATATTCGTATCTGATGTATCCTGTTCTTAGGACGAGATCATCCGTGTTATCGATGCCATCCAGCTGGGTGATAAGAATCGTATTGCCACCCCAGTCAATTGGAACAAGGGTGATGATGTTATCATTCACGCTAGTGTAAGCAATGAGGAGGCGAAATCTTTGTTCCCTGAGCACAAGGTCCACTATGTGTGTTCTCTATTCATTCGTAGAATGACTAGTGTTCTGATATCCCGTTTCTGTAGCCTTACCTCGGACGACACCTTTGAAGGCGAACTAAACCAGCGTGAAGGGTTACTAATTTTTGTATCCGATGTAAGGTAAATAGTAAGGCTTGTACATGTAACAAAGAGATATTTGATTTTGGCGTTCCTGCTCTTATGCTACCCCTCTTGTCGCTCTATAAAATATTTACCCTGAGATCCCAGGTTCAACCCATACCAGCTTAGAACCAGTGCCCGTCTGCGTCAGGTCAGACCTTGCTTGTGAACGGAGGGAAGGATATATAGTAAGAAGTACCTCGACTGTTCTACCTAGATACTTAAACAGTACATGAAAGGCTGTTTGTTCTACGACGATAACCGGTAAACACTACCTTACCTGTACCACTTAGTCAGGCAGATACATGGTTTCTTGACACGGACAAATTTTGGTCAGGCGCAATGACAGTAAGGGAACTTTCAAGGACAGTGGTAAGAAGAGATTGTAGTCAGAGATTGGCCAATGGGCTCAATTTTAGACCACGTAGTGAGGAGAAGGGAGGGGAATTATTCGTGGAACGAATTTCATTCTGCGCCGAGCTACACGTCGACATGATTTCCCGGCATGGGTTAGCATTGCTAGGGAACCGAGCGAAATACTGTAACTGGAAAACCAATGAGCACGAGGACAGCAGACGGACGAAAAGCTAACAGTGCACGAATTATCCGTAATTTCTTCACTGTATTTTTCTTTCGACCGACACTTTCGCCATAGTTTCTCTTTTTATTTAGGTACATACCAGAAAATTATTTAACATTGTTGTTTACCTTTGTTGTTATCTATTTGCTCATGTTAGGAAATCACAACTTTTGCGACCCGGGGGGAGAGTCGGGAGACCTTGTCAAGCAAGGTGACAATAGCTATATCCTACTCATTTAATCTCGTGGTTTTCCTTACCGCGACAGGACTCTGGTATATTTTACTTATGTGGTTATCGGAACTTGATGATTGGTAGACAGATGCCTGCAACACGTCCGCTGCCCAGCATTGTTTGAGTAGTAGGCGTTGTATTCAGAGTATCAGCGATCGTTATGGACGACTTTGATATATTGCTCAGTGGTTTTCAATTCCGTTTGGACAGATCTCAATCTTAGGTTTTTCTCATTATCTCAATCCCGCAGTGTCAATGCAACAGATAACATTTTACCGAGCGGCCGGGAAGCTCAGATACAATACAGGTAACGTAGGTGCATCTGTTGCCTCAGACGCGACTCTTTTTGCCGGAGGATTTATTGCTGTTGTTGGTTCCGCGTTTTACTTTCAGAACTTTGTCTTCGCCGGTGTCGACCTCGGTGACAGCCATGTAGTCGTTGACGAGATCTGGAGAATGCACGTCAGTGCTAATAGATGACTCGGATATAAAAACACACACCAGCGTCATTGAATACGACAGTGTCCGCGTGTTCGGATGCGAGATCGCAGGCATCGTTATCATTATTGGTGGACCCGGTGGATTTCACCGCTGAAGTGAAGATGAGCAAATGATAGATATACAGCGAAATTAAAGCTCACGGTATTGTCTGCGATGGCATCATCCTTTAGTCCAACATGATCGTCAACGCTGATGACAACCTCGCAGTCGTTGGTGCACGCGCTTTATATTACAGCAGTTGTGGAATGGGTGCTAAATAAAATACACTTGGATTACAGCATACAGCATATTCAAATCGAACGGATCACAGCTTTGAGCAATTCCGGCACGACCACAGGAGCCCTGCATTCCCTTTCTACATCCTCGAGTACGTTCGCTGTGTGACTTCTCTCTGTTCGTTCTCGGAGCAGATCAAGCTGTGCTTTCGCGAGCAGTTTCGGAAGATCTGCGACAAAGCTCAGGCACCCGCAAAACAAACGCGAGAGAAAAACAAACTGACCTGCTGTAGCCCGTTTCTTTAAGGGCTGTATGGCGCCCATTCTCTCGAGACGCTCCTCGACCATCTCCGCTTGGGCGATGATGGCGGTCATCTTTCTACGAGTGTCCCAGTACTCCCTTATCAGACCTGACGCCTGTTCACTTTCTGGAGGAGGCACGAGGTCTTTCGACGGTGGCCCAGTTCTTACCGCGTCAGGAAAGAATGCCAAGAATTGGTCTGTCGAAGTCTTAAACAATTATGAGACTCACATCAAATTTCTATCTTGCAAGGGCCTACCTTCGATGTCGGTACAAAACTTATAGGTGCAAGTGGCTTCATAGCAGCAGGTTCTTGGGAAGGCTGCTTTGAAGGCAACATAGACTCCTGGTTGACGGTAATAGCACGACACGCGTCCTATAAATTTTATCTCATCGACAATTCCACCTTGTGAGCAGCGGAAGAGCACACACCTCGTACTCCTTTGCACGCTGATCAAAATCAGTCGCCAGGGAGTCGCGCCGTTGATCCGTTGATTTCCTTGTCTGTGGCTGTCCGACTGAGAACAGGAAAACCGTGAATCCGAAACGCGTCTGGGAGCAGTTGGCTTTGCTAGTTTTTCAAAATCTGTCGGGGGTCTGTATAAGGAGGTTGAGCTTGATATATGCGCAGCTAGAATAGATATACTTACCCTTCGGAGACAAGTATCTTGTCACTGTGGCATTCGGTCAAAGCTCGGACAATAGTACTGAGACCGCCCTGATTACTGACATAGAACAAAGGACCTTCGCCTTTTGTAGTCCATCGTATCGTCATCTTGACATTTTTCAACATTGCGAATCAGATTGTATAGTGGCTATTGTCGTCAGATCAAGACAGATGTCAGATATCGCAGCGACGGCGACGTACCGAATACTTTCTCGTCGTCCACGAGAACACCACACCCTCCAGACTGGTGGTCGTATATTGGCCTCTGGCGGGCGAGGTATCTTCACTGCATCTAAATCTTTACGCAGCTCCGTTGCCAGATCCTTCAGATAGACATCCAGCAGCCTCGTGGCTTTGTCCGGCTTGTACACGATGCAGACCACGATGTCGAGGGGACGTCCGGGCCTGTTTGACATGGTGCAAGTGAAAGAAAGATAGTGCGATGGAAGAAGATAACGGTGACATGGCGTCGTGGCTGGAAGCCTGAGCTAAAATAATTTGCAATTTGGAAAAGAAGACTTAATTACTCATCACGTGGCCGCGATCTCCGCTACAGGCTACGACGTAGCGTTGACAGGTCGCAATTCGCCGCTTCGAAGAAGTTGTTTGATGATGTCCCTGTAGGCATCTCTATGACTTTCGAACCCACATGAAACAATCTGGGATTTACCGAAGTACTGAGTATGTACAACAACTTGATTTATTACCTCCGCCGCATTCAACTCTTTGCTCTGCAGAAGAGAAAATGTCGGTACTAGGTGAATAAGCTAGGTTACTATTTTCAAGTGAATTAGCTGTAGACTAAGTAAACTTAGGTGCTGCCAGCGATATCCCTTCTAATAGATAAAAACCATATTTCCTGCTAATAATACACTTCGACTTCCAAAGATAACGGACCATGTACGATGTCACCCTGCTTGACTGTAGTAGTTGACATACTGTCCGCAGATATCCTGGATCCAAAGAGATACGAGATTGACTTAGCACCAAGGCAGTGAAGTCACCAAACCAATAGTGGTTCAAGCAAAAGTAATACGCGCAAGGAACTAAAATACTCTACTACTTTGCGAAAATGCCCAGCTCTTTCAAACGGTATCTAGAAAGTCCGGCATGAGCCCAGATATACCCATCACTAAAACTCAAGTACGCGTCCAACGCCTCCTCGTTCGGTTTAAGAATATCCGAAATATTGTTGTGAGCCTCGACAGTAGAATCAACGAGCTGCCTCAAAACGTCGATCTTCGTAGAATTATCGCATAAAGCAAGGAGAGAAACCCGGTTCAGTTCCTCCCCGGCAACCTCTTCCTTGTAGAAAGAAAGAACGTCACTAAGTAATTAATCTAAGTGATTGCATCTGGTGGACGAGCGAAAGGACTGACTTGGCGGACAACATGAAAACCATTAGGTCCGGAATGGCCGCAATATATGCAGTCACCGGTACCGAAGCTGGAAATATGAACACCCCCATAACATCGGCAATACCAGAGATGTTTCTGGTGAACGTTGTGTATCTTTTAGCCGAGGCGGGCATCTGCAATTCGTAAATAATGAGCACAACGCAGATGTCAAATGTCAACACTAACCTTCATGCCTTGGGTCCGATAGTCAAGACTCGCAGCGGTCACAAAATTCAGGGTGCCCGTGATAACAATGTTCGACGCAGGATGATTAGGGAAACATTTCGGCGCTTCCGTCATCAGGTAACAGAACAGCTGTTGCAGAGGATCGGCCGCGGACGACTTTCCAATCATGCACGCGAAAAGATCCTGTGCGACGTTATCAGAGGTAGAATATTCCGGGATGAACTTGTCGTCAAAATAGAAAAAGCAGGCTATGTAAAGGACGATGTAGATGCGGCAGCTGATATCCTGGATGTGGTTGTAACAAGTGGTGACAGTGTCGGTTCCGTGTTTAATGTATGGCATAAACGATTTCGAGGTTTCTGTATCGAGGATAAGAGCATGGCGAGCTACTTCTTCGCATGCCAACGAAAACAGCTCGGCGTCAAACGGAATAGCACGCTGCGTCTGCATGTCGACAGAGCATCGATCTAATAGTAGTTGTACGCTCTCTCCGATTTCGCGAACCTCAAGACGAGGACGAGTGAAAATGCAGTGAATAGGAAAAGAGGAATGAGCTCACCGTGTTGGCGGGCAGGTTAGTAGAGGCCATTTGCGATGAAATCTTGTATGAGGTATTCGAAGACAATATTCTACATCCTTTTTATGTGGGCAAGTGTACCATGGGAAGTGCCCTGACAAATCACACGGTGTTTCTTCAGGAAGAGCTAGAAATCCGAAAGAATCATAGCTGCGACACGAGGAACTCCGCTACATTTGGGATGTCAACGATTTCGCAGAATGTGGGTACGTAGAACACGGACCTTCGGGAAAATGAAGGAACAAGTAGCTACCGAAGGCTATACGTACGGTGAATTAAACTTGTTAGCTACCACAACCGATCTTAGCATTAATATATCGGCGTATCTTGGAACCGGGCAGCTTTTGGCTATAAGTGTATACCAGCAGGAGGACCTAGATGTGTGGTATGGGAAAGACTAGAACGAGAGTCAAGTTCCATTTACTCATTGCTGTTTTTAAAAATGATGAGATTCTCAAAAAGGAGAAGTTTTGATACCGTACTATCAGCCCTTGATTCTCAATCTAACTATAAAAAACCAATAGGCAAAGGTACACTTCCGGTATCGATTCTTGTTCTACAGTAAGTTTCATGGCGCTTTTAGGCGACCAGCAGCTTGGGGAATGAAGAGAAAATGGAAGACTGGATGGAAGACCAATCTTCCATTCTGCCTTGCACTCGACGCCACGGTGACCTGCACAAGTCAATGAGAAGGTCTTCAGACATAGTAGATGTAGCTCAGGACTTACTTTGTCACGTCCGCGTCTAAACTTGTCATTCTCGGGATCAAGGTCTGCCCGATATCGTAGCCGGAGTTTCTAATATCGCTGCTTACACCAGTTCCAGGTCCGGGATTTCCATCCCCATTGTCAATCGGCTTCTTTCTCCTTTTAACAAAGTCGGATCTCCGGCGACCTAGCGATTCTGCTTAGCTTCCTTATCGGGGACATGAAAATCAGAACAAACACCATCCCTTCCTCCGTCTCCTTGTTAAATCATATCCACTCAAAGCCGAAACGTGCGATCTTAACTGAGGTAGCAGACGCCGTCATATACATCTCTAAAGCCGATCTATGTAAATTGAGAATGGGGATTCACGACGACGGCAGTGTAGATATCGACACGGTGCTGACGCATTAACAAAGTAAGGGTGTCGATGCAGGTCGAGCCTGGGCCTCGTGCTCGTCATGAGCAACATTGAGAGAACTGGCCATTATCAAGTAATTCATAGGCGGGTTCCTCTTAGCCATATCTTTGACATTGATAAGGATGCACGTAGAGTCTTCAATAAGCACTGTGTGCGATTATGACGAACGCGCAGTAGAGGGGAATTCCTATATCCTCCCACTGGATAAAATAAGCGAACGGGACGGTGAGAGGGTACCAATATTTCTGGCTCTAAATGTACAACAATGCAAAGTTCCAATACCAATAATGATAGCCACAAACCTTAAACTAACCGAGAACCACTCCAGTAACATCGCCAAACCATGCCTTTTGATCTTTTGGGGAAGCCCAGTCTTCCGTATGTCCTGAAGATACATTTGTAAGACGGAATTACAATGGGGCAGACAGCGATGTACCTCCAAAAAACGTTTGGAAATGCATTCCTTTGATCTTGGCATCTTTCGACATCTTCATATTCAGTCCGTGAACGGAGATGACAGTTTTTCCGTTGATGTAGAGTTCAAGCTCGCCTAACGTCATTTCAGGAGAGATTATACCCAAAACACCGCAGAAAACTGACCGTCTTGCTTATTCATCTCATTCAATTTGACTCGGAGTGCGACATCGACCCATCGACCCACCGGCCAGGTAAACGCGCCTCGCCCTACGGAGAAACCATAATCGGGATTCTTCCTAGACCCAGGAACGCGTAAAATAGCTGCTTCATTGCCCTCAGTCAAGGGGAAATATGTATAAATTTCCCCGGCACCATTGGGCCTGGAACTCGTCAGAGGGACATACACTTTACGAACGACGGACGAACCTCCACATAACCCTTGCGTCAAAACATTGACATCTGTCGTTCTGACGGCCGCCGCTACACCGATATGACGCGTCGCCTTCGCCACCAACTGACCGATATGCGTCAGAGACGTCCTAAACAGTGCGAACGATACTCACAAATGCCAGGAAGTTTACCGCCTTTAGCCCATTCCCATCCTGATTCGAACATAACTCGATAGCTCATGATTGCTTCGTTCTCTGTTCCGTTTAGGAATCCTGGTGGGCCAGCGACATAGAAACCGAAACCGCCTACAACGGAAGCCGAGGGATTGATACTCCCACGTGGATAGAAAGCCTCCCAGGCTTGTTCTGGGTGCTCACCGTCGTCAGGGTTGGGATGAGAAGGCACTGGAGGCGAGACGACGTTATGAGAAGTGCGATTGAAGACCTTATGCACGCCTAGGGCAGAATCATCGAGAGGACGTGCTTTATGTCGACATTGCCATTAGATTTGGCCAACGACGAGGACGAGGTGAATCCTTTGCGAAGACGATCACTGGGCACTGGAATTAGAGGGTGCATGATGGAAGAGGGAGAGTCAGTCGGCCCGGAATCCGACGTAGATATTTTGTCAAGTATCCACGGAAGAAAATACCAGATAAGCAGATTGGCCAGAGAGTATATGTCCATTATAACAAAAAACGAACATTTCAAGTAAGAAGGACGGTTTTGCTCTACAATCTTGTAGGATAGGAGTTGCAGAAGCTCGAGTACGGAGGACTTTGGGAGGACCTCGCGAGAAAAACTCTTGCTTACATAACAGCATAGCTTCGACTTCAACAACAGATCCCTGAAATCTTCTCTTTTCACTCATTCAGCCATTACTCCCTCTCACTATGTCGTCGTCGTCGTCATCGACGTCGATGAGCGCAAAGACTCCACGACTGCGAAAGTCGAAAAGTATTGCAGGTTCTCCTGGCTCACATTTTGAAAATGTTGAGGAGGACGAACACTCGGACCACGTGTATCAGAATCCTGTATGTTTTCTTGTTTTGCTGGGAAGCTTGCCTGACCGAAAGGCAGAACAATCGTCATCCTATAGAGCGAATTCTTGAAACAGAGAAGGCTAGTATCATCGTTGTAGGAGTGTTGACGACGCTGGCGTTCGCGCTGCGCCTGTACAAACTCAGCCACCCCGACCAAGTCGTGTACGTCAACCTCTTTTTCCTTGTGGCCCTGCGCTGAGAGTCGTGGTGCAGCTTCGACGAGGTCCATTTTGGCAAGTTTGCCTCGTATTACCTCCTGCGGACATACTACTTCGACGTACACCCTCCTTTCGCAAAGCTATTGTTCGGACTTGCAGGCTGGTTCGTCGGATTCGACGGCCAGTTCCAGTTCGAGGATATAGGCGACAGCTACACGCTCAATCATGTTCCCTACATCGGCATGCGCGCGCTACCAGCTATCCTCGGTAGCCTCACGATCCCAGTTGTCTATGCTATCATGAAGCAGAGCGGGTATTCCACGGTCATTGCAGCATTCTCAGCATCTCTCATTCTCTTCGGTCCGTGATCGTACATTTCGTGCTTCCATTAATTCTCATCAGTATCCAGACAATGCCCATATCGCACAGTCTCGTCTTATCCTCCTTGACGCTACACTTATCTTCTTCATGTCGCTCACCATATATTCCTACATACGGTTCCAGAAGCTCCGTTATTGGGAATTCTCGACAGAATGGTGGGTCTGGCTGATTCTTACGGGAACCTTCATGGCCTGTACTTGGGGGTCCAAAGTCAACGGCATTCTCACGGTCTTTGCAATCGGTGTCGCCGTTCTCATTGACCTCTGGGATCTTTTGGATCACAAGAAGGGAAATACTATGGCACGTCTCATATCCATATCTATTGACTGTGGACTCATGTCGTTCACTTTAGGACCATTTCTGGAGACACTTCACCGCTAGGGCAATTGGGTTGATTGTCGTGCCTTTCGTCATCTACCTGTCTTTCTTCTACATCCACTTCGCTATTCTCACACAATCTGGGCCCGGTGACACATTCATGAGCCCGGCGTTCCAAGAAACGCTTGCAGGTAACGAAATGCTATTGAACAGTCAAGGTACGTGTGCCAAACATCGTTCCCGTAAAATACTCATCATGCATCAGATATCAGCTATTTTGATACCATCACTCTGCGGCACAAGGACACCAAAGTGTATTTGCACTCGCACCCCGAGAAATATCCTCTGAAATACGAGGATGGTCGTATCAGCAGTCAAGGTAATATCCTGGACCCTTCGACATTTGAGTCGTGCCTTGACTGTTCACAGGTCAACAGGTTACTGGCTATGCCCATAACGATACGAACAATTTTTGGCAAGTCATACCCACCAAATCGCTTCCTGAAACTGGCCGTGGTCGGATTGTACGCAACGATGACATGATCCAGCTTCTTCATGTCAACACTAATACGCTCCTCATGACGCACGACGTCGCGTCGCCACTTATGCCTACTAACGAGGAATTTACAACGTGGCCAAGGGATGACCATTCACGATATAATGACACGCTATTCAAGCTTGCCCTCATCGACTCTCACGACGGCGAGGCCTGGAAGACGAAGTCTGGGTATTTCAGACTGGTCCACGTGCCTACTCTCGTCTCGCTGTGGACTCACAACAAACAGCTTCCTGACTGGGCGTTCAAGCAGCAGGAAATCAACGGTCATAAAACCGCGACAGAAAAGTCAGCAACGTGGTATGTTGACGAGATCATTGACGCGGAAGGTGAGTCAATGCGTGCTAGAATGTACGGTATCTGAAGTTGATTTTTATCCCTAGATGAGGATGACCTGAGTAACCGCACTGAGCCTGCCGTTCCGAAGGTCCCAAAGAAGATGAACTTTTTCCGCAAATGGGGAGAACTCCAGCTTTTGATGTTGCAACACAATGCAGGGTTGACCGCTTCGCACCCCTATGCCAGTAGCCCGATCAACTGGCCATTCTTATTGAGCGGAATCAGTTTCTGGACTGAGAACGATGAGCAAAAGCAAATATATCTAATTGGAAATCTGGTGGGCTGGTGGACATGCATAGTTATGTTGTCGATCTACGTTGGTGTCCTCGGCGCCGACCTTTTGGCTCGTCGCAGAAACTACAATCCTATTGAAGACCGTTAGTACCAAGAGTAATCGTGGTTCTTGTGCTAACTTCTGCTTTTTTCCCTAGCTGTTCGCAACCGCCTTTGGAACTCGACAGGATTCTTCTTTGTCATTTGGGCTGTGCACTACTTCCCTTTCTTCTTGATGAACCGACAGCTTTTCGTCCACCACTATCTCCCTTCGCATGTAGCCTCTGCCCTGATTGCGGGCTCCGTATTGAACTTCATGCTCTCTGATACGATTAACTACCCTTCATCGATCCATGGGCCATTGACTCGTCCAAAAGCTCGAACCTATGCGGACATTGGCCTGAAGGGACCGATAATCTTTGTAGTGTTTTGCATCGTATTGTTCTCGATGTTTGTTTTCCTGGCGCCTTTGACCTATGGAACACCTGGGTATGTTCTTTCACACCATAAGAATATTCATTCTGTTAATGTTATTTTAGCCTCACTGGAGACCAAGTAAACCAGCACCGGCTGTTGTCCACGTGGACGCTTCATTTTGCTGGCAAAATAACCGCGGAGATTCCGGCTTAAGCGGAATTTTTTTGGAGGATGGTGCGAGTACATATGCTACCCAGTAGAGAGAAGCGTAGTTGCGGACCATCTTTTACTTATGGGAGGCTTGGCGAATTGTACATGGTGCATATCTATCTCCTAAGAATGTTGGGTTGGTAGCCTTTGTAAATACGTGGGGTGGATGTCTTCTAGTATTACCCATATTCTAACTGTAAGCTCGTTTTACTGCTTTTCTGCATATTGGCCCCAGCGCTGTCACGTTTCAGCAACATCTCAGAAATGCTTTGTACATGAACACAAGCGTTAGAAGCATACTTCGACCATACGCGAACCATAATATTCATACTGATTCGGCAAAAACGCATGAGCATTCACAGACAAATTTACATGTTTCTGGGACCTGAACTCGTTGAGTTATTTCAACCTGCTGGTAAGAATATTTAGTACCACCCATGCAGTGAACATTGATTTTGCTCAGATTGGAATTTTGTATCGGTCCTTACAATTTTCCTGCTCATCTGAGCAATTATGTGACGCGCTTATGGCACCTTCCGAACAATGTTTGTAGGTACAAAATATTCAGATTCAGGTAGCTAATCACAATTCATTTACATAAAACGGTGCAGCACTGAAGGCATGCGCAAGAGACATTATAGGCGGATCTTAACATGCGAGATCATATGGTTGTATCGTTTCGACCCGGACTCTTCAGTTATCTCCTCATTGTTTCACAGGTCCATCAAACTAGAGAACGCGTTAGGGTGTTGTATACAATTAGGTATTGAATGAACCCTTACCCGCACTACCAACGATGTGGGCCATGGAGACACCTGCAAGTCACTGTCCAGGTAACCATAGCGAATATGCTTGTCGTCGATCTTGAACCTTTACATGACAGTCAGCTTCGGTTTTCGAGGTCGACGGCTGGTTTTCGCTTACCTATTCAGTTTACCACAATCACCGGGACCACGACATAAGCCAGGATGGCTAAGCACGGCTCGCAGCGTTTCACTTAAGATCTGTCGAGGTATCAATAAAACTGAGAGAGATGAACATGAAGACAGGCACAAACCTTCACAGTCAAAGGCTCTCCTAGGCACCTAGCAGAGCGTTTCGTGAGATGTATACGATAAATTGGATCAGCACCTACTTTGACACGCTGAAGATCTCTTCCTGGACCTGACCTTCGGTAGTCGGCGCTGAGTTGTCTGCGGTGGACATTTGGTCAATCAGGTCCACACCACACGCACGAAAGAAGAGAAAGTCGTACCTCTTCCATGGAAGGTGGGTTCGAGACCTGCGTTTGTTGTAAGGAACCACATAATTAAGAAGTTGATGTAGTGAGCGTACGCATTACTTCGCGAACTCTTGCTTCGCTTGTCGCAGATTTCACATCGTCAAGGCAGATGTTAAGCATGTTCGTCATGGCTGGATTGAAAGCATGAGTCCTGATAAGCGTTAACAGGATCTATCATCACTAACCCAAAGAAAGTTCGGCCGATGCACCGACCAAGATCGCTAGGACCGTGTTGTTGACTTCATCTTTCTGTACTCCAAGCTCAGCTAAACGTTTGATAAGCTTCTCATCCTTTTTTTGACTTTTGTTGGACGAGAAGGCACTCTCAACCAAATTGACGATGGAGAACTAGTATGCCACGTTCAGTTGACATCCCAAAGGAGAATGCATTTGCTGGATATCACCTTATCGGCGGATTTGAGGTGGCTGGATAGCTGCTTGACGTCCTTCTGCACTTTGTGCTGGAAGTTCACTAGTTTGGATTCCTCGACGTTCAGGTATATATATCTGTTTAGATGATAAATTAGTCGACGAATGACGGACGAAATCTCTATAGCGCACTCGTAGATGTCCCCTAGGATGTCGTACAGCTCAGCTGGGGTATACGCTCCGTGTTGAGAGCCCTTTGTCAACTGAATCCCAGCCTGCAAAAACCAAGGAAGTAAATCATAAATTCAAGCGGGATTGAATATGAAACGTACCACTTCCGTCGCAACCCAGCCAACCGTCAACGGTTTGAAGACATCACGCACGATATCAACAACGCGCGTCTCGCTTCCCACCAAGCGCAGCGACTGCTCCGACACGAGGGACACAGTCTGAGTATAGAAATATTGCCCAATCTTGTCCTCTGATCCTATGGCTTCAGTGAGCGCGCGGACGACAACTTCACGGCGTTTCTCGTCATCTTGTGCGATATAGAACCTATACCGAACGTTCAGAAGGGAACTACTTCAATGAAGGAAAACACCTTACCCTTTGCCTTTCCCGTCAAGTATCTTCGTTGCCCTGGTCAAATACCTGGGACTACCACCAGGGCTCGCAAACGCCACTACTCCAGGTGCCTTCTTCACCGGCCTCGTCAAGTCATACCGATCCACCACACCCATCTTCGTCAAATGGACTTTCATCGATTCCGGCGTCATCAACGGGAAGAAAGCGTACACGCTGTTCCCATTCTCCCCAAACTCATGCGGGAGAGTTCGCAGGAAGAGCTTCCCGAGAGTGCTACCGAATCCAAAGGCGTCGGGGTCGCGCTGACAGTCGGCGAAACCCCAAGAGGTGAGATTCGCGGGAGTGAAATCGCGTGTGAAGAATCGGTCACCACGAGTGAGGGCGATAGCATCGCTAAGGATGGCACGGCTTATCGTGTAACCTGTACATTATTGATCAGAAGGACGGATAAGAGGCCGAAACGGACATGTATGCTTACCAGGACATAAACCGGCTCCATCAACGAGGGGCTTAGCTTCCTCGGCTTGAAGACCGACATACAGCTCGAGATTATTGATGTTACCGTACAACTTCTCCGCAGTCTTGGCGATCTCAGGGTCGGAATTCCACTCCAGGAATGTGGAATAGGCTGTCAACGTCCTTCAGGGCTGTGAATTGCACTGATGTCAGAAACGCTTACTTTTAAGACCTAGGAACTAGATCCGTAAAATACGGTTAGAAGAAAAGGGAAACAAAGTACGAGAATAGGGTACGCGCCTTTCTGAACTCGTTAAGAGAGCATACTCCCCACTGTCGGTTCTGTTCTATTCCGAGTATTTCATGCAGGCGCATAGAAGCTTCAGAAGAGTCAATGATCATACTTGTCATTTACGGAAGGACGACGTACGGGGTGTCCCCCTTGCCCTGAAAGCGGCCGCAGGCTCATCAGTCCTATAATGACAGTTAATGACATTGGCAGTTCCCCGGATTTTCATTTCTTACGCATCCTGCAGAACCTTGGCCAAATCTTCGTCCTTGAAGGAGCCATCTGCTTGCCGGTTCATGCTAACAGAAACGTTCTGAGGCCGCTTTTCATTTTGAAAAAGCCAAGTACTCACTCTCCGAACGTCCAATGAGTCAAGTCTGGGTCCTTTTCACTCAGCTTCTTCCAGACGGCCTTCGAAATCCGTCACGGTCACTTCATCAAAGGGTTTCCCATCAAACTTATCATCCATGAGTTTTTCCACCCATTTTTCGTCTTTAGCGCTCGTGGTAGCATGCCATCGGTAAAGGCAGTTGAACTAAATACGTTTAAGGGTTGACGCAGCGCTAGAGGAAACCATGAACATACCTCAACGCTACAAACGTTTCCTTCTCCACGCTCGAATGTCGCGTGGTCATTCTTTCGGAATTCCTGGATCTAAGGTGAGTGTCATGTCAACCTCTGCAGGCAAGGTACGTACACCAAATGGATTCAAACTCCAACTGCTGCCCTCCCGTACAAGGCCCAAGATACACGAGAAGTAGTCGGAAAATACAACTGGTAAACGTCAGGACTTAGTTACTTCTTTGACATGAGACGAGGCTTGGTCGCATACCACCCCCGAACCATCCACAGTTAACCAGACGGGCGGTCTGGAACAACTCTTCGTCCTGTTTGCGGGCATCTTCTGCGGATAACGTCGATGGATCGACGAAAGTATCATGTTCGTTTACCTCAAACAGTTTCTGGGCGATATACTAGAGAAGATAGGTCGGCATCCTCCTTACACCCACTAACGAAAGCTCACTCACATTATGATTCCTAGAGAAGAGCACCAGAAGCACGCAAACAGCAGGCGGGAGTAGCATCAGCCTGTCTTCGGCGAAGACATCTTTGTGCAGCTTTCCATATCCGTCGCGTTTCCGAACCTTGTCTTGGGTTTCTTGATTATGTCCGTACAAAGGTGCGAGATCCACGTAGGAAGACGTTTCGTTGATGCTGATATCAGAATGAGAAGTTCGGAATACACTTGAAAGCTATTATTAGTGGGAGTGGAGATACAATGGGACGGCGCCACCAACGTGTGTATAACGAGAGCGGCAAATGCAAACATCAGGGATGACAGTCCTCCGGGATGCTTGACGAACTACGAACTGAATTAGCATGACGTTAAGAGGGAGAGGTCATACTCACGCCGTCACGTTTCAAGAGACTACAAGCAACCGAATCAGATATTTTGAGTAATGATGAAAAGATGATTGGCTCACGTATCGAAGATCAGACCTGAATCTGGCATATTTCGCCTTGGCAGTGGATGAGTTTGTTGTACGCTTCGGGCATAAGGTGTTCCAGCCTTTCCCATGTCGGGAGCTAGGACGTTATTGTTCGAGCCGTCGGCCCTGCGGAATTTGTAGTCGTTTCCGAGGTAAGTAGCTGGAGGATGGGCAAGATCATTGTACACTGGAAAACGATCAGCCTAGATGATCAACCGAGTTGGATACAACTTACACAAAGAAATGACTTTGTTCTGAAGGGTATCGGCAAACTGCCCAGGGGGAAGCCGTGAGAGGAATACGAGGGCATGTTCAAGCTGTACACAGTATGAGTATGCGAGCTAGATACACGAGAAAGCGGTTACCAGAAGCTTCCTATCATCTAGACTATCCGTGTTGTGCACCGCATCCAAGAGTGAAGTCTGTTTGTTTAATGTTACCCTTTTCGAACTACATAAGGGAATTCCAACTCACTATTGTCGTAGGGTCCAACGGTCCCGGTAGGCCTTTCTTAATCTGATCCAGGAGGTCTGTCAAAGCTTTTGGAAGCCCGGTACCATGGCTAGCAGGCTCGTCTGGCTTTACAGATGGTTGTGCGCCATTCGTCGCCGTAGCATCGGTTCCGTTAGGCTCGACATCCTGGAATGAGAGATGATCAGGACCAAGTCCGGCGAAGACAACCATAAATCCTACCGGCGAATTTATTTGGCGGCTACGACGAAAGAGAGAGGTCTTTCGAGGGGGGGCACTGGTGGGAGTGGTCATTGTTAGATGTGAAGAAGGAAAGGCAATAAACAACGTACTTTCAAGGCTGACTTATATATAGTGTCCAGAGAAGCTTGATGGAGTGATACGTAACAGTCCTGACGGAGTAAATCATTTAGCCGGCTTTAAATGTTGTGAGCGTTGACAAGCTGAATGGACGACATGTGCTAGATAACATTAGTATTTGAAGGAAGCAGTGACGAAACCAAAGGACTTATCCACTGTTATTAGCTTCTATTGCATCCGTGGCGCGAGAACTTGAAGCCATCTGACCGCTACAGAAGGAGCCTCTGGTAATAATATCTAGTAAATTAATACAGGCCTCGAATACGAGCGCTTGAGCTCGCATGTTTACCTGGTGTAGCTCCGGGGATGGAGGGGTGCCGGATTGGCAGATTTTCATATCCCAGGGAGTTAAAGCAGGGGCGAATTCGATTCCTCAATCGGAGTCATTTGATTCGCTCCTATCCCTAGGGTCGCGGATACACTGAAAAGTAATGAAATAGCATATTCTTGAAATTTACCACCACCGGCAAGATGACCCGGTCACGGTGCTGACGCGGTGATGCCCAGGATCCAAGCCAATCTTTCCTTCAAGTTCAATTAGTATAGGCTACAAAAGACTTGCAAGAGGTTAATAAGATTAATTTTCAAGATTCAGGCAGTGACAGCGACAGATCAAATTTTCAAGGAACCTGCTGCCATTTTTGAAGTTGGAATAATTTGAGCGCATCCGACTTGACCGTTTTCCAGTCTGTCGTGCAAATGGAACTAGGCCATCCCGAAGAATTCGCTGCAAAGATCATCAAGTCGAAGGGAAGGCGAAAAACCCAGCCGGGAATCCAACTTAGCTCCGCAGTAATGCGATGCCGTCGCTACCAGAATATGCCCATCGCAATTCCGCGGGCAAGCTTGATATCGTGGCCACGTACATCGCCAGAAATTATCTAGAGTTACTTGAAATTACTTTGACGAAATGAAAATCTGTTCGCACCGCGGACCTCCGTGGTGGTGGCAGAAAAGTGATACGGTCACGGGCGTCACGTTGATCGCAGGTTGCCACCAACGTCCACGACAGTGCCAGTATCCAGGCTGTGTTTCCCTTGTTAGGTGATAAAAGCTGGTTCAGTTTGCAGTTCAGTATGGCTGAAACTGTAGCTGGCCTACGTGACGACATGACTGGTTCGTGTACTACCCTGTCTGTCCCTGCGTTCACTCATTTTCTTCGCAGCAAATGCCCAGAGCTCTCTTTCATTCTCCCAAATCGACGCAGAAATACTCCAGCATGAAGAGGCGGTCAGGCAACTCAAATCACGACGAAATACCCTCGCACCCATTTCCCAGCTTCCCCCCGAAATGCTCTCCAGAATCTTTCTCTTCGTTTCCTGCCCTCGTGAATCGACGTACAAATCACTGTTGTGGATTAATGTTTCCCATGTCTCGCAGCATTGGCGCGCTGTTGCACTCGGCTTCCCAGCCCTGTGGAGCTCACCCCCTTCATGAACCCTGCCTGGGCCCATGAAATGCTGAAGCGATCAAAGATGGCCCCTCTCACCATAGTTGCCGATTTGATCTACATGACTCCCAAAATGCTTGATGTGTTCGAAGATGCCATGAGGCAGGTCGACCGCTCCGCTGAACTCAACCTTACCGGCGCCAAAACCATGGAGAAATACCTCATTGACATAACGAAGCGGGCACCATTCCTTAACAAGCTTTGTATTTCTCAAGTTTACACCCGCTATAATGACAATGAAGAGAGGATAGCCCTTCCGTATAATTTACTCGATGGTCAAGCCCCCCGGTTGCGTCATCTCGACCTCAGACGATGTCAAGTACACTGGGATTCCGGCCTGATGCAAAACCTCACATACCTGAGGATAGTGGAACCAGGCGACTTCAGACCTACCACTTCTCAACTTGTCGATCTGCTCGAACAGATGCCTTACCTTGAGACGCTTGATTTAGATCATGCGTTGCCCATCGTTTCCGAAACCACCAAGACTCTACCCAGTCCCTCCCATGTTATATCCCTGCCCCGCTTGTCACAGATTCACCTTGTCTCTAGCGTTCTCGAAACCGCTAACCTCTTCAACCACATCGATTTTCCATCCACGGCGACGATGCGACTCATCCTAGACGGCACCAAAGGGACGGGAACAGATTTCTCTTCTCTTCTCCCGACGCTCTCTAAATCACGGACATTCGCTTCTGACAATGCCCTCACAGGTGCACCTTTCAAAGCGCTGTCTCTAACGAGCCCGTATCAGACCAAACTCCACTTCGCCGCCTATACTGCCACCAGTATCTTCGCTAGTCCCATAGAAATTATCACGCCGGCTCTCGAATTGCACCTTTCGTGGCGATCCGACTCCTCTGGCACGAAAGAGCAAGTCACGCAGACCATTTGCCAAGCTTTACCGCTTGCCCAACTCCGAGTCCTCCGAGTGTTTGACCCGGAGTGCGATTTCAAACATACGACATGGGTAGACCTGTTTGGCTCTTTACCCAAGTTGAAGAAAATCGAGTTTTCGGGTTCGGGCACTACAAAGGCCTTCACCAAGGCTCTGAGCGAGATCAAGCCCCCACCGCCTGTTGATGCAGATCAGAGCCATAATCTACGAAGGAAGAAACAGATACCTGATAGCGTCTATTTCCCCCGCCTTCACAGCCTTGTCTACTCAGGGACGGATTTCGCAGATCTGTTGGACATGTTCTTGGACATGTTGATGGTGCGAGCAGAGTGTGGGACGGAGGTACAGGATCTGTCGCTGACAAACTGTACTCATTTGTACGAAGAGGAAGTGGAGCTCATAGAAGAAGTTGTCGTGGACGTTATATGGGATAATCATGTGCAGGATAGCGAGGTGTATGACAGTGATGATGATCGGTTCTCAGATTCGTTTGATGACGAGTATGAACATAACGTCTTTCCGTTTTTTGATTTGTATGATGATGATGTTGATTGGTACCCACCGTTTTGAATACTTTTTGTAAAATCGGCGCTGAATTTTCTGCAGGTATCCCTATTATGGGTGATCTAAACGGACTATAACAGTAATTTTCTCTTCCGTGGTTCCATCTGTGGTCTTATATAAATTCGAAATGTACATTATACTTCGACAGCTATCTACCTCGCTTCAGAAGCCGATTTTTTGCAAGCTAGTAACCTCGGGCAGGCGTCGGAATATAGTCGGGTGGCGGGATGTCGCGGTCCCCGTTCGGCCCGCCCTTGGCGCGATCGACAGGAAGTCTAAAAGAAATAGATGTTCTTTTCCGCTTTTCTCGAACCCACCTGACGCTCATTTAGTTTTTCCTTTCTGCGCAACAGTACTGCGATGAGCAAACGCGGACCGTATAATTACTCCGAGGGCGTGTTTAAAAGGATCGCGATGGGAGATTTCTAGGATATTTGCTTTCCACACGCGTGCTGAGGATGCTCAGATTCTTCGCCCTGTTCGTCCTGGTCTGGCAATGCTTGTCAGTCCAGGCATTCAAGAATCCCATCAAGTCATCTGATGGATCTGATCCTTTCATAGTGAGTATGCGTTCTCCTGGCAGGGAACTCTTCTGACCATATTTAGGTATACAGTGACGGATACTATTGCACGCTTTTCATCCACTTCTTCTTATTGTCCGATCTGACTTGGCTGCAGATCTTACTACGACCACATGGACGGATATCCAAATCACGCGGGGCACGACGATGCAGGAGTTGAAGGATGCAACCCCAAGGTCGTATGGACGGATTCTACCTCGTCTAGGTGCTGCAATGTCTGTGAGTCGCCGCCATGATGTTCGTATGTAAGGCTCTCGTTGATCTCTTCTCCCTTTCTTCAAGGGGCCCCCGAAATTTGGTGGTATGGATGCTGCTCCCTGGAACCGTTTGATCTACTGACAGTCGATCAAGGTATGCCGCCGAAAGTTCTTGGTTCATGTAAGTCTTCGTTGTACATACAGAGCTGCCCGTTGAGATGACTGATATTCTCCCAGTTACTATACGGCTGGCGTCTCTGGTACTTTCGACGATCAGTACCTTCACGTCCTGAAGGGATCCTCGACCAATATTTGGGACTCGGAGTGGAGTTATGAAGGTCATTTATTTTCTTCTCGCCGGCATTCTCTTCTAACTCAGGGTTTATCAGGCCGGATTAGCATTCCCAACAGGGACTACTGGTCCATCGATGCCACCCTCTTGTTTTATGGAAGTGCGACCTATTTGGTGTACTCAGCCTGGGACGGAGCTTGTTCGTTGTCCTCGTGTGATATACAAATATGTTTTTCCTAACATTTTTTTTAGATCAGTGCTTATTTATCGCGTACGTGTTCCTCTATTCTGAATCCAGTATACCTACAAACACGAAAATGCAGACAAATGACGAGCTCCTCCACCGTCGGAAACGCTGTCAAGATCTCCACGCCCACATACGACTGGGAAATGGTTGGTGCCAACGTTAATGAAGGCCCTGGCAAGTTGACATTCTCTCGTCGTCGTGTCATGATTTTGTAGTTGACATCGGCTTTTGTTTAGCGGCTCTGTACCATGGGGGCCGAACCTTCCTCACGTTCTCTGCTTCGAACTGCGCAGGAACAGGATACAAATTAGGCAGACTGGAGCTGACGGGCACGAATCCGCTTAGCGCATCCTCTTGGACAAAGTACTCTGAGCCTATCTTCACTAGTGCCAATGGGTAAGTCTTAGTCGCGTTCAACCTCGACGTTGTGACTGATTGGATAACGCTATAGAAACTATGAGGTTCGAACGACGCGATACCCTAGAAAAGTGGCATACTGATTTGACATGCAATACAGCCCGGTCACAACGGATTTTTCACTAGCGAGGATGGTACCGAAATCTGGATGGTGGTTTTTTTTTTTTGAAAATATTCATGACTGCAGATTTTAATGAATTTTCCTCAGGTTTACCATGCTTCTTCCGCTTCTCCTGGTACTTGCGATGGTGCTAGGTATACGATGGTGCAGTCGTACGTGTTTAGTCGGGTTTACAAATAACGTCGACGCTGACCTTGTACAACAGTATCAGCTGGAACAGTGACGGTACACCCAACTTGGGCTCTCCTGTCTCTGAAAGCACTTCACTCTCAGAGCCAACGTAATTGCGTGCCAATGTAGTGCGGTAGTAGCCTTCAAATAGTAATGTTTCGAAGCTACTTAAGGTGATCGATGATGCTACTGCGGTTCGAGCCCACGCCAGTTCAAGGTGATCAGAAAGTTCATTAACAACGAAATAACGACTATAAATGCGAGTGACATCCAAACTCGTTCTTGATCCAGCAGTAAAAAGTCCCATGATAAACAAAATCAAACTTCGTGGAAAAACTCATAACACATAATCGATACAGTCAATAGTTCGTAACGTTCGTTGCATGTCGCTGGAAAGATGTGAGCGAAGAAGTTGACATCTATTACTGAACTCACTGGTGGTATGATTGTGAGATCTTCACGCCCCCTCTGAGGAAGTGGCGTTCGACGACGCCTCCTGAGCTTCGGGAGCTGCATGCTGATACTCGACCCGCAGGTCAAAGGAGCTTTTCTTCTTGTGTAGCGTCTTTGGCGACGAACCGCGAGACGCAACACCCTCCTCTTTCGGCGCGGCTTTCTCCTCGGTGGCAGCTACGCCACATTCTGGCACCTCTGTGGATACCCATTCAGCTACGGTTTTCTCGAGATCATTGGAGGTGGTCATGATCATAGTGATGGATTTAACGTGAAAGATCGTGAAGTTGGGAAGACAGAGACGACTCGAGGGTTGACGTTGGTGGGGGAAGGAAATCAAGAGTTGAGTGGCAGTATTTATAGGGACGCGGAATGTTGAGACAGCACAGCCCTAGACTTCATAGGAGTGGGAAGATTCACTCATTCCACGATCGAGAAGGACCTGTGAATAATGGGCCGAGTAATCTGGTACAATAGTTACCTCTAAAGTTCAAAGAATGGGTCACATTCCTTCTCCATTGTTCGACAAGGATAAGATCCGTAAGAGCCAAACTTGACCTGTGCAATATTGACAAGCGGCCGTTACCGGTATTAAGTCGAGTGGGAAAAGATCGTTATACAGCGGCTAGCGATGGAACTCAGAGGTTGAGCACAAAGCGACCACAAGGGGGGAAATGAAACATCGCTAAATGGGAACACTAGCTCGAGAAAGACATTGGCAGACGAGGAAACACGGCAGGGGGTAGGTCCACCTTGAAAGAGATCCGAAGAATTGTAAGACGCAGTGGTCGACCTGATATATATGATGAGTGCATTACATTTCACGCTAGTACAAATGGGTGCTTAATCTTTGTCATCTTTGAAGCAAAATGTAGCAGAGGGAAGTGACCTTTGGTCAGTGAGTAATTGGTGAGTAAGCAAGATGACAGTGTATACGTATGACGCGTTCACGGATCACTCGGCGCGGTAACTTTCCCTGCTTACCGATACTACTAATCCTAATCCTTCGTATACCACCAATTATTTCTCCCTCTCGGTTAGTAGCATCCTTATGTCTTCCTATCATCTCCTTGTTCTCGTCCACGGAATGTGGGGTAATACTTCCCACATGGCTGAGCTGAAGCGTATCATGCTGGAAACACGCGCGCAGCCCAGTGCCGAAGGCATTGAAATGCGACTCCTGGTGGCAGAAACCAACCAGGAAGCGTCTACATATGACGGGATAGACTGGGGAGGTGAAAGGGTGGCACAAGAGGTAATTGTCAATTATTTCATCCCAGGTAGCTATTACTGACCTGTAATATTAGGTTTTTGATGAAGTAGAGAAGCTACAACAGGACGGCGATAAAGTCGTCAGATTTTCCATCACGGGCTATAGTCTTGGAGGCCTTGTTTCGCGCTATGTTGTTGGGTAAGCTTCAGTCAAAGTACCTCAGAGCTCACGTCGAATTATATCTTCAGCATCCTCAACCGGCGAGGTTTCTTCGAAGATGTCACGCCTTTCAATTTCAATACAATTGCAACGCCTCATGTCGGGCTTCCAACATATCCATCCTTTGTGTCGTCTTTATTCTCTACACTTGGACCTAGACTTCTTTCGCGAACGGGAGAGCAATTTTATTGCGTAGACAAATGGTCGAGTACGGGACGTCCCCTGTTAGACATCATGGCAGATCCAGGTTTGTCTTCGTCCCATCCGGCGTGGCCTCGCCTCACCATACATCTAGATCAGATATTTTATAAAAGTCTAGCTGCCTTTAAAACGATTAGAATCTACGCAAACACGTGAGTGCTCGATTGGTTCTCAACTAACGCTTTACTAACAGTTACGAAGAGTAAATGATCGCACTGTACCATATGTGACCGCCGCCATAGAATTGGAAGACAACTTTTTGGATCATGCAACCAACGGAATTGAAATGTACGTTTCTGCAACATCTTCATTAGAAAGGCCGTCTGATAGTTATTATTTTGGCAGCGAGTTGCATGAAGAATATAACCCTATAATCAAATCATATAGTCTTCCTGCCATATCTCCTGCCCCTACGCCAAAACCGGCTATACTATCCAGACAGTGGCTGAAGGACAAAAAGGAGCGAACGTATCTACCGCCGTTTCTCCAGTTCCGCTTCCCCTTCAACTTGGTTAGTCTCCCAATGGCATTATGCATGGCATCACTAATACGTATCATGCAGGTATTTTACGCACTGCTTCCTATCCTGATCCCTATCGGCGCATCTCTGATCATCGTTCGTCTGTCTCTTGCATCGCGATCCTCCAGAGCCCGAATCAGACTCCTGGAAAAAGAGAACGAATCTAACGGCGAGCGTCTAATTCACCTACTGTCCGACCTTGAGCGACAAGTAGAAGACGCTGTTGTCGACATCATTGACGATCCGGGCATCACGTCCTCATCCGAGAATGTTCTTCCGGAGAAAGGCAAACGCAAGACGAAGGGGAACTCCTCGGAGCCCAAGGCCATCTGACTCCGCTGCAGCAGAAACTCGTGCGCGCTTTGAATACTCTACCATTAAAGAAGGAGCTCGTATATCTCAATATTGGCCATAACTCACATGCTACCATTATTTCACGAGATGTCAAGCGCTTCGAGATGCATCGTCTAGGCCAGGGCATCATCAAGCACTGGGCAGATTCTTTTGTTCTGTAGGCGTGAAGCCATGATACCTTTTTAAAAATTTCAAACATACATGGATGGATGGTACTTACACCTGCACATATACCTCTTAGAACTCTTATCATACACGGCTGGTCAAAATGGACCTTACTTAGAAATTAGGCTCTGTCACGTTATCTGCTTCTACCCGCTGCGCCCGCAATAAAATGTCAGCTTTGTGGGTATACTGTAACTCTCAGGCTAATCTACCTGTGTACTTTCCAAGTATTTTCTGTCGTATGTAATACGGGCTACCATTATCGGACATCACCCCTGTCCTGCTTACTTCTTGACGCGTAGCACGCGTATCTCACGTGGACATAAATATTTCACCTTCTTCCCACCCTTTACTAAAAATTCCTACAAAGAGACATGGACGGAGTTGTAAGTGATTTGCGCGTCTCTGTCTTTTCTTCTTGCATTGACGAACGCCTCAGGTGCGATTTGAAGATACCGAACTTCTTCCGGCGTCCTCTCCTGAAGACTACCCGAAAATAATCAAGTCAGGTATCGACGAAGAGGGACAGCATCACTTGTCGCCTGCGATTACAGGACCTAGTGGCATCGCTACACTGCTCTACCGACTAGGCCGCCCCGAACTACTCGAACGCTTATTCGATGTCGAAGGCACCCACGATTTTGACTTCAGCATGCACATTGGATCGAACTATATCCAGGATTCCTATGTCCGCCGTCGAGGGAGAAGGGTTGAGGTTAGTGACCTATTCTACCTTCGCGGACTGCGAGATTTATTCGCGTAGATGGGCTTTATGGACGAATATGGGGAGGAGGCCAATCACGGCGTCCGCTACCTCATCGAAGATCCCATCCCTCCTTACAAAATCGGGGCGTGGAAACCTGTCAGCACTTCTGACTTAGGCTCATCCTGGGGAGGCTCTGAAGTATGGATCCGAGCACAAGGAGAGGCAGTAGCTAAGGGCATCTGGTACAATCGACACTGGAACGGGCACTCAATTTCTGTTCTGCGCTGGTCTGGTATGACTGAAGAACAGAAAGAGTCATTAAATCATTGGAGATCCGACTTTGCAGAAAAGTCAGCCGAAAGGAGGAAGAAGCAGAAAGCTGAAGACGACAAAGAGCTAGAGGCTTTCGTGGGTACGGAAATGCCAGACGTGGAATGTGGTATGCAGCGATATTGGAAACGCCAGCTGCGTTGTCGAGCAGACTGTGGTGTTGAGAAAGGCAAGTTTAACTGTAGCTGGTGCAAGAGAACTCGTGAGCGACGTCCATCGTGCCTGACGACCTTCTCATTCACCCCTCTGTAGGCTACTGCAGCATTGAGTGTCAAAAAGAAGACTGGAAGGTCGGTCCTCCATTTCCTCCCGATCTCACAAAGAAGACAGCTGACCACCTTACCCAGTATCATAAAACGTACTGTGGAACTGAAGAACCGGTGCCCAAACAGTACCGTCGGCCCTAATGACCTGGAGTTGTAATCTTTTGTAATCAAACGGCGCGGTCGATTCGGTATTTTATCTAATTATGGAGTCGCCAGACTCTACGTGAGCCTTCAGGCCTTCAAGCTTCAAGCTTCAGGCCCAGGTCCAATGGTGCCGGGAAATTTTATGCATATTTCCCCTTGACTCAGGGCCCCGAAGCGGGCATTTTGTGCATTCCCGGATCTAGGAAGAATACCGATTATGGTTTCTCCGGAGGCCGAGTCGCGCCCACCTGGCTGGTGTAAAGATCGGTCGATGTCGTACTCCGAGTCAAATTGAATGAGATGAACGAGTAAGGTTTGTGGCTATCATTGGTATTGGAGTTTGAACAACTGACAGCCTTTCATCTAGTGGGAAGATACTGAGCTCCCCCTCTGTCGCGCCATTGTGTAAAGCGTCATAATCGCACACTGTCTGTCTATCAGCGTCCGAGATACAGTTAAGAGAAACGCCTATGAATATGCTTGATAAAGGCCAATTCTCTCAATACTGCTCATAACGATCTGTGACGCATCCTACGTTTCATTCGTGCAGATCGGTTTCATGAGTGATTACGGAGAGGCTAATCATGACGTTTGCTACCAGGATCCCACTCCTGAGTACAAAATTAGAGCAGAGCCTATCAGCACGTCTGATTAAGAGACATCCATCCTGGGAAGGGTTAGAGACACAGAAATCCCGGACTTGGAGCTTGCGATATTGGAAGTTCCGGTATGTTTCGAGCAGACTAGAGAAAACTGCGGACGGTGCGTGAGAACTCGTGCGTGACGCCTACCGTTCCTGAGCTATCTTCATTATTGTGTAGATCAGAAGAAGACCAATGTGTCTTCAATCTTCTCCAAGTTCGCCTTACCCAGGACCACCAAACCTACCGTGGAGCTACAGTTTCGGTGCCGAAATTGCGCCGTGACCTGGTTTCTAAGTAAATCATTGGAATCGCGTTCTCAAACGAAGTGAGTGGCAAAAGGGGGTACATCTTTGGCAAACGCGATACGGGGACTATCTATGAAATATATAGTATTATATACTTACTACGAAATACCTGCGGAAGTAAGCAAGCAGGTAAGTGGATCAATCTGAGAACCAAATAGTGACTGACTGGTGCCAGTGTTATGAGAAGCCTGAAATCTCACAAAAATGATCTAAATCTGATCCTCATCGTGATTTTACGCCCTTCATGTCGCACATTTTGGGTCTTCTCGCTGGCCATACATAGCAATTTGTAATCCAAACGCCGAAGCCTTCGCGGTCACATCGACGTTTAAACCACGGAAACTGCATGCACCGAACTTTGGACCACCATACTAGCCTTGGCTTCGTTTCACCAACATTTGCCGATCATTTCAGATCCGTTTAATTGTGACTCGCGCATCCCTACAAACCGTTGGCATCGCATCGTACGTCGCGGGTAAAATATGGGGTTCGGGATGAAACACACTGTCATTCTCAAAGGCATCTTGGGCTTTCCCTTTTCTGAGGCCTTACCTTTCTGTATAAAATGGATGTACAATTGCATCGAAGCGTCCGTATTCATTAAGAATGGCCACTACTACCTTGCCCACTAAGATGGTAAGCTTGATTCTCTTCCATATTCACTATATTCTCACTCATCCCTCGCCTTGAGATCCGCGAAATCGGAGAGAGCGTACGACTACTATTAGATCGATGCTCTGTCGATATGCAGACGCAGCGAGCCATTCCGTTTGACGACGAGTTGTTTTCGTTGGCATGCCAAGAAGTATCTCGTCATGCTCTTATCCTCGATGCGAAAACCTCGAAATTATTCGGGCCATACATTAAACACGGCACCGACACTGTCACCACTTGTTACAACCACATCCAGAATATCAACTGCCGCATCTACATCGTCCTTTACATTGCCTGCTTTTTCTACTTTGACGACAAGTTCATCCCGGAATATTCTACCTCTGATAACGTCGCGCAGGATCTTTTCGCGTGCATGATTGGAAAGTCGTCCGCGGCCGATCCTCTGCAACAGCTGTTCTGTTACCTGATGACAGAAGCACCGAAATGTTTCCCTAATCATCCTGCGTCGAATATTGTTATCACGGGTACCCTTAATTTTGTGACCGCTGCGAGTCTTGATTATCGCACCCAAGGCATGAAGGTTAGTGTTGACCTTTGTCATGTGTGTTGTGCTCATTGATGGCGAGTTGTAGATGCCCGCCTCGGCTAAAAGATACACAACGTTCACCAGAACATCTCTGGTATTGCCGATGTTATGGGGGTGTTATATTTCCAGCATCGGTACCGGTGACTGCATATATTGCGGCGATTCCGGACCTAATGGTTTTCATGTTGTCCGCCAAGTTAGTCCTGTTGCTCGCCCACCCGATGCGGTAGCTTATCTTGATCACTTAGTGACGTTCTTTCTTTCTACAAAGAGGAGGTTGCCGGGGAAGAACTGAACCGAGTTTCCCTTCTTGCATTATGCGACAATTCTGCAAAGACCGATGTTCTGAGGCGGCTCGTTGATTCTACAGTTGAAGCTCACAACAACATTTTGGATATCCTTAAACCGAACAAGGAGGCGTTGGACGCGTATTTGAGTTTTAGTGATGGATATATCCGGCTCATGCCAGACTTTCTAGATACCGTTTGAAAGAGCTGGGTATTTTTCCAAAGTAAAGTTTCGTTACCATTACATCTTGGATGTATTACATTGAACGATGCGCCCCACATATGATAGCTCTATGGTTCAGCCTTGAGCTTCGACAACTCTGCCCCACACGAAGGACCGATGCTTACGTTACTGTGATGACACTGCTTACATCGGACTTACTCATGCATGGATGAATATATATAAAGGACGCGTTCCGCTCTCCCACAGGACTACCACCCTTCGAGTAATGACCAAATATCCTTCTCCTCTCGTTGGATACGAGAATGCCCCTCCTCTACCGACTGGCATCAACCCGGACGGCAAATCACTGACGAACGACATACAGAAGGACGAGCAGGGCAAACCAGTGCTCAGCAAGGCGTACGACGAGTTCGTGGATCCTATAGATAAGAAGAACAATGGATTCGACTTTCACAGTGAGTCTATGGGCATTATGGCTGGGATCAACAATACTAAAGCCTGGACGACAGTCTATTATATGTCAACATGCCCCAGACGAGATTGAGTATGCCAGAAAGCTGCACGAAAGAATCAGGAGAGAATTTCCCGAGGTGCCCTTTGGTTTCTGCTTGCTTTTTCGTGGTTAAACTCCTTCGTGTAGATGAGAATCTATCGGTTCTGGGACCGACCTGTGGGGCCTCACCCCGTCCCAATGTTTGAAGTTAATACTTTTACGCCCCACATGACGGGGACGCTGTTCTCCTGGCTGGCGGTTAACCGTGGACCTTGCTCGTGGGATTCACCCTTTTATACATGTAAATGACTCTCATCTGTCGGTTTCAGTGTTCTCGTCCATCCCAATACTGGAGACCAGTATCGTGATCATACAGAGCTTGTGACTTGGATGGGTAGGCCCTGGCCGCTGAATACCGATTTGTTGAACCGCTAAAACTGGGTTGGTGACTTCTTTTCTTCTTTGTCTCGGTGCCAGGCTAATCTCGTGCCTCTGGGACCTGTCACCAGATAATGAGGCACGAATGGTGTCGTAACCGCTCGTCATGTGAAAATCGGACTGTATCTTTAACGGATCTTAGTGGGACATCGAAGCAAAGTACCTGTAAATTAGTAAGAAATTTCTCATGAAAATCTATTCTCAGACTGTGGCAACCCATGCTGAAGCTTGCGACTTGGGTTACTAGTTGGTGAAACTGCCAAACCATGTATTGTGCTATTGATAGTGCGCACAGTGCAACCCGCGAGGAAGCGGTATAAGATGCCTCGGGCATGAAACCCACAATGCACGAATCCCCATGGATATTCAACTGCCGCCCGCTTGCATTCCTCGCAGCGAAATCTCGCCCGAATGGATGGGGACGAGACCAATGAACGTAAGACTTCCGTTATCCGCATCTATCGCGTAACAAAGTGACCCATATCTTTTACGATCATGTGCAGGACCACTACCAATCGTTCTTGATTGTAGACCGACAGTCGCCTCCATCTGCCATCTGAAGAAGAGAGAGGGGGGGGAGGTGGTTCAGTGTAGCGACACTACTGGTTCTCAGACGAATCATTTCCATCTACGTTAAAGACATCGGTTAGACGCCTCAGATCTGTCCACCGTCAAGTAAAAGTGAACGGTTTCACCATTTCTCGCCCCATTCATAGTACCATTCCGCGTCTCCCTCTACTGATATATGTTGGCTGTTTACAGCAGAGGCCAGTGCATTTTAGCTGGTAAAACCGAAGCCTTATTCTATCAAAAACGCGCCACTCTGCAATATTGCTTCGCCGGTCTTTGGATGAAATATACCTCGATTTTGTACTTCGACAACAAGTACTTCCTCGACTCCGGTGTCATGTCGAATAATGAACTTTATGGTGGAAGATGACTTTCAGCCGGTCCCACGCAGCAGCCGTTCTGAGTGGCATTTTCTATTCTTGACGACCGCTGAAAGTAACGTTCCGATTCATTGTTTGTCTTCGGTTCTCGAGTGAGTGTTCTCATCTCAAAAAATAGATTCCTGTATCGACCAAGTATTCGTAAGTGATTTTTCCTACATTTCCTCAACTTATGAATATATATCCGGCGTGCCTTTACATCCATCGGTACCGGTATTTCCCGTGAGCCAAAATCATCTCGGCATTCCAGTACGCGGTTGCTGCGATGGTCCCAATCTAACGATGGCGAAGCTTGTGCCAGATACTTTTGAAGACATCCGCAATATTGTAAAAGCATGCTGGTATCTGAGGTGGGTACTATGCAGCCTTACCAGCGACGAAGGGCGTTTGCTTGCTTTCAAATCAATAGGGCTCTACTATCTTCCTTGATGCACTCACAAGCAAGACCCGGGGTTGGGACCCACGCAGATGATGGATTTGTAATCTGGACGTGCTTATTAGTACCATCACCGGTGTGCCCTAGTGGAACTGTTGAAACATTGCGGGGTGATCAGCGTATCTCTTTCCCGGAAAACACGGTACTCAAGGTGCATTACCATTCACGGAAACGACCACAAGTATATATTGCAACATGTTACTTCGCTTAATGCAATCTTATTCGCGATGACCCCTCCTACCTTACCTGTAGACACAGTGAGGTGATTACTTCCTTCTAGTGGATTGATCTAAGTTGTTTTTAAGATACAGTCTCTCAGACAGAGCATACACCTGCTCTTAGATCAATGCTCTGTCGATCTCCAAACACAGCGAACCATCCCATTCGACAATGACCTACTCTCACTGGCGTGCAAAGAAGCGGCCCGCCGTGGTCTCATCGTGGACCACGGCACCACAGCATCATTCAGGCCATACATAAAGCATGGAGTCGACACCGTCACCGCCTGTTTCTCTCACATTCAGGACACTCAATCCCGCGTCTACATGATACTTTACCTTGCGTCGTTCTTCTGCCTTGACGACAAATTCACTCCAGAATACCAATCGGACGCTGAAACCATGGCCCAGGAACTTTTTAGTAGCATGATGGGGAGAGTGACTCCAAGCGACCCTATGCAGAAGTTGTACTGTTTTCTGCTGACGGAGGCTCCGAACTGTTTCCCGAATTCACCCACATCAAACATCATCGTCACAGGCAGCCTGAATTTTATAACATCTGCCATCCTTGATTATCGTACTCAAGGAATGAAGGCAAGTGTCATAATACTTTGTCTTGGGTTGAGCCACTCATCAGGATCCTAGATACCTGCGTCGGCCAAAAGATACACAAGATTCGCCAGGGACTTGTCTGGCTTCAACGAGGTGATGGGGTTATTCATATTCCCATCTTCCATTCCGGTCATTGCATATATTGCAGCTCTGCCAGATTTGATGGTATTCATAGGATCTGCCAAGTCTGTTCTTTTGGATGTGATTATCGAGCTCGCTGATATATATTTTTCTAGTGATGTTTTCTCTTTCTACAAGGAGGAGAGTGCCGGAGAAGAAATGAATCAAGTTTCTCTCCTTGCTTCGTGTTCAAAATGCCCTAAAATTGAGGCTGTTAAGCAGCTCGTGGATACACCATCGGAGCCCATCGCAACATTTTAGATATTCTTTGCCCAGATAAAGCAGCGTTGGATGCGTATTTGAGTTTCAGTGATGGGTACCTTCGAGCACACGTTGGAATTTCTAGATATCGTTTAGAAGAATGGGGTTTCGCTCAGGACTGGTATACTCCAATGCTGTAGCGTGTATGTAGACAATATTCCTTAGTAATTACGTCGGCAATTCAGCATATTTCATGCACCGAACCGCTCTACGCGTCACAAGTTCATCTTGACCATCAGTTCGAGAAACTCTTCCTTATTTATTGTCACTGCATACTCCTCAATCAGATTCGACTAATGCACCGTATTAATGTAGCGTCGAATATATAAGTACTAATAAGTACGGCCTCCAGACTTCGAGAATAGTGGTGGAGTCCTAGATAGTCTTAGTGCACTTTACGTCTTCGCCCATAACGCAAGGGTATCGGGGGTTATCAATCTAGACTTTCACCATCATCATCGACGCTTAGTGATGCCGGCATTCAGAGCGCGACTACGTACAACTACTTAGAAGATCACTGGTGTATTTTCGATGGCCCTTATTAGCCTTAGTTTTTACGCCCTTGTTTTGAGCGCTGTAAAAACCAAAATATTCCTCAATTCATCGTTCTACTAGTTCGTAGGGGGAAAAGTTTTATCTAGTTCTACTGGCGGTCTGTATGGTACCGAGAAAATTGAAAACTCTTGCACTTTCACATCTTACGAGCTAAAACACACTGATCTCTGCTGTATATCGGTCGTACCGAAGTTCGTGCCCACAGGGAAGAATGCGGTTATTATGGGCCATCAAAATTACCTGGATTCTTGATGAGAATTTTTCGTATAACTTCATAAGAGAATGCTCCAGTCGCTATATTCCTGACTTGCAGACTGGGGTCCCAAGAAGGTGCCAGGTATAAGCTCGCGTGATCCAAATAATTTTAGGATTGATGATACAGATACTAGAATATATCCTAAAACAACGTGAGTGAATTGATGTGTCAGACGAACAGCAGGTATGTGCAGGTGCGGGTTAATATGGGACAAGGGAAACACCAGAAGAACAAAGCACAACAACGAACGAAATGAAAACGAATCGGAAGGGAGAGCCGTCGGATGTCACCGTGATCCGCGTGATGCCATCGACACGTTATCCGACATATACCTTTGCGCGCCCGGGACTGTTCGTAGAGCCAACACTCGGTCGTCAGAGACCATCAGTATCTCGTCACGACCGGCCCCAAGTGAATTCCGATTGTACTGATTCACGCTCATGTTGGGATGATATTGCACCGGTTGCACCTGAGGCTGTCCGTGACTCCCATAGCTGAAAATCCATGAGTTCGAGGATGCGGTAGCATACTGCTTGTAACATACCCAGCTGGAGAAGAGTTGTAGTAGGCCGCACCACCATTGTTAATGACAGATGGTGGGTTATCTGCAAATAGCAACCGTAGATTGGAGCCTTGGATGACTTGTGACATTGCGCCTGTGTCTATGTGCCGTATTTCCACAAATGATGGTTCAAACGCGAGGACGAAAGGCTCATGCAGCGCTGATTTCACTTTGTAAGCTAGGGGTCATAGAATAGCAGGATTACCACCAAATCCGGTAGGAACTCCCTCCCAATGTACCATAAAGTCCTTCCGTGACATTCGACCAGACTTGTTGACATAAAAAGCAAATTCTGTGGCTTCATTAGTCGCATATTCGAGCAACAGAATAGACTTTTTTTTTACCATCATAGCACAATAGAAACTCGTTCTGTATGCGATAGATCGCCATAGGCTTCAGACCCTCCCTTCTTCGAACAAATTCCAGCGACTCATCACTAGGATCCAAAAGTCCCTGGGTATCCAAAGTCTCGAGGTCCACAATCTCAAAGCCCTTGGGGCATCCAACACACATTTTCGTCTTGAGGTAGTGTATCGATGTAGACTCGACCGGTATGTAAAATTCCTGAGCATGAAATCAGCATATTCCAGACCTGGTAAGGAAAAGATACCGACCCTGAAAAGCTTCAATGTATCGTTACCTCCATTGATCAACTTCTTGAAAGTCGGCTTGCTCCGCCCACGAACATTTTGGTCTATGGGCTCCAGAGTCTTGAAGGTACTGGACAACTGTGTCGATTTCACAATGCACACCAACATCTTCCCTAGGCAGTACCCTGCTTTGAAAACGACGTGTGGGATGATATGCGTTTCGCCCGTTTGATACCAGCATTAGGATCCATAGGGTCCAGGGCGTCAAGCGGTACGGTAAACACTGATCGCTCTAAGAGTGCCGTTAAACCTAAGAATGCACTACCCAAAACAACGGGACACGTACCGGAAAGGATAATGAGTAGTTGGTAAGCTTCCAATACGTCAATTTGCATGACTTCCAAAAGCGCCAATACTTTTACGGGATCCTTAGACATGTCCCTTAGATCACTGATATAAATCCCATCATCCGTCCCATAGGCCATTCTCCTGCCCCCGCTCAATGGAGCTACGCAATTCACCTTGTTCACTCCGGTGAAAAAGCCCTCGCACAGCGTCACGGTCTCAAAAATGGTACTCCGCTCTCGCATAGCCTGCTGCTGTTGATAAATATTTTCAAGCCACTTGCGCTGGCCTAACTGGGAATTTGACCATAGGACGAGGTTGTAGAACTTGCGACCCAAATGGATGAAGTTGATCCAGTGTTGACCTTTCGCTCCTTCCGGAGGACGCACTGTTATGGAAGGAGCATGAGGCGGTCCACGACCGTCCCGATTGAAGGACGTCTTCTTGACGAGTCCTTGGCGTTGCCGTGGTCTAACGGTACCGTTTCCAGTGTTGCTGTCTTCTGATGCGGTGATGAGGAGGAGTTCGAGAGGTATTGGCTAGATCATACAAGTCAAAATAGAGAAAACCAGAGGGGTAAGGAAACATACTCGACGATAAACTTTGACCTGCTCATGCTGTTTCGTCTTGACAGATTTTGTAAACAATAATGCGTGATCAAATAGGTACACTTGGATTTCCCCGTCGCGTTTGTTCAGAGGACCCTTATAAACCATATCTCGGCCCTCTTCTCGGAGTCGAAGATTCTTTGACCCTTGTTACTAATATTGTAAAGACTATATCAAGCGGACCACTCACTACTTCTTCTCCAGGTTTGAAGACCAAAGCCTGATCAAGTTGGATCAGATTGAACCGATTCTCCGTCTTGCCCGATTCCGTATTGACACGACCCAAAAACTCCCGCACGAGCGAGATGGCCTCAGGAAGTAAGGTCTTGTCTGGATTGTCCTCAGGCGTGTGTTTCAAAACAGCCTCTAGCAGCAGAGGATACCTTGCCAATCGAGTAGTCGGCTTAGTGAGATAAGCATTGAGCTCCAACTTTCTCGACTCCGGCAATCGTTCTGTCGTCTCAACAAACTGAGCGAAGGCCGCATTCGCGTTCTTCTCCTTCTCGAACTCATACTTGCCATAGAGTTGATGGGCACCATAAGATACGAAAGGTCCGAAGTGAGGAACGGCTTCCAACAAGATATCACCGATCTTCTCCACGACAGCATAAGACTTTTGGCGTTTGTTGAGCGCGTCTCGAAGACGTGTATTCACGGCAATAATGTCAAACACGTTCCAGAAGACTTGTTCTAAGAAAGCCGTCCGTCGCTCAGCTGGAATGACGTCGTCTTGTTCTTGGAGGCGTTTGATCCAGATCTAGCCAGATCTTATAAGTACGCGTTACAACAAGAACTTGCCACTCACATCGCGAAGATATTCCATATCCCTCACAAAGTCACGTTCTGTATAGATGACCTCATTGATTGCTTCCTGTCTCTTCTTCTCTTGGTCGGAAACACTGTTAACCACCTCCTGTGGCACTGAATGAATCCAAAGGGTTCCGGCATCGGGCAGGTCACCCAAACTTTCTCGGCTAATTTGCTTAGATAGACCGGGCTGTGGTTTCATGTTTAGCCGAGCTTGCTGTTCAAGTCTACGGGGACAGGCTATGCTGTAACACAACTGATCCCGGGAACATGTAGGAGAATAACAGTCGGTGAGAAGGGTGAAGACTCCAGATGGTAGTTCAACCTCATCAGAAGTCACCGAACCTTTACGCGGTCGAGGGAGAGGAATGGAGGTAGATGGAGATGGAGATGAATCATTCTCGTCTTCGGTGAGAATTTTGGGCATGATGGGCTCGTTATTTTGAATACCTAATTCCCCGCTGACGAAAGGGCTTGGAAGCTTTGTTCTGAATCTGTAAAGTTCGCTGGGGCTGTCACGAAGACGGTGGTCATAAGTGACATCGTGGAAGAACTTCTGAGCATCAAGAGCACGCCCTAACAGCAAGGCAAGGTTCCTGTCCGTTGTTTTGATGATGTATGCGATCTTATCGACCGCCTCGCGTCCGTCAAATGCCTCTTTGTACTCCAGCCCATCCTTGATACGGTCACCCAAGTTTATACGATCTCGGAAAGCTTCAGCAACGCGGGAAAGGAGAGCAGGGTAAACAATGGGGGACTTCTTAGGGAGACGAATAGAATTTGGAGAATCACGACCTTCCTTGTGAGCGGGAACGGGCGGTCGAGTCACGGAGTTGCGCACAGATGTCGTCGCCGCAGACATGGACATGGAACGATCTTGTGGAACCCGTTCACGGCGGGGACCGACGACGCGAGGAATATGAGTGGACTCCGAGGACCTTCGGGCAGTTACAGTGGAGACCGTTGATTCTTCCGTAGGGGGATGCTCAACCATTGTAAATGAAGAGGGAGAGGCACTGGTTACCGAGGAACGGATGGACTGGGCAGAATGCGTGTCGACATGAAGTGGAAATGGACTCTCAGACGATCCATGGGAAAAGCGGCTGTGGTGATGAGGCAGTATTGGGGGAGAAGGTGCTGAAACAATGAAACATTGAAGAAAGATCAGAACAAGACAGGAAGCGTGGACTCACTTGGACCCTTGCGAGCCCACGGAAGCTCACTGCTGTCATCAGTTCCGGCATCACTCAAGTTTGAAAAATCAACATTGAGTCGTGAGCTGTCGACGGGGATTCCGAGCCTTGGTGGATCAGGAGTGCGACTCTGGGGCATGGGAGACGGCTGGTAACGTTGTGGACCATTCAGATAGACCTGGGCCTGGTATGCCTGAGCTGGGGTAAGTCCAGACCTTGTCAATGCGTCGAGGTTGGGATCTGGCGGCTCTTCTGGCAGAGGAACGATAACGCCCATGCCGTTCGGGTTGCTGGCGACAGATCTCGCGCGAGTGATGCTCGTCGGCGGAGCCAAGGACGATCCAGAAGGGGCATATGGATACCCGTATTGCATAGGCGGTGGTTGCCTGTATATATACTGCGCGTTGGGCAGCGGTGGGGGTGGCTGCTGGTAAGAGACATATGAGGTGCGCCGGTCCTGATACTGAGGATAATATTGTGGTGGGAGCGGCGGCTGGTGATGAGTAGGCCGCCCGAAAATCGACTGGTAGGCCGCATGCCGCTTGTCTGGCGCCCCATCCATGGTCAACGCCGTCGTCGTCGACGACGTTCAGATACTAATACAGTGAAATGGGTCGTGCAGCTAAGGTTGCACCGTTACACGCGTCACACGAGTGACAATCACGTTCTTGACGCCTTTTAGCCTTTGTGTCACCAAGACGTTGCTCTGCTCATCAAAAACTTCAGTTCGAAAACTCATTCACATTCTTCCTGGCCTCTAACTCGCTAAAGGATTGCCGAAAATCCAAAAATTATCTCAAGACCAGCTGAACCTCCTGAATTTCAACACGGAGGTTTCCAAGTGGAGCCCTAGTTGCTAACGAGAGAAAGGATACCGTTTCGACGCGCGCTTCCGCTGTAGCTCGTATTTTTTGCTACCCTTGGACCTATGCATTTCGCTAACGTTGTGATACCATCACCGCGCCGGCGACCCCGCACAGTCCCCGCAGCTATTCAGCAAGGGATGATGTCATTTAAATTAGGGGCGGCTACATAATTGAGCGTATACTTTAACTATGCAAAGTTCCGGACTCGTTCGTGAGGCTCCTGGTATGGTACATGTAAAATCTTGAAAATTTCCTCCTCGGTCTCCGACGCCTTTATGGTGCCTGCGGACGATCGTTAGAGCTTCGCGAACTCCTCGTGTCGGTAGAAACATACCGGTGTTCAACTTCTTCGTGCGGTTGCTTGGATCACGTACAACCCCCTCCCACAAACCTCTCTGGTTCAGAGAATATCCCATGTGATTGGCCTTGAGGCGCAGAGCGCGATTGAACTGGAGAAAAATCAGTAAATATGACAACGGATGACCTTCCGATATAGAGGCCGCACAATATCATCTCCCTATGGCAATCAATTAACGATCAGAATCGCTCTAATGAAACAAGGGCTAACGTACTGTGTAATACAGCAGGGCTGCACCTCTTGACTTCCAAGGGATAGTTAAAAAGTCGATGCGCCTTTGACGGGATCCTTTTTGTGGAAGATGACAAAGACCGCGATAAATCGCTTCTAGGTCGCGAATGTTCTCCGGAACTGCCAAATCTTCCGTTATGATATCTGCTTCACGGAGTTTCTGTAGCAGCTTTCCAAGCACGCCTAAATTCCCGGGTCGGTCAAAACATATCCCGATGACCTAAGTAAATGCAAAGTCTCCACCCACCGGCGTGCGTCTTGCCGTCGTCGTCAGGACACCTAGTGATCATGATATCGATGTCGCCACAATCCGCCTTACCCCGTCGGTAACTTCCCATGATCTCGACGAAGAGTTTGGGGTCGATGGATAATGCTAGATGGGTCTGGTCGTTCATATATTCATTCATCCAACCTTACAGATTGACAAATCACCTATAGGCTGGATTAAGTCAAACAGCGCTTTAGCTTCATCGCGGGGCATGCGGCTATTGATGTCTGGCATCTGCGTCAAATTTCCTGTCGCCGACGACAAATGCAAATGAAAGGTTACCTTCGTAATACTTGAGTCCGATCTTTTGAGCGTTGGACAGCTTAGTCCCGTACTTCTCCGTCCTGATATCGTCGAGGGTGCGATTTCCAGCACCGTACCATAGCA
Source organism: Armillaria gallica (assembly GCA_037576215.1). Lineage (NCBI taxonomy): Eukaryota > Fungi > Basidiomycota > Agaricomycetes > Agaricales > Physalacriaceae > Armillaria > Armillaria gallica. The sequence goes on from JBANDB010000009.1 coordinate 3,302,133, forward strand.
GAGAGGTCTTGAGGCCTTAACGGCGCTCAATTTCTTGGAGTGGAAAAGAAGATGATATAAGGACCTACCAACACCGTAAATTCCCTGGAAGATACGACTCACGATGACTTCTTCTGTCGTTTCGTATTTGATCCGTCGAAGGCCTCCCGTTTGCAGGATCTCCCAGATCTTAACATTGTTAACCGAAGACGCCCAACTTCATAGTATGACAAACCCACCTTCTCTGCAGTTTTCGGACCAATGCCTCGAAGGGATAGTACTTCGCTTGTACGCTTTATACGCTTGGGATACACGCGTATAGCCGAGATGACTAGAAACAATCAAGTACGATAGGAGACATTGCAACATGAAACATACCTTTGGTGTATGCGAGAACTTTCCAGCGATCTTCAGCTCCTGCTTTTGCCGCATGCAGGCCCTTAAGTTCGGAGAGCTACGAAAAACGTAAGTTCGGCACCAGAGCACAAGATGGAGATGACATTACCCGATCGACTACGTCTTGGTTGGGACATGTCTGCTTCACTTGCAACCCCTTGTCATCACAAGCATAACCCTAAGGCGGTATGACTTCAGCTAGCATAGTGTGCTACACCAACTCACTCGTTTCATTAGTTTAACAGGCTTATGGTCCGACTCCGTATCAGTTTCAAGCTGGTCGTCTTCTTCGGCTTCGCCGTAACGCGTCCACTAGGCAGGCACAAGGAGAGTTTGTTTAATGGTTTTAAGGGTACATAACGTCTTAAGACTAACCTGGTTCTCGTGTTCCTCTCTTGCCTGGTCATAAAATTGTGCCAGAGGATCGTCTTTCGATGTCTCGAAAGGTTCCGACGCCACGACAGCGAGCTTGGAAGTGGAAGTCGCGTCCTTCACATTGTGGGAGAAAACCTCGGACGGTTCCACTTCATCTTCTGATTCTGAATCATGGACGGCATCCCGGCTATTAAGAAGGTGGAAAACACGATTGTAAAACAGGTGGAAAAAGTCGATGGTTGTTGAAGACTCACTCCTCTCGGGGTCGTTTCCTCGATGCTACCTGACCAATCCTTTCGCCGGAAGCGGTGTAGCCTTCAAGTCCGGCGTGAAAGCGCTCATGATAGGCTGGATGACGATCATATGGCAGCAGCGTTACGTTGCGATCTGGCCCTTTTTCGGCTTGCCCTATACGGTTAGAGATCCATTCCCATTTCAAGGTTGGGATATGGTCAGGGATGTCACTTATTCTGCGTAATCCACATTTGCGAAGTAATGTACCCAGTGAACACACTTCGGAGACAATGATTTCCGTAACGACCTTTGGATCGAAGTGTGGCTGCAAATTAGCACCAAATTTCACCAACTACAGAATGGATGAAACACAGCCGTAAAACACTAGTCGACTAACTCACTATCTTCAAGCGGTCTCGCGTCTTTGACGCAGCGATGTCTTGGTCTCCGCCGCAATAATAGATGTTCTTTCCGGTCAAGAACCGAGTGACTTTCTTCTTGATGTTGGGGTCGGCATCCGAAGCTTTTTGTTCGTCCAGGAAATGGACAGCCCATTCCGCGGGAGTCTTTTTTATATTCTCCCCTAAAACACTCTTCTTGGGTTTGGTAGCTTTACTGACTTTGTTCTGTCGCTTACTCGCCGCCGTCTTCTTGATTGCTGGTGTTGGAAGTTGCGGTGAAGACGAGTTGTGTATTACTGATACCGAGTCGAGAGAGATGGCAGATGAATTATTACTGAGAGAGGAGGCTTTGTGCACCCTAGGTTGTCGACTCTTACTAGAATGGTTGACAATGCGTCTAGCTATGTCAAGCTCTAGGTCGCTTGTGCTCGTTCTTTTCGAAGTGGATGGAAGTAGATGAACATCGCCGGGCGTTGAAGTAGATGCCGGGCGTTTGATAGCGGCCTGGTGCGCTGCATGTTGCTTGCGAGCGCCTAATGCCTTGTTGGACGTTTGTTGCATTGTCTTTGCCGTCTTTGTTCCTTCATCAAAAGAATCCCTGAGCGGAGATGAAATGAACAGGGGAGACATATCGGAACCAATCGACTGACTTAGATATCTCTTCGATGGAAGATGAGGGAGTAAGCTTGGTCCCAGGAGTACGCCATGATTCAGACAGAGACGGACGATTGTGTGAAGACGGTACGGAATTCGCCGGCGGTTTAACAATTGACTCCAGTGAGGTGTCTTCGAGACGACTGGCACACGCTGGCATGGGCGAAGACGAACTTCCCTTGACCATTAAAATCGTGGCGCAGTTAGATGACGGAGGCGCTGACCTCATTTGCCTAGACGCCATTGGTGAGTGCGGCGGTGGTGGTGTGTATTCATTCAAGTCCCCTGGTGTTATTCTGCGTCGCTTACTGTGCGATGGACTTGCCTCAAAGGACTCCGACGTCTCTTTGCGCTTCCCCCTGCGAAAATCAGATTATAAATTGACAATAATTGTCATTGACGAAGAGCGCCACCTTGGAGATTTATCAATTAAGTCTACGTCCATATCCAGCTCTGGCGTTATGTCAGATGCCCTTGTCTGCGCAGATGAAGGCATCGATGATGTTGATGGTCGATAAGCAACTTTATTATTACTATTTGGCGTGTCAACCAGGTTGGCTCTTCATTGAGAAGGACTTCTGCACCTTGCTGATGATTTCTGAGACAGGTACTCTTGGAATGCATCCCGAGAGAGACGCATGTGTTCATCTTGCTCGGCGAAAAAAACGGAGAAATCGAGGTTCATCTTAGAAGATTAATAACGGCGAGGTGAACGAAACAGAAAGATGATGTGAGTGAGAGAACGAGAGGGGGGAAATAACGATCGGGCTGAGTCATCAGAGTAAATAGTGGCAACACGACGCGACTATTATTAATATCACGTGACTCACGTGATGTGATTGATGCCAGATTCGGGAAGATTCGGCGCAAGACGCGACCCTTGGCACCCTTAGCCTATCACTGACAGGTCCGGCTTCGAGATCGATAATCATTCGCAGCCCTCTTCCCTGTCCAGCCGGCGGCCATGCGGCAATGTCCCTACTGCGATTCTGGATCGTTCCAAATCAAGGTCCTACAGGTCGCACACCAGCACCCTTCACGCATGCCGCCTCTTTGACAATAATTTCCGCCGTACAATGCTCACTGCAAGTCTTCTTTTTCGAGGAATGCTCCGGTGTAGAGCTTGCACACCTATTACCTATGTCATCAATATTTCTGGTCCCTGATCAGAAGAAGAATGTTGATGTGTTCTATCGTTTCTGACTTGAGATTGCACTTGTACTTGCCAGAATAGTAGTTCTGGTTTATACCGTAGCGACGGCATTCCCTGAGTCTCGCACTCACCCTGTCACTGTCAATAATCGTACACAAAACAAGCAGGGACCTACATGCATTCCGCAGAACTTTCCGACACATAACTACCCGGCTGTCGTGTCTTTTCTTTCTCCAGGATCTCGGAATGCCAGGACGCATCCAAAATATCGGTTCCTACTCCGCTGAAGATAATTCCTCTGGCTTGGATGACTCCAACGTCGAGGAATTGCGTTCGGACGATTTCCCCAACTATTTCGTTGAAAGCAATGGTCGTCTCTTCCATTCTTCGCGCACATGTCCGTATCCTTTACCAGTCGATACCCCGGAGCAACAGGTAATATCATCAAACAATCCTGTCTGCATGTACTGACCCGTCGGTGCCTACAGAGGCTTAATGCTCTACACAACATTTTGTTCTGTCTGATAGGCACACACTATGTGGGTCCAGTCCCGGAACTCCTAATGTCGGAGCCCGGGCGCCAGAAAATCGTTGTTGATATGTGTTCCGGGACCGGAAAATGGTAAATCCTTCCTTTATAATAATAATCTTCTACGTCTAATAAAAGGGCATCGACCTGTAGGATTATGGAAATGGCTGCACTATATCCTCACGTTTACTTTTATGGCCTCGATATTGGTACAATAACCTGACAAACTATCCGTATCACATTCCCTGACTCGATTTTTTCTCTCTAGTTCCAATCGCTACCCGGTATCCGCTCCCCAACGTCACCTTCGAACTCCATGACGTAGCCGAACGTACCAGATACCAAGACGGTAGCATTGACTTGGTACATGCAAGATCTGTCTCCATGACGGTCAGTCCTATTTAGTCTTCGTTCCATTACGAAGCCGATGCTGATCCATCATTTTTCCAGGTTCGTAACTACGGCGAAATCATTCAAGAAGTAAAGCGTATTCTCCGTCCAGGAGGGATGTTCGTTTCTGGAGAGTGGGGTCAACATCCGTCGTTCCATCCCAGTTACAACCTCGATCCTGCATCACAGACACCTTCTTTTTCCCACTTTTTCCAAGTTCTCCACCGTGCATTGACTCGGCGCGGGATTCACTCCGTGGCAGGGAATGTACACGCCAGGCTTCAAAGCGCCGGGGGATTTGCTGATATCACTCCTCAAATCCACTACCTTCCTATTGGGCCGTGGAGTAATGATCATGTTATGCAGAGAATAGGGAAGGCATTCCGCACGGTCCTATCAAGGTACATGGACTCTGTGCGACCGATCATTCTAGACCTCGGAATGAATGAAGATGACCTTGATAACCTTTACGCTGATGCTAGAGCTGAAGTGGCTAGCGCGCAAGGCCTTGTCGCAGTATACTATTCAGTGCACGCTCGTAGAATGTAAATACTTCACTTGAGTAAGTTTCTAGAACGTTGTTGTCTGCACTGCGCCCGGACGGAATTTTTAACGTTAGTTACATTGTTTCATACGATCAGCATGATCACACTATAATATAAAAAAATAAAGTACGGCCAGCGATAAAAATTTACACGAAACCATCAACTCGTCAAAGATCTAAATCATCCAACATAAGATAGTAATAATAGACACCGCCCATCCAAACCTGCTAGTACTCCCAAGTTGTTGTATACTGTGGCCATCATTCTGGCTCGCCAAAGTCACGTCAGCAGCAGCGGTGGCCGTTTGGATGAACGCCTCCCAAGCGGACCGCGTTGCCGAAGGGAATACGTATGTCGACTGAGTAGTACCCGCACCGTAATAGATTTCGTCTCCGCCAGGCAAGATGTCAATGGCCAATGTCGAATCTTCTCCTCCGAATACACGGTCGCCGTCCACTAAGCCGGTCTCATTACTGCCGAAAATGAAGTCTCGAGCAAGTACAAAAGCCTTCATGGAATTCGTCAACGTCTAATTTCTATCAGAGTCCAGTGAAGACGCACCGCATTCGGCGCGTCGGTCGGAACCAAATGTCCAGCTCCATTGACCAAAACATACTTCCAGCCTCTCTCTTGATGTACAATACCAGCAAAAGAGCCTGACTCGTTGTACCAAGGTGTCGATGGCTTCCTTGTAAACCCTTGGATCCCTCCGAATGTTGTATTCTGTACGAATTGTAAACTTGGATCCCAACGATGGTCGAGCGATTTACCTGAATGGCAACTATCGAACAAGGAGGGCATAAGTTTAGATCAGGAAGATATATGTCGTGACATACTTTCTGTCCCACGGTGCGTAATTAGAGAATCATCATTGCCCGAGTACAGGACGATGGTGATATTCTGTGCGGTAGCATTGGTTGCAAGCTCCGTCAAGAACACCATTGGTCTAACAAAAATTTCTCAGCCTCGTTCTCGATTTTACTGGGGAAATGCCGTACTCAGGACCTGAGAAGATCGCACCAGTCAAGCTCCACACGCCTCAATTATCGGCGAACACTCACTTGGGTCAACTAGTCCTGAAAAGGCAACTTAGCGAGGTCGTAATAAAGGTTAATCGATGATCACCCACCGCTTTGGCCAAATGTGAATTCGAAACTGAGGGCCCAGTCCTTGCTTGTAGGGGCGTGAAGTGCAGTCCTCGTCTGATTATCTGGACATCACAATTTAGTTCAGATAAATGATCTTGATGCTACGCTGGCTGACCATTTAAGAACACAGTTGCGTCTGTAGTCACTTCGGGGTTGAGCGCATCCGGTATGTCATATACCTATGGACAGCAAGTCAGATAATGTAACAGAGATCATGATGGCTGAATCACGTTGAGCATCTGGCTGACATCTGAAAAGTGGCTGTTAATGATTATCAAAAGGTATATCAATCTCGGCTTACTCCAGGGGTACGTGTAGTTGAGGGCGTAGTCAATGAATTCGTCCAGAAGCAGACAGCCATACTATCAGATTGATCAAGCAACTTCTTATTCAATGAGAGAAATATAAACGCACCCATGAATCGATTGTTCCATTGGATGGCCGTCCAGTAAGGTCCCTCTTCCATTCCTCACGTCGAGTTGCCTGATCCCGTCTGGTCAATGTATCCACCTCATCAGTTCGGACAGACAATTTTGAAAGCAGCTGGGATTTGAATGATCGCATCCTCATCTCCGAAAGGAGGAAAACAACATCACGATCCGTGGGCAGGATCAACGAAATACTTGGAATGATGCCCCCTTGAGGGTACGTGAGATTGACGTCGTATCCACATAATTTACTCCTGTTGAATATTTAATCCTTGGATATGATGCGATAAAACGGTACCCACTGCTCTTCAAAGTATTTATACACCTCGGGGTCATAACCGATCAACTGAGGATATGTTTGTATGGTATCAAGCTGAGAGACGATGTTTCAGATAGGTTCTCGCCACAGTAATGTACTTACCGCAGGCAATAGCTCAAATACTTGCCCAGATGTGATCGCACCGTTCCCAATTCCCACTCCGGCAAGATTGACGGGGGCATTTGACATTGAAAAGTACGTTTTCATTATGTAGGGCTGTAGAGAGATTGTCAGGATGCTGGCATAAAGAGTTTATATAGAGCCTACTATGTAAACGCCAGCATAACTTTCCCCTGTAATATAGAGGGGTCTTGTGGCAAGGCTCGGAAAGACTTTGACGAAGTTCCCCAGGAATCCCATGAAGTCCTCTCCCACTTGCTCTTCGTCGGCGACTGTGGCGACAGTTGTATATTAATCAATGATGTATCAAAGGACAGCCTTTGTTCGGAACGCACCGTATCCGTCAGCGTCTGCAGTCGCAAATCCGACGCCTCTGCAACGTGTGAATTTTTACAAAGTTGGAGACGAAGGTCACTTACACCGGCTGGTCGATCCACACGTAGTCCGCGACATTCGCCCAAGTATAATTGTTGCCCGACGCACTGTAATCACCGCCGATATTTATAGGTCCGTTCTAAAACTGGGTGAGCGTGAAACACGACGGAAAAATAGAATACTCACGCCGAAGAGAAGGCCGTACATACTCGATGACCCCGGACCCCCGTTGAGCCATATACCCCACGGTTCCGTGCTGGTTCCGTTAGCGTCCGCGGTAAGCGAGCCTTCCTCTTTTTCGAATGCCCAGAAGAACAGTGTGTCGTTGGGGTGTCCTTCGCGTTGAACACCAATGTTTCCAGCAAAACTACGCGACACGTCGAATGTAACATTAGGAAGAAGCTCCGTTACCTCAAAGTCTGACGAAAAATTAATGAGAGGTTCGTAAGAAAAGAAAGGCGAAGTCATCACATTTCTGCCAATCAGGACCAAGGTCAGTGGACGGTTCGTTGGAATAAACATGGGGGTATGAACTTGGAAGGGTATCTGCCAAGACCTTTGCGAAGGGACCCACGAAGGCCAAGGCAATGGTGACGCGTCGAATCATAGACATGAAGACGAACAGGACCTAAACCAACGGTGGTCGTCTTTATGAAGGAGACGACAATAAAAAAATCGCACGCTGCACTGCATAATTGTGGCGGTTACTTATAAGTCCCGAGTGCCCTGGCCCGGTGATAGCTGCGTAGTTAAGTAGAAAAGGGAATCAACGAAAAGAAGTCGCTCGGACGGAAGCAAATGGCCGCAGGTAGACAGCTATTGTTTGTCATTTCGTGTGACGTGAACATTACGGCACGCCGCGAGGTGAAGATGCAGATCACCCTATTGTTTTCCTCTGCTATGAGTGACTATGGAACACTGAGATGAAAGGGCCTATTCATCACTCGCGACTGTTGGTCTCGTGGCGCTTTTATAGCTGGCGAGCCCGAGGTCAACAAAAGAAATCCCTGATGGCAACTTTTCGTAGAATCCCAGATCATCTCCAGGAGAACCAGCAGCCAGTGGCAGCGATGATGGTGGTTGAAGTAAGAGAAGCGATGGAAGGTGTCTGTGCGCTGAGGGCCTTCGGAGAATACTTGAATGTCTCAAATTAGAATGATAAGGTGTAAAATTACCGCAGTCTTCCGGCTCAAATCGAGAGATACCCATATGAGGCGGGAATAGGCCCGACACCTGCCGGATTCTGGTTGCAAGGGTATTGGTAGGAACATGAATATTAATCACCTTGAATTCCCATGAAGTATGTTCTCTTCCTTCTCACTCCAAGCTCCAAGGGAGGTGACGATGCTCATTTTATTTATACAGAAGTCTTCACTGGCCAGTAGAACCCCGCCCGTCCCCCCCAAGAAATCATTCCCTACATACTGTCTTAAATCTCGTTTTGTAGGTCATTCGTGGACACCAATTCTTTACTCAACAGGCTGCCAGTGCATACGGACAGCATCCGGCGCTAAACTAGTGGAAGATGTCAATCTATACATGAGACCTGTGCGGATGGTCTCAGGTACTTGGCAGCATTAAAAAACACTGCCGTTTAAACAGGAGCTGCCTTTCCTCCGCCATGACATACTCGCGTCCTCACTGGGGCTGGTTTCTGTGTCTTTTCGTCCTTTCTCTTCCCCTCTTTTTCGGTTTGTTCTTTGGGCTGAACTACAAAGGTATGTACGACAAGTTTGCACCGACTCACACGCTCAACTGTCACAGAAATAATACGGAACGGTTGGCCCCTGACGACTTGTACCGTCAATAATGCCACGCTTTCTACGCGATATTGCTGTTACTCAGACTGTTCACCCAGCTGTTTCACGAGTGCACCAAATGGCGCAACCACCTGTGGCGACCTAATCAATCAAGTAAATGGTGGTTACAGTCCGGCAGCCTGCGCGGCGAACAACTCGATCTGTCCGGAGGCTATCGGAACTATTTGTGACGGAGGGTAAGTTCGCTGCCTACTATTTAGTACTGTACGCGCATTGATTTCCTATCTTACCTAGCTACCGTTGCTGTAATCAATGCTGCAGCACATGTCAGTCGTGCACAACGAGGTAAGCTCCTATACTCGAGATGAGCATTTTTTTGCTGAACGAGGGTCGCTATGTAGTTGCCCAACGTCATCGTCATCTTGCAGTCAATCATGCACAACGTCGCCGTACGTCAATCATATTTGCTATTGACGCCCTCATTATAATACTTAATGGAGCATTACAGATGTAACTGCTATTGCTGTAGTTCTACCTATCATCGCCAATGCACGCTCCGCTGCCCTACTTGCTATTCCGTCAACCTCATCATGTCCTATTCACCGTACAACGGCTATATCCAATCAAACGTTCCCTACTCGCAAGACTTTTCCCAAGATTCAAGCAAAGCCGAAGCGTTTTTAGCAAATCACCCAGTCAACTCAACGAGTAAATGTTATTACAATCCCAAGAGTTTAACCGAGGTGCGTCAATAATCCAGCAAAGACGTCACATTGGCTAACGGCGCACTGACAGCTGTCCTTGGACGTTTCATTCACAGCCTGGAAATGGGCAGTATCAGCAATCTTCGGAATGATCCCGATCCTCTTCGCCTTGGGATTCACTATGTTCCATTTTTGTTGCTATCCAGTATACGCGATAGGCCGGCAGCTTCAGCGCGGACGTCGACGCGATTCCGGGAAACGGCGCGCAGAACATGTCGCGTCGGATGCAGAAGCTCGACCAGCAGAAATAGCGAATGATCTGAACGTGGATAAAAACCAAGATGAGGCACCACCACCGTATGAGAAGGAAAGATAGTAGTTAATACCATTGATATCTGTTTTTCCATTTTACCCTATTTCGCTGTTTCAGCGCTTCTTGTATTTCAGGTTATTTAAGTACGAAGGCAAACAGGGCGCCTAACCTAGCCACCGTCGCCTCAGGTTGATGACAGATCGGCGTCTGAATTCAATCTTCACGACGGTCTGAAACGCATTGCATGGCTCTAGGATTATCTTTCACCTTCTGGCCTTCCTTCAAAGTCCGCGAGGCTCACATTTTGCGGGTAACCAAGTCCCATCCGTATGTCTCGGAGGGAACGAGTATCTGTCATCCTGACTTCGGCTAACATCCGCTTAGGCGGCCATCGATTTCGAACAAAGGGAGTCGAGGCACTACCTGTACAGTCTCAAGTGCTAGCACGTAAAACCATGGCATCCAAAGAGATAGCCACGTAATCCTCTGTAGCACTTCCAACACCTTCCGTCGCCGCCCACACTGCATCGTCCAAAATGTAAACCAAAAGACCACCCTTCCCGTCAGCCGACGGACTGACGCGAAACAGAGGCATCCTCGACTTCTCATGTGCACGACCGGTAGGTAGGAATAAGAGGTTATGAGACGCAGCAAACTCCTCCACAATGGAGCGGAACGTGATTTCTTGTGTCCTGGCTGACGGCCTTGGTTGTGTTTTCGACGTCCCATTTCGTGAAGGAGCGTTAGACGGAGCTTCTGCAAGGAAGTCAGGTTTAGGAAGGCGTGTGGGCGCGTCAGGTCCTAGTTCAAGCGCCTTGTTCATTAACTGCAGTCCACACGTGAACCCACGTGAAACTCTCGGCATGCTTTGAACATCCTCGGGGAATGCGGCTTTCCAAACCTCCGAATACCACCGCGCCACCTCCTCAAAATTGACATTCGGCTGTATGAGCCAGATGTGCAGAACATCCAGCCATTTCGGAAAGAATTCTGTTTCAAGTAGCCGTGAGAAGACGTTCGGGCGGATAAATTCTGCCCACTGAAGGACATGTTGCAGTGGTTCCATCCGTTGATTTCGCGGATTGATGCGGAGGTCATTTCTCAGCGTCGAGCCCAACTTGGGGACAACATATTTCAGCAGGATGCTATCCCAATCGTTCGAATCGAACACCTGCAATAAATCATGATCAGTAGATGCAGAACGACTGAAGAGAATAAGTCGTACATCTTTCCAAGCAATGAGATCCTTCGGAATATCGTCACCTGCCGTCCAACTACGAAGTAGGCTCTTGACTTTCCGTCTGGCATCCCCAATGACTTCCTCTAAACGGAGGCCCACGTGAGGAAGCCAAGGGAATACAATTGCTTGAAGAGTCACTGTATCATTCTTGGGGGACCAAGCCGCTACAGCCTTCTGGACTTTCGGTAAGATCAACTGGTCAAGAAAATTGTCCGAGATGAATGCCGGTAAGAAAGAGGACCAGGCTTCGTAAAGCTTGACAGCGGAAGTGGGGCTTTGTGCAGACCATTCGTTGTTGATGAACGTACGAACTCGCGGAAGCCATACACTCCATAGTAGACTTTCGAAGGGAGTCATAGGTTTTTCACTGCACCGGGCTAGTTAGTGAGAAATTCAATGTGTCGATACTATGCAACTCACGCTTCGATGACAGGCGCCCGAGTCACTTGAGTTCCATAGACGTCTACCTGCGTTTGGGGTTCTCGGGAGGCGAGTTAACACGGAGCGCATGTCGCCAACTCCGAAAAGTGGAAATAAGGAAAGTGGGGTCCTGTAATGGATCCCACTGGGACACCATTCGTCGCACCTGGAAAACGGATTAGTAATGTACTCCAGAAACTGAACAAAATGATAGTTACTGAAGGTGCTATTGCCGCGACAACGATTTCATCCAACCGATATTTGTCATATTCGTTCGAATAGTCGCTCAAAAGCCGGTAAACCAGGGGAGAGAATGGGTCAAGCGATACTTCATAAGCAGCGGCGAGCTCTTTGGATTTGGTGTCGAATTCGTTGAGCTACAAGCTGCACTTGCTGCAAACGTGCAATGACTATGTCTGGGTTAGAATCTGAAGGATCAGAAAGGATCAGATGCTCACGTTCAGCCTCTTCTTCCACTCTCTTCCGCAGTCGTGCATCCTCTTTGACAACCCATTTTTTCTTGTCATCCAAAGATTTGGCCTCCCTTGCTAGTCCATCAAGATCAGTCTTGCAAGCGTCAGCTATCAGTCTGATGTTATGGCGGACTTCAGGTATTCGTGTAGGATCGTTTGATGGTGACCAAGTATTCAGAGATATATCGGCTAAGGAGCTAACTTCTCGAGGCTATACAAGGGAGTCAAAACCCTGGATAAAAGCAAAATAACGTCACGTACAACTGCGCCTGTAGCATCGATGATTTCGCCAACACCAGACACTGACGACACGTTTTCTCCGGCGTCTGCGAGGATCTCCTCGTATGTCTTGTGTTCTATCTTGGTCTTGATCTTTTTGGGGTTCTTCCAAACGGCAGACCTTTTCTCCTTGGCTGCCTTCTCCTTCTTTCTGGCCTTCTTCACCTTCGATCCTCTTCATCGTCGCTAACAACTTCTCCCCGCCTTCTCGCCTCCATTTTGGACTGTTCCGTCCTCTCCTTAAACCCGCGAAAAGCAATACCCACCCTGCCAGGCCGCATCTTGGTCTCTACAGGTGTGACAATGCCTTCTCCTGTTGTTCCAAGACCCGTGCCCGCCTGCCAGCCCATCTTTGCTAGCATTCGTGCACCGAAGGAGCCTGATATATTTTGGAAGTGTGCTTGCTCTGCATGACTGAGAACGGGGGGCTCTGGAGTAAGACCGGAGTTGCGTAAGAAAGAGTTCGAACGATTACCGCCAAAGGCTGATGGTAGATCTTTGGAAGGGGGTGTGTATGTGGAAGTGGATGCGCTAGTCTGAGAGGTCTCGGTAGATGTAGATTTGGCGAAGGGAGAGGAAGCAGCGCCGATACCACCCTTGGAAAAGGCGGATTGAATGGTTGTCGATTTTCCAGCACCGATGCCACCCTTTGACAGCGGTGAGGAAGTCGAGCCAATGCCTGCGACCGAATGTTTGGATCCTAGGCCACCCACCGCTGGTGCGAACGAGTCATCCTCATCCTCATCCCGAACTCGAGGTGAGGGTAGCCTGGAAGGTTCAGACTCGTCAGAAACGTCCCGAGTATCCTCACCTTCCTCACCCTCGGATTCAGCAGCGTCGGCGTCGTCCTCTTCCAGCTCGTCCTCTGCATCGACATCCATAGACAAATTCTCTGGCTCTTTCTGTGAGACAAATGTAGGTTGCTTCTTCTTCTTCGTCGGCCGTTGTTGGTAGACTTCTTCGTCGCTATCATCTCCAAATACACCGTATATTGCGTCCTCTTTGCCATCCTTTCGCCTTCGTTTCCGGTGATATGGGTCGTCTTCTGCTCCCTCTCCACCGGATTCAGATCCCACAGAGGAGTCTGAGTCGTCCTCGTCCTCTAGGACACGCTTTCTACGGGCCATGACGAGGAATGGAGGTCGTGGTAAGAGAAAGTGGTTGAGTCACTTGCCAAATTTGGAATTTAGTCGATATACTGTCTGTTGTTACAGATTATTGGATTTCTGGTGCAGCTATGTAAAGTATAGGTATGTAGCAAAATAAGTATCGGAAAGCAGAGTAATGAATACGCGATTACGACGATAGATTACATGAGGTCTACGGTCATATTACGAAACTGAAGCTAAAGAAAGCTCATCGTCTTGTCGATGAGCATGAACGTCGGCAAAAGGATTGTCAGACAGGCTCGAGTCAGAGGGAGAGGCTATCCTATCGATGCCTATGTCTGACCAAGTGGGCGACGGCTCCCGGACCTGAAAGGATGAAGAACCCTGCCAATCATCATCCTCCAGATCTGGATCAGTATCAACGTCTGCTTCGGCCTCCACGGACGATGTTGGGGATGTGCTGCTAGAGGGATCAGGGAAGTTAAAGCCGAGTCGTGAGTGTGTGAGGGTATGGTTATCGTAATTGCTGAGTATGTCATTAGTGTCAATTGATTCATCAAAACCTGGTGGGTCATCAGCGGCTGGCGAGGGTAAAGAGTATGGGGCAGACGAGATTGAACGCCAGTGATCGCTCGATAATGTGTAATCGTTTGATGATGAGGGTGTTTTCGGATACACAGTGCCTGAGTAGGTATCGTCTTCATTGGGAGGTGTCGGCAACTGTGTATCCGCCGTTGTGTTTGCCTCGACGCTCTCTTCCTCTTTAGCGAGATTTAAACGAGCGGCTTCCACCTTCGCATGAGATTGCCCACCCAACGGAGAAGATGTTCGACGCCGATAGAAAAGTAGATATGCGTTGGCATTCTGGGAAAACAAAGCGATCAGTAGACCAAGATACAAATAATATTTTACTCACCACGGCATCCGTCGCGCGCGCCGACGTTACATACGAATCATCGAAATGATGCCATTGCTCGGTGAGGTGATTCATGGCATAGGCACGGTAGTGACCTCCTCCAAGCCCACCCATATGTTCGTCGACTCCGAAAAGGTCATATACCAAAGGCTCGTCCAGGTTGCCGAGTTCTAGAGTGTCTGTTGCGATACCATTGTCCTCAAGCCTCTTAGCCACAGTCCGTTCCCCAGCCATTGCTGTCAAATCTAAACCCTCCACGGGGAAGTCCACAAACGAATCGATCTTATCACGAAGGGTCCGGCTGTTGCTGAAGCGCTTGAGGTGGACGACGAGCACATCCGGCACCTTCCAGAGATCAAACTTCTTCGTGGCCTGTTGGTGCTTCTTGCACTGAGGACAATACCACAGGTCATCTTCGCCAAGACGCTCCTCCTTGGTAAACTCGTCGAGACAGTCTTGCAAAGAAATGTCCTTCGGCTTTTTCCCGGCTGACGCCTCCTGTGCTTCCCGATACTCAGGGTGAACGTGCATTCCCCAAGTATCCCATCGGGCATGTTCAAAATGCCTCCGCTCTTCACCAAAGTAATATGCCTTCATGTTTTCGTCAAACTCGCAGAATAGAGCATCATTCTCGCGGAGCAGCACGGGCTCGTTGTCAATGTCCTCCTCCCTCTTGTCCCAGGATTCATAGGTCTTCGTCTGGTAGTAGCCGGTCTGAGTGGACACATAATCCTTGAAATCGGATTTCAAGCGCAGCGTGAAGATGCCTTTCTTAGGGCCGACTTTGATAGGCTCCAGGTCGGATTTGGATTGTGAACCATCGTTGCTTATCAAGTCATCATCTTCACCGATGTTCATGCTCTTGGCGTCAACTATATCGCCCTCTTCAACGTCGACGTCCTGAACCGTAACGACGTCACCATCCTCGTGAATCTCGGTAAGCGAATCAGTCACTGGGGCGCCACTAATCTGGATAGGATCAGCGTCGGAGCCTTTGGAAGTTTCGCCCTGCCAATCATACAGATCTCGAGTACTCGCAGTCCACCGCTGTAGCCGTTCAATTGCCGCGTTATACATGAGATCGACGCTCTTAGCTTGTTTTCTATCAAGGACCATGATTGAGGGGTGTCCGAAGTATCCATCTCCGCGACTGTAGCTGGGCTTGAAAGATGTAACATGAGCGTCCGCGAGGAACATGGGAATAATGATGGGGTCGTTCGGCTGCTTTTTGTACGTTCGGCTTTGTTGGGCATGGCAAGGCAGCTCATAGCAAACGACCACATCGTTATCCTGTACTTCGCCACATAGTACTGAATCATTCAGGTTTTTGTAGAATTTGTGCTGGAACGTTTCGAGGGTAAGGAGCTGAATACGGTCGGGTTAACGATGCAAAGGAAAGAGCGACGAAGCACGCACGTGATCAGGATCGACGCCCATCCATCTACCGAGGAGAACACGCAGGTCCTTTAATGAAGCATCTGGCCCCAACTCTACAGGTATCTAACACGGTCCCGTGAAAAAGAGAAAGACGAAAGTAATATAAGCATGCTTACCTTTACGTGGGCCTTCTGGACATCCCAGGGGATATATAAAATTGTGTGTCTCCACTTCTTCTTTATGGGTAGTGGGAGTGTCAAGTACATGAAAGGATCGAATGTGATAGAAACCTAGCGTAAAGATTAGCTAGCTGAGGAGTTCATAAAATAATCTAACTTGCCTTCTTGCATTCCGGACAAACTAGAGTACTTTGATATTGGCCTTGAAACAAATCGACGATGACGCTGTCGTTCCGCTTCTTATAACCTTCCCAAGACCTTTTGGCTAGCTCAACCAGCTCAAGTTCACCTCCGCCTCCCAATCAGGATTTTCGACATATGGCTTTTTTAAGACCCGATTCAAGTCTTCGTGCAGGCCATCGAGAAGGAATGCTACCAGCTCTTGAGAGTCATGCTGTTGGTAACCACTGAACTGAGGCGCAAAACGCTGGAGTTGAGATTTGAACTCGCGAGGGGAGTAAGATGATGCTATGCCGTTCTCATCCCAAATGCGATCCAAAAGTGCACCGAAAGCCTCAGCAATTGCTCCATGCATGCCAAGGGGGTTATCGGGATTGAGTTCGTCCTTAAAAACGCCGGCTTCCGATTGCGAGTTAGTTTGAGGCCATGTAAGTAGAGGATCGGCATACTTAAGAAGTATTCTGCGAGTTCTTTGGTGTGTGCTAGGCATTGCAGTGCAGAATTCATGAAACAGGTATTCCCCCTAAGAATGTGATGAGTCTCGCAAGTCATTAAAGAAGGGAGGAAAATTTACATATTACCCAACCCCAGCGTACCCGGCTCTACCGTTCTATAAACCCTGCCGTTTGGCTTCGATGGCAAGGAGGATACATAATGATCATCCACCGTGGCCCGTGTCTTGTTGTCGTCACTGTCATGTTGTGGTTGTTGCCCATCCGATTGAAAAAACTATCGTTGGAGTTGAAAAGGGGCTTAGGCTCTGGCTCAAACGCTACTGTGGTAGTGTTGGGCTTTAGCGGCATATCTGAGAGCCACCCATTCTCTCGCTTGAACTCCACTACAAACGCATCGTCTGTGTCAATAAGCTCGTCTCCTAAGGTCTCTTCAGTGGGTAATACTCGTCTACCGCGGTTGAGGTTGAATTCGGACAATGGATATTCTGGATGATTGAAGTCGTCACCAGATGGCTCGACTTTCCACACACGATACTCGGGTAGCGGGACAGGAGACTCAGGAGCGGCGACGATGGCCAAACGCTCGCAGAGCGTTTTAATCGTGTCTTGAGTAGAGAGCGTGACGTATGGATGGGAAGGAGCGTCGAGGTCGGGAAGAACTTCGGTCTGTGCGAGACGAAGCACTCTGAGGCGAGGCGGCTGAAGCTCCAATGCGACTTCGTTTGAACGCATGATAGTTTTTCGAGGCAGTACACATTGTGGTTCGCCATACCTATGGAATGCAAGGTGAGAAATGGAAATCAGAGCGATGCACGGCATCAGAGAATGCAGCTTTGCCACTCCAATGCATACAGCCGACGCACGCGTCACAAAAAACTGACTCACCAGGCAACAAAGTGGTTCCATGCTTCCAGTGGAATGAATTCCACATCGTATGTCTCGACAATCGGAGACCCCAGATTACCGTACTCATCGATAAGAGAAGAATTGTCCACAGCGCCGAGGTCTTCCTCTTGATGAGGTCCTTCTTTGTCGACAGTCCCTAAACAAGCCTTGCGCCATTTCTCCCACCACTCCTTGCTAACGAGATACCAGGTCTCTCCGACCTGCATCTTCTTGAGGCGAATCTCGTTGATGGTCTTGAGTTTCTCCTGAGGTGGCGTCGCAGCAAATGTAGGAGTATTTTCTGTAATGGGTTCTTCCATGTCAGTGTCGATTTCGTGATTCGGGTCAGAAAGCGATAGGGTTGACATCTGGTCGGTACGAGGACTGCGACCCGAGCTCTCCTGGGTGGCAGGATCGGATAGTGTCCGTTTCTGCGACGATGATGAGGTATCGGACTGCATGGATTGCGACCGCTGTCGTTTGCGGCTCTCTAAAGGTCGAAGGGAAGGCGAAGGAGAGTCTGCTGGCGAAGGAAGCGACTGGGAAGGGTTCATAACAAAGAGTGCAATGCAGGAAAAAAGAAAGAAATTGGTTTTTTGTTTTTATGGTCGTCAATGAGTTGTGCTGAGCGCGTACTATGTCCAGGCTCTTGCCAAACAAGCTGTAATTCAATTTACTTCCGTGTAAAGCAGTGTTATGTAATGCAGTTCGCCCACTGGGATGATTCTATTCCAGAACCCCCTTCTTGGGACGAACCCCCCCTCGACTATTGCAGAACCCGGTTCTTGTCACATTATGTCACAAACACCTAAAATTAGAACAGACGCGTTTGAACTCGTATGCAGCGCACTGACTGAGTAACACTCCTCAAGTTAGAACAGAAATAGAACTCAAGAGACATCCACATTTTGGCCCAAGAGTCGCACCAGAAAAATGGTTGTGTGAATGTAGTAGGTCAGCATAATTTCCAAACAGTTTCTTGGATCTCAATTTCTCACGGATGGCCAGTACATGGTGCTTTCGCTACTCACCGTGTCGCAGTATGTCACTATTGTGGGAGGATCCCAAAAAATAGGTCGGGAGGCCGTGTCACGACTCACGAAGCATCGAAACATAAAACCAGGCCCAAAACAATCACGAAACGGAAATCCAGTCGATAGAGTCCAACCTCCGCTAATTTTCTTGCTTTAGTCCGGATGACTGACATGGTTGCCTGTCTTGCTGCCTTTGAGGTCTATCGGCTCTGAATGAGTTGAAAAAATTACTAGTTGAAAATCTGGATTCGGGTGTTTGAGCAACGCCCTCGCTGTCTTCACTGACTCAGAGATGCATCCGAAACGTTCAGATGTGACATGGCAAGTTTTATCTTGTTTTGTGTGGATTGGCCTTCACAAAATTTCTTCAATTTCATCCGGAAGCATGGAAACCAAATGGAAACGCAGAGTAGGAACGAAGTCACGGCGTGACAATGGATGGAGGACTCCTCAATAAGGACTTGCCTTATATGGGGGGGTTCTTCAAAGAAGGGGGTTCTGCAATAGATTTTGCCCGCCCACTGCGAATGGTACAGTACTATTTTAAGGCGAAAATATTGCCTAGAAAGAAATAGTCGAAATATACCACTCAAATATACTCTCGACATTCAGTTTTAGGGCAGTTCTCCTAAATATGGAAATATTATTAACGTTTCCATGATTTATTTCAGACTCCAATTTGACTCAAAATGCTTTTCAAATTCAACATTTCAGGCCGAAAAGTAGAAGGGCATACACGAGCAGAGCACGAGCAGCGGCTTGTATTACAGTAGTGTACTATACTGCCGTGTCTTCGCCCATTACGAGGCGTGTTGCGGGTCACCAATTCAGCTACGAAGGTAACAGTCTCGCAGATTGAGCTCTATGGATTGGTTGGTAAAATTCTACATATCTTTTTGTGGTCTCGTTGGTGACGTTACCTTCATAGGGTTATGCGCAAGGACGCTACTTTTGTAGTCGATTTTTTAAAACCATGATGCATTGCCAATTAAGTATCTCCCATTATTCGTAAGTCTCATTCCAAATCCCAATACAAGGTATGTGTTACAGGTTCATGAGGATCAAAAGAACTCTTTTCAGAGCGCAGAATCATTCAAAGCAAAAGAGGAAAAAAGCGTGTCTTTTCATGAATCAAACCCGTGGCTTCTCAGGCTCTGAAGCGTCCTCCTTGTGGTCGATGTCGTGTTTGAGGTCTTGACCTTCCGCAATGAGTCTCGCACGGTATCTCAATGAGTTGACGGGCAGCGTATGCTGATACATCAGATCAATCTGTTCGAGCGACAGCCCCTTAGTCTAATAAAAATCTATCAGCATCATGCGGATGGCGGTGAAAGAGGGAGCTAATACCTCAGGGATGAAAAAGTACGTGAAGATACAACAGCATGCACAGGTGCTTCCCCAAATGAAGAAGACCTTTGATCCAAGGTTCGCATTGCCAGCGCCGGGGTTGACGAGGTATGGTGTGGCGTAACCAATGGCGAAGTTCCACAGCCAGTTGCTGGCCACGGAGAGCGACATCGCCTTCGCCCGGACTTCCAGTGGAAATATCTCTCCGGTGATGACCCAGGCAATGGGACCCCATGTCGATGCGAAGATGGCCTGTGGAGCCGTCAGTGAATTCGAAGGACAGAAATAGCGTTACTCACGATGTAAATGCATACAAAGGCAATAAGAACCTTCTGGCCAGTAACGTTATCCACGGAGATGGTAACGCCGACGATTGCGACAATGAATTCACAGATACACATGCCCGCAGCTCCGTAAAGTAGAAGATTACGACGGCCAACTTTCTCCACGCCGTAGATACCGGGGATAGTCATACTGTTAAATCGCTGTTCAAAAACCAAAAAAAAAAAAAAGCAAGAGACGAAGGGAGCACGTACAAGACATTAACAATAGCAGTAGCGATACTGATCAAAAATGCGGAGGAGATGCCAGAGTTTTGGAAGAATGTCGTGCCATAGTAGAAAATGAAGTTGACTGTAAGATGGCATCAGTAAGCGCAGGAAACACCACCGAGCGTATACGTACTTCCGGTCAATTGTTGCCACGCCTGAATCAAGATACCTGTCCATGTTCGTAGGGCCATCCTGTTTTTGGTGTTGCGGAAACAGTCAAGATAGGATGTCTCGCCCATAGCATGTTCTTCTTCGAGGTTGGCGCGAATCTCAATGAGATCGGCCTCAACATCAGGGTGGTCGGCAGGAAGGCCAGTAAGACGGCTGAGCGAAGCAGCCGCCTGATCATCCCTGCCTTGCTTGATCAACCAACGCGGGGACTAAACAAAAAATGATCAAGGTTTAATATGCAAATCGGATGCAATACTATTGAACGTACCTCAGGAAGGAAAAGCATTCCAGAAGCCAGAACAAACGCCCAGATGAATTGAACTGCGGTCGGAATGCGGTAGGCAGCATGGGTCGTGAAGAGATGCGTGGCGTTGTTGATAACGGTAGCGAGGAGGAGACCGACGGTGATTGAAAATTGGTACAAGGATACGACAGCACCACGAATCCATTTTGGAGCGGTTTCAGACTGGTACATCGGCGCCAAGCAAGAAACGAGACCGACTCCAAGACCAGCGAAGACTCGTCCAACAACCTTTGCGAAGAGGTATCAGTCACATTCCTGATGATCTCATGCGAGTATCTGATAAACTTACAAACAGAGGTATGGCAGTAGACGCTGTTTGCATGGCCACACCGACCGAGAACACGAGGCATGCTAGAATGATACCCCATTTCCTTCCAATATAGTCTACCGCACATCAATCAGTCCCGTAAGGTAAATGAAAGAAGCCGACATACCAGCAACAGGGGCACCAGCGAGGGCACCAAAGAAGGTGCCAGCGGACAGGATCGAAACAACGAGAGACTCAGTAGAAGAAGTGATGGCGTAAGGAGCATCCGGATTGCCTGTCGCGTATCCAAAAGTTTGGAGCCAGTTATTCATCTCCTTGATCCCACTGATTACACCCGTATCATAACCGAAGAGGATACCGCCAAAGGCAGAAAAGCAGACCATGACGATGCCTGCGAATTTGTTCTACACATGCAAGGTCAGCACTGAGGAACCACATGGAAGGATTGAGATACCTTTGGCGCGTTGGCCCCAATACCGGGGCCGCTAGCTACTGGACCTCCAGCCATGAGTGGTAAAACGATAACTGAGGATGCGGTGATGAGGGTAAGATTGAACTGTCGGGGCGTAAGAAAAGCATGATTAACTCCGGTTTATATACAGAAAAAAAAAGTCAGGACTGGGATCCGAAATAGGTGCCTGTCGAGACTGTCTAGCTGGATCGAGATAGATGGAAACGGCATGAACATAGAATGTGCGAGTAATTTTGATCACCCCCGGATCATCACAGCTTCGCTTCTAGGAGGCGGGGAAGGGTCTTCCTGTGCTTCGGCTGACCCCACATTCTTCACCGGGTAGTTAATACGCCGCATTGATCAATTGAGTGACAGAAGCGTTCGTATTCCTGCACTGAATAAGTCCACAGAAAAGCAGAATCGACTGAAACGCATCCCCCGGCGACCACGCGGAGGCCAGCTCTGGTCTAAGATCATGTCGGGGGTCGTCCTAAAGGGTTTCCCCGAGATGCGTTCGCCACGCATGTCTTTTCCAGAAGGGAATGGAGAACGCAAAATTGTCTGTAACATATCAAATCCATCAGAGACGGTCGAGACTCCGCATGGACGAAGTAATAATCGCACGACTTGACCAAGGAGAAAAACAACTATTTTCTTCGGATCTTGGTCAACCAGATTCATTCTGGACTTTACGACGCTGTATTTTGCATGGGTGATAGAGCGGGAAAAGGTTAGTGATTCATACGCACTCACTCATATGTCGCGTCTCGCCTGAATGCCAAATATGATGGCGGTAGTACCACATGCATCCAAGCGCCAGAAAACCAATGACCTGATTGATGGGAACGTTCCTTGATACACGGACATGGAAACGTAGCGCGAGGAGAACGCTGCTATTTCAAGACTACAAAGTAATTGAGTATGGCCTGCCGTGAACGTCGTGAGAAAACGCAGAGGCGTGACCAGGTCCAGGCGGTCGCGAAATGACTGAAATGAGAATGCTCCATGTTTCACGAACGCTCCTCATCCATACTGACACGTAGATGTCAACACTCAGACACATCAGTGGAAAGCCAGAATGACGGAACTTGAGGTATGTAGGACAGGCATGACCACGGGCTTCGGCCGATCAACAGGTGAGATTTCCCGAACACGAAGGGCGCTTAACAGT
Source organism: Armillaria gallica (assembly GCA_037576215.1). NCBI lineage: Eukaryota > Fungi > Basidiomycota > Agaricomycetes > Agaricales > Physalacriaceae > Armillaria > Armillaria gallica. Next base: position 3,324,769 of record JBANDB010000009.1, read on the forward strand.
TCACCGGATCTGCCGCAGCTGTGGTCGGCACTCGAAGAATGCTTGTGAAGACAGAGAGCACGATAGCAGTACAGGCCGCCGAAAGGGACAAAAGCCTAGATCCGGATCCATCTCGCTTGTCGAGAGCCTGTAAATTGTCCCGCCATCCGAGTCGAGGGACGACAGATCGTGGGGATGTTTAGAGGGGGATGTGGGGAGGAATGGTGACCGGCATTCGGACCGAGAATCGGACAAATGCGGTCGATAATCACGTGGTTTTTTCGACGCGACCGAAGTTTACCGACTCCGAGTCCCCGAGGAGATTACTTACCACCATGGGCCAGACGACATCAGTGCCAGCAACGACGACGACGGCTCTACCATCTGGATGCCCTATGCACCAGGATCGAAACCAACCCAGTACCCTGTCGATCATGCAAAGCCAGCCCAGTGCCCCGTGGATCACTCCAAACCCGCCCAATGTCCTGTTGATCCACAGGCGCTCAATTCGCTGAACCAAATGCCAGATCTTCCCCAATCACCTGCACCAAATCAGACCATTCACCTTCCATTGGACCGCACAGAGTCTTCCATTCCCCGTGATCAGTTTGCCAAATGGGAGTATCCCTCACCTCAGCAGTTCTACAATGCGCTGGTCAGGAAGGGATGGGAAACGCCAGAAGAGCACGTCGAGGTGATGGTAGAGATCCATAATTTTCTGAATGAGCAGGCATGGCAGGAGGTGTTGAAATGGGAAAAAAGGGCCTGCGAGTACGTTATATACCTGTCTTCCGTCTGACTTGCTACTAATCTTGCCTCAGTTCAGATGATATACAGTTAGCTCGTTTCAAGGGGCGGCCTGGGGAAATGTCACCCAAGGCACGGTTCTGGATGTTTGCCGGCTGGCTGTTGCCCTCTCGATTCAAGTGAGTTTTGGATTCCATTCCCATTTAACTCAACCCAAACTTTTTCCATGTAGTACCGAACCGCCCTTTGACCGTCATGACTGGGTAGTTCGCCGACCAAAAAGTGGTGACGAGGTCCGCTACGTGATTGACTATTACTCTGCCCCTCCCGAACCCGACGGCTCGCCAGTTTTCTCTCTCGATGTGCGTCCGGCCTTGGACAGTTTTGGAAGTATAAAGGAGCGCATCGCCGTCGCTACCGAGGATGTCTGGGCAAGCTTCAAAGAGAGACCTTCGAAGCGGACATGATGAATAAAAGTATCACCTATAGATGTAGGTTCTTATAGGTATTTAGATGTACATTTATTTAATCAGCATTTAATACGACATCTGGCCCGATACTGCCATACTTGGCTGGACATTATTCTGCGATAGCCAGCGGCGCTCTTCGGAGCGAATATTTGTTTCTCGAACCTCTCATACAGGTTGCGATCTACAGCCTGAGAAATGGCGAGTCCGTCGCCTGTGGGTATGTTGGATAGTACAGTATATAGATTTCCTAGCTAGTTATTTGTACTGTACACCACGACGTCTCTATGTCGATGATGATAGGAGGAAGTAAATTAAATGATTAAAAACAAACTAAATAAATAACCCTATTAGGAAGCAAGAGTGGCCGTACTTTCAGTCCTTCCATCGATTCTGGGTCGTTGTAGCACAGGTTTTCTACTACTATTATGTGACAGAAGTATAATGCAGACTTTCTAGTAGGCCAGATTTTTCTCTGCGCTTCACGCAGCCGGAATGGTGCAGACTTGTTGAGGATTATGGTTTCACAGCGACGGCTACGCCGTCTTTTGTTTTAATATCATAACCTAAGTAAGGCCCGCTACCTTCACACGGGATTTCCCGACTGAAAAGATACAAACTTGAACGGGGAAGCACTCGACCTTTTGAATGCACATATGCAATACACGGTGGCCGGTCGCGGGGGAAAAGCTCGCCCTGACAGCGGCTGCCGTCGCCAGCTCACATTTCCCCCGCGCCCATTCCTCGAGTAGTAAGCTACTTATAGCTAAACTTATAGCTAAGCCTACAAACAGGCAAAGCACCACAGATACTAAGCACAAGGAATGTATGGGTAGTATTGCTTTGACCCCCACAACCCTTCTACAGTGAGCACATGGGGATGGGAAGGACGAGACAAGGTATTGCCGTGATTCGCGAAACCCCTTGAAGAATGTAATTGATGAAGGACAATGCATAGAGTCCTTAACCTTGCTTCAATGACGTTGCTTAGAGACCGCATACTTCAATTCTCGACGTCCTTGATGAATTGATCAGGTACAATAGTAATACATGTGATCAATCAACGACAAAAAATCGTCTACCTCAACTCCAGGTAAGGAAAGAGAGCAGCGTCCGAGGCAGCAGATACAAGGAACAATGCGATAAAGCGACCAGATCTGCCCTGAGATAACCGACCAATAAATGTCGAATGCAGAAAGTCCTGAAGGTCAGCGCACAACTTGACAAGTACTAGCTCTGCTTCTCTGTAAATTATATTCGCTCGCACGAATAGGTCTTTTCACCGTTCATGCGCAGACAAGTATCGTCCCCCGCAAGCATCCAATGGCAAGTCGCGTCTGCTATTCTAGATCCCATGGTACAAAAAGGTGTGCACCTGTCCCAACTTACAAGGGGTGTGTGCGATAGACAAAGCAGTAGTAGCCATAAACGAAGAGACCTACCCTCAACGGTGTCTGGCAGTCCAGTTCTAGCTGGTTTCTCGTAGACAGATCTAGATACAGACCTATTTATCGGAGGGAGGGACGGTCTGTGTAAATCCTTACGTTGCGCAATACTCTTCAAGTTCCAGTATCAAGAAAGGCGAGCTGAGACTTACTCCAGACGATGTTACAAGGGTGAAACTGATATACTGTTGAAGGAGGACAACACCAGGCATGAGACATATGCACTAAGATGCGAAGGAAGATAAAACCCACCATTCTCCGGTCAGGCAGTCTATAACTGGATAGCGTACATTTACCAATGCAATGTCGATAGACTGCCGGACGAAACTCCCATCATCGTTCCGGCCCAGAGATGCATCATTGCATAGTGCACCAATATTAATCAAACCCTCAAACACAATAAGAGTTTGAGGGCCACCACATGCGTGTGGCAGATCCGAGTCCTATACACTTTTTTGTGCCCAACAAAGCACTCTTTTATTTGGGATACATAGTTGGATTTTAAATAGAGACTGTCATGAGTGTCGGATGCGAGGGCTGTACTCGCGGGTCATCCGGCACTCGTATCATGTGTCCACTCACGGATACCCCAAATGAGAAGAGTCAGAGGCGAAGGTAAGTCTTGATGAAATGAAGGAGTCGGCAGACTAAAAGTCCTCATCAAGAACACTAACATCCCAAACCAACGCAAGGTACAAGAGGACGAGTATCAAGCCAAATGAGCCGGAGCAGAAAATACTCTCAATGGTGACGAAGCCAACGGGAGATCAGCAAAGGTGGAACGTTCGTCGGAGATCCATCAAAGGGCCCAATCAGCTTTTCGTTTCATGCAAGGAATCATCTTGATAGCGTCAAAGAGATACTCCCTCTGGGGGAGCTCGGCCGTCTTCAGATGTTCTCTCGATCTCAATATTCCATCACGAACTGTGCCAGGACCCATCAGTCTCACACTAGAACTCAGGGATTGAGACATACCATTTTTCAACGTAACCGCAACGCAAACGACTCTACTGAGCCTATCTCGGAGCACCGTTTCCTCGTTGGAGGTGGAGAACCTAAGAAGAAATGGCATATTATGTATAGAAGTAGACAGAAAGTATGCAACCCACCTCGATACGTTGGCCTGAACAAAAAATTTTCGAGATGTCATAGAAAGGGTAAGAAAAAGAGTTGAATGTCGGGGCCCGAAGTATTGACTATGAACCGTATGGGACCGTCGATTCGCTGGATAATACTCGTAGGTGAATTTGGCGCCATTATCCTCGAGCACTAGGTCAGTGTTGGGATGATTTTGTCTGGTTGATGTAGTCGCCAACCACCGATAACGAGTATTAATGACCATTTTGCCGAAAGCCATTGACTGGAATGTAGAATACCAGTGACGCTTTTGCGTGGCGAGTACACCGGGGTCATTGAAGTAGCCGTACTGAGTCAGATCCAGCAAAGCAGGGGTCGAGGAAACAAATGGCTTCCCGCTTTCGCTATCTTGATACAGGATATCATACAAGACCAAGCTCGTCGTTCTGGGGTGAGCTTTATAGTATTGTTTGAAACAGTGCAGATGTGTCCCTAGTTATCCGAAGGACTTTGTATGAGCACGGCAACGCATATATCAAATGTAAACGTCAGCAATGCTGATGTCTGAGCAATCAGGAGGAGCAGGGATAAGGCGCGTTGATAACCCTGTACGTCAGTACTACGTGGTGCTCAGGTGATGATTGTTCGGCCACAAGTAGGCTTGAAGTGAGTCGCGCTAGGACGTGGATGTGGATGAGGAGAATGGTGTTATCGGTGTGCTTTTGACGTGAAATGTTCGGATGCGCGTATAGGTTCGGGAACCTGGAGGACACCTATATCCTGTGTCAAATTGAGAGAAAACCGTGGACGAAAACGTATAAGACACACATTCCAGCCTCAGCAATATCAGAAATATGGTCTCAGCACTCTCCGTCGTGTTGCCCGACTGCTCGCTCAGCGCTGAAAGACGAAGTACACTGACGAAAAGCGAGAGCAAGGCAGTCGTGAAGACGGGGATAAACGAGCACAGAGGAAGAGAAGCAGTGCGAAGACGAAAGGCAATAACAAGGGCGATGGAGAGAAGCGGGACGAGGAATAAAAGAGATGAAGAAAACGAGGCATGGTAACGGATCAGGGTAGTGGGAGAAGAGCAAGGCAGTCATACAGCAAGGCTCATGCCTTTATTGGACTCTCCTCCCCATCGGGTCAGTATCAGTGACAAACTCCTTCCACCGCTGCGTCTTCTGCGGGAGGCCGCCACCATCTTTACGTCGAACAACCGTCGCCAACCGTGAACTCACACCCTTCCTCCCACCACCGGGGAACCCTTCATCCTTGCCGGTATCCTGCCTCTTCCGCTTCCTCCCCTTAGGCTTCTTCTGCAGCGTGCCCTTTTCCCACTCATTACGATGCAGCCAGTAAACCACCATCGTTGCTCACACGTCGGTCAACTATATCAGACGTCAGACATGCCGGAAGAGAGAAGAACGCAACATACACTTGAATACTCTCCGTCCTGTACAGTCATATTCAGCTGCTGTTTTACTATATTTCGAAGGGAGACAAAACAGCTCTTCACCACCTTGAAATTTCCAACATAGTGCTGTGCATCACGAAGCTGGCTTCGCGGGTGTGAGAGGAGGAGGACCTGAGGGTAGTTTGTATAAGCTCAAGCACTTGCTTCACAACACTGAGCACCACACCTTTAGATCATGATATACTGCATGTCCCACTAATATCCTGTCCTGTAGCAGATCCGATACCTGTTTTTACACCTCCTCAAACGGGGGGACACTGGGATGGGCGGGCATCAAGTCGTCAACACAATTGATGTACTTGTAATCCTTGGCCAAGGCCTTACAAGCAACCTGTCGAATAGCCGGAGTGAGGGTAGCAGAGAGAAATAGGGTTTGACGTTCGGGTGTCGGAGGCAGGTCCCTAATGATTGCGGAAATGTCGTCGTGGAAACCAATATCCAGGAGCGTGTCGACTTCATCAAGCAGCAACTGCATACTTGCCATCAATGGCAGCGCCATCGTGAGAGCTTCGAAAAGCTATTCACCTTTGAGCCCAACAGAGATGCCGAGAGAACGGGTAGACGAGGGCGACATAAGAGAACGAGGATAAGTATACCACTGGCCATTATTTAAAGCCAAAAGAACGAGTAACCCACTACCAAGGTGGTGGGAATTTTGATTTTCGTATCAATCACTACCGCTTCTGGCTTTCCGCCTACTCACCTACATCTGTCCAGCCGTTCGAGCCATCCCCCGTCACGTCCTTTGTGCCTGCCGACGTCTATTCCCAACAAGACTGTCTGATAGCCATTGTAGCCTAGATTGTTATTCACGGAAGGCTCAGATAGTACCAGATACAATAAACCAGACATAATCCTGTCTTCACATATAAGCAATCCACGAAGCAGAATGACCAGAAAACAAATGTTCGTAATAAAATAATCATGTTCCTTCATGCTGAACAGTTTACTGAGCAATGGAAACCTTCAGAGAAGGCTTCATAGAAAATACATCATAAAATGGGAATATCACTCTTCCCGTGCTCTGAGGAGCTTGATATGGTTTCCTGCTTTGCTGTTAGCAGCAATGCAAAGGCCAGAGGCAACAGAACTGTGACTAAAAATGTTTGTTTTGAGGTTTGACTCTCCTACGTAGACTGAATGGCCTGGAAACAAGACAGAGAAGTTCCTATTATCTAAATTTTCAAGAATATACACTTGAGGACGCATAGAGAAGAGAGAGAAATGTGCAACGCCGATACGAGGACGAGTGCCAGTGGGATATTGATATGTCGTGGGAAAGAAATCTGCAAGTAACGAGCCCGGTTTCTCGATTTGGTCGATTTCTCAGCGGAAGGATGCGGAAATAGATTATTTGTGGCACGTGGTAATTTTTTTGGCGATCGGACTCGGAGAACTTACGCGAATCCGTTCTTGTCGTCCTGACTTGTCGTTCATGCTACCTCGTCATTTACAGAGCCTCGTCCTCCGCTCATCCCTGCGCAACCGTGCAGTTCTCTCTCACCATCATTTAAGGAATTTCCCTTCCCGGGTTTCACCCATCCTTGGCGCACCAAGAGCCAATTTTCACGCTTCCTCGAGACAACTGAATGAACCACCAAAATCACCATTCCAAACTTTCGTTGACGTTCTGAAGGATGAGCTACGGAAGAACAGGGAACTTCAGGACAATGTCAAATTGCTACAGGGCGATGTTGACAAGTTCCAGGATTCAGAAGCCATGAAAAAGGCCAGGGCAGCATACGAGAGGGCCAGGGTACGTCATTTGATCACGCTCTTTACAATAAGTCGCTCATGTTGTTATCGTGTAGCTCACCTCAAGCATCAAAGAAAATCCACGGTTGCGCGCAGCTGCCGAAGAGCTGAAGAAGACCGGTGTCAAAGTCGGAGACGCTGTAGGGGAAGCCTTGAAGAGCATGGAAGAGAGTGAGATCGTCCGGGCAGTACGTATCTACCTGCAGCTTTGGCCTCACAGCTCAAGTCGACCAGATATCCCGAGCAACGGGTGCCGTTTCCGAAACGATAAAAAAGTCTACCGAGCCCATTCGGAATACAGCTGCCTACCAATCTCTTTCCGAAACGCTGATTGACGCGCTCGACGACAGTGGTAGCGCGAAACATGCTGGATTCGAGGAGAAGGAGGCTCGACGACTTCGTCGACAACGCAGGCTAATCAAAGCTGGGAAGGACAGCGGCATCGGACCGGCATCAAAACGAACTGCTGCTAATCCCGAGTGCGTAAGCGCCTCTCATCCATGCTCCATCTTGCTGATTCACCGTTTCCAGAGCTGGCTCGTCTGTCGTTCTCCACAAGGACTCGCCCCGGCAAGAAAAGTGGAACCGGCTAAAAGAGACAAACCCCTTCCTGCGGACGTTCGTGTCGTTGCGAAACTCGTATGAAGAAACGGAAAATCCTGTCGTCTCGTCGATCCGGTCAGTGACGCAGACAGTCGGCTCGTGGTTCGATGAGAACGAGACTGCCCAGGTCATGCGGCTGATGAAGGCGATGGATCCAACATTTAACAGAGAAGGTTTTGAACGCGAGCTGAGGGAATACATTGTGCCGGAAGTCGTGGATGCATATCTGTCCGCTGATCAGGAAGCCTTGAAGGCCTGGTGCGGAGAGGCTGTAAGTCTCCATTGAATGAAACATCAAGGAAAGCTGAATTCCTTGTAGACATATAATGTTCTCTGGGCAACAATGGAGCAGTACTTGCGGCAAGGACTAATCAGCGACAGCAAAGTCCTTGATATCCGACAAGTTGACGTCTGTTATTCCCGGTTTCTGTCATGTTCGCCCTTCTGACATTCAAGCCATAGGTTTCCGCCGGCAAGATCTTGGAGAATAACATTCCCATTTTTGTGATACAGTTCAGCACACAAGAGGTGCTTCTCTTCCGGAATGTCAAGACGCGAGAAGTCGTAGTTGGTGCTGAAGATCGGGTGGAACAATGCACATATATCGCTGCCATCACGCGATTAGAGGACGAGTTGACCAACGAACTTACTGGCGGATGGAAGGTAGTCGAGGTATGTTTATCTTATTTTCTCCTGGCAGGCAGCATCCTAACTGCTACATAGATGGGCCGCAGGAGTGCAAGAGCATACCTATAAAAGTACAGTAGCAATATTATTATCTACGTAGTTATTTAGCAGGACGTTTGATAATCACCACTCAACGCTTAGACATAAAGACCCTGACGTGGCTGTGCTGCATCTTCATCGCCGTCCTTTTTGGGAATTCCGCTGTTATTCCTCTCCCCACGTCGTATGGACAGCAGATCACCACCAAATCTCCTGTACTTGACAATATACAATCCGACACTACGACCACCCGATACAGCGCCTACAGATGATGAAGATGCGGAGGAACAGGCGCATATATTGTTCTATACATCGAAGGAACGGGCCGTCTCTCGCGACAGGATGCTCAGACAGGTCGGATTAGCCAAAGCCCTCGTGAATTTCTCAGAGTGAGTATATGCGGTCGGCGTTCAGCGTGATTTATTCATGTTGCACAGTATGTTCAACCCAGACGATCCCTGCAACAATATCCATTCCCAAGGCAGGCGCATGGTCATGGTGTCTCCAGAGCCCGACTTTTGGATAACCGCAGTAGGTGTCGTTTCCTGCCTGCGTTTGCGGTCATATTAATTCAGTAGGGCGGCCTAGTGCGTTGAGTTGGCAAAGACGATTCGCACGCCCACCGTTGGACGAAGCAAGGGCAAGCAGAAAGCCAAGACAGTTCCTATCAACAAGGACGTGGCTCTGGTCTGCGACTACCACGACTCATCTGTTAACGATATATCCCTGAGAGCAGATATCCGCCGTGGATACGAGCAATTCAAGGTATGTGGTCGACTGACCATTGGTAGCCGGGCGACACTCATTGTATTGGGAACAGCTTACGCATGGTTCATTGACGAGTATCCTCGCAGTGCAGGGACAGCAAGGATTAGAGCTGCAACTAGAAAGATTCTTTACCCCATGGGCATGGTCCTGGGATTTGGAGTGTAACCGGGGATTCGGAGACCACTTTGGTACGTACGATGATATTCACGTCCTTTATTTTAAGTGACTTCTAGTCGTAGGCATACCATTGCATCCCCAATACCGTACCCTGGTACCCCTCTTAGACCAATTCGCATCTCAGATACCCGTTACAGCATCGTCAATAATAGTTACCCCCTCACATGTGATACCATCCACGTCTTTTGTCAAAGCACGTTATCCTTCCTCTTTCCCAGCGCGTCTAATGTGCCTAATACCTCCCCCGCCACCACCGTCACCCCAATTACCACCGGGTTCCCCTGTAAAGAAGCGGCCGCCTGACCCAGAAGCAGGCACTCAGCCGTCCTCATTCCTTGGCATGCCCGCGGTTAACCTGAACATGAACATGAAGTGGGGATGGCCTGGGTATCTCACGTTCAAGGGGTCTGCAAAGCGGCCAGAGATGCCAACGGCGGAGGTCAGGCCTCCTACACCTAAGGATGGAGGGGAAATTGAGAATGTTGAAATTGACAAGAGCGCTTTGGACGATGCTATTCACTCAGACGTGATTTCTGTTCACAGCGCCCAGCGGACGAATGGCGACGCCTCGGTGAATTCTTCTCATGGTGACGAAAGCGCTGATTCAGAGACTTCGGCTGGGACATCTGGGAGCTCATCGCCAGAATCGCAGACTGCGTCATTATCTGCGGACGAAAAAGCTGCTTCACATGACTCGCATGACAACCCTGTGGAGAGTTCCACGTCGTCCCATGATGATGGCTCGTCGCTCTCGTCAAAGGAGGGGAGTATTTCTTCACAAAGCCTTGAGCCTCCGCCAGAGCTCTCTGGTATTACGGTATATCTCTCGGACCCGCCCGACGGTCTCAATACAAGACGGAGCAAAGTAGTATACATGACAGTAAGTCTTGACATTCTTAAGTATTCTGTCACTAATGGACTATAGCAACATCCTGTCCTTGTTGCAGTGGCTGGGCTTGAGGGCATTGACAATGACCTGAGTCTTGCTGCAAAGATTTACGAACTATGCATGGAGGTAAAGAAGGTCCTCGACGACGATGCATTGACGAGGTGAAAAATAATTTGTGCCGCTCAAACTTCTATTTATACATGTTCAGCAGTAGCACCGAGACGTTGCCGTCAGCTACCAAAATCCTACAGCCAAAGGATCGACATCTCGTTTCCAGGGCCCAATTCACAATGTCCAACGACAAGTTTGCAGCCAAGTCGGAGCAGTTCTATATCGCGCAGTATCTGCTCGAAAGGTGGGATACCATCATCTCTGAGGTTCTGCCCATTTAAACTGAGCATGTGTAGCGACCCCGATGTCCAAGAAGTATTTTCCAGAGGCGTGAATCCGCAGCACTGGCATATCGCTCAGCGTGCGCTGAATCGAGATGCGGACGGAGATGTCTACCTCGAGGTATCGAGAAAGGAGACGAGTTTGTCTGATGTGGATAATGTTTTGGCTGGGGTTGTTCGGAAGTATTCTTCTGTAGATGTTTTTCCGCCATAGATGAGGACCTTCAGTATCTATCTCTTTGCATCTTTGCAGTGAAATTCAAGCAACTTAGACAGTATTGGCAGATAGGTTGCAGGAGGCATCTGGACCTCGCTTTACTCGACGTATAGCGTAGGGACAGTCCTTCGTCACAATACAACTTAGATTCATTTCAACAGACGAGGTAGTGATTAGAAGACCTGATATTGTATTAATTAGGATGAGAAAATACATTATGCCCCTAGGTTGTTACATATTGAAATTTTGACGGTTTAAAGCCCTTCACTGAGAGGGCCAGGGCGATTCCTTCATATTACTGACATAGTTGTTCCAGTTAACTGGTCTAGAAATAATTAGCAGAACAAGGGGAGTAGGTAAGGAGAGGACACACTCCATCGTTCTTGGGACACCGTCCCATATCGTTCTCATTCTATCGTCAACTTGAACTCTGTCACTACTACTTCCTCCAGAGTGAACCACCGGTGACTTGGGAGTCATGTGCAAGTATCCATCGTGACGGTGATACGACGTGTAGCCTGGATTACTAGGCCCTTGCGTCGGAGGACTACTGGAAGAATGCTCGTAATAGCCATATATTCGAGAATCTTGTTCGGGAGTATGGTGAGAGAAAACAGCTTGAGGCATTCGTCCTGATTCGCCACTATTCATAGGAAGGGAGTAAGCCTGGGATCGTGGCCACTGTGAGGAAACGGACGTCGATTGATCCTGATAGTCTTTTGTTGACAGAGAGATGGATGTTGCGTTCCACTGAGAAGAAGAGGGGATTTCAGGAGGTGCTGGTGCATACATATCCATGGGTTCGCTGGTGGGGGGATAGCCCGATCCACCATAAAAGTTTCCAGTTGTATGAGGATCCCTTTGAACGTCGGACCTCCTGCGTTCATTAGCATCAAAGAGATAGTCGGAATCTCGTTCTCGTTTATTTCTCGAGACAGAGATGGACAGCGGTAGATCGGCAGACGTCAATTGATAAAGAACATCCCTGATGAAGGTGTGAATGATAAAAAACACAAGTCCTGAAAAATAGGAGGCCCACCATAATGCACCAGCAAATCGCCATCTGCAAGTCATCATGTTACTCGATCGTTTATCAATTTTATGCAACACACCTCGATTCAAAATCGCGTAGAATCGCCATACATTTATAAACATCATCCATTTCTTTATTGAGGTCGACGGAAAGACCAGATTGCTGTCTCTCCCAGATATTGCACAGCAGAACAACCGCAGCATTGAATACCATATACTGCAAAGAAACATCAGCAGGCCAAATTACCTCATACTGCTAATAAATGAGGCTCACACCAGAAAATGGGAACTTCCCCCCACGTTGATGCTGGATACCCACGACACGAGAACATGAACGCGAAGCATTGGTGCATATAGCGAGTGAGGGGAATGGCCACTTCGATGAACAGCGAGGAGCCGTAATAAAGGGCCTGTGAATTAGCATTTGCAGATGATAATATGCTCCTAACAATGCTGCAGATTGCTTGAAGTGTACAAAGTTGTCGCGATTGGGGTCCCATCGCACTAAGGTGCATTGTGTTAGTGGCTGATTTGATCGAATGGATAAAACGTACAATGATCTGGCAACGTGTCAATCCATATATTGAGCGCAGAGTCCAACTCCACGACAACCTGTTCTTCCCAATTCTTTTCAACCAGACCGAACAGGGCCTTCGTCCTATTCGTACAGTACTAGAGACAGTCAGTATTACTGCATGTCTGTAAATGAACTGCGTACAAGAGTGCGCAAGCAGATCATTAGAACCCTCGTCAATCTCATGTGACAATTAAAGTAAGATATAAGCGAAGGTTGCCCTTCCGGCTGATTGAAAGCTTGCTCTGGATCTGCGTGATCCCAATATTCGTCGTCACAATCGGCAGGCAAGTCAGTATCAATGCTGTAAAACTTGTGAGACTATGTTCGATCATATTCGACCATTTATAACGGACTCTTCGTCGTTAATGGCACATGGACGGCCCAGTGCAGAGCTGATATACCTATCTAAATATACGAGACACCTGGAACATCCCAGAAAGTCAGATACACCGATCGTATGAGAAGAAAATACATACCAAAATACTCGTCTCCATGATTCCGCCTCTGCATTATTAAGGCTTTATGGCTCCTCATTCGATGAGCTCCTGCCTCTTGCGCCACACGGAGACCAATGCCTGCCATAGTCCAGGCTGTCTGAGGTACTGAGCAACCCAACATAAATACCGCGATGAGCTGTTGGCACCATTAGTCTTTATCTATAGGAAAATCATGTCAGGCTTACATGTCGATTGGCAGTCAGACAGTAGCGGCGGGCTCAAGAATGAATTTGTCCTACGAACCACGATAATCTGTTGCATCCACTTCCATCCACTGGAAGACGATTCATTATCGATTAAGACGCGTGGATCGGTCGAGTGTCTTGAAGCTATAGCGCAGACAGCCAACAGCACTTCAGCAAAAACTGGGTCACTGAGATGCGTCAACTCTGCGACCGACCGTTCAAAACATGGTCGATGCAAAACAGGAAGGAAGATATTGCTTTCCGTAAAATACAGGTCAATCAACGACCACAGTAGATCTTCGTCCGGGAAAGTATATTCCACATTGACTTGAACCTGTGAAAAGCGACTGGGAGTATGCCAAATGAGCGGGTCCCAGAACTCGGGTCTTCTCGAAGGAACGTCACAGGGATATGCAGGGCGTCCATACTTAGTGTCGAGTGCTGTCTGTACCAACTGGACATGACTTGACTTGCCGAAAAACATGCCATGAGTGAAGTTTCGAAATTGCCGAAGGTTGCCTTCCAGTGCACCATCATAATCGTCCTCGGACACAGAACGGCCTTTCTCGTTGGTGATATCCCTACCAAGAGATCGTATGAGGTTAGGTATCAAGTCACCCTCATCAGAGGCGGGTAGTGCTTGAATGGGCTCTTTTTCTAATTCCTCAGTCAGGTCCGTGTCGGGAGGGAGCATCTTTGGGGTTTCGAGCGTCAGAGAGGTTAAATGACAAGAGACACGATATATTTCTTACTTCGCGTAGTAACTTGTCCATTTCATCGACTTTCTTCTCAAGGCATTCGACATAGCTATAGGCCGAAAATCAGACGGAAAAGTCTGGTCAAGAAAAGCTGGAATTTTCGAACCGCTGAGATGGGATTCGCTGCCGTCATTATCAGAGCTATGAATATACAGAGAAACAAAATGCCATTCACATTAGTAGCATCGAGATACGTGCACGCCAAGTTGGCGGTGGCACAATTGGAGCACTGCTGCTTTCCTGGCAATCGGGTTCCATCACCTATATCGTTTCGTACATAGGTTGATCTGTCAAGGGACGCAAGTCGCGACCTACATCGAGCTCAAATTGACCTATCAGGGCTAGCCACGCGATTGACCGGGGAAAAGATACCCACTTTTCTTCCGTCGGCAGAGGTCACACGCTCTCTGTATCCGTCTTTTTTGCGTGGCGAGGTCACCAAGGTCGATACTGTGGTAGCGTTGCATGTCCAGTAGTAGTTGGGTGGTCGTAGTAACTTCTACAGCTTGATATAAGGGAGATTTTTTCTGGGAAGCGCTGGCAGACCCTGCGCCAAATCATATCAGTATCTGAGCTGAGAACTTCCGGAGATCCTCTTTGTATTGTCGTGTCAGCAACCATGACGTGAAAGTGCTTGCGGCCTCGCGCGCGGACCCGTCGGCATGCAGTGGCGGTGCATCTAGTTGCTGGGGGCCTTAAATCCAAGCAAACAGATGCGCCTTGGATGCGCCGATATTCCCACCTTTTCACTCAACCGTCATGAAACCACAGAGACCGCATTTATCAGCTTCTCGAGGTCTCCTAGTGACTTCCTTTTTTTTCTTTTCTTTTTTTCGGTGAAGGGTCTTGGTGACTTCTTGCAGATTTCATCCATCAAAAGGAGGTACCGGGCCGCTAGCTGACGGTATGTGCACGTGTTTATGACTCATCAACCCTCATCGATCACGTGTACAAACGTCCATTTTTCCTTCTCCCTCCAGAACGTCCAATAATGGCGACCTCGACCACCGATGCGCCTCCAAAGAAAAAGCCAGTCACCATTATTACCATTGGAATGGCTGGTGCGGGCAAGTCGACCTTTGTTCAGCGAATAAATTCGTATCTACATTCGCAAAATCCTCCGTCGCCGCCATATATCCTCAATCTCGACCCGGCTGTCACTCATTTGCCGTTCGAAGCCAATATTGACATTCGGGATACCGTGAACTATCAAGAAGTCATGAAGCAGTGTGTATATGGCTGACTCTACCTTCGCATCCGGTTGAAACGGTCCGTACGAGGTACAACTTGGGCCCCAATGGAGGCATCTTGACCGCGCTCAATCTTTTTACGACAAAGTTTGATCAGGTGCTAGAGCTGGTTGAAAAGCGGGCAGATACTGTTGAGTATGCATATCTTTTCCCTCGCACCCGCGGTCCTTGATTGTGCGGCAGCTATGTTATCCTTGATACTCCAGGGCAGATTGAGATCTTTACATGGTCAGCTTCTGGCGCTATAATTACTGATGCTGTGGCGTCTTCGTTACCCACAGTCGTTGCATATATTATCGATACTCCTCGGACAACGGCTCCCGCTACCTTCATGTCCAATATGCTCTATGCCTGCAGGTCAACTGGTTCTACCTTGCGTTGACATCGCGTACTCACCTTTCGTGTAGCATTTTGTACAAGACCAAGCTTCCATTCATCCTGGTGTTCAACAAGATTGATGTCGAACCACACAACTTCGCGATCGATTGGATGCATGATTTTGAGGCCTTCCAAGAGGCTTTAGCAACTCATGGGGGCGCCCGAGATTCTGAAGGCGAGCCGACGTACATGAACAGCCTCATGAACAGCATGAGTCTTGTGCTAGATGAGTTCTATAGGAATCTCAAAGTGAGTTACTTGTATCAGTTTCATCTACGATAAACTCATACAGCTGGTAGGCGGTTGGCGTTTCTAGCGTCACTGGACAAGGCATCAAAGAATTTTTTGATGCGGTTGAGGCGTCTCGGGAAGAATACGAAAAGTAAGGCAAATATTGCCCCTAGATCTCGTTGCTGATGATACTCTCACAAAGGGACTATCTGCCGGAACTGGAGCGCGCAAGGGCTGTCCGGGAACAGACACTCCAAGCTGCCAAAGACGATTCGATGAATCGAATGATGAAAGATCTCGAACTTGACAGAGAGCGCAACCCAAATGCGGCCCTGCAAGACCGCTGGGACCCTAATGAAGATGACGACGAGGATGACGATACGGACGTGAATATTATCGACCGAAGTAAGTCTTTTGCCCACCAAGAAATGCCACAGAACTCTTACTCCAAGCTTGTTTAGGTGACCATCCGTGGCCCGGGCAGTACATCGATATGACGCGGGCCAGAAGGCATGATGACCAAGGTTTTACTTGGCCAAGACCCGGATAAAAGAAAACACCTTTGCAGTGCAGTGCTAAGAATACGGCCTCATGAAGCCAGCATTGGAAGTATTTTGTATGGTAATGTGTGTAATGTAGTACGGCTTTGTAGCCACATTTCGTGAGATAGAAGAACCATCTTGGTGTAACTGAGTGGCAACTCCGCTGACCTTACTTTGATCGTGGTAACCTTGCGGTGCCTACCCGGCTAGCCTTTGCAAAGTAGAAACAATTGATTGTTATGACGGTGGGCAATGATGTTGAATTACGTGATCAACTCGAGGCCTAAAAGGGAGGAATCCAAACTTTGTGACTTCGACCCACGCTTTACCTTGATCTCTTCATCGCACCGCCGTTGCTTTCTCTGTCGTTCATTCATTTACTGTTGCATCGGAACACGCATACATCCACTGTGTAAAGGCCCATCGCAAGATCTTACGCAATTGCTGCTCAGCTATTCGACTGATGGAACGGTGCGTCATTACTGTACTTTCTCGATTTTGCACTGACGAGTTGCCTTTGAAGTTACGCGAAGATAGAGAAAGTCGGTGCGTTGCTGCCACCTGAGTATATCTGTCAAATGATTGCTAACAGAAATGACCTCTAGGTGAAGGTCAGTCAGTCCTTGGAGTGGCCAGGGCCCATCAGCAGAACTTTACCTTTCGCCTGTAGGCACCTACGGCGTTGTATACAAGGCCCGGGACACCAGTAACAACACTATCGTAGCTCTTAAGAAGATACGGCTCGAGGCAGAAGACGAGGGCGTTCCAAGCACTGCAATCCGTGAAATCAGTCTCCTTAAGGAGCTGAACGACGACAACATCGTGAGGTACGTGTGCTGCATCACTCACCCTAGTCCATACTTCTTAGCTCACAATGCGGCCCAGGCTGCTGGACATCGTCCATGCCGACCAGAAATTATACCTCGTATTCGAGTTCTTAGATGTCGATCTGAAGCGCTACATGGACCTTGCCAACAAGAATCAAACACCTATCACCTTGGAAATGTCCAAGGTATGTCGCCGTTCGCTCTTCCTGGCTGTCCCTGCTGCTGTCGTCGCCTTCTCAACGCGCCGGTTATCGGCCTTCGACGCGTTCGGCGCGTGTGTACTTCGGAGTATCCCGTTGACCGGTTTTGAGCGCTGTTTCTCCCGCGTCCAATATGTCGTTCATTAATGATCAATCTGTCGACGATGATCTTTGTGTGGCGCCACTGTGCCCCAATCACCGCCCAGGTGGCTCTCTCGCGTTCTTAAGATCACGTGACATATACGCGACGCGTCTCGATTCCAACTTCCAAGTCTTGTTTCTAATTTCCTCTGGCGTCATCATAGCAGCTTCTGATCACACTCCCAGCGTTTTTTACATCAATTAAACTCAGGATTGGTCTACTGTCACTCGCATAGGATCCTTCACCGCGACTTGAAGCCACAAAATCTCCTCATCGACAAGCATAATAATCTGAAGCTGGCCGACTTTGGACTCGCGCGGGCGTTCGGTATACCTATGAGGACCTACACTCATGAGGTTAGCTCCATCTGTAATAACAGAATGTTCCTAATACAGCCTTTTGACGTTTTAGGTCGTAACATTGTGGTACCGAGCGCCAGAAGTGCTGCTTGGATCCCGCCACTACTCGACAGCCGTTGACATGTGGTCGGTTGGAACCATATTTGCAGAGATGGCTTGTCAGGGGCAGCCACTCTTCCCGGGTGACTCTGAAATAGACCAAATCTTCAAGATATTCCGGTGAGGACTATGCTGTCGTCGTGGCTGTGTTCGTGCTAACCGAATGAATGACATAGGATTTTGGGAACCCCGACTGAGGACGTGTGGCCGGGCGTGAGTGCCTTGCCCGATTATAAACCTACATTCCCGCGTTGGAGTGTGCAAGACGTCTCTCGGGTCGTCCCGGATTTGGATCCGGCGGGGATTGACATGCTTAAAGTGTGTCTATTTTCCTTCTTCATTCTTAGTCTGACAGCCCTTGATTTCATCAGCGTCTCCTTTCTTATGATTCTGCTAAGCGTATTTCGGGTAGGAGTCTGCCTTTTCGTTGATGTGATTCGTCACTGACTCTTGTCGTTCAGCGAAACGCGCACTGAAGCATCCTTACTTTGCTGATTATGAGTCCGACTCAAGTTCAAGCTCTTAAATCGTCCTCCTCTCTTCATTCGTTCACTCTTATTGCGACCTCTGTCGGTGTTAAGTATATAGTACACGGTAAACGTATTACCAGCCCTGTTATTGGTCTATTTTCCGATCTTCTACTTATTCATTCTTCATCATGACACAAGCATATTTCCATTCTCTGTTACATGGCCTGATCCCATTTGTAAGAATATTGTTTTACCAGTTCCTGTAATGTCGTTTCTGTCCTATTATCCCCGCGTAATGGTTGGAGTATCATGGACTTGACAAGATGTACTTGGTTCCCGTGGCCGTCGTTATGACGCAAGTGACTACATACGTCATTCATCAAAACGTTTTCTGCAACTATCATATTACTGTCAGTACTGTATCAGATACCGATGCCAGTACCTCGTGGGATATTGGAACAGCTGAAACAGCTAATACCGCCTCTTAATGGCACCCTTCACAAGGGCCAATCTGGTTCATAATGCTTCGTTCGACATTGCAATCAATTACTGAATATCACATCTCTTCCAGGTCGAGTTGGTGTCCTTGGAGGAGCTTTAGAGTAAGATTTATCCATTCCAGCGCAGTGTTACGACGATTCACATAGCCCATAACTTGTAGCTACACCGGCGCTCCGTTCTTTGCATCAATTTCAGCGCTGCGCTTTGTGCGTAGAAATGATCCATCACAGTTGACATATGGCTCTTACGCTACATCCCTAGGGCGCTGATTTATCTCATGTGATCTGCTCGCCCACCGCAGCTGGGGCTATCAAATCATACTCTCCGGATCTTATCGTACACCCAATACTTTCCCCAGATTCGTAAGCTCCACTTTTGTATACCGGCCTCAGTCGTACTTATCAAATCACAAAGGACACCGGACCATGTCAAGTCTGAACTGTCTTCCTTGCTCTCTCGTCTCCATGTTCTAGTGATCGGCCCTGGGCTCGGTCGCGAGTCATACATGATGGAGTATGCAAAACTAGCGCTAAACTTGGCACGCTCACGAGAGATGTTTATCGTTCTTGATGCAGATGCTCTATTCATGGTTGGTCAGGACATCTCCTTGATCAAGGGGTACCATCGTGCTGTTGTCACGCCCAATGTTGTTGAATTCAAGCGTCTTAGCGAGCAGGTCGGTGTGGATCCGAAGACCCCTGCGGGAGAGCGGGCAGGGATGGTCTCGCGTGAGCTTGGTGGGGTTACGGTGCTGCAGAAGGGAGCGAAGGATATCATATCTGTTGACACGACTGGCAACAAAGCCAGTACTACAGAAAATTCTAAAGAAACCGTGGAGGTCGACATTGAAGGTGGGATGAAGAGATGTGGTGGGCAAGGTGACATTCTGAGCGGCGCTGTGGGCACGATGTTGGCGTGGGCAAAGTGCTATGAAGATGGAGCGTTTGGGTAGGTTAACCCAGATTAGCCTGTCTCGGAACTCCTGCTCACTCCGTCATTAGAGATAGGAAACTTCCGGTATCTCGTATGCCTCTGCTAGCAGCCATTGGCGGCAGTATGGTTACTCGAACTGCAAGCCGCCTGGCGTATGCGAAACAGGGCCGGGGTGTCGTCACTGAGGATATGATCCCTGAGGTCGGTCCTTCATTCGCAGAAGTTTTTGGAGAAAGCAAACAAGGAAAACTGTAGGATTCGCAATGTGGCCATTTTGTATCAATATATGTGCAATTTAAATGAAGGATATAGTATTGCAGGTCTAGATCTAATATCTTGGTCTACGCCTCGCATCTAAAGCCCAAGTACACAGTGACAGCAAGAATCATGGGACTGTTGTTCCTCCCAGCGACACACCCGACACGGATCTCCCCAATGCTTGGACTGCTTGATGTACGATGGCGGTAACCTCCGTCCGGATTTTCACATCCAAATCGGCGGTCGAAGACTCTCTCAGATGTTCAATAGCTAATTTGATTTCCTCGGAGGGAATGGGAGCACCGAAAGTGACGCTGAGACGCGCGCCTATCCGTGGCATGAAGTTGTATGGAAAGGAACGACCTTCCGGCATGAGCGTGTCGAAACCTGTGATCCACATTGGGATAACCGTTGGTATAGCGGTGGTTGAACTAATGATTCTGCCGCTATAGAGCATTCAATTAGTTCATGGTGACGTGAATTACGGGAAAACGTACACTCCCCACTTAAAGCGTGGCAGGATGGCTAGACCGTCCTGATCTTTTTGATACGTGCCCGGTTGATTTACTTTCCCCTCCCCATACAAGTGAATCTTGGTATGGTTAGACAGCCGGGTCTTCTCTAAAGGCACAATTCTCACCCAATCTCCCTTGTTCAATTTCTCTATGGCGGTATCAACAGACCGCTGGAATATTCCCCTGCCGCGGAAAGTCTCAAGTACCTGTCCATGGGTAAAGAAGTACGAGAGTATTCTACCTTAGGAAAGGTGAACTAAGCACTTCGGCACGACATGTGAGCCTACTTACGGGTTTGTAAACATGATATCGGAGGCACCAAGCGTCCAACGTGTCATTCGCGATCTAAGGTAGTATTTGGCAGGAAGTACCCCCCATGTCACGGGGTCATCAAGTCTGCAAACCCGTAGGTATATATGTTATTCTGGAGGCAAGAGCGTCCTCACGTCGATATATGGTTAGAAACTTCGCGCTGATGGTTAATTTTCTGTGATGATAATCAACTGGTAATGAATTAGACCTACCGGTGACTACGCCGCACCCATTTTCCCTCTGCACGCTGTTCAAGGCCTCAACTAGTGTAGGCAGACCATTTACCGTGACCGCACAGAGACCGGAACTGAGGAATGCTTTACACGTTAGACCAATGGTCGTAACGGTGATGGGAGACATGAACGATCGCTGACTAAGCCGACTGGGCCAAAAAAAAAATCGAGATTAGATTAGTTCATCATTTATTCCAGCACTGCCACCCGTTTAAACCACCAGCTTCGAGTCTGTTGATCCACTTCCAAGTTCCCACGGGCTGCAAAAAGATGTGAACGCTGTATATAATTTTTTCAGCTAGACTGACGTGGAGAGGGTTTCAGGTTGGAACAAGCGGTTCAACGGCAAGTGGAAAAGAACTGACATTCACGGCAATCGCACTAGTGACTCTGCCCTATCGATTACCCCTCTTCGCCTATAATGCGCTAGAATAAGCGATGAACGGATCACTAAAATCAATAAGTGTCCTGGGAAAAATGAAGAGAACGAGCTAACAGAAGATTCATACAAGCTCAAATTATTAACAAGATCCGGAATCCGACACTCCATGAGCTCAGGTATCTGCTATGGGTTTGTTCTGGATCAAACAGCAGTGAATGGGTCTCACGGTAAACCATACGTTTACTAGATTTCTTTTTGATCTTCGGCATTCAGCGAATGGCTGATTTCCGCCATAAAGACGACATCATTTGGGTCCCTTGAGTCCTTTGGTACACGACTTGAAAATTGCGTTCAGTTTGGAGATCCGAAGAAATGCATGTATCCAGTACGACTGTCAACATGAATTGCACACGATCAAGGTGTCAATCGAAGGCTTTCAAAGTTCCAAGGAAGGAACACCGGGTCATGGTTGAAGACGAAGACATTGGCAGATGATATTCGTGTCCACACGACAGATATATCAGATCATCATAGGTTTGCTCTCTGCACACGAGGTTTAGGACAGGCGGTTTACAATCTCATTGCTCAACCACTGGTTTGGTGGGGATTACTCCCAAGGAGATTGAACCTTTCCTGTAATCCTCCGAGTCGGAAGATGCTAATGAACCAAGGGACAATGCAGATCTCTCGAATCGATATCAAGACAAGACATATACCTTTCTGATGGCTGACGGCAAGTAGTACATGAATCAATTTCTCTCAACATATAACAAAAATACAACTACCGATACATTCATTAAACTTTTTCATTGACTTCTTTCATCCTAATCCACAAGCCCGCCTGAAACCGCCCGTTAGATGCGTGCGTTGAATTTGTAATGTCAGAAACTGAGGTATACCTTGGCATACATAGTGAGATGGAACCCAAGCATGATCTTTTCGCGTCCTTTGGTCGTTCCAGGCATCTTAGTCCAGTTCTTGGGAGGGATACCTTCGGCAGGCTGAGCATCCATAGCAAGACTAAAGGATGAAAATGTCTGCAGGAGTCGAATCAGGTAATACGATGATTCGTTATAGGCAAACTATCAATCGTGATGTTAGCCTTCCCGCGAATGCGAAATCTCGTTATGGGTTACCTGTTGACCAAGGCAAATCCTCGGGCCGGCATTGAAAGGAACAAAAATGAAGGGGTTCGGGGTCAGATACTTATGCAGACGGCTATCAAGGAACCGGTCGGGATCAAACTCAAGAGCTAAGTGGGTCATGAGTATGGGAAATGCGAAACTGGAGTTAGTACCATCTGGTCCCCACAAGTCCGTCCTCCGGTGCATTAAAAACACAGAATATGCCACCCTATTGCCATAGAATGTGAGGCTTCATCAAGCCGTTGACAAGCGCAATGTACGTGCCTGGTCCTTTTGGGAATAAAGTAAGGAGCACGGCCTTTGTTAGGAAGGGTTGTAGCAGTTTTGGATGTCCTGGGAGAGTGTAACCACGACGTGAAGGCACGATAACATCACAAGGATTCTGACCTGGAATTAAAGGGGCTAGACGAGCCCATGAATGAGTCAGTGAGTTGGTCTACAGGTCAGAAGAAGGATTCCATACACCACCGGATAAAGCCTCAAGGTCTCTTCAATACAATTGAATATCGGACGCGGGTACATTCAAAGAAATCGTGGACACACCATTCAGAAACGCCCGGAGGTATTTCATATCGCGGATGTCTGCATATGTAGGTCGTCTCGTATCGAGCTTTTCCAAAATTTCTGCTCGCAAGCGCTGTACCATTTTCGGATGTTCGCACATCATATACATAGCAAACGTCAAGAGAGAAGCAGTCTATGAATGGAGTCAGAGCGATATCGATGATTGAAAGAATGCTCACAGTATCTCTTCCGGCAACTAGAATATTGACAAGCTCGTCTTGGATCACTTTCGCATCTGATAGAATCATAAGCGAGGCACCACCTCATTGGATGAGATTTACCATCGGTACTCTTTACAAGGAGGTCAAGTAAAGACATATTTTCTTCATCGCCCTCAGTTTTGATGCCTTTCGATTTCTTATCCAGCGCTTCAGTCAAGATTGGCTGAATAAAGCGATCGACTGCCTCTCGATGAGGTTGAACATTGTCTTTCCAGAGTTCAAGGAGAGGCCATGTACCGCCGCCCTGTACGCGACCGGCGATAAGTTCCAGTCCGCGTGAGAAGGCCCTGATGAAGAGATTAGACGGATGGTTCACGAAATTGGGATGGTTAGCCAAAGGGGATTCGGCTGGGTAGGGTAGACCTGCGGCGATTGACTCGACGTCCTTCCCAAAGAGAAACTCCGTTGCCGAATCGAAGGTGAAACGAGCGACGACATCCTGGGATGATGAGATTGTGAGGGACTGATGAAATTTCATTACTTGGAAAACAAACCTGGAAATCGATCGGGAAGCCTTCTCCTAGCCTGGCTTTAATTAAAGAGATAGTGCTGACAGCGTGTCTCTCAAATTTATCAAAATCAGCGATTCTGTCCTTATTGAAGAAAGGTCGAGACATGTTCCGATGAAATCTTGATCATGTAGCGTCAGTAAAGACACTAAGAATGTGATGTGGGCAG
Source organism: Armillaria gallica (assembly GCA_037576215.1). Classification (NCBI taxonomy): domain Eukaryota; kingdom Fungi; phylum Basidiomycota; class Agaricomycetes; order Agaricales; family Physalacriaceae; genus Armillaria; species Armillaria gallica. The sequence continues at coordinate 3,348,777 of JBANDB010000009.1, forward strand.
GCGCACTTCCACATGTCACCTGTAGAAACTGTTAGCACGGGTTCCGGAGCACAGCGAAGGGGTTTATTACCGTCGGAGTTAAAGACGCCAGCTCCTAGGAGAGATCCAAAAGCCGCGATAGTGATTGGGCCTTCATTAACATCTTCAATGATCGTATACTGGAATCACATAATGTAATCTAACCTTTCTCAAAATCCTGAAATTGGGTAGCCAGGAGAGCCTGAAATAGCAGATTGGGTCAGCCACGGCAGAAATACTGCATCGATGACTCACCTTGACGTGTTCCGGTTCCATGGTCACGACCTTCAGACCGAGTTCCCTTCAGCGGTAGCGCAGCCTGTTGGAAGGTCTACTCACCTGACGTTCGGAATAGAGATTGAGAGTGAACGTGTAACCATATTCGTTGCTCCAGTTGTGAAAACTCTCCCCTAGAATAGGTTGTTAATACTTTGGATAGACAAACGACTACAACGAACCAGGGTATCCGTTCTTGAAGTTATACCGGATGCTTCGCACAATGGAAAAACAGCCCTCTTGGATAGTCGGGATCATGATGGCACCCTTCGCGGCTGCGTCCCTTCTGGTCTTAAAGGTAGCGAAGGAGCCCCAACAAAAGTAGACGATGGGTGGAGTTATCACAGCAGCTACAAGTCGGACCCATGGTGTAATGCTTATATCCGCACGGTGTTGAATACTGTCAAAGGCCCAGTACACGAGGACACCGAGGTAAAGGAGAGGTAAAGAGGATCGAGTCAAGTATGCGATTCCAGGAGAAACTGCCATTGTCGACACTAGTAGTTTCACAAGTCAAGAGAGTCGAAGGTGTACTTCTTTATATACCAAAAGGAAGGAAGGCCGTAAAAAATGGATTCCACGCTAAGTCAGCAGAATTGTGCAAGTTCGAAGACTCCGTGGAGGCTCAAAAATTTCGGCGCTATCTTCAACTCGGGCAAGCCTCGGGCAACTTAGTGAGCTCAATCGGAGTCTGTAGATATTAACTCAATCGAACTCATGTGTCCAAGGCTCGGCCATAGGCTCGGGTAGCAAGTACTGAATGATATTGTCTTTCATGTCCAAAGATACAGTCGACCCAGTGATAGCCTATAGATGCCTAGATTGACGTGTGAGAAACACAGGAAGACGAGAAATAGATTCATCGAGTCTGGCCAAGAAGATCCCAGGAATTCGATTTCGCGGAAAATCTCTAGAGAAGGCTCAAAATAAGCGCTTGCATGTTGTCGAACTTAGACTTGAGCTTGAAACCTCGCGAAGTCGAACTTTGAGCGATGCACGTGACGCATCCCGATTTCATGCGAGATGACAACACAACCAAACAAAGACGACTTGTTTCCAAACGACCATCATCCAGCAGTCATGACATCCGAAGCGCAGATGAAAAGTGAAATAGCGAGGCTTACCGGTAAAGTGTAATTTTTACTATTATGTCCAAGAGCTTAATTTCTTCGTTAGCGACCATCAATTCTCACAAGGCGGCATCTTCAGACTCATCAGGATATCAAAGGAGCAATACCTATGTGAACCCCAATTACAAACCAGCTTACAAGGCATGGAATACCTACACTCGCCCAGCAACACTACCGCCTTCTAGCAGACCGTCATCGGTGCATCAAGTAAAGGAAGTTGTTCTTAATGGCGTCGCTTTCCAGTCATCGTCGCGATCACTTGTTCGCAAAGATCGTGAGCTGCTTTTCCTCTTTACCTCCTTTTTGGCGGTATTCAACGTTTTTCTCGTAGTTCCGAAGCCATCGGTGCAGAAATCGCCGGCATCTACAGCTATGCAACCATCCCAGCCATTCTCAAGAAAGTCTGGTCACCTTATTGCCAACAATCGCTCATACAAGCCAAAGTCTACCCGCGGCCGACGAGGTGCCCCCGCCAACCGGAATATGACCCTGACCAACGGCCGAAGGCCTTACCAGTCCGTCCAGCCGCAGGACTCCCGCCCATGTTCAATCTGATTTATTTTCCTAGGACTCGGAAACCCACTCAGAAACGCATGAAGTATATTGACAAGCCATGTCCTCGGTTCTCTACTACAGGTGTGTGGCCGCTCATTCTCACGACCACTCATCGAAGGTGCAATCACTTCGGTTCATGTTCATCACGATTTTCTCCTATACAGGTGTCTGCAGCCGCGGTCTAACGTGCTTGTATAATCACGACCCCATCAAAGTGGCTATCTGCTGGAACTTTTTGCAAGGCAACTGTTCCAATAATGCTTGCCTATTATCCCATGAACCGACACCTGAACGCACACCTCTATGTCTTCACTTCGCCAACAAGGGCCGCTGCAATCGCGAGAACTGTCCTTTTCCGCATGTCAATGTGGGCGCTCGTCAAGGCGTATGTCGCGACTTTGCTGTCCTCGGATACTGTGAAAAAGGACTGGATTGCGACAAACAGCACGTCAGGGAATGCCCTGATTTTGCCGAGAAGAGTACTTGTACAACTAAGGGGTGCAAGCTTCCTCATGTTATCAGGGCTAACCGCAACAAAAAACCTGTAGCAAGTTCAACAGGTGATCCGGCAAGCTTAATCTACAGTAATCCTACTCCCACGACAACCCTCGGATCTGGGTCTAATGGTAATTCCCTTGAGAAAAACTCGTCTGCTGATGGCCAGCTTGGCGATGAGTATGTATCACTGACTTTCATCGAAAGTGACGAAGATGACAGCGATGAAGAGGAGGAAGAAGAGGAGGAGGGGATGAAGTGGAGGATGAAGCCGATGTCAACGAACAGAACGTTTCTGATTCTGAAATACATCAATCAGAGTAGTTTTGCTTGTATTCTATCAGATTCTTTCAATATGTATACCTTTGAATTCGTGAAATCGAGACTTAAACGGGTTGACTTGCAACCACCACTTTCCGCCAAGTCAAATCACCTTTTGATGTTTTCTTGATGCGATAATGACCAGAAATGTCAACCCTACTACCCTTTCACACCAAGATTATCCAAGAAATCCATGACCCGTCTACCTCAGAACTAGTTGTTCTTGCTCGCGGCTTGGGATTACGGCGAATAATATGTACTCTTTTGAAAATATACGATTCGCCACAGAACCTCATTCTACTCGTGAATGCCACACCAGAGGAAGAAACAGAAATTGGAGAAGAGCTGGGCATCATGGGCTGTAGGAAGCCGGGATTGCGAGTCGTTGATTATGAGACTGGGACGAGCAAGGACAGGTGCGTCGCCTCTTTCCTCTGTCCTCGCCGCCGTCTTTCTCATCCTTACCTAGGCAGAACCTGTACAAGAACGGCGGCCTTATATCGGTCACATCTCGCATCCTTGTAGTCGACATGCTACAGAATGACATTCCCATTGACCTCGTAACGGGCATCCTAGTCCTTCACGCAGAAAAGTCCGTCCTGTTCTCTATACTTTGCTGCTCATCTTTACACTTTTCAGAGTGTCTCCTTTACATCTGGTTTCATTCATCACGAGATTGTATCGAGAGAAGAATGACAATGGATTCCTCAAGGCCTTCACCGACCAGCCGGAACATATCACTAGCGGTCTGTCGCCTCTGAAGAATGTGATGAAGGAACTGAGATTGAGGAAGGTTCACATATGGCCGAGGTAAAAGCACGGTTCTTGTCCCAATACTTCACTCATCGTCGTACAGGTTTCATCAAGACATAAAAACGGTTCTGGAAAGAAAACGTGCAGACGTCGTCGAGCTATCCCAACATCTGACTACTTCAATGGAAGAGATTCATAGCGCCATTTTACAGTGTATGAATACGACTTTGGCTGAACTTCGGCGGTCGCGCACAGAGGCAAGTAGCTATGTCTATCTTGATTCTTGTTAGATTTGACGCATGGTATAGCTTGATCTCGACATGTTGGCCCTTCCAGCGGCCTATTTCTCTTCCTTTGACCACATTGTCCGCAAACAGCTCGACCCAGTGTGGAACAAGGTCGGGTCCAGCACGAAAGCACTTGTGCGAGACTTGGGTGTTCTCCGAAGACTCGTAGGGTACCTGCTCACTTACGATCCACTTCAGTTTCACTCCTTCTGTGAAACGCTCATCGCTTCCAATGGCACCTCCGCTAGCGGCGGAACAAAAAGCCAATGGATGCTCACTGACGCTGCCAACATTATATTTTCGGTAGCAAAGCGGCGCTGTTTCACACCGAGTGTCGCTTCAGCTCCTCAGTTGGATGATGACGATGATGCCTGGCAAGTCTTAGATGAAATACAGGGTGAGAGACCCGCTACCAATGGTGACCGTCCAAGATGGATTCCACGTGGAATGGATCCTGTGCTCGAAGAGCTCCCAAGTGGAGCCTGCTCGCGGAGGTGTTGGAGGAGATCGAAGGAGAAATTGTCAAGATCGAAGGTAATCGTGCATTTAACAGCGCCCCTGGGACGAATACGACGTTGGTTATGTGTTCGTCGACGACTACCTGCAATCTTCTGAGCCAGTTTATGAACTCCTTGGACCAAACGCGTCCAAAGGGAGAATGGGGTAGAAAGTTGATGATGAAGAAACTGAGGACGTGGTTGTTCTGGAGAAGCCGTGCTGCAAAAGATGGGAGAACCCCAGCTCCGAGTACGAACCAGAGACAAGGAGGTGATATGGATGATGTATTAGACGAAGCGCTGAAGAAGAAGGACAGAGACAAGGCTGACAGGAAAGCCAGTAGGCGCAGGATTAGAGGTGGTGCACCTGGTGCTGCTGTTTCTGGGAGACAACCTAGCGAGGTACCGGAAGCTATTACCGAAGATCTGTGAGCAACTTCCGCTCCTTCTCTTGTTCCTGTCGCTTGATGTTCTTTGTCCAGCTGGAACTATGGCGAACTCAACCTTCTTGCCGATGAAGACATCATGAATCTCGCCGACATCACTTCATTGAATCATGATCCCGAATTTGACAAACACTATGGTCTACTACCGCCGCCCCAGACTGTCGTGAATCGACCGTACTCCGATGACACGGACGACAGGATGTTGGACGAGATCAAGCCTCGATTTATCGTCATGTTCGAGCCTTGCATGGAGTTCATTCGGAGGGTAGAGGTAAGATTGCCTTCTTATTCAATGTTCCTATTTGAGTAGTGACGTTTCGTGGTACCTTAGGTGTACAAGTGTTCGAATCCTGGTCTATCGGTACGTGTGTACCATATGGTGTATGCCGACTCGTGTGAAGAGCACAAGTACCTGGCGGGTATCCGCCGGGAGAAAGAGAGCTTTGAGCGGCTGATCAGGGAGCGAGGGGTACGGCTGTTACTCTTCGCCGTAAAGTGCTGCTAATGTATGTTTTTTTTCAGTCCATGTTGTTGCCGATATTGGAAGACCCCAAGAGGACGTCATCTAGTGACGAGATAATCAAGACAATTAGTACCAGAGTGGCAGGTGGCAGGAGAGAACTGAATAAGGACCCTTCTAGGGTATGTATGTCCTCCTATGACAGTTGTGACTCTGTCTTAGTGCTTTCAGGTCATTGTCGACATGAGAGAGTTCCGGTCTACGTTGCCCTCGTTGTTACATGCTGCGAATCTGCTTGTTATCCCCGCGACCTTGACTGTCGGTGATTATATCTTGACGCCGGAGATCTGCGTAGAAAGGAAGAGTTTGGCGGACCTTGTGTCTTCTTTCAACAGTGGGCGTTTGTAAGTCCTACTAAATGCCCTTGTCGAGGCTAATACTTGCGTCATAGGTACACGCAATGTGAACTGATGTCTGTTCATTACAAGAACCCGGTCTTACTCATCGAATTTGAGGAAGATAAGGCCTTTTCACTCGAGGTCAGTTCTAACGGGTCTCCGTGAACCCGCCGACCATAGGCTTATCGTTAGCCACAGATTGTATCAGACATAAAGTCTTACGCTAAAACCAATAATCGATTTTCCTCAAAGAAGAAGGCGACAGGGATCCCCGCAGAGCACGACTATGGATCTCCATCGATTCAATCAAAAATCGTGCTTCTCACTCTCACTTTCCCTCGTGTTCGCATAATATGGTCTTCAAGTCCATATGCTACCGCTGAGATATATAAAGACCTCAAGATGGACCGTGCAGAGCCTGATCCAGCGAAGGCAATTGCAATCGGTGCTGAAGAAGATCCTGATGCCGGCGCCGGTATCAATGCGGCTGCTGAAGAGCTACTAAGGTCACTCCCAGGTATAACGGCGAAGAACGTGAAGTATGTGATGAGCAAAGTGAGGAATGTGAGAGAGCTGTGCGAGATGGATCTGAAGCAAGTGCAGGATATCCTGGGGGTGGCGCCAGGGAAGGCGTGCTATCAATTTATACATAGAGGTGAACGTTGAAGCAGAAGCCAAATCTCCGCAGTCAGCTGAGCTTGGAATGGCCGCCGCTCAGGGCTAGAGCAGGATATTTCTCAAGAAATGGTGTCCTACCGACGCCAAAAAACAGTCCGTAATAGTGATACTCGAGTAGCTATATTTTAGGATCATAGGGGGTAGCGACTGTCGCTGTAAATATGTAGAGAAGGTGTGAGGTATGTGGGGAACCAGCATCATTGATCCGGGGAACAAGCAGACGTGGGATCAAATGATATCAGCGAATTCCCCTTGATTGATTCTCGCATAAAGCAGCCATGTCTCCTTTGCCTCTGCCTTTGCCGCCTCTATTCTTTCTTTACCCCCGTCATCACCATTACTGCTGGCACCCCCACTGATCCAACGTTCTCTTTCCATGCCAGAGTTCTCCAGCACTGTCGTCAGTCTTTTCAGTAAACGCACCGCTCCGGATCAGGTCAGGAAATACTACACTTGCCTTGCCTGGACCTTTCTGAATGTCGACTTATGTAGGGGGGTCTGTTGAGCGGAAAGGATCCTACAGAGATCAATACGAATGATCCTATTCGACTATGGATCATACAAGTTGGTGAACGCGATCGTTGTCCGTGTGCTTGCAATTCACTGATATACTGTTTGTAGGCGTCATTGTCGCGACAGCAAGTTTGTTAAGCCTTGGACTGCGCAAGATGCGCCAGCCAAAGGTTATTGCAGAGGTTTTGGGCGGTATTATCCTCGGTATGTTGCTCGTTGGCTTTTTCTTTCACTTGGCTCATTCATTTCAAGGTCCCACTGCATTTGGTACGTTAGCCGTACGCAAACCTTTCCCGTCTCTAATACTTTATAGGTCGCATACCTGGATTCACAGAGCACATATTTCCTCCGGACTCGCGACCTTATCTATCTCTAGTAGCTAACATTGGTCTATGCCTTTTCCTATTCCTCGTTGGTCTCGAAATTGACGCCGGAGTTATCGTACGCAATGCTCGGCTCTCCGCTTCCATCGGTCTGGCAGGCATGGTTCTCCCCTTCGGTCTGGGGGCCGCTTTGTCATATCCTGTATACAATCAGTTCATCCCCGAAGATGTCGCGTTCACACATTTTATGCTCTTTGCTGGTGTCGCGTTTTCCATTACTGCCTTCCCGGTTCTTTGTCGCATTCTTACCGAACTCAAACTCCTCGACACGACAGTCGGCATTGTCGTTCTTTCGGCTGGTGTGGCGAATGACATCGGTGAGAAAATACATGTCTGAAGTTGTCTTGAAGGCATTCTGATATTTGATAGTGGGATGGACGCTTCTGGCCCTTTCAGTAGCATTGGTCAACGCGGGATCAGGTCTTACGGCTCTTTGGGTATTGATGATCTGCGTGGGGTGGACTCTTTTCATGTTGCTCGGCGTTAAAAGGGCTATGGCATGGCTAGCTCGGAAAACTGGATCAATTGAAAATGGGCCAACTATGTTCTTCATGACTGTGACGATTTTGCTGGTATTCGGATCGGCTTTCTTCACGGACGTCATTGGTGTTCATGCTATCTTTGGTATGTTATATCCTATTCGACTCATTCTCAGAGTTACCTAAATCCTAATTCTAACGTAACTTCGACGCAGGTGCCTTCCTTGCAGGAATCGTCGTTCCTCGGGAAGGTAATTTGGCCATTCACTTGACTGAAAAGTTGGAAGACATGGTCTCGATCATCTTCCTGCCGCTTGTACGTCTCTTACGCCTTATATTGTAGTTCACTCTCATGACACCCCGCAGTACTTCACTCTGTCGGGTCTATCGACTGATTTGGGTCTCCTAAATAATGGTGCGTCACGGGTGTAGAATCAACGAAGACATCCTCTCACGCATCAGATCTAGGAATAACATGGGCCTATACGGTGGGTATTATTGCATTGGCCTTTATTGGTAAGTTCTGTGGCTGCTCACTCGCCGCAAGGTATGCGGCTGGATTTAGCTGGCGAGAATCTGGCGCGATTGGATCATTGATGAGCTGCAAAGGGTAAGTGTATATCGTATAGCGTTGCTCCGAGTTTCAAGACAATTTCAGGCTTGTGGAACTTATCGTACTCAACGTCGGATTGTCCGCAGGCATCCTGACACCCCGGTTTTTTCCATGTTCGTTCTAGAGGCTTTGCTCCTCACATTTGCCACCACACCCCTTGTCACCTTCTTCTACCCCCAGGAATGTCGCGTCCGTGTGGCTACAACAGGAGCCAACTTTAACAACGTTCCTGATGGAAACGAAGAAGGGGGGTCTTCCAGACGGGCTTCAAGGGAGAGCGGCGCCGGTTTGTCAAAGACTCGGTTCACGGTCGTCCTCGACAAACTCGAGCACATCCCAGGAATGATGGTCATGGCGCAGTTGATCCAGCCATCTATTCCTACCATCTCCCTCTGGATGGCAATGTGTCAGGATCTAAAAAGAGCTTGATGAAGCTGAAGAGCGCAGTACCTTCCATCGAAGCGCTCCGGCTCATCGAACTCTCGGATCGTACCTCAGCGGTCATGAAGTCTTCGGCGGCCGAGTCGATACTGCTCAGCGATCCCCTTCTGTCCATTTTCAAGATGTTCGGTCAACTTAACGATATAGTCATTAACACCGCATTGTCCATCGTTCCACTTGACGACCTCTCGCACGCCGTTGCGGACAATGCACGCGATAGTGGCTCCGAAATGATCATGCTTCCTTGGCTTCCCCCTTCTACCTCCAACGAAAAAGATCTACTTGAAGGCACGACTGCTCCACCCAAGGGCCCTCCGAGCAATCCACTCGAAGCCCTCTTCAGAACAAACGCACCCACAGATAAATCCGCAGCAATGCATTCGCAATTTGTTAGAGGAGTGTTCGCTCATAGTAAAACGGACGTCACGCTCTTCGTGGATCAAAGCACTCCAGCAATGCCGATTGGAAGTTCCCATCATATATTCCTTCCCTTCTTCGGCGGCCCTGATGATCGTCTGGCATTGGACTTTGTTGCTCAGCTTTGCGAGAATCCAAAGACCACTGCAACTATTGTCCGCGTAACAAGACGAGACGTAGAGGCTCCTGTAGCCTCTGTCAAGGCAGCTCATCTCAGCGCCGAAAAGGGAGCAGTTGAGCGCGATGAGCTTACTATTGCATCAGTAAGGATTTTTGTCTTTGATCAACTGTTAACAAGATACCAATCCTTCTCAGGTTGCAAATACCTTCCCAGATACCGTTTATGGACATGCGACAACAGAAACCCGAATGCAGTCCGAAACTGCAGACAACATCATATGGGCCCGCTATACATCGCCCACGCACACGTCAGTCTACCCATCCCAGGAAGCACTCAAGCAAATGGAATTCCGAGAGTTATCTTCGCCTATACCCTTGCACACTGTCATAGCAGTTGCAAATGAAAAGACTGAGTCGTTGAAGGGTAAACGCATGCTAGTCCTGGTCGGTCGCTCTCGGCGACTGGCGGTGGAAACCCACTCTAGAGAGATGGATGACCTGATGGAAGAGTATGGCCATGTTGGGTCGGAGGTGAAGAAGACGATCGGGGATGTAGCGACTTCGTTCGTCCTGTCGAGATGTGGTTCGGGTGTGATTGTGGTCCAGGCTGCGACAAATGAGGACTGATTCAATAATATGACATTCATGATAAATCTACGAAATTGATGACCGTGGTATGTACGTATACGTATACTTATTGTAGTTTTAATTATGCCGTCTAAAATGTCCTGCTTTGTTTTGCTTAGGTAGAGAACAAAGTCTTGATACATGACCCAGTGCAAACACCTCCGGACTCAAAATTGAAAGGAAACAAGTAGATTCAATTTCGGGTACGTACGAACACAATGGGAGAGATCATTCGAACAACGGGGAAAGAAAAGACGAGCATATATGTGGCAGCGTCTCATTTCAGAGTACACTACGGCCCTTACTGAGACCCCTGCACCTTACCTAAAGGCGTTTTGGCCATGACAGTGAGTACTTCGAAGAGCACCTAGTGTCCGATACCAAATTAGCTCCAGAATATTCTGAAAGAGCGAGATACTTACATCGGCAGCAGCGATAGTAGTAAGCTCCGCATTTGTATCATACGCAGGTGCGACCTCAACAATGTCAGCACCGACGAGATGAAGGCCATCCAAACCCCTCAAGATTGTGCGAATCTCGCGAGTGGACCAGCCTCCAGTCTCCGGCGTACCCGTGGCAGGAGCAAAGGCAGGGTCGATGGAATCGATCTGATATTCAAATGAGCCATGATCGACGTTTTATGAATTTGAAAAAAGGCGCCTACATCGATAGAAAGGTATACAGGCGCGTTCCCGACGGTCTCACGAATTTTCTTGATGATACCATCAGTCCCTAAAATTTGATACATCGATACAACGGGTTTCTCCTAGAAAATAACGAAAACTAACCGATGACATCGATCTCGCGCGCCTCAATGCGCTTGAAGCCAGCGTCGTTGTCATTGTCGTAATCCTCGAGCCCAGAAAGTGTCGTCCGAATGGCGCCGTGCTATAGAAAAAGGACAAACTAGGATCAAAGTACTCGGCAGAGATAGAAACAAAGACAAAAGGGAGCGGGGTACAGGGTGCGCATTAGAACAGGAAGCACTTGCAATTGATGATCCATTCTTAATGAGACCTTCTTGACTCGCCCAGTAAAAATATGTGCCATGATTGATGGCAGCGACATCCGACGGGGCTCCCCCAAAGACAGAGGGCTTCCAGGTATCTGTGTATGTTTGCTTCGGTCAGCATTTAATGGCGCAGAAGGACAGATAGCTACCCAGATGAGAATCAAAGTGGATGACAGAAATGGGTCCGTAAGCAGAATAAATAGAACGTAAAAGCGGAAGAACAATGGTGTGATCACCACCGAGGGTAATGACCGAGGGTGATGTTTACCATCGATAGAGAGGGCGTCAAGGTTTGGCCAGTCACAGAATCGTTCCCCAAAGGAGAGTACGTTTCGCGGTGCAGCAACGCTTTGTGCCCTTCTTCAATCTGTTTTATAGCGACTTTGTTGTCGTAGGGCCTATGATGATTCAATCAGCATGAAGAAAGCAAACGCGGACGCGACACTCACGTAACGGGAATGTCGCCACAGTCCACAATTTTGAGACCAGACTTGAACGGGTTAGACTCGAGAGGGACGTTGTATCCGCCATATAACGTGAGACGACGAGATCCAGTGCGAATCCCGGCTACAAGATGAACACATTATGGTCATGATTAAAGCCACGACGCATATTAGCTACCTGGACCGAAGCGTGCCCCGGGCCTGTAACTGGTACCGGTGTCCTGGAGGAAAGGATTAGATACTTGAAATAATCAGAAGGTTAATAGACTCACAAAGGGCGCACCAATGAAAGCGATGTCGAACAACTCGCCCTTCTCTTTGGTGAGACACTGTACCCATGGCAATTTAGCGAAGGTAGTAATGCCAGAGAAGATGGCGTCAGCTGTGACTGTAAGATGGAATAAGCCCCATGGGATTAGTCGGAGAGGTATGCCGCTCGCCTTCACCGGCACTGGTACGGTACAAAGGTTCAAGAGGATATTTGACATAGTCCAATGGCATCTGGTCTGCATGATGATCATGATCATGTTCAGCGCCAGATACAGCCAAGAACGTAGCCAAATATACAGAGGAGAGTAAGTACTTCATGTTGGAGGTGCAAGCAAACTCGAGGAACTGGGGTGAGGCTGAAGCAAATACCTTCTGCTTGTTTATAAGGCAATGGCAGAGGAATTTGAAACCAGACCATAGCTTGGCCTCGGGAAACTATACGTGTTCCGCAATGATCCCGTTTGTATTAGTCGACATCGTTCCGTCAGTCTGCGTCGTGTTTTGCCTTGAGGCATTCCACACGTCCGGATGAGAGTGCATTCTAAATCAAATGCCGATAAGAAAACTAAAAATGACTTGAAGCGACCATGGGAATAATCTTAGTGCGAGGAAATCGGCCCATTCATCAATCCAAGGAGAGAAAAGTCAAGATCTGAGACGGATAAAGGCGGCTCAGAGTGAAATTTATGTCAAGAATCAGAAAGAACCCCATACCTTCCGACTGTCATACTATGGCCTCCCACCTCCTTGCAAACGAGACGACTCCTCTTCTCCAGAATTCTCCCGAGTCCGAAACTGAGAATGAGGCCGACGTTTCCTGTCCTTCATCTTCAACCGACGGTTTTCCGGAAGGAGAAAATGTGAGCCGGGCGCTCGGCCCCCACGTGAGCCTTCACCTTTTCGGGTCGCTCTTTGTCGATTCGATTCCCGGTGAGTGCAACCAAGTCAATAACGAGGTTGCTGAGTATTTACAATACCGATGCAGTTATTTTGTCCTACATACTTCAAAACTCGATTCAAACAGCTTCAATTCTCATTGTGGGTCGCCTAGGCCCTGATGAACTATCGGTTGCCGCATTTTCTCTGATGCTGGCTTTCGTAACTGGCTAGTATTTGGTTCCTTTTTCTTTACAAAGATGATCCCACTTTATTGTATAGGCTGGTGCGTTGCACTGGGTGGTACGACGGCTCTCGATACTCTCGGGTCTCAGGCCTTTACCGGTGGAAGTCGACCCACAGACTTGTCCATTCACTTTCAAAGATGCATCGTCTTGTTGTGGATTCTTCTGATTCCTGTCTGCATTCTATGGGCTTTCATTGAACCCGTCTTACTAGCGCTCGGTCAACCCGAAATACTTAGCAGTGACGTCCAGAGGTTCTTACGTGTTCTTATTATCGGCGCGCCCGGATACATTGGCTTTGAGAGCTTAAAGAAGTATCTTCAGTGCCAAGGCAAGTATATTTTTTTTTATCGAAACGCGTGTTTTCTCACCGTGTCATAAAGGGATCATGGGAGCCTCCACCGCTGTTCTCGCAGTAGTCTTCCCCATCAACATCGGATTGAATGTGCTTTTCGTCCATTTCACATCTCTTGGCTTATTGGGTTCTCCCGTTGCCTTGTCCTTGACTTACTGGATGGCCTTTGCCCTTCTTTCCGTTTACACCGCTTGGTCTCCCATGCATCGCCAGAATGGTTGCTGGGGAGGGTTGCAATTGCGTGCGGTGTTCCACCTGCACAACTGTTATCTTTTCCTCAAGTTGGCTATTCCGGGAATCCTCATGGTTGGGACTGAATGGTAAGCGCCAAGTGCCTCGGAGTATTTTTGGGTCCTTACGCAAATTCCAGGGCCGCCTTTGAGATCGTAGCACTGGCTGCAGGTCGCTTAGGCTCGCTTCCGCTTGCCGCACAATCCGTTATCATGACCACGGACCAAAGTACGTATACATTTGACTGGGAACGGTTATAGTTCTGAATCATATCTCCGTAGTTCTCAACACACTGCCTTTTGGTATCGGAGTTGCGGCGTCCAATCGTGTGGGCAACCTCATAGGTGCCCGTTCTGCCGTTGGAGCAAAGAATGCCGCACATGCGTCCGCTCTACTGAGTATGGTAGTAGGACTTCTTGTCATGACTGTCATGATAGCAACCAAAGACGTAAGCACTGCTATTTTGATAGTTCACCCCTGCTTAAGGAAAAGCAGGTATATGGCTATCTATTCAGTGACGATGAGGGTGTTGTTGATCTTGTCAGCAAAGTGATGCCCTTAGTGGCATCTTTTCAAGTTGCTGATGGTCTTGCCGGATCCTGCGGAGGAGTTTTGCGTGGTCAAGGTTAGTCAACACCCTACATCCGCCCTCGGTCTCTCATGTTTCATCAAGGTCGCCAGTATCTCGGTGCTTTGTTCAATCTCGGTGCTTATTATGTACTCGCCTTACCGATGGGCATTACACTCGCCTTTCGCTCCGATCTTGGCCTCCAAGGTCTCTGGATTGGTACGTGTAATTGTCCAGCATTTGTTTTGATATCAAACCTTGTTCCTTCATTAGGTCAAGTAGTGGCCTTGTTCATAGTCGGACTGGGTGAATATTTCGTGGTTTGGCTTGGAACTGATTGGGACCTCGAGGTTCAGCGCGGTGTGGACAGAAACCAGGAGGAGGCGAAGCGAAGGTCTATTGACAGGGCTTCTGGTGAAGAAGAGTGGGCCACGCCAAATTAAAGAATAAATATATTCTGTGCAGCTATTGCTTAACAGTAATATACGGGACCTGTTAGGTTCCATCTGCACAAATGCGGACGTTAATAGATCGCCCGAGCCTCGGGATACGGCTCAGTTAACACATAATAAGTACTAAGGTATTTTGATTAAGTCTCGAAGTATCCTCGCTACTGAAGCTGATACAAGAAGGTAACAGCGCTAACCAATAATTCCTTGCTACCATACGGGTTTCAGGTCAGGTTCGAGCAATGCATGAATATCATCATGGGACATTCCCTATATAATATGGACCTAACTGTTGTGAAAAATCATTGAATCTAAGACTAAAGAATGCTTAATAGTCGGTTCTTTATTGAAAGTTTGACCAAGAAACACGACATCTATAAAGTTTAGAATACTATACGATGAGAGAAAATCGGTTTGAATATTACCTGGCACATGTAGAACATGCGTTCGTCACGTTGAACTTTTTTCATCCATGTTTGTGTCATCGCGGACGTTATTCACGGGCCCATGGAACCACTTGTGGGCGGATGTCACCCACGAGACCGTAGCAAAGATGAAAACAGCGGCGATGAGAACGATTGCGTAGTCTAAATGAAAGATCGATATGTGTCATTAGAGATAAGGACTCTAGGCAGAAGTCGCGCACTCATGTCCTGGGCAGTGGTGTGTTGGCCGGTGGGGAACAACAACAGCACCACGATAAATGTGACCCATGATACTGCAACGGTACCAATGGGAATGGCCCATCGGCCCAATGTGAAAGGCCCAGGGACGACGTTATTCCGTCCGGAAGTAATGCGCAAGAAAATGGGAACGATGTAAGAAGTGTACAATCCGATAACGGAGGCGCTGGCGAAGGAATAGTATCAGTACGACATACAAAGAGTCACGGGGGTGGTGCACACCCAGCAAGCGAGGTCAGAGCAGTTTCTGAGAACCCGAGTAATCCACAAATACCAGCGAATACCATGACAAGCCAAGCTGCATTGACTGGCGTCTGGGTTCTGGAATTTATTTTCTTCCACCATCGAGAACCGGGCAGCGCATTGTCTCTACAGAACTTGGAATCAGAGAAATATAAATCCTTCGTGAAAGGACACTCAAACCTGGCAAAGGCAAATACTACACGAGACGCATCTACCCCTTGGGCAGCACCCGTGACATACTAAAAATATGTCAGAGAAGGAACAGGCCGTATGGTCAAAGAAGTACACGCCTGAACAACGATGATGAATGACCATATGGCTAACATCCCTCGTTTCCCAAGCGCATCCAGGAAAACCTGGCCCATAGGGAGAGGAAGTTCGGTGGCGAGAAGATCTGTAACGGAAGGGATAGCGAATGATGTAGCAATTAACAGAATCCACCCAAGGCCGGCGGTACCAGCAACAGCAGTTATGATGGCAACAGGCGCCGCAACGTCGGCCCCGGAAACTTCCTCAGAGATATGAGCAGCAGAGTCATCTGGTTATAGTCGTTGTAAATAAGGCTCTTCGACGCCAAGGGGTGAACTCACATCCTGTCAACGTCCACATAGGCGCAGTGAAAGCTAATAAAAATGCCCAGCCATCTAGACAAAAAGCTGAGCATGCAGGAGTTAAAACATCAAGTAAACTTACTGTTTGACCAGCCGGTATTGTTCTCAAAGAGGGTGAAAGCATCCTTGGTGGAGACCTTGTTGTCTCCAGAAGCAACCAAAAGGGCGATGATTGCGGCGACCGTTGTTCCGACTACAGGTTAAACTAGGATCAGTACTTAACGCCAGAAGCAATGACTACTCGCCGTTCACGATGACATAAAACAAGTTTAAGCGTGCCAAAATTCTGGTAGCCGCGGAACAGACAATGCCATGGGAGAACAAGATCACCAGAAGAATACCAAAAGTTGCCCCAGAAGATAGATTCGTAGCTCCGTCAGAGTTGACAGCGATAGCAGTTGTAATCATTTGAGCACAGGTATAGTCGATCGAACACACAAGTGTAATTTGACCGGTGATGTTAGCCCAACCTGGTGTGAGGCATAGGTAAGCTATCGGCCGATGTACTTGCTGCAAAACCAAACCTGTAATCCAGCTTGCTAAAGCTGAGTATTTGGGGGGTGCCAACTTGGCGGACCAATAATAAAGGCCAGCGCTAGTTCTAATCGGGAGCATTAACACCGGTCTCAAAGATAAAGGACAAACGTACGGCATCGAAGATGTCAGCTCTGCCATAGCAAGAGCTATAGTCATTACGAAGATGCTGGGAATTAACCATCCATAGACTAAACCGACATGCCCGCCTGAACGATCGTGTCAGGTTCTGTTGGTTACTACGGGGGCAA
The DNA here is from genome assembly GCA_037576215.1 of Armillaria gallica. Lineage (NCBI taxonomy): Eukaryota > Fungi > Basidiomycota > Agaricomycetes > Agaricales > Physalacriaceae > Armillaria > Armillaria gallica. Next base: position 3,365,455 of record JBANDB010000009.1, read on the forward strand.
TAAATTTACCGCTCACGAGTCCAAATGATAGGGTAGAGGATACAGAAGCGACGACTCCCATGATAGAAAACGCAAATGCTACGGTCTCGATAAGCTGCATCTACAGTGAGCACTCATTTAATTTTCATTGAAGAACATTGACTTACCGAGAATTCACGCTTGAATTCGCTTTTATAGCCAAGTTCAGCGAGTTTGGCATCGTCTGCATGTCGCAGGGGAGGACTAGAGACATCCTGGACCACAGCATGGACTTTAATGTCGCTTTTGTCGCCCTTGATTAAAGAAGACATAGTGATGGTACGAAAGAAGGTAAGCTGGGAGTCCAAGGTCGAAAAAGGACATTTTGAGAAGGTATTTATCTCCATGAAGAGTCAGATTGATAGGCTCTCACGTCGGTAGCAGAGCCGAGGGAGTTCGAGATAAGGAGCCCTTACGTAGCCAATTTTGTTCGGAAATCTGGCGCGCCTGGCAACTTAAACGATCGGTAGACACGTGTTACATTTCAACAGCGTGCGGCCTGCCACCTCGTGTGGCAGTGCTTATCTTCATTCATTAAGGCGCTGTCGTAGAAGTCCAAAGAACGGGAGAGCGCATATACAAGCAGCAAGTTCCTCAGCCCAATTTGCTTTGCATTAACGAATAGGAAATTCCTAATTTAAAACGTCTCGTGAGTGTTTTCCAATGCCTCGGAGATTTAACGAGACATGCCATTCCCGCACTACACCATCCCGACGAATTTCCGTTTGCGGCTATTTCAAAGCACATGCAGCATTCCCCGAGGCTAACCTTGCGATAGGATCAGAGGCTGGTTCCCTCTGGTTCCTCGTGGACATCATGATCTAGCCGCGGCCCCAGACGTGTGAGTGAATATTGAACAATTTGTTTGCGTAAGCCACGGCACATCGGTGAAGCAACTAACAGTAACGCAGCGGATCTAATTCCAATAAGTATGCGTAGGTAAAGTTATACTGTACATGTGCAGAGTTTGAGGCGAGCATCAAAGAATTGATATGAGCATTGCGTATTGGTGCAGTAAGTGTCCGAAGTATAAGGATACAATTAGTCGTCTAATGTTTCCAGGGTCTTGCTCCACTGTATCACCTTGGGATGGGCCATTACCTGAATCAATCTGTTACTTCTGAGACCAGAATTCATAAATGTGCATATATATACCTTGTTTGGATCGAAGTTGAGAACCTGAAGCCCTTCTAATGACGTAGCTCGAGACAGAGCAACGTACGCTTGACCTACATGAATTTAGACAAAATGCTGCGACTCGAAAACCATCACACTTGCCTTTTTCGAAGACCTTGCCTAGGTCAACCTTAACTCTATCCAATGTTTGACCTTGTGATTTGTGGATCGACATGGCCCATGACAGGATCAAAGGAAGCTTTTGGACGTAAGGACGTAACCAAGATGTTCCAGGACTATCAACGCACCTGTGATCGACTGACTTGCAGCTCTCCATTTGGAAGCTCTACCTTCGAAATTTCGGGCATAACCAAAACCCTACGCCTCGCCCCGTGCGGCAGCACGAACTCGACTTCTGGATACAATTGTACGGTTCCGACCACAGCACTCTTTTTCGCAGGCTTGGACGGAGGCTTGGACGAAGACTTGGATGACCCATCCTCCGCGAGGGCCTCAACGTCGTCCTCAATCCCGTAGGTCATCGGATCAACGAATCGACGAACACGTCCCATAGAACCGTTGACGAGATTCTCGTCAGTATTCTTGATGAGCATGACCTAGTAAGGAAGCGTGAATGAGATGTCGAGATTGATGGACAGACTTCCTACCTGCGCATCCTTTCTCAATGTGAGCACCTCTGGAGCCATGAAATTTGACAACATTTTCTTTCCTGAATCGGTCAATGCCAGTGGGCCACCGTCCTGGGCGGTGTAGGTCATTGCTTCCGTCTGCAATCCACTCAAACGTCCACTATTAGCTCTATCGACTTCTTCACGACGCGGGAATCTGGAATGCGGCTCAAACGACAGTTGTATATAAATTGAATAGTCACGCACAGTTCAGTTGGCCCAAGCCCATCGTCGTACTCTATACTCCTGGATAAGGAGCGGAACCTAGAAATTGACGCGCCGGACAAGCAGCCAAAACGCATTTCGTTCAGCATGTCGACGAATTCTGTTGCGATGGTTAGCGAATACTACGCAGACGCTAAGACAAGCCCTACCTTGATCCGTCTGCCTGAAAACTTTCGTCAGGTTAAACGTTCTCTTAATAGTTTCACTCCACAATTTCGCTTCAAAGGCAAATTTGACACCAGACTTCCCGACAGGGGGCAACTGGAAGAAATCCCCAGTGACGACGAGCTGTTGAAGTATTTAGTGACGGACTTGAGAAGATTATATGAACGAACTTGGATGCCTCCAAAGGGTTTCGGACTTCCTCTTAATTTACTTCCAACTTGTGCGATTTTATCGAAAAGATCACCATCCACCATTGACACTGCATAATGTTGACTGGGGATTCGTTAGAGAATGTGAAGGAACGCGAACCTTCGTCAATGATCAAAACCTTTGTCCTTGTCCATCTCGAATAGGCCTTCTTGTTTTTCCTGACTTTGTTGACTAGCACGTCGACAGAATCTGTACCAAGACCGATGCCAGAGAAAGAGTGGATCGTAACACCTCCGATATTGCAAGCCGCAATACCTGTATGGTGGCGTAAGCAATGTTGAATCCACGCACTTGGCAACCGTACCTGTGGAAGCGGTGATAGCAATAGCGTCAGAAGAGTTGGGCCACTTCTTCTTCAGCGTTTTGATAATTTCGCGTAAAAGCACGGATTTCCCAGTACCTGCAGAGCTGCGCGTTAAACAAAGAGCACCATGTACGCGCTAAGACACGTACCGGCACTTCCCGTGTAGAAAACACTTTCTCCATCTTGAACCAATTGGAGGATCCGGGTCTGTTCTTGACTCAGAAAGACGGACGCGACTTTTCGTTTCTTGTCTTTGGTGGAAGACAAAACGTAAGCCTCTTTGATGCCCGAATGTTTTGTTGCTGACGATGATGAACGCTGGACCTTGGGCTCTGGGACTGCAGACCAGCTGTCTGGGAGCTTCCTGGCCTTCTTTTGAGGCGCAGGGTTGAGGTCAGCGGTCGGAGGCTCACTGAGTCGTTTGTTCCACGTTTTCGACGACGCCAGTGGCTCCTTCTTGTGCGTAAGAGTCGAACGATTTTTCTCCGAAGAGACTGATTTTCCAGCGAGAGCGTCCTGGATGTCCTTCAATCGTTGCTGGGTACCAGTGAGAGGTGCGGCAGGTTGGCTGGACGGCCACTCGATCTCCTGAGAAGACTGCGGCATTACCGACGACGACGAAAAGTCGCGTTTGAACGTCCGCAGTCCGGATTGTGCTTTCGAAGACATTGTCGCTGAGGTCGTCGACGATGAGGATGATGAAGGTTTGTCTTAGGAATTGTTTGTAGACACGAGCGTGTGAATTTTCTATAAAATAGAAACACGTGATCGCATTGACGCGTCTCGCGTCTCGTCACGCAATTTTTACAGTTTTCGCGTACAACGACTCTACTACTTTCCCTACTTGCTCCAGCGTATCAATAGCAGCAACGTACATGTTCTGATAACGGGTCAGTGAGGAAGGAGAATTTTTGGTGTTAACAGACTTACATCAGGCTGAGGCTCGTCGAACACGAGCAGGCATCCATGACCTTGGTCAAGTACACCATGGAAGACCTTATCCAAAATCATTTGTGACAATCTGTGAATTGGTGAGTGGGTACGTTGCAAGAACGACGCGGAAGTAACGAACTTCGCCTCAACAGCTTGTCGACCTTGTCCAACAGTATCGGCAACATATTCAAGTTCTACCACTGAGTATGGCTCAACGATCCTGAGCAAGTTTTGCTCCAAAAGAGTGTCATATAGCGCAGCAAGATGTGATCGTATTGTAGGATCGGACGACAATTCTGCAGCATAGGATAAGACAAAACAACCACATGGACACGAAGTTCACATACCATCCTTGTAATCCCTCAACGCTTTCTCGAAGTCAGCCAAATTTCTATCTTGATGGGCTCGCGCTACGGCCCTCATACTCTCAACCTCTTTGAGCTGTGCGTATTTGACGGCCAACTTTATTGAAAGCAAAGCTGTGACATCCTCAGGCTATAAAGGCGCGTGAGAAAGTGGGAAAACGACGTGAAAGACGACATACAAGGTTGAGCATGACTTTGCACAAAAGCATGTATTTCAGAGCCCCAAGTGCTTTGCCGTCGTCTTCCCCTTGAGAAGACAGATTTTCAAAGGCTTCAAAGAAGTAAGAGTAGGCAGTCGTGTAATCCTTGTCTTCGGCATGGAGTATGCCTGCAGAGAAGCATTAGTCGGCGGAGAATTTCAGACAATGGATGACCAACCGGATTGAAGATCAAGAGAGGCTTGTAGGTATGGAGGACAGTAAATAGAATTGGCAGCGGTCCGTGATGAAGTCAAGGCGGCCTAGGATACCAGCATCAGTACCCCGGTATATCCGAATACTTGGCACTCACCTTGGCCTTAGGAAGATTCCCAATCCCTCGATACACCCGACTCTCAAGCAGATGCACCTCCGTCAAGACCATCTTATCATCAAGCCGCTTGAGCTCGGTAAGCAAAGTTTCAATCATTGCCAACGCAGGCTTGTACTGCAGATCCTCCAATTGTCTGCGAAGACTCGAACGTCAAATTGTGCCAGGTCAAACGACTGAAAATCACCGACAGTCCCACCAGCCTCGTCTCCAAACTGTGCTTCAAGAATATCCTCTTCTCCCGCTTGGCCCACTGAATATTATCGTTCAGAACATTCATCTGCACTTGCTGACTGTCGGGAATGGCATTGAAATAGTCCAAAAGAGTGCGGACTAGATATTGCGCGACATTAGCGCAAAGCAGCGAATCAGCAAAGTTACTGACTCAGCTTAGCCGTCTTTGCCTTGGCCGTGGACGACATGAAGGATCTTGACAGCGTAATAACTTCCGCAACACCTTGTGCATTCCTGTAAAGAATTCATAGGTTCAATACCCTTGTCAAGACCATCAGAAACATAGCGCACTTCTGATCACGATACAGTTGCCCAAGGTTGACAAGCGCGGTCTCCTGGTCTCTCAGTGTTTGCGCCTTCTGTTGCTGAACATCCTTAGACGAAGTACTCGGCGCAGACGAGGACGATGTCAGTATCTGCTTGTACAGCGCCTCCGCGCGCACAGAATCCGTCTTCGAAGCAGCGTCTGCTTCTGCCAAGAGCTGGGCCGTCGTTAACGTAGACATGAGGACTATACAGAGATGAAGAAATAAGCAAGTGCAAGGCGGACGCGCGTCGACACGCCCTGAGAACGTGATACCATTTTAGGTGGAGGTCATTGGCATGCAACGCAAGCTCGACCAAACAAACATCTTCGTCTTGTCGAATGACGACCAGACTAAGGCACCGACCACAGGTTGAAGAAGAGGATGCATCGGCGCTGAAGCTTGGACCAGGTGCGCATATACCCACTTATTCGCCTTTCTCTTACCAGATAAACGGCAGAGTTCAACAACGCCGGTTGTCTACTCATTTCCGAGGTTAAATATCTGCTGGAGAACAGAGACAAGGATGCCCCAGATACTGCGTGGGTGGCATGGATATCTTGTAGACGAATGCATACTGAACTCGTTGGGACGATAGAGTGTACAACAAGACACTGGACTACGTGAAAACGTTCACGAAATTTAACACGACGGACTCCGCCAGCGCTGTTCGCGAGTACGTTCTGACGCAGAGACCAAGAATGGACGACTGACATCATTCAAGGACCCTTCGAAGGGAGCCAGCCCTGACACAATTTGAGACGGCGCAAATTGCCAATCTGTGTCCCGCGACGGCAGAAGAGGCCAAAAGTGTAATTCCGAGGTGTGCAGCTCCCCAATCTTGATATGTCCTGTACTCATTACCTCTTAGTCTCGTCAAAATCGACGATGATCGTCTACAAGCCTTACTGGATGAAATCCAGACAATGCGGAAGTTCCAGTCTTAGGTTGCGAGTATTATAGGTCAGCCTTCCATCTCCTCCAAGGTCTTTTTATCCATTCGAACATCCTCTTCCTCGCCCTCTTCATCCTCTATCTCGACTTTCCCTTCCTCGTCATTCCCGAAATCAGTTCGATTGAAGATCTTTCTCTCCTTGAAAGGATGCAGACGACGTTCGCCGTCCTTGATCACGCAAACGTCGGGTATTGTACCCTCTGGGTTGTAATATAGCAAATCATTACCTGCATAAGCATCCACAGACCGTATCCAAGCATCGAATCTAAGTCATATCGAATCATCAGCTAGTATCGAGAACACGAATAGACTCACAGCCCTTTCCGGTCCTCGATGCCACGCATACTGGTATAAATGAATTTTTGTTTAAACTCTGTCATCTTCTCAGCTTGTTTTGCAAAGTCTATAGGTGGTCGGAAGCTTGGGTCGGAAGGTTCCAGGTTCTGATTAACCGGAATGACATTCATATTGTAGACATCATAGATGGGGCATTCCAGAAGCAACCCAAGGGCAGGCACCTTTGGAATCACCATTCGACGTAGACTGTACAGCTGAATTCAGTCAAGTCAGCAGATTGTAAAGCTGGTGAATTGTGGAAACACACTTCATTGATAATGCTATCGGGTGTGCCTGTCCTGCATGACATGATCAGGGCGAACATCATTTTCCTCTGAGACGGGTAGAACGGTGAGATATGAACTCAAGGTGTGATAAGTGGGGACGCACAATCTACGCAAAACGTTAGCACCTGGGAGATGGATGAATACTGATAGTACCTGATGCAGCATGAAGCTTTGACCATGGAAGACAACCGGTATCCATTCGGTGTCTCCGTGCGTCTGAGGATCAAGAACCTGTATAGTCGTATTTCAGAAAAGACACGTTATTGAGCGACGGTGGGTCTGACATCGATCACTTTCATGTATCGTTTATTCGTTCCATCTTTGGGATTGCGTGCCACGGTAAAGTTGTGGAAGTTATGCGTCCCTTCGTACCTTTTTGCCGTAGTTCGTAACCGCTCAAGATGAGCTGAATCCACCCTCCACGAGCGTTTATGGCGTAATTCTTCTTCCAGCGTAAGAGTTTTGAGATCCAAATTGGTCCAAAAATCGCAGGTGGGAGGACAGGGCCCGACGGTAGAGTGCTATTATATTGCTCAATATTTCGGAAGAAGGCACTGTCTGGTTTGGGGGGATCAGAAGATACGATGGAAAGAAGTAGGTGTATTTTCGGCTATCACACAGTCTAGAGAAGATGAAATTGATAGTAAGAATATACACGGGAATGACTTACAGGCGTGCGTTGAATGCGTTCTTCGTCCGGACCTGCAAGTTTATACATCAGTTTTATTGTTGCCCAAAGTCAATACCAGGGCTTACGAAGTCCCAGACGCGAATATCTGGAGGTAGTTCCTCGTTTATACGCGTTAACATGTCGCCCTGGCCCGGAACGAAGGGAATCATTTTGAGGGATACAACATTTCCCGCTGCATGTACGCCTGCATCTGTTCTGGCAGCGCGTTGCAAATTGACCTATGAAAATTCAAGACTGGGAATGCAATATAACATGGCATCTTACTTTAACTGGGTCATCTGAATTGTCTTTAGAAATAGCACCGGCTCTAACGAGAGCATCGAATAGTGTACTCTCAATGGTAGCTACTGCCGGACGACCAGATTGCGCTCTCTGACTGGAGAAACATTTACACGGTGATTGAAAAGAATTGTGGCCAAGACGTACAATTGCATTCCCCTGTATCCTGAACCACAAAAGCCCAGCAGAAGGGCACACATCCGTTTGGGTAGACGTGGTTCCCTCGACTGTTCCCCTCCTTCTGGCCTTGGGCCTTCAATACGAGTCCCCTACTTCGCCGTCCAACATTCTTTTTCTCTTTCCGCTTGCCTTTGCCGTCTGGCAGTTTTGAAGATGTATCGACTGTACTGGTGCTCTGAGCGATATCATCAACCAGAGCGTCAGAAACCGGAAGAATAGCGTCCATGGCATTCGTGCTATCGGATGCGGTTTCGGCGTGTTCTCCGTCTACAGTCCTCGGACGTTTGGCAGGAGGCTCTGTATTCACGCTAGCTTCTTCACCGGGCCGTTTACCTCCAAGCACGTCGGTAGAGGAAGACATTTTCCGGGTCGATGTCGTCGTCGACGTCGTGCACAAGTGGGTATGCAGAGAGAAGGGTGCGAGGGAAAATTTAGTGTAGCAATGGCCTCTCCAAGAGCAGATGACCGTTTTTAGCATCAACTCGTTTTTGATCTCATGGCGATCATATATAAAATAGTCCGAACATTAATTAGTTATTCACAGTGCAGCCAGCTTGAGCGACAATTGTTTCGCCTAGTCTATGTAAAAAACAAAAGCCCAATACAATAAACCCGTGGTATCCTCAAAAAGTCTAGGAAGAAGCAAAAACAGAGAAAAAATATCAAACACTTCCCATTCCACATGCATCCACCACAGCGCCCTCACAAGCAACGTACGATCCAACAAGTTTCGAATACGCCAACACAGCATCAGGATTCGGTATCGCAACACACTTCATCCCGAATGCCTCGGCGTCAACTCCAGAGCACATCTCTTCGAATGTTCCATGTGGTGCCTCAGTCGCTTTCCACCAAGCGAACCGTGCCAACAACGCCCCACCCATCGCGGCAGCTTCCTTCGTGGCGCTAATGTACACCTTCATGTCAAACAGATCCGCGGCCAGCTGACGGATAGTCTGGTTGCCAGATGACCCACCGGAAACGACCAAACGCGAAAGCGGAGGCGAGTTGGCAGGTAGGATGGCGGCAATTCTCGACCGGATAGAGAGGAACTGCGATTCCAGAATCATACGAGGGTGGAGGCCGGAGGGAACCTCGGATTCGGCTAGCCTAAGTGGGGTTGTGGGATCTGATGTTTGGTAGAAGAATTCGCCCTTAACACCCGGAGGTATGATTTCGGGTAATGGGAAGTATAGACCCATGTGCCCATTGCATCCTGGTGGTGCAGCCTCCACTAGATCATTATATTTCGACCAATGGCCATCGGCATAGCGATCGCGCACTTGTTCTCGGGCAAGAGCACCATTCTTGTAACATAGCATAGCAATCTGAGCATCCGGGGCCGTCGTAGGGTGTGCCAAAAGGTGAGAAGTAGTGAACCGTTTTGGGGGCGTCAGAGAAGGGGGGATAGAAAGCAGGTACGTGGTGGAAGTTCCCAGGGAGAGCAGTGCATCTCCCGGGAAGGAAAGTGCAACTACGGTCGCTGGATTGTCACCAGTGAATGGAGCTACAATGCAGTCTGGAGAGTTGACGTTCAATTAAAATTACGAAAGTGCTTGGTGAGCGTACTGACGTGGACTGAAGCCCCACCTCTCTACCCAGTATGGGCTTACCGTCCCGAGGGACGTTCCGCCAGCGACCGGCTCGGGCCCAAGTTTTGCACGCAATTCAGGGCCGCCGCATGCCCTAATGAGCTCGTCGTCCCACTTACATGAAAGGATCTCCATTAAGTTCATGCCACTAGCGTCCGATATTTCAATGGGTGCGATCTTGCCAAGAAACAAGGACGGCATAAACGAAGAAATCAACGATACACGGGATGTAGCGTCATACGCCGTCCTATTAATTCTACGGATCTGTGCAAATTAGCGGTCAGATTGTTTCAGGGATTCTCCACAGGCTAATAAGATATGCACCCTGGAAATCTGCGAGCCAGTGAAACGCTCGTACGCGCGACTTCCACTGATATCCGCGAGGGCTTGGGCGCCACCAACGGCATCCTCCAGTTCACGGCATTCACGGGTGGTGGACGAGTCTTGCCAGATGGGCGCTTTCTGCAATGAAAAAGCCTTTGGGGATAACTGACTAGACAAATTCTTTAATGCATCTAAGTTGGCTAGAAGAGGTTCGGCGTCGTGGGACCAATAAACAGAGCCATGTTGCTGTCAAAGAAATATTAAAGCGTTATAACGCATCGACAGAAGATCCACTTACTTGTCCGTCCCCAGATATAGCTGAAATAGCAGAGAAGTCGACTCCCGCTGCCTTCATACGAGTCATAAGAAGATCGTACGCCTCCAACCACATCTCAACCGGCGACGTAACCTCGCCCTCTAAGCCTCGAATAGCACCGTTGGTAGTTCCATAATGAGATAAGTCGCCGTCAAAGTGTACTGCAGACTCGTGGACAATCGCACAGTCCTCCTGAACGAGGACAGCCTTCAGCCCTTGAGTCGATAAATCAAGGCCTAAAAAAAGTGGGTTCATGGTTAGAATGAGATCGTAGGAAAGTACGGGGAAGCTTGGGGGAAACTGACGAATCTTTTTTAACCCCGCCGGCCCGGGAGGAACAAGGACACGAGAACACCGTCGATGAGTGATATGTTACAGGCCCCGGTTCCCCATCTGTCAGAGAATTCATTCGTGACTATCACCCTAAACTTTCAAGGGCGGGAGAATGCAAAACTTGGAGCAAGCTGCTCCCGCAGCTTTACGGTGCTCGGACTGAGGATGCCTGCTTGTTGGAAGAAAACTTAAACTCTGACATTATTAGCCCAATCGTGACAACACAAACAAATCACCTACAATTATGATTGAATTCTCTGACAGCCTCCCACGGATCTTCTTCCTTCTTGTTCCAGACGCGGATCTTAAGACTCACGATACCAAAGATACACATTCAAACCTCTCTATTGTAAGTAATATCGCACACTCATCTCTCCTACAAGAAACATATGATAATGAGAAAACTCGATAGCAAAAACACTCAACACTACTGTAGCACCGCTGGTTCAGACCAACGAAAAAAAGAGGTACAATTTTTATGTCGGCATGGCCAACGCCGAGGGTTCTTTACTTGTTTGCCCAGAACCATCGAGATTGTAATCCTCCAAGGTCATGGCCCGAACCTGTTCAACGATGTTCGAACCGGACATAGGGTCCCGAAGGCGTCTACCATCGGTTTCCTTCTCCTGCTTCCCATTAGTATGAGTCGTCGTAGGACGCTTGACAACTTTGGGATTGAAGAGTTCGGTGGCCCTCGGCGGCGGCCGCTCGAACATACGGTCCGAATCTTCCAACCGGGACGGCTGCGCGATGGGAGAGTTGCCGTTACTAGGATGATGAACTAGCGCATTGCCTTGCCCAGGGTTTATAAGGAGGGATCGAGTCGAAGATGAGTTAGTCCAAGCCCCAGCGACCACGGGCGCACGCTTTTCCGTTGGCGACAGCGACGAAAGGGGAGGGAAGTCGTTCGAATGCAACGGCGCGGACTGGTGGTTGCTCGGTGGCCGTCGGGGAGATAAGCCCTGATGAGAACCGCCGTTCAGGTTGCGAGGAGGTGAGACTGGTGACATATTGCGGGAGTTGTTAGGAGAGTGATCATGGTGGCGATTATGAGTGGCGTGAAGTGTGGGATCCGGTTTCAGACCTACTGCCCAGTCAGGTCGTGCCGGAAGAGGATGTTGCTGCTGCGACGACGTTGACGTGTATGTTCTCCGTGACGACGAGGACGTTGATGATGACTAAAGGTGGTCAGATTGAACAATACAGAAAGAAATCTGACAAGGCAGCTTACCGCAGTCGACGACACCTCGTCCCAATTTGACGATCTATAGTTGCCCGAACTCCCATTACTATGGTTGGATTGCCTTCTAGTAATATTAAATCGAGGTCCGATTTCGTTTAATCCTGCAGGAGCATTTCCGTTATATCCACTGATACCTGGACCATAACTCCACGAATGTCGAGGCTGGGGTGGATTTCTGCCTCTGCCTCCTCCGTTGAAATGGCCGTTGTCGTTACGGTTAGAACGAAGTCCATTGCTGTACCCACCTCGGCCATTGTGGCTCGCATGTCGGTTCATGTCAGGGTCGCTAAATGGGCCTTCTGCAGACACTCTAGGATCATAGACTTGTCCCATCATGGGCGGAGGCGGAGGAGCCATCGCCATGTGTTGACCCGGTTGGGGTGTATAATAACCAGGCATAGGATACATATAAACCTGGGGACTGTATCCCTGGAATGAGGAGGGATTTTGGGCTTGGGGGTTCTGATGAGGACCATGTACCATGACAGGACCCTCCGTAGGTGGCGATCCCTGGGGCACTGGTAAAGGTACAGGTCCGGGCGGAGGTTGTGGAGGAGCCCATACATACTGATTATGATATGGCACATGTGGTGTGGGGGAATAGACCTCATTGCTAGATCCTGACGAATGATCGGGCGGGTTTTGCTGGACGGGAGGTCCATACGGGAAGGGGTTGAAATAAGAATATGGGGCGGCGACGTAAGTGGGATTTGGGGGTTGCCCTGGAGGAGCATATGGGTAGAAGTATTGTGTCGCTTGGTACGCAGGCGTGGACACCGGACCAGGATGTTGCGAGCCATCGTAGGATGGACCAGGAGCCGCAGGCTCATAGAGACTTGCGTACGTAAAAGAGGAGGGAGACGACGCACGAGAGTTCCGTGAACTGCCAGCTCCGTTGGAACTGAAAGGTGTCGCAGAACCTCTCAGGGAGCGGTTTGAGTTACCCGACCGCTTCTTGTCCCGACTAACAGATGGTGCAGACCATTCACTTTCGGTGGCCAGAGAACTAGCCGAATCTTCGAAGTCTGCAATGCTGCCGCCGCTCGTTGAAGCAGAACCAGAAACGACACTGAGTGAAGATGAACTTGCACTCGTGTCCTTCTCCTTCTCCTCAAAGTCCATAAAGATACGCGATCTAGCCTCATTGTAGGCTGCCTCTCGCTCCTCAATAGTCATCCGTTTCTTGCCGCTGCCGCCAGTCGCATTGCTGCGGCCCCCAAGACTGCCTGCCTCAGAAGGCTCTGCATCAGACAGATCAGCATCTTCGCCATTAACAGATCCAGCCTGCGAATGAGGCTTTTGTCGGCGGTCTTGCTGATTCCGCCGCATGATTTGAAAGGCAGGAGAAGCGGTTAACTCGGGAGGTACAAGATCTGCGAGTCTCCGCGGAGGGCTACAAACAGCAAATATTAGCCGATGAAGGTGAGCGACCTGAAAGGACGGAATTTGACGTACATGCGACTTTCAGATGTGGCTGAAACGAAAAGACCTTTGGTCGCTGGATCATTTTCTGGGACAAGCTTGTAATAAGCGGAGCATCGGTGGACGAGCAACCGTTGGTAGGATGTGCTAGGCATCACATCGATGCGGGCCCTTTGAATAAAAGGAACGTAAGTATCCACATGTTGGCATAGATAAAACTCGAGCAGCAGCAGTCCATCGCGTGACAATGCGTCGCAGACGTCAACAGCGCTTAAAGGCGATTGCGCTTACCTTCGCTCAGTAATGAGCCCCTCCATGAGCTCCCCAAGCTTCAAAACATATATTCTGTCTTTACTCCGAAGCGCCTCGAGGATTTGTGGGTCGATGTCGGGAGATGGACTTTGAGAGATGGCGTCGGCGACGACGGGTTGGTCGCCATCGGCGCTCTGGACGTCGGCAGGAAGTAATGAAGGCGCATTAGGATTGGCGCCCTCGGTAAAAGAGTGTATAGAGTCCGGGGTTGATTCAGCAGTGCCGTTTCCGTTGAAATTGGCAGCGAAAGAGGCGGTCGGATTGGCGTCAGACATGGCCGTCGATACCGGCGAAGATGAGGACGCTCGTGAGCTGGAGAGCGAGGAGATGGAGGAGTCAGAGCAGAATTGAGGGATATTCTGTTCTACAAAAAGAGGAAGATACGGATTGCCCGCAGCGTCAGTGATGTGGTCGCTGGGGAGCGCAGTGGAGCGCAGAGGGTACCCACCGGTGGCCATATCGAGTAGTAAGGAAGCTCTGACGACGAGCAGGTGGTGGTACGAAGGCAAGGAGGGCAGAAGGTCAGGAAATGAATTGCAGCATGGACGTCGGTGGAGACATATCAGGTTTGAGGGCAAGAAAACAAGCTGGTGTAAATGACCTGTTGGCGTGGGAACTATTGTCTCTATCCGTCTCAGCACTCAGCCACACACGGTCCAGGCAGTATTTAGCTAACTCTGCTCTTGCGATTAACTGCAACCGTTACCTTGGACAGAGGAATAATCTGTCAAGGATTACAGCCCGGGGAGAGAAATCCTGTCGTCCTTTTGAGTTTCAATATATACAGGTTCTGTCTTCGATAAACTCTATCTAAGAACTCGTCTGCAAGATTGATGTAATCAACGATCATCGCTAGTATTGCAGGAAAATCTTCCCCTGGAGCTAGTGACGATTCCAGTTCACAGCAGCGAAGGTATTTAAATAATAGGCGGCTCCCACCCTGCAACCGGACATTAATCGCGATCCGAAAATATCAAAATCGCCCAATATACTATACAGTAATTGATTGGCGTCGCTCCCATACTCGTTCAGTTTTCATTCTTATCACTTGAGCTTCTTCTAGTAAGTACTCTCTGTGGAGCTCTCTCATACGATGAATTACTTATGACAGGCCTGGAATGATACCGCATATTCCGAGAAAAAATACAAGTGCATGTAGGGTAGATCTATGTATTAACGAACTTCAATGGGCGGGTCCCCCACTGTCCGGTGTGATAACCTGATAGATGTTGAAAGCTAGGCTACATTGTCCATGAGAGATCATTGTTACGGGCACATACATTGAGTCACATACCAGAATACGAAGATGCATGAGCCGTATATCATCAGCACAAAGGCCAACCGATTAAGTGTCTTGACATTAGGATCGTTGCGCGTCAACTACTGGCATAAGCATGCGATTCAGAAGTAGACATCGAGACTGACCTTCCAATAAAACAAACCCGGAAGAATGAACGATATCGTCGTCGATCCAGTGGAGCCAACAAATGAAAGAACTACGCACGACATTGAGAGAGCTCCAAGTGTAATATCGAGCAACTTACCCATTTGCAGGTTGTCGACAAAATAAGCAATCGTGAATCCACTTGCAACAATGGCGGAAGTGAGCAGAGAGTGCTTCAATGGTGTCATAACGGCGCTCGGTAAGCTCGTCAAGATTCTCCTCCTCCTCTTCATCGTCATCATGGACAATTACCTTGGTTGATGGTGCGCTCCCGGCGTGGAAGACTTTATCTAACAATTTCGACAGGGATGTACTTGCAGAGGGTATGAGAATAGGACCAAGATAACGACAGCCAGCTGTCCCACGGCGACGAAGAGTGATGTCGGAGGGTACATGGCGATTATATTGGCACCGACCTTGAAATCGATTAATGGTGTGAAAATGACGCGATCAAAGGAGACTAACATTGGAGCCAAATGTAAGATATCCAAAGACTGCGATAATCTCATAGGTGAGAGTTGCAGTGCCGATGGATGAACCAACAACGATGTTCATTCGCTCCTGCGTGTTGCTCTTGAGCTCGTTGTAAAGAGGAAACAGCTATCAAAACAAAGCTTAGAAATCAAACACAAACATCGGAGCAGAACGACCAACATTCTGAGCGCAGGTAAACGCGAACACCTGAACGGGGAATGTCGAAACAAAGTGAGGTGTAAAGTGTATCAAATGCACTTCCCCAGGAGAAGGCATATTCTTCGTAGGCCACCAATAGTACTTGATGACAATAATTATGAGGTAAGCTGCGTGCGATATCGCTGAATTTAGGGACAAGCAATGCAGGTGGACATGACGCACCTACTGAGAACAGGGCAACATAACTGGTGTGTCTAAGGCTGTGTAGATGCTTTAAAAAGGCGAGGGGCACCAGAATGACTGAGAAAAGTATTATCCAGTTCTGGCCGGACAACGCCCACACTGGAACAGGCGCGTCCGGGCAACAAGGTCATGGTAAAGAGAGGCAACAACATTCGGCATGAGACCTTTGATTATAATCAAGTAACTGTGATCTGCATAAGAACAATATCAAAGCGAGGCGACATGACGTTTCGCACCTGATGGACACGCCAAAACACTTGACTGCGATTGCCGCGTCGAAAAATACAGCGGCCTTTGGAAAGGTGAGCTGCGCGACGGCAAAGAAGGACGAGCGGCGGTGGGGCGCCTTGGCGGCACATAAGGACAAGAGATACAAGCCAAAGGCGGCGACAGATCCGGAGAAGAGGCAGGTGATCATGCCAGGCAATAAGCCTGCAGAAGCCATGGCCTATGATGTGCGATCAAACGCCTCTCTATACGCAAAACAGAACAGAACAGAACGTACGAGGGGAAACGTGAGCATTCCTGTCGCCATTCAGTCAGTCACGCGAGCCGTGAATAGGGAATAGCGAAGGCACTCACCGCTCCCAATGATGGTATTACACAAATTACTGACGCAACTCACGATGGAAGCACGGCCATCTGCCTTGCCTTCCCGTTTCGCTGTCGCATCTCGGTTTCCGCCCAGAAGTGCGCTGGATTCTGCGGTCGTGGTGGTTCCCGGAAGATCCGGTGCGCCTACGCTGTTGACAGCGCCATAGTTCTCCACCATCTCAAAATCCTCAGAGTCGCTCTCCAGATTCTACGCCGTGGTGGTGGATGGAAGTAAATCCAGTCCAGCGCAAGATAAGGAATAGTCGGTTATGTATGCTTCGGGCTGATAGGCAAACCTGCCGGTTCCAGCGTGGTTTGTGGGGAACATGAATCATGGCAATTTTTCCCATCACGTGCTACAGACACGTCATAAAAATGAAATTCCGAATCCTTACTGCGGGATATGTACATGCATAAGAGAAGAAAAATACACGCGCTACTTCTTCCCAAAGAACGACATCATTGTCTGTTGCCCGGTTTTGCCATTACTCGGTTTTCTAGTAGGCGCGACCAGTTTCGACCCTTTCTTCGTCAGCGGTTTGGGTTTCGGGACCGGCGCGTCACTGTCCTCGTCAACTTTATTAACCTTTGATGTCTTGGGTTTAGCCTTCGCTGCCGCGGGAGGCTCTTCTTCTTCATCGACAGATTCGTAGGACGAATAGTCTTCAGTCACTGTAATATAACATGAGCCAGAATGATCATTGAACCAGCCGTTTTCGTACCCATGTAACCCTTCGCGTCTATACTTTCTCGGCTCTTTACAACCCGTTTCTTCTTCAGTCCGTTACGACCAACAGGAATAACCTTCTTTTCCTTTCTCTTTTTCTTGGGCGCTGGTGCTGTCTCGTCCGCCATATCCACGTCGTCGGATTGTTTCGAGGGTTCTTCTCTTCTTCCTCCTCCTCCTCCTTCTTGACAGCTTGTACATCTCGTGAAGCATGAATGACTTGATCTACACATATAGCAAGATAAGAATGAGCAACAGAGTGATTAAAAGAAACGAACCATCATCAACCTCCATCATAGCCCGAAGATCTCTTTCTGCGTCACTATCAACTTGTCTGACAGCTTTGTATACCTTCCTAGATGGCTTCCGAGTGGCTATTCTGGGCATATCATCGTCATCTTCGTCTTCTGATACAACTACACCCTTCTTCACTTTGACTTCTGACTCTTTTTTGGGCAGAGGCTTCGAGCGAGACGAAGAAGAATCATCTTCAGAATCAGATATCAAGGCAGACGCAGATTTGCGCTTTGTACCCCTCTAAAGTCACGTAAGCTATGATATGCGGAAGAAGAGAGGGCAAGATGATTCTACCTTAGGTTGCGCTTTCTTGATCAGTGTTTCAGTTTCCTCTTTCTTCACAAATTTCTCATCGGCCTTGGGAGCTATCAAAGGTTTCAAGGGCTGTTTGGGTTTGGCTTCCACCTTGGTTTCTTTCCGTTCTTCCTTCGCAGCTTTGGGCTTCGCTTTGCTCCAGTCTAGCATACCCGTTTTCGCAGGTTGGGCCTTCTTGTTTTGCGGTTTCGAAGTTGCCTCCGTCAACGACTCGCTGGCTTTAAGTTTAGAGGGTCCGGCAACTGGAGGAGGCGGCGCTTTTTTCGTTGCAGTAGGTCTCTTCGAACTGTCGACCTGCTGTGATAGCGATGTGAACCTTTTCAAAGCCCAGAAGAAAGGGGAATACCTGAATATCCTTGCTCATAACTTTTCCAACTATTGTCGCCAGCTCTTCCCCTTTCTCCAGATCGATTTGTCGCAGCTTTTCAGTCGGTACACAGAGGAACCCTCCGTCCTGAAAGATTCGTTAAGCGGCGAACATGACGAAGAACACATAGATCACGCACCAGAATGGGAGACGGAGACAAAGAATAGATATGTATAGCGTCGACCTGAGAGTATCGCAATTTTGCCGCTGTTCAAGTTATGTTGATGTACGCCACAAAATACGAAAGCATATGACACGCACATTCAAGGTCGCCCTCGCCTACCACCGTGAATCCACACTCCGTGACGGGCTCTGTCTCTTCATCATCATATCCGTCGCTGTCCACGTTGTCCTGTTCCTCCACGTCTACATCCATGTCTTCGTCGTGACGCGTCTCTTGTTTCAAAATACCCGATATAACATAGGTGGCAGCGACGTCTTGAGATCCACAGGAGCTTTTCCATAGTACGCGGCAAGTTCACTAAGCAGATGTTCACAAAAAAGGTATGAAAGACACGGTAGTCGCGTACTTTTTGGCAACATTGACGTGCACCCGCAATTCGCGACTGAGAGACCTATATGTCACCTGCCAATGGGGCGATTAATAGAGAAAGAGGCAGAGATTACGCGACTTGCGATGTTTTTCTCGATGAGCAGCTGTTTGGTCAAAAAGTCTTCCACAGTTTTGGAGGACATCGTTGTGAAGATCCAGGGAGAAAGAAATATTCAACGTGAATTCCACGGTCCCGCCATTCACGTGATGCACCACAGCCTCAGCCACCGTAAAATTGAAGAAACCCGATTCGACTTCTGCTTCTGCTTCAATCGCTACCATCCCCCACACCGGACAATACTTACCTGCGAAGTATGATATGCATCATTTTACATGGTGCATTCCCTACGCAGTAACTACTTATAATCGACGGCAGAAGCTTCCAGTCCTGCGATGAGCATAAGGCTAAAGGAACACCCACCTTTTTCGCTTGGCTTCCCCCCTTAACACGAGATAACCATCCAGGAGTAGAGACTGTCCCTACTCTTCTGATGCCCTTCGACCCATAGCCTTCCTGTACGCCTACATTTACTTCTTGCTTGTTAATCCAACCACTTACTTTTCGACTAAAGCATAACGGAGAGTACGATACGCAAGTTAAAGGACACTTAGGCCAAGGATTTACGCTTCCTCCGATTCGCGTTCCAGTCACATTCCCGTGGCCTGTGACTTGGGGCTCGTAATCGTAAGGCCTCGACATCGACCCTGTAATTTTAAAAGTTCCATTTTACGCACAATGCCGGCGTCGTTTGTGCGTCCTGCTGAATCACAGATCAGACAATTGACTCTTCGAAACGAGAACAAGGCTGCCACCCCCTGCGACGCTACGGATAATTCCCAGGGAAGCTGTAACTACCATGCGGATACGCATTGTACTTTCGAAGCCTGGCTGTTGGTGTCACTAACGGATCTTTGGTCCGTTTTGCTTATTTCGTGCGGATACTCGCAGGATCGCTACTTGTTTTATTGTCGTCGCTCAGGTCCACTCTCGAGTTGTCAAGGTCGCTGTATCTGTGAACATGTCCCGAGCTCATTTCATAACGCCCTGACAGAAGAATAAAGCGGCGTGTCCCTATCACACACCACGTAACTGATTCCCCTTGGGACAGAATTCGCAACCGATTCGAATCTAATCAAATCCTTTTGTCGGCTATTGCAAGCAAACCTTGTTCTCCCAAGCGTCGTGGAGTCTTGCATCCATTCTAGGGACGCCTTGCTTCCTGAACTTTCCATATGGGATCATCTCGCATTGTTAGTCGGCCTTTGTGGGACCACAGATCTCTGTACTGCCACCACCCAGTCACCTTTAAAAGGGTCACAATGGCCTTGCGGCACCCAGAGGCAGCGCCTTTAAATCTTCATCGATCAATACTTGCACTGCGTGCCCTTTTACTTGCCTCCTCTAATGTCTATTAAGCCGATCCGTACTTCCTACTCCGCGATGTCGAAGCCCATTGCCACGTCTCCCTTATCCCCTGTTAATTTTAATATGCCCACTGAGGCTGACACGACGCCTGTACCTCTTCTCCCGCCTGGTCTTCCCCAACAGAGGCGCACCCGACCTCGGTCTGGCAGCTTCATTGGTGTCAGCCCCTTCGCCCCTCATGGTCCCAGGGCCCACCAACACCCCGCCGACCCCAACACCCAACCGCCTCCACCCAGCGCCCAAGGTGATCCTACTGGTCAATTCGGCGACCGCACCAAACAGAGAGGGCTCCTCCCACCTCTGCCCGACATGAAACACCCAGACCTAGAAACCGACTCCGACGTCAAGCACCCCGTTTATACCCACTTTTATCGTTACGACTCTAAAGCCAGGCGTCCTATCCTTGTGCAATGCCCTACCCTCCCTCCGATGGCTCCCATTGCCAGGCCAAAGGCGAAGGTTAAACTCCCCAGTATCTCCACAGTTTGCCCTTCCATCGTGAAACCGCAGGCTGTGAGACCCGCTCGGGCCCTTCCCCTTCCGCGTACTTCTTCCCCCGATCCAAATGCGTTTGCACGCTTGGTTGCCGGGATGATCCTTCATCGTCAACCGGCAGGCCGCGCCCCTCGAAGGAAACTTCGAAGCATGGGATACGTCAAAAGCGGCTTGTCCAGCGTTGTCTCCATTACTGCGTAAACATCCGTCATCCTAGGTATGTGTCCCATGTATTCCTTCTTGTGCTTCGAGCTTATTGTCTGTCTGGCAGCTGTCGCAATACCCTCGCTAGGGACTGCATTTTTTTTTGTCACGATCATCATTGCATTATTCCCCGTCTCGACACTACTTTGTTGTATTATTTTTCTCCATCTCATGACATTCAGCATAACTCACAATACATCATATCTATCCCCATCTTATTGACTCTGTAGCAATGACGCAGTACACGTCTTGACCTATTGTACGTTAAAATAGTCAAGAGATGTCAGTCTCCACTTTTATTTTACACATGTCCGTTTATTGGCTGTCTTCCTGTGGTATCTCCTCGTGGCACAAGGTAATCAAGATCGTGAATAAAAAACATAAATAGCGTGAACGAGAAAAGGAAACAGTGTGATAGCAACGTAACAAACCCAATACTGACATGACACAGCGTGAGCACTCCGTAAAGGCTATTGTCCTGGCGTAAATCTCATCCTCTGCTTCCTCGCTTCCATCATAACCTGCTTCCCAACGGGCGAAAGTTCTGTCGACGATGCGGGCGACGGCACCATATCCTCTGGAGGTGCATATATCCCCGGAGTAACCGCCGCTCGGAACAACGATTTCGAGCGACTACGCACAGGTGTAAACGGAAGCTCTGCCTTCGCAGTCAGGGTTGACAGGGCCACTGTGCCATTCTCCTTCTGCCCGGCGCTCCCCGCAGGCGATACAGAAATCCGTCTGGCCTTCCTATGACGTGTGGGAAGGGGTGTGAAATGGTCCGAAGTTGAACCTTGAGAATTGGAACGATCAAGTAAAGTTGCCCTGGCGGGGCTCCGGGCCTTCTTGAAGCGAGGTCTCCCAATGGGGCGTGATGATGGTCGTTCCATGTTATTTGTAGATGGTGTTGGGGCTGTTACAATGACTGTCGTGGGATTTGTCATGATGACCTTGACTTTACGGGATTTGGCGGTAGTGGGTTGCATGTCATCGATGTGTGACTTGGGAGTCTTGTATTGACTGGATTCGCCGTAGACAAGAGGGGGAAGAGTCGGAGTCGGAGTATATTGTGAAGGCCGATGACGTGTCGATTTTACAGGCGTTGGAGGTGGCGCAGGGGAGGCAGAACGACCTCTCTTCCCCAACGAAGAAGGGCCAAATGAGGCAGAAAGAGGTCGACTGCGATTGGGGATATCATGGCCCGCTGAAGGGGCAGGGGGGTTGCAAGATGAGAGGGAAATAGCATCGTAAGAGCTGTCGGAAAATTGAGAACAGGACGGTCTATGGACAGAGCTCTTGCCAGATGGAGAGCTATGGGCGCTGGGGACAGCTGGGAGTGGTCGTTCTGTGCTGCCGAAAGGGGAAGAATGAGACCGCTGTCGGTCCGCAAGAAAATCGAAAACCTGGGAAGCTCTCTGTGGGGTCGATGGGTTGGAATGCTCGTATGGTTTGGGCTGCTCAATTGAGTACTCCGACGCTGAAGTGGCATCAGTGGTTACACTGAGTTCCACTTCCATAGAAGAAAAGGTAGGTTTGTCTGAGATGGCGACAGAACGGTCATGGTCTAGAGAGAGCTTAGGTCCAGCATAGACGCGTGCGCTTGGACTCCCAAATTCTGGAGGAAGGATTGGTGTCTGTAAACTAAGGGACGATGCCGACGAGAAAGCGGAGTCTCTTTCGCTGTATTATTCTTAGCACGATATCTTCATAGCGAAGCATATTTTTGACTTACTCTAAGAAACGTTCGGCCCATGAGATGTCCCCTTCGAAGGTCTCGGAGTCACTGCTCTTGGGAACAGGGCTTCCTAGAAGCTGACGTAGCGTAGACCCACTCCTGCGACATTGAGCACGACCTTCTCTGGGTGGAGAAGATTGCGATTGTGGAGAAGGGGGCGAGTCTGCAAAAGCGCGAGCAGGTATGCAGCCGTCTTCATCATATAATTCCAGAAGACTCGCAACAGAAGGGTCGGAGCGTAGCCGATAAATCTGACTATCATCCGGAGGAAGGTGGTTTGAATGATTTGAGCGACCCGCGCGAGGCGTTACATGTTCCTCAGTGCTCCTGTACCCCGATGAACCTGTATGACGTTCTCGTGGGTACACTGTTACTGAGTAGGTACCGTGTCGTGCTAGACCTGTACTTTCAAGGCTGCAAGTGGATTCCGTTGGTGTTCGAAGGACCTCGTCGATGGGATGAGCTACGGCAACGATTAGCAAGTGAATCAGAATATACAAGCATTGTAACGAACGAAGAGGCGGAAGTGATTGATAGTCCGTTTCAGTGACGGCGGCGAAACGAGCAGAGGACGAGCGGAGGAGATGGTTGGCTGCTGCTTCACTTTCTTCCTCCGTCTGGGGTCGATACCGAAAATCCAGCTCGCCAGGGTCTTGTATATTGTCATATCTTCGAGTTTTCTTGCTTTTCTTGCCCCCAAGAGATAATATCCGCCTGAGAAAGCCCATTTCTGGAGGGATGTGTCGGGAGTAGTAAAGTCGAACCAAATTGCCAAACATGGACAAGCTGGAGGCAGCGCGTCTGAGCACGTGACCCGAATCTGGGGTTCCCCTCCTTCTCCGCATTCCGAATTCAAGCCAAGAACCGGATAGGGTCACGGCCTCAGTAATGCTCTTACGATAATCTTACCATGCACTGGACACAAGTATTCTCCCGCAACGCCATTGAAAATTCGGGCAGCACTGCTCGAGATTTCTGTATGCTCGAGCGAAACATGCTTGCCCACATCAAGCTGGCGCTGCTGCTCTCTGTCCTCTCGTCGTCGCTTATCCTGCAAGCCCGGCTAGTCCCAACAGCAGACGAGGGTGATTATGTCCAAGAGTACGGGATGCCCCTCGCAATTATCCAGTTTGTCGCTGCACTGTTGGCCATAGCGGCAGGGGTCTGGGAGTTCCATGTCGGTTGTCGAGATCTGATGAGGATGCGAGCGTTTTTGGTGGCACCCAAGTATGCACTGTGTTTCTTCATCTTCTATCCATGCTTATCCCCTGCCTGCAAGGCCCCATTTCGCTATCATGACCGTGGTCATGGCCATTGTGTTCACCACCTGTATAATCTTGCTCGACAAGACCGATACTTGACCAAAAAGTGAGTCGTGGGATAGGAACAAAAAAGCCTTTATGCTCACTCTCCTCCTTGCAGAGTGGTGGTGGCTCGGTGTAAATAGCTGTACTCATCAGTGTATTGAGACCCTTAGAGTATACATTTTGTTTTGAAATGTGATCAGCATTGAGGATAGGCCGATATCGGTCCGATAGCACCGATATGGTAATCGTACAATGTGTCGATATTTTTTAACCTACACCATCACTCCCCTTCTTTGCTCTTTCCTTTTCTCCCCCATCTCTCCTTCTAACGACATCTCTACGCTCTCATGAAAATCAGCCAAAAAATACAGCAATCCACCAAGGAGGACAAGGTCTGGTGGTCCTTTGAATACTTTCCTCCACGGACAGCCCAGGTATGCCTGCTTTTATCTTTGCATCCATCGGGGGAAGGTTTATGTTACTTGCAGGGCCTTCAAAATCTGCTGGATCGTATAGAACGTATGAGGGCATTGGGTCCCGAGTTCATCGACATCACCTGGTGAGTAATGTGCTGCAACCGCCTGAATCTGACTAAATCACTGTGTAGGAATGCCGGCGGTCGGACCTCTGACCTTACCGCTGAAATGGTCAAGACATGTCAAGGGATAATTGGAATCGAAACCTGTATGCATCTTACCTGCACGAACATGCCCAAAGAGAAAGTCGACATCGCACTACGAGTACGTTTCTATCACCCTTTATTATGTGTACTGGAGTCATATATGGTATCAGGAAGCAAAGAAATCCGGATGTCGTAATGTCCTTGCCCTTCGTGGGGACCCTCCGATGGGTAAGGAAGACTGGGAAGCCGTAGAGGGCGGTTTTGTTCATGGGATCGACCTTGTTGCCCATATACGGCGCGAATATGGAGATTATTTCGACGTGGCCGTTGCCGGATTCCCACAGCACCAACTGCTTCCGCCTGAGGAACGCGACCAGGAGTTGAAGTATTTGAAGGAGAAGGTCGATGCTGGCGTCAGCTTTATCTTCACCCAGATGTTCTACGATGTGGAGGTCTTCGTTGAATGGGTCAAAGCGGTCCGAGCAGCCGGTATCACCATTCCAATTGTTCCTGGTATTGCGCCTATACAGACGTGGAACGGATTCCAAAGAGCGACCAGTTTGGCAAAGACCATCATTCCTCAGTCTTTCTTGGAGGCATTGGAGCCTTATAAGAACAACGATGAGAAGGTCAGGGAGATTGGAACCAAATTGGTGGCAGACATGTGTCGTCGAATCCTCAAGGAGGATATTGGTATCCGCGGCCTTCATTTCTACACCATGAACCTGGAGAAAGGGACGAAGATGCTTTTAGAAGAGTTGAATCTTGTCCCGAGGGTCGAGACTATTAAGCCTCTGCCTTGGAGACAGGCAAGTATCTTCTGTGAATGTAGTATGATCAGTTTATTTAGTACTCTTTTAGTGTCTCACACCCAGTCGTCGCAAGGAAACGATCCGCCCCATCTTCTGGGCGAACCGGACAAAATCCTACATCTCTCGCACAGAAAACTGGGACGAGTACCCGAACGGTCGTTTCGGTGATTCTCGCAGTCCCGCATACGGTGAGCTTGATGGTTATGGTGTCTGGATTAAGCAAACCGTAAGGGTTATTCGTACACTCTATTCTCTCACACCTGCTGAATATTAATACAGAAAGAGGATGCCATCAAGCTGTGGGGCGAACCGAAATCGCTAGAAGATGTGACGACCCTTTTCGCCAGATTTTGCAAGGGAACGTTATCCGCGCTGCCATGGTCTGATCAAGCACCGGCAATCGAGACATCCGTCATCGCGAATCAGCTAGCACAGATGAATGAACTAGGATTTTTTACCATCAACTCACAGCCGGCTGTCGATGGCGTAAGAAGCGACAACAAAGTATTCGGGTGGGGCCCAAGCAATGGATACGTCTATCAGAAGGTCAGTCCGTTTTCACCTCGCTTGCGATCCCAGCGGGAATGATATCCGCCCATCAGGCTTACCTCGAATTCTTCGTTCAACCCGCCCTGCTTTCACTCCTACTCTCGCATATTGAACGGGATAGCAATATTACCTACTACGTTATCAATAAGCGCGGCGATTTGCGAACTAACACCCATTCTGATGGGCCTAATGCCGTGACGTGGGGAGTGTTTCCTGGGAAGGAGATTGTACAGCCTACGATCGTGGAAGCTGTCAGTTTCATGGCGTGGAAGGTGAGTTTTGCTATTGTGTAGACCCAATGGGTTCCTGATTGATATCACTCGCTCTTAGGATGAGGCATTCGAACTTGGTCAGCAATGGGCCAAGGTCTATGATGCCGACTCTCCTTCACGAAAGGTAATATCCGATCTCATGGACACCTGCTTCTTGGTCAACGTCGTACACAATGATTTCCACGATCCGGACGCAATTTTCAAGCCCTTCTTCCGCGCGGGTGCTGAGTATAAAGCATCTCTTCTTAACGGAAACGGTAACGCCAATTAGAGGCCGCTTGCAAGATTATCTCCCACTGTACAATTTGCTGTATCTTTCATTCTTCTATCCACTCGTTATTGGCTTTTAACTGTATCATTACTCGGGTTCAACCCCCGGTGTTTTTTTACGTCTTACTTCCTGCATACCACATTATCACCAAGCATTTCAACATCATACTTACGCACATCATTGTACTTTGCTTCAACTGCATACATACTGCATCCAACTGCATCAAACATCTGCTCAGGATATATTCTACATGTACTCCATTCAAATACAGATACTTAAAATAAAACTCAAGACAGCCCGGATATCTCCTACTACAGTACAGCCTTATCATAAGTCCGAAAAGAAGAAATCGGTATTGGCGGGTGGTGGACCAGCCGTAAGTCCACTGGGTATCTCGACCTTCTCTCCAGACAAATCTTTTACAATATCATTGAGACCATCAGCCAATAAAACATACAACAAACGGAACGTACCCAAGAGTTTAATCTTCAGGCCAATCTCTGTTAGTGCTTGTACAAAACCAGCCGTCTCTTGAGAGGCAACATGGCCACCATCGCGGCGCAGCATGTTCAACCCGTCTGTCCAATCAGCCCAGCGAGACTGGTCCGGAGCAATTTGATCCGCCAGCGAGCCTTCGTGGACGCTCAGTAGCGAGAAAGACAACGGAGACGGTCCTGTCGGACTGGTTGGGGGAAGATCATTGTGGTCGCGAAGGACACCTGGGGGTGCTATGCATGTCCCAGTCGCGATCTCGCTAATCGTTGCCACTTCGATTCGTTCAGGTAAGTCCTCCAGTCCATTCCGAACCGGAAACTTCACACCACTGTCAACGTAGTGTAAGTACTTGAGGGCGTTATCCTGTGCAATGGAAGATGAGCTGTTGATACAAGGTCCATGAGAAAAGGAACCGTACCAGGCGCATAAATCGCCAAGGCCTACTAGGTCGACGAGACGACTCCCTATTCGCAGGGGAAGACGGAGGAAGTGCGTTGACAAACCATGCACCCTGTAATAAACACTGTATTCTCTGTTGCCGAACGAATTCAAATGACTCCTTGTATATCTTCGCTCGAAGATTTCTGTACCCGAAATAAGACCCATAAAAAAAGAAAAGGCAAAAACATACATACCGTATTGGAACCTTGCTTAAAAGGTCATCCTCCATCTCCAGCTCCTGCATCTGTCTGTCCCTGACCGCTTTGTATTCACATTCAAGGAAGTCATGTTCAACTTCGTGCCACGGACGAACGTTCTCGCTGCGAAGCCCAACCTTCACCCTGTGACATCGTCATGATCAGCATTTGAAAAAGATTCGCAAAAGATCATCCCGACGCACTGGCTACGGACCAAAGCCGCGACGCGGGTAAAATCATCAGCCGCCGCACCACTCTCGCCCCACATTCGAATGAAGAAATGCGTGGCTAGGGAATGTGCTTTTGCAAAATCTAAAAAGAAAGGCTGGAACGTTGTTGAGGTGGAATCTAAGTATTGGCTGATGAGACCATGGAAGCGGTATTGAACCGGAAACACAAACATCCGGGAGCAAATATAGCCCAGTGTTCCGACAAAAGCTCGACGACCTCGTTTGAAGCTTTTCCAATTGGACATCTCCTTTTTTCCGGACGGCTGAGCTGTTCAAGAATAACCTATCACGGCACATATATTCATACACGTTTGTAAGTCTGGAATTGAGCGCGCTTACTTTAGAAAAGTCAGGATCACTTGTCACAAAATTTTTCTGAGACAGATTCATCAGTTGGGAACTCCGAAATAGCTGGAAGCGCTTACCAGACAATCGAGACCCAGAACTCCTACATCCCGGAACTCTTGTTCGATATCTTCGGTCTCGAAACCCAGCTTCCGCCATCTGACTACTGTATTGTCTGCATCAATATGCTCTTCTAATTTACTGCTCGTCCAGATGAACCTCAAATCTGCATCGTGGGCCGGCTGGTTCTGAGGATCCACCGGCGTCGTCTTCTTCCGGTAAGTGACGCGAATGATATTAGCCTGGAAATCCAGGATGCATGACGTTAGGTCCTCGATCGTGTGTGATGACATGAGGCGCTACATAACACTGAATATATATCCGGCAGAGTAAACATTGAGACGTACAACAACAGCTTTGCGGACATGTAATCTTTCCATCTCTGATATAAATTCTTCCCAGCGCGAATCACTCGCATGTGCCAATAAAGAGTTGATGAGCATCATGCTGATAAACGATATATTAACCCTTTCGTTGCGGTAATAGAACACAAGGGTCGCACCTGTGCTGCACCATAGCCGTATCTGCGCTTCCCAGCCGGTTGATAACTGTTTCAAGCAATCCCGGTTCCCTTCGCATTTGCTCGAACACAACATGGAATCCATATCTATATACTGACCCTGCAGGGATGTCTGGAGGGAGGGAACTGGTACTCGGGATCTGTCCAGGGGCCGCTAAAGGATCCGCCTCCACCAATTTCTTGAGAATCGCAGTCGCAGGGCGACAGACGTTAATTAGATTCTGAGATGAAGAAAGAATCTGCACAATTTTGAAGATGAATGTATCGTTCAAATTTGACCAGCCGTAATCTAGCTCCATTAGATTTTGCATAGCGCTTAACGCGTACTGCAGATATATGAGCCGAGAGATAGGGAAGAAATCCGAGTGATCCGTACCGCAAGAACATTTCCAGGGAACGTATATATAACATCCTCAAGTTCAGCGAGGCCATTCTGGCTGATAAAATGGTGGGCAAAGTCTTCCTCCTGTTCTTTAAATTTCAATACGAATCAGCAACATCATTGCGATTCAACGTACGCGAATAAACTTTTGCAACGAAAACAATGCCAATCGTAATTTGTCGTCACGCATTCTGAGCTTGTCGATAATTTCCTTGGCTTCTCTTGAGGGAGAAGCGACGAGTCTGATCCATATGATGAACGATGAAGGCATTTGGGTAGGATGAAGGGGCGCACTTCAGATTGACCTTCGTCTTAATCTTCTTTCTGAGATTATCATTCGTGACCAACTCGTCTGTCTCATCCCTCAGCGCGTAATCTGTCGATACACCCTTAATCTTCAAGTTGACACAGAGCTGTTTGACAACGTCATCCACAGTGAGCGTAGGATCGATCCGGGCCCTGACGGTGACTCCCTCTCCTGTTGAGACATTGTTCGTAGGCACTAGACCAGGCCTGTGGGCGCCATTCGTCGCGTGGAGTGGCGACAGAGGGCCTCCGTTGGCACTCATAGCAGTGAGGAGAGCGCTGGATGTTGTCGCATTCAGATAGGCAGTAATGGTGCCACACTCATACAACTCACCAGCTATCGACGATAGAGCAGGCGGTAACGTTCAGTCAAGTTGAAGATAGGGCCCAATTTGGACGAAGGAAGGGGATAAGACTTTATATCATTTCATGGAACATGGCAAGGTATTGTAAAAATGTGTCCACATGCTAGAGCTCGCAGTACGAGTACTTGCCTGTTCAAATAATGATAGCTTTAATATCCAAACGAGTGCGGTTGTATCCAGGAGGCCTGCTGCATAACGAACTTGTCAGTATACGTGGTAGGCATCGGAAGCGAAACAAGTGAAAAAGAATCAGAAAGCGATAGTAGCATCAAGTATACGGCGAGCCGCACTCAGACTGACGTGCAAATATAAAACGTATTCATCATAGTAGGAAAAAAGTTTGCAAAAGGCATAAGAAACGAACGTACCGGTCGGCGTCAGGCGAAGATATCAGGATTAAAACGTCGGTCCACAAGAACGATGGTCAGTGGTACCGAATCGTCCCAGAAGTAAGATAAATGGAGGATTCGTAGGAATAAGGGCAAGCGAAGGGATACAGCTGGAGAGAAAAAGGAAGAAAGGAAGAAAAGAAGAAAAGAACGACCGCGCAGCCTTGTGGCCGTGGGAATTGTTCGGCCTGCCACGGTCCGGTCCACATGTTCAGTGCAACTTGTTTTTCTCACGTTCAAGTCAGTTCGCCGTGAACTTGACTCTATGATTGCGAGTACAGCAAATAGAACTGGCTAGTGAAAATCACAATCCCCTACAGTGTGCTAGGCAAACTCAAACTTCACGTTCCCCAATCACTTTTTTTTGCTTCGTCCTCGCCGTTCCTTACTCATACCTTACTCATAACTCTTTCATTTTTTACCATATTGCTTTGTAACTCGAACGCATTATTTTTACACACATAAAGAGTGTTTGTGTCGTTTTCGGTCCGTGAAGATGAATGTATTATCAATTTTACGTTTCCTTGCAGGCGACTTGATATTGCAGTCCATCCTCGGGAGTTCTACCGGTGTTTCGGCTCGGTATGTCGAAAGTCTCCATTTATTCTGTATAAAATAGCTCGCAAAATGTGGGTACACCCGCGATACATATTTATTGCATTCCTCATTTACTCTACGTATCAAGCAGCTAATTCATAAACAAACGCAACTGCCACTTTCGCGAATTCCAAGGAGTGTGTCCAAGAAAAGCCAGTGACGCTAGTGGTGTCACTGGAGCTGTGAACCCGGGGGTTGTCGTTACCAGTGACTGCCTCGTAAGGAAAGGTCGAGGGGTAGCCCGCTTTGTACCAAGACGCATGATCAGAGCATGCGTACCCACACTGCAAAATCAAAGAAAAAGTAACACCATTGAAAACATATTGAAAAGCAGAAAGGAATTCGACGAACGGCAATATCCATCGTCCATGGGATAGACGCGTAGGTGTCAATTATTTCCCCCAGAAAGTCATTCAAATCATCATCGATGTAATCGGCCTGAAGAGCCATGACTTCTTTAGTCCCGGGCTTAAAACTAAGATCAATTTACACATATGAGATTCACTGATGGGAATTCAATACCGCCGATTCCACTTACTAGCCCGACATATCCAATTCCATGAATGCGAGAACATCGATGTTGTCATCGGCATAACTATCGGCGATATCTTGCGACCCAAGAAGTCCGACTTCCTCAGCTGCGTACCAGTGAAATTCAACTGGGGTCGATGGTTTGAAATCGGCAGCAATAAGGGCCCGGAATGCCTCGATGAGATTGACGGAACCAGTACCATCGTCATCAGCGCCGGGTGCGCGACCTGAAGAGGGACTGTTAAGGTTAATTGAGTCCATGTGTGACCCTAGGATAGTGACCGGGGTCGAAGCCTCAGAGCCGGGGATCTTGGCAACAATGCTAAATTGCTGGAACCGATGTGAAAACTTCGACACGGTAACGTCGCCGCGGTCGTCGGCAATCTAGAGTATTCCATCAATAGAAAGCATCTTTTATTGTACCAGCGGATGGCCTCACATCAGAAACGGTATTTAGAATCCAGTTGCTTGCCTGTAACCCCGTGCTCGACGTGTAGTATCGGTTGTTGAAAGAAGTCAAATTCGCAAGATAGTTCTTCATGTTGGAGGTGGAGATCGCATTCAGAATGGGTTTTACCTCTGACTGTTTCGACGGAGTGGGAACTTGTTGGTGTTGGTGTTGGTAATCAATATCTAGCAAAAAAGCAAAAATAGATACCAGACTCACAAGCGGCTTTACCCACCGAAATCTTCTTCTCCTTGGTGGCCAGCTTTTGCTCGAGCTCGTAAACATCGGTCACATCGAACTGAAGAGAAGATATGATGGCTCAAGAAAAGGCCTTCTGCGATAAGCCAGCGAACATACGAATTGCACCTCTTCGCGCATGAGCTGCAACTTCTCATCTTCGGTCTTCCATACAGGATCTTCATCATCCACGATACTGAGAAGGCGATATCCTTGGGAAGATTTCGCTGCGATCTCGTCGGGGGTAATAGGCGCCGAATGAACCAAGGCTAAAGCCACCAAGAGGGCAGCAAAAACTGCGAATTGCAACCGCATTATGAATACGACAGAGAAGTAGAAGAATCAACAGAGCAGATGACATGCACTGGTGGCAACCGCTTTAAATTTATATGCATTAATCGTAGCCATGTGTAGCTACAGAGACATCATGCAGTGACATGCGCCGACAGCGAAGTATCTTACAGAGACAGCCAATAACGCCAAGCCAAGATACTTGCAAAGGATGCACCCGAACTGAAGAGACACACAAGGCTCCCTATGGCATTTGAAGGTACGACAGAGAGAAATGTCAATTCGCAGAGCCATATGATTTCAAGCCACTTGCTGCAACGAAGCCTCGAATGAAAGTTCAGCCGTGAAAGACCCAAGAAAATACCGCGTGCCATGCTGCTTCATGTCATAAAACCGCAGTGCAATAATCCTTATCTCTCGCTGTACCGTATGCTTTCGAGTGAACACCACCAGGGATTGCAAGACCTTGGCAGGACCAGCTCTTGTGTGTGATGGCTTCATCATGCCTTGATGATGCCTAGACTTTGATTTTTCCAAACTCCGTCACTCCGATGGAATTCAAATTCGTCGCTTTGACCTTGGCTCTGCTCACATGCTTATCCTTTCCTTGTCATTGGGTTGACGTCAATTCCGGGGGAAAAGCAGCTGTCCGAAATATTGTCTGTCGACAGAATCCAGACACATCTTTTGAGATCAGGCTTATTGTCCTGCACACCA
Source organism: Armillaria gallica (assembly GCA_037576215.1). Classification (NCBI taxonomy): domain Eukaryota; kingdom Fungi; phylum Basidiomycota; class Agaricomycetes; order Agaricales; family Physalacriaceae; genus Armillaria; species Armillaria gallica. Next base: position 3,398,234 of record JBANDB010000009.1, read on the forward strand.
GAACCGGTCGGAGATAGCGCTGACGAGTCCTTCATAGACTATAGTATCTCCGTATGCGATGATCTGCAAGACTTATCCTTAGAGTGTATTATTTTAGTTATGCGCTACTTATTTATGGCCATGGATTACTACTGCCCTATGGGACCACTGTCATGGACTGCTTGGTTCGGAACGCCCCGCACATCACGGAGACAAATTAGACGGCAAGTTGAAAAGATGGATATCTTTTCATTTGGTAAAAATCATATCCGACGACTCAAGTTGATACGCTCCGACTTCTTTCAAGCCCTCTTCATTGAGCCCGATGTTGGTCAGATGTCTTTGCCGGGAGTTGCGTGCATGCGAGCGCTATAAATTCGTCATCGGCTATCTTCTGGATTATTAACGATACCCGAAGGTCATTTTGATACATGTTTCAGCATGTATTTTTGGGCCAGCGAACCGAGGCAGGGCCAGCTCATTGAGGTCGTACTATCGGTCCCGCCTTAAATTTGTCATGGCTCCGAATCCTACCACTTCAATTTTTTGCAATCATTTTCGCGGAGAAGCACCACTTCTCAGGGATCATGATGAAATAAACCCAATACGTCAACTGTGGAATTAACTTACGATATGATGTGCGAAGACTCTCCGGCTTTATTTATGACTGGACGCGCGATCCGATCATTGGCATTCAAGTCGATCCCCAGTGTCATCAAGTGCCCACTAGAACAAACAAAGATAAATCTTCAACGACGTCTCAATTTCTAACTTGGATTCGGACTCCATACAACACCACAATGGCCACCTCTATCGACGACAAGGTTCCTCAAAGCACGTCCTCTAGCCCTCTAATTGACTTGGAGAAATCCTTTGTCGATGTACACGCCACTAGTCTTCTCCTGGAGTCGCTTTCCATGGACTCATTATCAACAATATCTTCAGAATCTAATATCCCGCCGTTCCCTCCTGGATGCATGATACCTATGTCTACGATTCTCAGCGTCTCCGTCAAGGCGGGCGAGCACAACGCGACCATTACTGTTCCTACCCCTCCTAGGCTTCGTACGATGCTGAAAGAAAATCTTTGCATCAAGAAGTGGGCGGTACGTTCGATTTACACTGATACTCCACATCAATTGATGAGGTTTTCAGGAAAATCTTTCTTCTGATACTATTGCACCCGGTCACACGCCCTGGGGGGATCCGGAATGTGTAGATGCGCAAGCATGGAAACCAGAAGGCTCGATGTACCCACCCGAAGAGTTCAAGGAATCTCTTCAGATCAAGCGTCGCATTTGCGAGCCCAGTACTCCAGCTCCTCGGACGTCTACGCGAACTTCTACTCGCAAATCTACGTACCATCGCGATGCCCTGGTGTTTGAACGCGAAATCACCCTTAGAACAGAAGGCGAGACGAAACGCTGGTCCGTTCAGATCCCTGCCAACACCATGAAGCCCGACGTGGTCGACATGATGCTGCAACTGCGCGACTTGAACAAGTATTTCTCTGATCCTTCTTGCCCTGAGGAGGACGCTGTCAATGAACCTCCCCCACCTCCATCTCTAATGGTCTCTAATTCTCACTTCGCCATACCTATATCTCTCGATTCTTCTGCAACTATCAACTCTAAGGCTGACGCGCCCTCTTCTATAGCGATTCGGCGGCAGAAGTCGCTCCCCCCGCTCTCCTTAAACGACAACAAGATGAAAGACATCGTATACCCTGACATTCCTACCGCATTTTTGGGAACGCCCTCATACGCTTCTCACTTCGATCCTGCTAGTGTCGCTAACGAGTCCATGAACCTCCAGGACATGGTTGGAAGTCTGCGGTCACGATGTGCGTCCCTCCAGGTCAAGACCCCGTTGGACGATGACTTCAATAGCATACGGGCCGATATGCCCCTCGATGATGAATGGGCTTTTGCAAACGCATTGAAGCAGCCTTTTTTTTCGCCTTCCTCGAATTATTGTGACACGGCGGCTTCTCCATCACAAGATGATTCCCTCGTACTCACCGCAGGCGATCAGACTGTGCTGTTAGATGAGACACTGGTCGGCAACGATAGTGCTATGGTTAAGTCCCTCGATTTTAATCACCTCGAGTTTTATGGGGTCCCGTCTGGGGTTCCGTTTGTCGCTTCGAACTACCTTCCTCCTTCGTCACCTCTTCCTTCTTGTCCAGTTCCTACAGGTGCCAACCTCCCACGCGGAATATTAAAACGATGCAAAAGTGTCAGGTTTGCATCCTCGAACCAGGAACCCGAGATTCAAGTGCAAAGCGATGCTGCGCCACGCCCTCGTCATTCAACCGGTCCGTCCACACCACTTGCCCATCGAACAACGAAGCGCCGTATGATCTATGCTCCCACAAGTAAAATTGTACCCCCGCAGGATATCCCACCTAGCAATAATCAACCCACGTTTTTACGTGCAGCCGGACGTCAGAAGCCCGGGACTATCATTCGTTCTACAGTCATGTCCTCTCCTCCTCGCGCGATGTCGACACCGCCCGTCGAGAGACGCCCATCATCTCTCCGCTCCCCAACGAAGACGAGGACCAGACATAGTCAACCTGTGGTATCTTCCCCTACAAGAATAACGCTCGAGAAGCGCCCGTGCTCGCCAACTACGATAACAGCAACTCCGGAGGCACCCCCGAAGTCAAGGCCTTCTCACACTTCTCACACTTCACCCCTTGGCCGTTATTCTTTTGGTCGTGCAGCAGTCAATGCGATTCAAGGAGGTGCCGCCAGCGGTAAAGAAAACAAGGCAAAATCGAGGGCATCGCTATCCCCGGCAGAGAATCCATCGAAGACGATAGTAGATGAGAATTCGATGAGACGTGGGAGCCAGGGTGAAATGAAGAGTCGCATGCCGTTACCGTTGAGGAATATCTTAACACGATTCAAATAAACGTTCTACAACCTGTTCTAATTCTGAGTGGGTCGGACTGGTGACTCAGAATACTCAGTGAACTATAAGATGTGTAGAGGACTGAGTCTTGAGTGACGAGGCTTGACTCTTGAGGCTTCAATACAGCTGACAGTGTACAAGTACTACAGACTTGGCGACGTTGGCGTTACTACGCCCATGACGTGACTAGTTGACTCGTGGGAGCGTGAACCTTGATTCTCCTTGAAAGTTCTGAGTCTTAAGGCTGGGTGACGGTTCGGTGCAAAAGAAATCTTTAGGGCCTGACCGGGAATTGAACCCGGGACCTCCTCGATGGCATTCACAACACCCTAACAAGGAATCATACTACTAGACCATCAGGCCAATACCTATAGTGCTGCATGAGCCTAAGTATACGTTCTCGCATCCGACGACTCTTCTGATTACACTAAAATTACATTCTGAAAATTGTACAAGGCCTACACAAGCTCAAGAACCTCCCCGTCCACGACCTGATCCCCCCCGATTCATTCCTCTACCCGCAAAACCGATCCTGAAGAAAGGATTGCCACGAGCGATAAAGGGATCACCAGGATCTCGAGGTATGATCGGTGGTGTAAAGTGGTGGCGCGCCGGCGCCGGAGGCGGCCTTGGGGGTTTATCTTGCTCAACATCACTGTCCTTGTCATCCGCATTTTCCTGTTGTAAAGTATTCATAAGCATCGCTGACGTCTCCATGACTCGGTAACCATACCTCAAGGTCAATGACCAGGGCCCCAGAATGCCATCCAGATGCTGCGGCTGAAAGGCAGAACCTGTCCTTGGGTTTCTTCCTGCCATGGTCAAACCGTACTTCAGTGGGAACTTGGACAGCAGCAGGATGGCCTCTGCCTCGATCTAGAGCCATAAGCCGTTCATTTTCGGTCTGGAATCCACCCGGACAACCAGCCTCGAGCTGGCAAGGGTCCCCTAGTCCGAGAGCTCCATCGGAGTATGCACCCCAGCTTGCCAGTTTGCCGGCCGCCGTCACTGCCGCTTGATGATAGTCTCCGAGTACAACGGATATGACCGATTTGTTCTGAAGCGCAGGGATGATTTGTGGCTCGGAATCGGGCGTAGTGTTGATGTCTCCCATAAGAACAATCGAGCTAGAACCAGTGGAATATGCGATGAAGCGCTTGAAGTGGGCAGATATCTTCGAAATTTTAAGTTATCTTAGCACCAAGGATGAAACAGACACTGACATGTGTGATTTTCATGGTCGCTGGAGGCTCTACTGAACCACCGGCGGAAGTAAACGCCCCATGTCGTCGGACTCTTTTAACTTCGCTGTACCTTGGTAGCTAGGGAAAGGGAAAGGATTAACAAGTACCAGCGGTATATAGTAAGGAGCTACATATTCCCATCGGCCACGAACTACTGTCGTTTCGTTTTCTAGGGAGCCAAATTTGAGGACATGGCCTTTCGTCGTAAGAGCAATCATATGATCGTCATACGATGCTATTTGTATGACTCTGATGGGTTCGTCGATGTTGTTGTCCGGGGAAGTATTCAAGACGGGAAGAGGAGGTAACGGAGGCAAAGCGACGGGATCCATATCAAGATCCCATGGCACGCATGCAATAACACCATCACTTGATACAAGGCCTTGCTTATCTCCGGCGTCGTTCATGGCCGAATTCCTCTCTTCAATGTGTCTTTCCATGGAGCCAGAAAAAGGCCACCAAACAAAAATGTCGCCGGTGTTCGTTAAAGCAGAAGAAAAAATCCACCCACATTCAACCTGAATTGGATGGCAATCGGACGCCTTGAGACGGGAAGATGTCAACCGGAATGGTCGCCCCCAATTGATGAAGTTCCAAACGTAGCCTCGAGAGTCAAGAGACGCCGCATGCAATCTCCCGCAGCTTATGTGTGTCAACATTGGCGCGCAAAGAAAAACGCGTGACCGACCTGATGCTGCGCATCGAAACTGGTAAATGCAGTCTCAGTGGGTGTTCTGCTTTCTTGCCTGCCTCAGAAAAACCGTCACTGGTCAGAGCGTGCTGCAGTCCGTCAAGGGTGCCTGAGAGTAAACATTGAGTCTACACACTTATATGAAAAGCATTTAACCGACCCCAAACAAAAATGTTTCCCTTGGAATCCAAGGCGTGAAACGACCTATTGTTGGATGGGCGAAGAGTCACGGTCCTAAAATGGATAAACGAAGGGGAGGACCCTTACATTCCCGCTGCGACAAGACTGACGATACGGGCACCAGGTATTTTCAGCTCAGTCGGAAAAGGTACATCACGAAGCGAAGTTTTAGGCAGTGTTGACAACCCGAGTCTCCCATGAGATTGCGCTCTGCGCTCAACCATCAGTCGGATATATAAAATGAATATTGCGGTTTATAGAAATACTGACCCCCAAACGAAAACTATTGCATGATGGGTGTGTCACAATATATGCTTGACAACAATGTCGTGAAGCGTACCGCGTGGTTTTTGCAGACGTGAATAGATAAACTTCCAGCCACTGGTTCGAGCAGTTCCAGCCCCAGAAAAATTGAAGTCGGATTGACATTTGAGTTTCCAAAAAGTACTATCGGATGCAAGCAAAGCAAAGAACTAGAACAAAGCCCAACAGTCACGACTTGGGCGAGATGCATAGCCTGTGCGGGTCAAGTACCTTGCAGGTTGCAGCCAAATGGGCGAGATCGCCCGTTGGAAGTAATGGCAGTAAATTGTCCAAGAAGAGCTCTACGGGTAAGTCGGTTATAGAGGGCATTGCTACGGATTCAACGGATGATGAGAGTAGAAGGACAAGAAAATCCAGACTGGAGTCAAGCGGATCGAAGAGTGACGTCATTGCACAGCCCGTCACAGCTTCACGACGTCACGTCATGCCGTGACGGCCCGCCTCGACGCCACCTGTTTCGACTCGTAAAGAAGATCATCGATCAGCGCTCAGCGACAGCCTGGATGCCGCAAGCCAAAAATTTCACGCGCACCTTCTAACAGGAACTGTAGAATATTTTTCATCTTCAAACTTTACTGCGTTTGATAGAGTTCGATTCTATTTGACTCCCTTTGACTGGTCTTTTTTCAACATCTCTACATTCCAGCAAGGGTGTCACCGGCACGGATATCTTTATCTCTATGCAGTTATTCCTCTCCTGAATATATCTCGAGCTGCTTATATTCGTCAACTGCCTCCGAGCGTCGGCCATCATTCCTGGACTGTGTTCTTTCTTTTCAATGGCGGACTCAATGTCGATGTTTAAATCCTTCTGCGGAGCAACATCCGTAACCCTGAACTCAATACATCGGATTGTCCGATGGTTCTTGACGTGTACCGTCCGCACAAGCGCCTGATTCCGTCATTGTATTCGCCGGAACTTCTATGTACTCTTTTTGGTAGTCTCTGTGAGTTCTCTTTGTCTCGTCAACTCCTATAGGACTATGTCGTTGATTTTGACTTTTGGGCCTGTTTCGCCAAACGGGGACTTATCCGACATTCCGTAGCCCGACGCATTCGCCGCTACATAATGGGTTCATTGACATTGACCTCCATGCCGTTCACACGACCGCCGTTGAACAACAACATCGGATATTGCATTTTTCAATACCCCCTCGTCTTGGTGAATCTGCCGATGTCCAAATATACATCCCCCTTTAGAGTTCTACAGCCACATGATACGAAATTCTCGTGTGTCCATTGTATACAGAGAAGGGAAATCATTCAGTTTTCCTCTGCGGGACTTTTTCTTGTGTCTGACTTGATCACTTGAGTGCTCCTGACATTGACAAGCCGGAGAATTATGGTTACCGAAGCGTTTATGATATCTGCATTCGGTCTTTCAAGGTTGCAAGAAGCAGACCAGCTACAACACCGGTCGATCGTTTACTTCACAATTGAATGTATGTTCTCTGTCACTGTATATCTGATGTTCAGCATCAATCATGTTAAGCTCAGAAAACCGGTAGTGCATGCACAAGAGTCTTGTCAAGATCTTTTGGGTCACGAAATTATAATGTTTATATTATCCCTATTACAACAGGCGTCTGGGCAGTTCCGTCTCCGGCATATGTATTCACGGAGTGTCAGAACAACCGAAACAAGCGCCCAGCTACCGGAGCTGTATGCTTTGCATTCATCCCCACCGTGACCACCAGAACGAGGAGCCCTTTGTGCCTGACGTCGGACGCTGTAGCCACCTCATGGAAACCTGCGTACGGTACGACGGAATAGAGCATGAGGATGTCTCCTCCCAGTTCCTGTCGATCATTGTGGTGGACAGATTTTGCCGAACGTTCACCTTCGCCTTCGCATTTCCATGATAGCCTATACGTACACTCTTCAGTTATGGTCCGACGTTCCGCTGTCTTCGCAGTGTGAGCAGCAGCATACAGCATGACATTGGTGCGCTTTTCATCTCAGCTGCATGCGCACTTGCTCACTCGCTCTTAGCGGACTTGTCGGCCAATACACAGGACCAACGGACACACCATCTCGTATAGGCATTTCGACCCGGTCTAGTTGCCCATCATTAACACATCCACCAGCTCGCCCCGATAAAACTCGGCAAGGCACGGTCTTTTCTATGTCGTGTCCGGTCCTTATTCCGGTGAATGCCTTGTCATTTTCAAACTCGCAATTAGGTTTCCTTTTCACCGGCGCGCTCCACATTTTTGTCAGTCCCTTCCTTACAGCCCTGGTTTCAGGGCTAAAACCTGAAGCAGCATTCCGAGGCTCATCCAAGGTTTTCGGTACCGCAGGGTACATCGGTAAATTATTTCCAACCCGAGGAGGTACTTCTCTTTTCATAGCCGTATAGCCGTTTTTCTCACTCGTTAATCGCTGTTATCAAAAGCTAGACCTCTGTCTACATTTGAAATTTCTACGGCTTTCTCCCTGAAGTGATCTTAATGATGCCTACGCCCGAGACCATTCGAATCCGCGCTTCGTATCATTTTTTTGATGATATACTACGCGGGGCAGGCAGGCAGCTACGCGAAACCTTGATCGCATATTTCACTCGATTTGAGGGGACTCGAGTTCAATTTGAATGCTGACAGATCTCTCGACCTAGCCCGCGAATCAACTTTATTAATGAATGGCAGTCTATCCTTGTGCGCGACGCGTTACGTTAAATAAAACCACATGGCAGGGTATGTTAAAGGTTTCGATGGGATAACGTTAGTCTTGTGATTGAATAGCGTTGATCTGGTGCGGGGAATTCGAAGTATACTTGCTTTCTTCTCCCGGAGAACGGAAGGACGGAGGCAAATTGCGTAGGCGCCACAAGCGGGGCCGCCGGTTACAAGCGGTTTACAGTTTCAAATCTACATTTCCTGACCCTTAAGCGTAGCGATCGGACTCGGTGGTGGTGGTTTTGTTCTGATCGGTGTCCCTTAGACCAGCTCCATAGTATCTGAAACGGAAGACAACGACTTTAATATTGCATTGTGAATCCAAAGTAGCAGTGCACAAAATTTATCAAGGCAAGGCAGTATAGAGATATAAGATATACATAAGGCGCAAAGAGTACAAGAAAGCAACGAACAAGAAAACTATATACGAGAGAGCTAAAGCGTAGGGTGTTACAGAGATATAATATGCGTGATGAGGCCAAATAGTACTTTACTATGTACGTATAACGGGGATTAATGATACCTATTTGACTAGAGAGAATCGTACAAGTGGCGGAACATAATGCGTACGAAAACAAATGACAGACTGACCGATGTAGGATAGTTAGAATCCAGCATGTAAGGTTGGTAAAGAGGTGGGTTTAAAATATATGCAAGAAGATGTATCTGGGATATGACCCGATATGAAGGATCTCTGGGGAGCGAATCAATCATAGGTGGGGCCTACGAACTCGTTCGGTGCCCAGGCAGGCGCGAGGAAAGCGAGTAGACGGGACTAGGGTGGATAGGCAGATCGAAAGAAATGTACAACCAGCCGCCTGGTCAAGAAACCAATAGCGGTTCGCATTCGGAACCTGCGCGGCTCGAACACTTCAATATTCATCGCCACTCACGCCCGCATGTCCGGAGCCAGGTCTTCTCCCGCTCTCTTCATCGTAATATCCCTCGTTCGTGTAGTCCAGATCTATACTAGGATCTAGAGGGGGGAGTGGCAGCGACGTGGGGGCCTGGTAGCCCGGGAGTGGCGTAAGAAGAGTGCTGTTGGGTGGTAGCCGGTTCATCGGAGGGGACGACGAAGCAGGGCGGGCGTACTCTGAGCGAATTGGCGGAACTGGATGAAGATTGTGCTGCGGAACAAGACTACTCGGCGGAGGGAAGGGAGCAGATGGGTATTGCGATTGAGAGCGGGTGTAGCTGCTGGTTGTCGGTGGCTGCCAACCAGAAGGCGGGGGATACCTGCTACGTTCATCGTAATTTGGGCGCTCGACAATGCGATGGATGCGATCTTCGGATGGGTACCGAATGTCATCGGCAACAGAGTACCTTTCAGGCTGCATATGCGACGTCGGGACGCCGGAAGGAAGAAGGCTCAGTGGGGGTGGGTACGAGTACCGCTGGTGCTGGTGCGATGGATACCGAGAATCGTATATCTCATCTAGGCGTCCCATACTGCCCCGCCTCATCAGGTTGGAAGAGGGAAATTCGGAGTCCTTTTTTGCTTTGCGCCACTGCTTTCGCAGTTCCTTGAATTCTAAGAAAAATAATTTAGTCAATACGCCGGCTATGGAACAAACTGATTGAATACTTACCGTTCGGGCTGCGCTTCGCGCCGTGTTTTTGCATGGTTACATGCGCGTTCAAATGGTTTAAAGTCCCATACGCCTTGTTGCAGTCGGGCCATGTGCACTGATACAGCCGCTCGATCTCGTCATACCTTCGGCGGGGACGCTTTTTTACGGCGTTCCCGGCCAAGGCGACGAATGAGTATCGTTTACTCGCGTCGGAGTCGTGGGGGCTCGTAGGAGAGTGGTGGACGCCTTGAGGAGGAATGACAAGCTCTGTATGAGTGGATGTTCGTGCTGGAGGAGCAGATGAAGTGGAAGTACCTGTCCCTGGAGGCGATGGGCCATAATGATCCTCATTTCCTTGTGGATACGAGATCCCAGCTGTTGGCGAAGCATTAGAGCCTGAAAAATTGGGTTGGTAGGGCGATATAGGCTCTTCAGTCGGACGGAAAGAGTCCTCAGCGGTTCTCCAGCTGCTTCCCGGTGAGACCGGTTGACAAGGAGGATAATCTATTGACTGGTACTGTTGACGCAGATCCCTGAGGCTAGCACCTCGCTGCAGATATCCCGTAGCGCGTGGAGGTGCGTGGCCACTGCTTTGGGCGTTCTCTGCGTACCTGAAGCCTTCCGTCTCCACGGGGTAGACGGCGGGCTCGGACATGCGCCTGTGATCGAGATAGTTAGGAGGATATGTTGGATATCTGCTGGAGATGCTGGAACGGTGTGGGAAGCGGTCGTGAGAGGTATAAGAGGAGGACATGGGCTGGGTGAGAGTTGACGAAGACTGTACGTCAACTGGGGAAGGCGAATCGGAAAGGTAAGAAGGAGCCGGTGGGTCCGAATCTCTCAGCGAACTGAGTGCAGACTGGGAGTAATTCTGGGTCTGGTGAGCAGATTCGTACGAATATGTAATCGGGGGTGGGGGACCTGGCTGATCAGAGTCGTACATTGTCCCCGGTGACACTGGCTCGTCATACAAACGATGTCCATACTGGAAATTGGGGGTGGTACCGGGGGGTGAGGTCGGCGAAGAAAGGTGATCTTCGTCCAGGGTGGGTGAGTCGGATGGAATGGGTGAAACTGAGGCCGATACGATGAGCCCAATGTCGTGGTAGACGTTGGACTCTGTCACAAAGCTACGGGGGCAGGGATCGAACTTTGTGGGCTGGATGAGGATATCTTGGAGAGGGAGAGGCGAGAGCATTTATGCACTGGCTGGCCAGGAAGTGATGGAATAAAGCACTAATACGCTGCAATCTGACCGATATTCCGGAGAAGATGATATATCTGTACCGACGCGGCGCGTATATACAGCCAGAGAGACGAAACTATATGAACAGCGCGAGCCCAGTAGAGAGAGGAGCAGGACGCCAGAGTCCAAGGTGGCCGGTCGCGTGGATTCGTACAGAAAGAGAGAATTGCGAATCACAGAAATATAGCAAACGCTCGCGCTCGCGGGGGCTTGACTTTTCCGGAACTCCCATTTTGGGACGATGATGAATGACTGTCACAGATCTCGATCTTCGCGTCACGCCAATTAATTTTGGTTTTTCAAAGTCCGCGAACGATTTCTCCTTCTGGAATTCCAGAAGCAGATCCAGATCCGGTGCCGCGTTACGGTCACGGTCACGTCTAGATGCTTCTATCGTGTGTTCCGATTGGCTAGCCGAAACGGCAACTCAACCTGTGCCGAACACAGAATCAGCTTCAGCCTGACTGCTGCGATTCGAATCACTACTACTCGATGCAGTAGCCGCCACCGTTGACTCGTCTCTCTTCTGTCCTCCCCTTGCCCTCTCCTTTCCCATGGCCTTTCTTTCCGCCCTCTTCCGCCATCTAGGAACCGCCAAGCTTCCCCCAGGGAAAATTTTATATATGTTTTTTGTTGCCGAACAAATCGCAATGATACCATATCGGGGTCACCACCGGGACTATGAAACGTTTCTCGGCCTTCAACAACCATCAAGTTCGATTTGCAGGAATCATTTACTTTCTCTTTTTGGTTCTCCCGACGTTTTAGAATATCATCGCAAACGGGCCGTAGCATAAGAAAACGGTGTGATACCGGCTATATCATGCGAATCACTCAAGCGCATGGGGCGGGCCATCATCCGAGAGGAGCGTGAAATTTTTGCTTCCGCCCTTGTACACTGGATGATGTTTTCCCGGCCTTCGTTCTTGATCGAACGCGTCAACTGACTGCTACTGATACCCTCTCCTTCAGCTCTCCATACGTCCAAGCCGCTGCCTCCGACATCCAGACTCCTTTGTATCTCCCTCGTCGCTCCCCCTCTTCGTCTCGAACCCGAGCAAATTTTCTTCGTTTTCTCTTCTCTCGTCTACGCTGCTCCCCGCTTTGTTCGATACGCACCAGGGCTCTACTCCGGTCGGGTCGGATCTGAGATCTGATGGCAAGCAGGCGCAACGCGACGCTTTCGTGCCAGTTTATACCAGGCTGTGTCCTGCCTGTCGTTCAGTTGATGCCTTCTTATATCAGACCGATCACTCATTCTTAATTCTGTGCTCTTCACAGCAAAAAGAACCATGGCTTCTCACAGATTTTCTTATCTTTGCCCGCTCACCTGATCTCTGTTTTTTTGTGATGCAAACGTCAGCATTACTCTTGTAATACATAATTACATTACAATTCATCGTTATCCTGTACAGAGGCACAAGCGTCTGCGGACCACGTCTCTCGTGTGTATCCGATGACAAGTCATCACCCCACTTGTCCAGGCATTTGCCGACCTCCTCAATATGCACAAGAAACCCGGTTTAATACATTCAGCCACCATTGATGAAGCAAATATCCCACCGCTTTGATGGTGATTGATGAAGAAAAGGATTCTCAAATGACGCAAAGATCCCTGTGATTTCGCCCCAAGGCGGGTAATGATAAAGGAAAGGCGCACGGTTATTTACTCACATTTACTTCACAAACATCCAAACTTAGCTCAAATACCGACAGTCCCTGTACACAGTGTACACAGATCTTCATCCCACAAGGAACTGGATTCAGGAGAACCCTTATCCACGTGAAGGTGGACACGAGATTTGACGTTGGCGCTTGTGAGAGGGCGAGGCTCATCTGGAGTTGTATTCCCTGTGCCAAGTTCCATAAGCCTCTAATAAGATACGAAAAATTGGCCCGGATTTAGAGTGCATGGCCCAAGGGGAATGGAAGTGGAAGATAAGAAGACGAAGGAGACGCAGGACAAGTTGGAGTATAATTTTAAAATTTTATTTCGTCCGTTCGGCACGAATAGCACCTGAGATCATCCTACCGACGAACGTCCTTACAACATAAAGTACCCTGGCTTTTGTCATGGCAAAGTACGGGATGTTCCAGATAATCAGTGTACGGCCCGAGCTCCTTGGTGGAGACAGATGGACGTGTGGAGTATGTGTACCATATTTTGCGTCTGTTGTTCGTTGCATGCATGTTTTCGTTCCTGATAAGAAGTAACTATACCTTCGCATCACGATCGAAGAGAAGTTCATGGAACGGAAGAGCAGGCAGGGTTCATTTGTTTAATACTTGTGACACTGGATAGAGTTTTTATGCGGTTCGTTGAATTAAATGGAGCGGCGATAGATGAGGGACCCACAGCCGGACCACAGTGAGAAGTCGACCCCACGAGACAAAGGGAGCTTCCAATACAGGACACATTTGACGCAGCTTTAAGCCACCAATGGCACGAGAGCATAGGCACGAGAACTTTATGCGCACACTTTACCGGTACTGCGGCTGTTGCTACCTATCCACTTCATCCTTTTCCTTTCCAAACAAACAATCGCGTATCGGAGAGATAGACATAAGCATCGCAGGCCCAGGTAGACAGAGCATTTGGAACCGGAAGGAGTAAAAGCATGCGCAGGAGAAACACCTAAGACGTGTGGGTCAGTGTCCATGTCAGCGCCCATTCAAAGAAATCAGTTGACGACCGGGGTATGATCCTAAGAGCATTTCACGGTTTCACGCAACGTCCATGTACAGTTATCTGTAAGGAACAGGCACAAGGCCACACAAAGGGCTTGCCTTGACGTCAATATTTATTATTGAGATCCCTAATTGGAATTGGTAAATTGGTAAAAAGGACTGTGCGCTGACCATGCAAGGTACAGTACCTGAATGTCCATTGGGTGGTGTCGCTTTTACCGGATGTCAACCTGACGCCTTGCGCCAGATATCCGAATCCCGGCCGCGGGATATCGACAGCCGATGTCGAATTCAATCAACATGCGGGACCGATGGCCACAGATGACCCTGATAACCGGGAAGCATTGCCTACGGAGCTCGAGGCACGCGCAAAGAGATACAATGAATATTCCCTTCGTATTCCCCACTGGAGGCACAGTGGAGCTGTGATGTTGTTAGAGCCTGTGAGGAAATCAAGTATGGTTAAATGAAGGGTCAGTAACGCCTGGTAGTTCCTAGAACAAACATCGCAGAAAATGAGGCTGAGAACGACGGTCGTGCAGCATGTAGCTGGCAACAGCTGCTTCTAGCAACAAGCATCAATTCGGGGTACATTTATGAGTTGGTCTGGGGCATGCGATCCAAATAGCACCACGTGGCTCCGTGGAAGGTGAATACCGCATTAGGACAAGAATACTCTGCTCTGCTCTGTCACTGCGCCCTTGGAATGCGCCTTATTGTCGACGTTTCCCAGGAGGCATTTTCTCTCTATTGCCGTGGCCATGACACGCTCGGACAAGAAACAGCCAGTGCTGCATCGCAGGCGCTCCCTAAGGCTCAGCAATCTCCAGCACGGTGGCTATAACTTGGCTATTCTTTCGCGAACTGACACTGAAGTGAGGCTAGGTATCAAGGAACCCGTCAAGTTAGGATCCTTCTCTGTGCACAGGAAGAGGCACAAAGCTCTGGGCGATGTGAATGCTGTAACGCCAAACTCGTCTTGTTCTCCAATGCACACTCGGCGAATGACGCGAGCTACACTCTCGGACCCGGATAATCCGGAACAGACTCTAAAGTGGCGGGAGCATGACCTGGCACTCAAGGCGCAAGAATTGGAACAACGTCTTGCTGCGGTGTCGAAGAAGGAAGAAGAAACCAGTGCTCTCTTGCAGCAAGCAAAGGAGCGAGAAGCTCGGGACATCTTCCAACAGCTCGAGGAACATTTCACTTGCTCTTTGTATGTCTCTTTCTATTCTTCTGGCCTTTACGCTCACCGAGTTTCAGATGCTACGACATAATGGCATCGCCATTCTCACTAAACGCTGCGGGACAGTGCGGCCACACATTCTGTGCCATGTGCATCCTCAAGTGGTCATTCTCGCGTTTGCATAGACTCTGCGGCTGCTGGCATGAATCTGTTGATTGTCCCATCTGCCGGAGTTTGGTGGTCATGACGCCCGAAAAACCTCCTCGGTTAGACTTCACGTTCCCTTTTGTTCCGAATAGAACTGCCTCAGCTATATGTGATTCGTGGGTCGAAAAGCTTGCATGCGCGCTGTCCGAGACAAAGAAGGGGAGAGGCCACAAGAGGATCAGGACCCGTGTTGATACCCCTTCTGATTTGCCGCACTGGAGAGAAGGCGGCGCTGCGCGGAAAGAATGGCTCAGGAAACGTAGGCATGTCAACCTGTCCATTAATATCTCATCATTCTGTGCTTATACGCGCTTTGCAGTGAAGGGAAGGCATTGATGTCCTCCTTGTACAGCAATTGGAGCCGTCTGACACCCGAGAATTTCGCAGCAATGAAGGATGACTTGGGTGTATAGGGTGTATGGTTTCATCGTATCCTTCTCTTCCCCTTGATCGTAATGGCCATTCATCATTCACTCTCCTTATAGAACCTCGCCCCATATACCCTCGACGTCGCATCAGTTATTTCACATGAATCACTTATACTCATTGCATGCCAGACTCATCCACTTACAATCACCAACTATTGTATTATTACCAATCTTATTTACTCATCATTGCTCCTCGCAGCTAGATTGAACGAACAGATAATGTGTCAGTAGCTACATTGAATAGTGTCCATACGATACAGAGCCTTAATTACAGAAAGAAACACCGTTCTTTAAGCCCTCGCATCCCCAAGATGTCCTGTATTTTGTTTAGCAAGTACCAAACGGGAAGTCAAAACATTTACCCAGTCTGCAGGTGTCACCCAAAGCTCTGAAGATCCATCCATTTTGCCAAGAACGGCTGCGCCTTTCCATGCAAGCACACGCGGATCAACCTCCTTCGGTGGTGCAAGAATCTGGACCTTCTCCATATTCACCACGAGCGGTGTCGCAATTGCCTGAAGCCTATCGATCAACCAAAAATCAGAACCATGCGAAGGGCATCAGACAGGGCCTCTTCACCTGCTTTCCAGTGCATGTGCCATACCTGGAACAAGAGCGCCCCCACCGATAACGAGAACAGCCTGGAGATACTTTCGTATCTTATCATCTCCGCCAGACGCCCGCGCAGAATTAAAAATGGCGACATCCAGCGGTAACTTACTGGCCTCAAAGCATACGTCAATGTCATAACCATTCGTTGGGCTCGAAGATGGGGGTATCGGCTCCGGAGCATCGGGTACCGGCTGCTGCTGACTTCCCGATCCTTTATTTGCGTCTTTGATGCTGTCAACATCCATAGGCGTTCCCGCTCCCGAATCTTGAGGGGCAGGAACCGACGCCACATCAATACTCTCAGACTTTGTTGCGTCTTGATGAGATATAGGGATCTTCATCAGTCAATTTGGCTTTGTGAAGGATGATCACTCACCTTGCGAATCGACAGGAGGCCCCCCGGATGTCGGACTTGGCAGGAGGTGTTGCGTAGAGATCATCATTGCTGATGTCTGCCAGAGGTCGTTTAGCCTTAGGCATCTTGAAATGGACGAAATGGACTGACCACGTTTTCTCCTTGGATTTCGAGTACATCTTCTGTGACGTCCGGATGACCATTCAATTGAAAACCTATGCGCTTCCGGTCAAACTCTATGACCCGGGGTTCGAATAGACACTGGTATTAAATTTACTACTAAGTAAGTGAGAAAACGAAAACAGAGGAACCAATACCATAGGCGCGAGAATGATTTCGTCGTATGCTCGTAAGCCGTACTTTTCAGTGGGTTTCCCCGGTCTCCGAACGACAAAGTCGTAAAGATTCAGGGCGACAACACTCTGCGGCGCAATGGTCATGCAAAACTATCATATGTCACATGGTCCTTTACATACCTCGGTCAGAGTGCACAGTCTTGCCTTGAGATCTTCCATAATGTTCCAGTCGTACGCCCGGGAAAGGTCGATATCCCGATAAGGGAAACCAATCCTTTCCAGTAGCACATAGAGAAACTCTGTAATGTCATCGCCGCCTAAATTCAAGTTCATTCTACTCTCAGCGATGACTAGACCCTCGTCGACACATGCTAACGAAGTTGATTTAGCGCCTATGTTGACGACGCATGCATTGGAGACTCCAGCACCATACGTTGCTGCCAAAGATTCCTTTAAGGTGATCAGTGTGGACATAGGCGTTAAATAGGAATACGAACTTGCTGAGCACATAGTTGCTTGAATCCCATGCCAACCAACAGCATGTTCACCCACTCACGGACGTACGTTCGATCGTAGAAATCCGGAAGAATGAGAATGACAGAAAACATCTGTGAACATTGCATTAGCGAGCAGAGAGACTGACGTTGATCTCCTCACCCCGTAGTCCCGAGGATTTATATTGAGTTTATCTCTCAATGTATGGCGCAATATTGTTTCGATGTCTCCCATAAGGACTCGTAGAGAGGAATAATCACGGGTGTTGAAATTAGGACCGTAAATAGGCCATTTGACTGAGTATCCTGCACGTTGGGGATCTGCTATTTGAAGGGCCTGCCACAGAATAAGAATAAAGGGATATGGAATCTAAAGTGGGCGTACTTTCTCACCAACCAGAACATCCTCACTGCAAGATTCGTCAAACCATTCCACCTGGAAAGGGTCGTTGTGCTCTGGGATGATCTCGGGCTGAAAAGCGGTATTAAAAGTGGACGCAAGGTTGGCAGCATTAGGCGTGACACGCAATTTGTAGAACCTCATCCTGTCCCGAAGAGAAACAGTGATTGCAGAAAGTTTTTCTTCAAACTGTTCGCAGTTGGATCCTTAGTAATATACATGGAACGAGGAAGCAGACGTACAGGGTCTTCGGATGAGTTGCCTTCTTCAGCCGAAGGGGAATCAGCTGCACTGGATGTTCCATGTCTGCCCTTTCGTGGTCTTGAAATGCCCTCGACGAAGACAGGTGCTGGTGTCGGCGTCGTCCTGCGCGCTATGACATTTGGTGCTGCGATGGGTGTGACATCTGACGCGCGTCCAACGCGGAGAAACCGGGATCCTGGATGTATGACAAGGACGGCGGTACCTCGCCTGGCATGATGCTCAACTCTACGTGGCAGACGAGAACCTTGGCTCGTGCTCACCTGTCCTTGTTGGTGTCCTCTGACGGCGCTATGCTCTTTCGAATCGAATTTCTATACCAAACTGTCTGTGTATCCGATTTAAGGTAGGTCGTGCCCAAATGCTTCGGATTGGGTCTAACAAACGGGCGTCAAATCCAAGCAGAAATTTTGAGCAATTGAACTGACGGCAGCGGGACGTTGAAGGAGGTATATCGGAGGCCTGTATCATCGCGCTTTACATTTGGTATTCCCCTGGGCATGTTTCTGAAGGGTCCGGGTGGTAGTTGATAAAAGATGAGAAACAAAGGAAAAAGTAAAGATGCATCATCGAAATGGACGCGTCCATCACTTTTGTCCCAAAACGGTCATGAACGCTGGTCTGGGAATTTTTCTCACCTTACCCGTCTCCACAAGCTGAACGCTGCGATACAATGCGAGTATTGTGGAACAGAGGCGATAGATAATTGGATGGAAAAACATCCGCCAAAACAAACCGTGGTGAGACATGGCGACACCATCCTTTTTTTTGTAGGAAGAAAAAATGTGAGCTCAGTCCTCCTACAACTTACCAGCATTCCCCTAACAAACTACAAAGCTCCTCTTCATGCCAGGAAGTAGGTGAACAGAATTTTTTGTCATCTATAATAGCACAAATTGATACCATTAACCTAAAATGAACGGGCACGTTATTTGCTACGAATGATACAAGCTCAAGAGTGAGGTAGGTCCGCAACCCACCCGGTGAGTTTCCTCGCATCAAATGTATATCTAATAGCCAGCTGCGCAGTTTCCGGCGTGAACTCCGGCTGACGACGAGAGAGTCCAGCTGACGGAGTAGGAGCCGCTCGTTGTACTGCATTGTCAAGATTTTTATGCCGTACAAGAACAGCTTGCATCTGACACGAAAGACATCGGCAGCTGACCGACGTTCCGCTAGACTTTGTCATCTCTGTGTGCGATATACTAAAGCCGAGTCGCGCTTGTATACTGGGCGTCGCAGCAAGTTTCAACAACTATGTCCTCCGTATCCGATACCCAGAGTGCCCGATGTAATTATCTGGACATGGAAACTGTACCTAAACCAACGGGACGCTTATGCAACAAACCTATCAGAACTTCAGGACCCAGGTTGACGCCATGGGGCGGCTTCCTTTCACAAGTATGCTACGTGCTGCTAGTTACTTCTGCTCGCGGTTTTCTACATCATAAAGGTCTCACACTGGGCTGGCTGTATCTTGCCTCTTTCATGGTTATATGTATCATTGACTTTGTCAGACTACATCGATGCTGGTTCCATCTTCTTTCGTTGTTCTTGCTTTCTGTTCATGGCTGTGCCCAGAATCGAAGTTGACCTAAGAAAAGCTCAGGTAGTCATCCATCTGACTTGGATAACGTGGTATCTTTTCAGAGAAAAGAATTCTAGGTTGGGATGTGACGTTGGGTTCGTTTATTTCGAAGCTGCATAACCAATTGCTCATACCGGCAGCCTTTTGACAAACCCATATCAGTCGCGCTTAAGTACGGCATACTTTCGCCTTACCTTTCGTCCGTTCTTCTTACAAATGTTAATCTTAGCCCGTGAGAGTTGTTCGTCCGACGAAGACGCGAGTCACCTTTTTTTCCTGCTTAGATCGTAAAGACTCTGAGTTTATTTCGGACTCCGTCACTTCGACTGACATTGCTGCGCGTTCTATTGGAAGCTCATATCTTCCTTCTGTGAACGAGCCGCTGTCCTGGTCGAGTGGTTTCTCACCATGAGCGATAGGAACAAGTTCATACTAGTGGAGACAACGGTAGGACCTCTCTTGCATTCGGAGTAGACACACTCTCTGAAATGACACTTAATCACCATACATTGGAGTAGCTGGCCTCTGGAGCATTACGGTTTAGTGCTTCTTCTGGCTCTGTGCGTTTGTGATCAGATGGAAACCAACATCCTGTTATGAACTATATGGTCAAGGGTCCGGACGAAGGCTGTACAAACTTCTTAGCGGATACCACCGATTCAGGCGCTCCTTGGTTCAAGGTTTGTTTCCATCAGCGGTTTTCATATGTTGTCTTTACGGAAGATTCAACAAGATGCCTTTGATGTCGCCACCTCCACTTGGGTCTCGGACATTCTGGCCAAAACAATGCCAGTTGTGACGTTACTATACCAAAGGTGAGCCGTTTATTCAACTGCGGTACTGTCAGCAAATGACCGGTTTTGTAGAACATCGCCTCTGGATACTACGTAAGGTGGGGCATGTTACTGAGCCGTTGCTCAGATGTTCGTTTTATGACGGCAGCTCCTTCGACATGAAAACCTTGCGTTGATGGTGCGTCATCCGAGGGCGGTGCGCAGTTCTATCTAGGATCGTTGCATTCAAACCGGTCGTCATTGAAAATCATTTGACTACATGCGGTCTAGTCTGTGTGCAGCTTGAAGGTAATTGAGTAAAGCTTTGTTGTCAAAAACTCTAATCCGACCGACAATTCAAAGTGACTGGCGCCGGAGGTGACTATGGAGCCTTCGGGTTTGTCCTTCCCGGTGCCTATAATGTGGGTTTTGATATCCGTTGCCCGAGCCGCAGTCTACTCATTCGGGGATCCCGTCTATAGACGCGGGCATCTTCTTCAGCGTCTACCTTGGCGACGAAAGTAATGCGGTAAGGAGGAGCACCTCCCATCTGTTATGTTCTGATTGATGTACTTGCTCTAGGCCTACGTTCCTCCAGTTGGAGATGATTACTCCGGTCTGAACGATTTAAAGATTCAGATGTACATAGATGGCCCGGGTCAAGTCCTTCGCGGCTAGAACTGCCTTTGTATCGCACCAAGATCGCTCGTCGATCTTAACACCGACAACGGGAATCGTCACATCCCACGACCGCCCTCCAGAGCACCTTTCCTAGTGCTCATTTACGATTCTTCTTGTGATTCTCTGTAGTCAGTGATTACATCACTTATATTAAATCTTTATCAGGTGAAAGAGAATGGATGTACAAAATGATCACAATATGGATCACCATTTATCCAAACTCCACGCAAGTAGCACTTCAGGACCTGAATTCAGGGCAGGAAAAAAGTAACAATTTTACTTCCATATTCATGGCGTAACTTTGTGCGACATCCGCACCAGGGAACCGTGCGAGAAAGTTCGGACTTTGCGTGTTTTCTACCAATTCCTACCGTCTCCTTTGCCAATCCCAAGTTGTATCATCCCTTACGTAGGAGCAGTCGCTTGAAAGCTGTGTGGCGGCCCGATTTGCAGCGTAATTGCGGTAAGGGCCACACTTATGAATAACAAAACTCAGGCTCGGTGACAAAAATAAGCAATAACCCGCGATATTTCAATGGGGCATAGATAGAATGGGGTAGCAGATGAGTTTCGGTACCGAGTCCCACAAAACTCCCACAAAGCGGCGCATCATTGTTTGATCCAATGTTCAGGCTATGTTGAGACGCCCCGGCAACAACCTTTTGCCTGCCAATTCTTCGGTGCTCATTAGCGAACGGACTCATGCATTTTGCATGTATACAATGAGCTTTGATCGTGCTATGAACATCTTATCAGTATTGGATTAAGTGTGGTTCTAGTGTCGGTGCACTTGGCAGTAGTGGAAACGCGCTGATCATCTCATAACGTTGCCAGGGATTTACCCTTCAAGGAAGATCGAAGCAAAATTCCGGCTCAAATATTTAGCGCTTATATTGAATAGAAATCCGGAGTTGGTATACACAACTCTAATTCGGCAGGAAATCTCGGCGAGACGGTTCATTGGATAACAGCTCGCCTACGGAATTCATGACTGATTGCTATCTATTCAGCGCGTGAAGACCGAGTGCTGACACTTGTTTCCATTCTTTTGTGTTGTGTGCCGTACTCAGACTGCCGGCAGGCCAAGTTATCATGGTATTGAGTATCACTGAACGGGCGAACCCAGTCCAAAAGCTCGGAATTCCGACTCCGACTTCTGAGAGGCACAGCTTTCAAGTTCAAGAGGTTCAACCTGTCAAATTGCCGAGCAACTCTGCAAACACGCCTTTCCAACCCTGTCCAGGGTGGACCTCCAATGAGTTCGGGCCCGTTACGCCTATGGGAAGGGATCTGAGGAATGCTGATCAAATATATACAATACGGCCCGTTCGTACGCGCCGGCTAGTAGCTACCTAGCAATTTTTTGAGTAGCGACGAAGATACGACTATCAAGGTGACTGACCTATCCTCGTCTGGGGATTTCCAGTGGAGATTTGAAAACGGCGAAGTCCAGCCCGGAATAGCCATTCAAACACAGTGATCTGGGCCACTCTGATTTCAAGTCTCCGCGTCCGACTCATTGATACAGAGCTCAGAGATTTTGGGTGTCAATCATGGGATGATTGGTGGTGGTGTCACTGCGAAACCCTGCACCAGGAGTTTGTGGGGTCTGTCATAGAATATGTGAAACCTACATCGAATCAGCCCGTGAGTTCAAGGCCTGATTCGATGTTGAGATCATCATCCTTGGTCATTTATCCACGGCTAATGCCTCGTTTGGAATGAAGTACCCGCATTATGCCTCCTACGGTGACCAGTTTGACGTGATCTCGACTATTTATTATTCCCCCAGCTCATCTGCTGATGTTCTTCAATCGTTTCGAATTTCTACTTTCATCCTTTGAACGGTTCGACAGATAGATCTTAAAGCGAAATGGTATACAGATTGTTGCAAAAAAGGACCTATGAAGATACAGAGTACATTATGCGACAGATGATAAGTTACAGGGTAATTAGGATATATGGCTGTCGATGACAAATGTCCGCTGAATTGCCAAACGGTACCCGACTATCTACCAGAAAGCACACCTATCAGTCGGGATCAGTAAGCACTTGGTTGATAATCGAGTAGCATTTCACTGACCATCCCGAGAAGAGCTGACATAGATTTTCCAGAGATGTAGCCTGCTTAATCAGCTTATCGACTTGATCAATGGCCGAAAGGGAAACGTCCGGATTGAAATCTCGTCCTAAAGCAGGCGTAAACATCTTCGCTATTCAGCCAGTAGAAAAATCGGATGCTACCTGTCAACTTGTTTTGAACGCGATTGTATACAAATAAGGCGCGTTCATTTCGAACTTCCTGAACGCCGAGAAGCCCGTCTACATTGAAAGAGTGAGACGATTCCATAGAAGCCATAGGAAAAGCTTACCGCTGAATATGTCATTCTCATCTGCCTTTAGCTTCCTCTTAGGACCTTGAGCATACGCGGTCGTATGTGCCAACTGGACGAGTTCGGCTACACGATCGCCGTCGTTTGAAGCATCTATAACGTTAGGAGCATCAGCAATACCCAAGACCGAGGGCTTTTGTAGGTTCTGACCTTGTGGTCCTCTGACATCATCCGCTTGCATGAGTCGCCAATTGATGAGAGGATCGTAGACGAAAGCCTCAAGCACAGCCATTAAGGAATCCTTGTTGTCGCGCAGAACTGCCATTGCTATTTCGCAAGTGTTTCTGAAGCTCCCCTCGATGCCGCTCACCTATTATTAATGATTAAAGAGACAGAAAGGTGAGCGGAACGATCGTTACTTGCCTCCATGGCGTGTGTTAACATTCTAGTCAGTCGGAAAGGTACTTTCTCCGGGAACTTCTCGCGATGCATAGCGACTTCGAAACAGTCACCGAAATCGATGTGGACAACTTTCCCAGTGTCTCTTTCGAGGAGCAAGTTCGACGGATGTCGGTCCCCAAGACCCAGGATGTGTCCGACCATACAATTGACAGCCAATGAACGAGTGTAGGTAGCTCGTCGTTCTAACCAATGCTCCGAGTCGCGACTCTTGAGCCATAGAACTCTGTATAGGTCCTGACCGGTCGTGTTTTCAAGGGCATACTCGAAAACTTCTACTTTCTGGAGAAGTGTGAGATTTTCGTAGTCAGGCGCCATCTACGTCATACGTTGGTCAAACCCGAAAGAATGTCGAAATCAAAGGAATCTACCTGTAGCATCAGCCGATACTCGATGTTCAAAAGGACTTTCCGAGAGTCTCGGTAGTCCCGCACAAGGACATGGAAGGTGTCGCTGCCTTGGACCCATCCCAACAAACCAGCATTAGGTGCCAGAGGGATGACCGGGAAACGCTGAATATGTAAACGTCGCATGTAACTGTTGGTGTCTACGGATAACAACGTGTTGACAAGACTGAACAACTGCATGACTCGCTCATCTTGTCGAAGATCTTCGTGACCTGGGACCGGCGTCGTTAGTTACGAGTCCCCTGACAGTGACGGCTGCTGTACCTTTCAAAACATATTGGTAATCTCTACCATCTGACCCCCGTAAAGTAAGCCGCCGTGGCCGTTGCTTGGAAGCGATGACAGGTAATTTGGGAGAGAAACTAAAGATCTTAATGATCTCACGTCCAGATTGATAAGTACCTGGCGGCAAGTTAGATTAGGTACCATTGAGAAGATGATGTATAGTATTGTATACCTGGCACCACTAGCTCAAGATCACGAACATTCAATAGAATTGGTGAAACGTATTGCAAGTCGAGACTAGTCAATTGAGGAAGCTGTTTCTCAATCTTCTTGAAGACCTATTCCCCTAGAGGTCACGATGGCATTCAGAATTTTACAAGAGAAATACTCACGGCATAATAGATGTCCCAGGCTTTATCCAGGTCACTGGTATCGCCATATTGACGGTACCTTTGACATGCTTCACGCGCTCCCCGTAGATCCTTGCCAAATGTCTGAATGAAGGAGATCTCCCTAGCAGTTGTCGGACCGGGCTGCGAACCAGTGAGTCAACAGCAAATGCACTTAAATGGGTAGATGTACTTCTTCCATTAGCTGGTGCAGCGGTTCTAATGCGGCAATCATGCCTTCGGGATTTTTTTCTGTGAAGTAAATCCGAGAGGCTTCTTCCAGACCTTCATGCCATAGTTCGTTCCAGAGGATGGCCACGCGTATGATTTCGTGGCTCACAAGTACGGCCTTGGAAAGATGAGGAAAACAATTACCGCATGAGAGGTAGCTTACCTGTGCAACGATAACAGGATGGCGGTCTTTGAGATGTTCCAAGATGACCATTGCGCCCTCCGATCGCGCTTTACTTGAGGACTTGGAAGCCACAGTCAAGGGATTGATCATAGCCTGGGGGTGGTGCCTTCCAATAATGAGAAGGACATTTTGGATGTGGTGACGGATCGCAGTGTGAGGTGTTTGAATTCTGGCGATGATCTGTGCGAGGACATAAACTTGCGCAAAGAAAAAAAGGTAGAGATTGCTGACCTGTGGAATCACTTCCAGCCAGTTGTCTACTCCAACTTTGGCAAATCCCACTGAGATGACTTGAGCAACATCGGGGTGACCACCGAATTTGAACCATAGCGTCAAAATACGTAGCGTATCCTGCAGAGCATCCGTGTTACGCAAAGTGACCGACCGGAAAAGACCTAAAATTGATGATGAGCATGAAATGTCGGTACACAAAAGTAGGCTGCTACCTTCTATTGCATTTACAGCGTGCACCGCTAACGCAGGCGGAGGTTGGTCAACAAAACGATACTCTGGTTTACCTTCCATGAAAGTGACAACGTCCAGGTTAGCCAAGGCCCAGGTGTGCCAAGCTTTATACCACTCTGGATCGTGGTATGTGGCATTGACATAACAGTTCAGTATGCCCTGTGCGTTGTTCTACAACATGCATTAGAATGAAAGAAAGTAGATCATCAGGGTATACTGACCGAAACCCAGTCATCACTTGATTTCATTTGCCACTGGCCTTGTTTGAAATAGCAACGTGCTAGTAGTTTGGACAGCTGACTCTTCCTTTGCCTGGTAACCCAGGGATGGGCATGGCCATCGTCTGCTTGTAGATCACGAGCGAGATTGTTGGAGAATTGACGCAGGAAAGCAAGACTGCTGTCTTTGGACCCAGCCGCCCACAGGAACTTGAGTTGCGCATATATCACGTTGGGCGGAGCCTTCATGCGCTGATCGCGAGGATTGTGAAGCTGTCAGAGGGCAGTTAGGACAAAGCAGTCCGGAGGATGGTTGGACGTACGTCAGTAGCGTGACCAGTAGTGTGAGGCGCCAACAAGGCACTGATTGTTTTCTCAGCCAAAGCCATGCGATCCTGCTGCCGACATAAGTTCGCAAACTTAATCCACATTACAGGGTCGTCCTCGGGATTGAGAACCAATGTTCGAACTTGAAGTATTCTTTGCCAGACTTCGACGTCATGTTGACACCCTTGTAGCCTAACTCATGTTTAGCAACGAGATACAGCTCGGGAGGAATTCGAAGATCACCGTTTTATCCATGTCTTACGCATAGTCTGTTGTCGTTCAGGCTGATCGGCGTACTGCTTGTAGGCAATGATTTCCTCCAACTCGGAAAGCATTTGAGCGCGAACCATGACGCTACAAGAAATCAGCAAATGTGTACCTACTTCGTGGGCTACTCACTTGTATGATCGACCATAACCTTCGCCAACAAAGGAAGTCAACTCGGGATCCAGAAGATCGCGAGCTTTGGCAACATGCAGGAGGGCTTTCGGGAACTGGTTCTGGTGTACAGACAGGATAGCACGGTAGAAGGCGCGATCTGTAGAATCAGACTTCATGGTAGCAATATAATCCTCCATGGAGTCCCATTCATTCAGAGACCATGCAGCAGCGGCGGCTATGGGCGCAATCTCACGGCGATCTTCTGCGCTGGCATTGGCCCAAATCTCGTCGACCTGGGTCGCCAACTGATCCCAGTCGCCCAATGCATGCAGACATTTCATTCGACCAATTTGAACATCAGCGGAAGAGGGATCCAGCTTTGCCTTCTGATCATAGACACTCAGCGCCTCTTGCCACCTTCCTAACCTCTCGTACCATTCCTCTTGTTTGCTAACGTCGTAATGCTCGTGAGCCATGACCAGCGTCCCCCAAGCCGCATCATGCTGCTGAAGACGGGTATTGATCGAGATGAGCGCCTCGATGGTAGCGGGGGACGCTTCAGAAAAGAATTCGAGTTCCTTGTAGTGAAGAGCCTTCGCGTAAGCCAAATTCTTCAATGCGCACTCTCCTAGAATTTTGTGTTCTATAGGCAAAGGTTTTTCTTCGTGCTCCATAAATTCTGCGAGTCCAAGTAAACGGTGTATCAATTCCGAAGGTGCTGTACCTGACGTCAAGGCTGTTTCGACCGATCGCACGAGATCCTCCTGTTGGCAAGAGTGCCTGGATTAATCAAGACACTTATGTGAAAAAAAAGACAAACCTGATATTGATCGTAAAGCTCTCCCCAGCACGACAAGAATGCCGGGTTGAACAATTCCTTGGCCAGAGGGGTATGGATGTCGACAAGACTCATACAGGCACGAAGAGCGTGCGACGGGGATTCCTTCATGAGTTCGACAGTAAGGCGGTGGATCCAATCAAGCCAATCGTCCCGCGTGCTAGTCTGAGAAGTATCCCACGCGGTCTTCAGATGTTGTTGGTTCACTGTAAGTTTGGCAGCTTCGGCAGCAGGAACAGAGAATTCGGCCGACTTCGCGTTCTCGATTGAGCTATGGAGCGTGTCAAGTTAAAACGTGATGAATTCAGCACAAGACCTACAGTAATTCTAGCACCCCAGGTTCTTGAGGCAACTGTTCGCCATTGAGAAGTTTGGTAATTAGATTCTCATACTTGACGTGAGGGATGCGGTTTCGAACGAGAGCCTGATAGAAACACACGAATTGATGCTTTCTGTAACCTGTAGAAATGAAACACCAACCTTGTTGATAGTGGGCACAAAGATAGCAAAGTCCGAACCCAATTGAATGCAAAGTGAACACAACGTATCCATAACCGCGAGCCTCAGTTCATTTTGGGAACCTTCCAATACACGAACTAAAGGGAGAATTATCCGTGAGGCATGGTCGGAGAAATTGACACGCTTTGATAATCCGTCGATGGTCTGAATGGCTTTCTTGCGAAGGGGCATCGTGCCATCCAGGCGGTCATAAGACTTAACAATCAGAGGGATAATGAGATGGAGGTACTCCTCGATATTGGCACCAAAAGTTTGAAAGGCGTCGAAGATCTTCATCTGTGTATTCGTTCTTTTATCATTCAGCTCTCCGTCGAACACCTTCAGGACCAGCGGAAGCACAGAAGGTAGGAAAGGTTTGAACTCAGCATTCAATGCCTTGCTCAAGGCTTCGATGAGGGACACGATCGGAAGCTGAAGTGCAGCGTTCTCCCAGATGTCTTTGATGAGGTTGAAGATGATCTGCATATAGTTACGTATATGCTGCTTGATGATGCCAACCAAAATTGTCAGCTGCTGCAAGTGGAATTCTTGTAGGCGAGCAGCAGAGTGCTTCGTCACTGTCGCAAACGCAGGAATGATCTAGGTTAAGTCAGTGCCTTGGACATTGGAAATATTCGTTCTTGTGCGTACCTGCGGTAAGAACGAGGCACATTTCAGGCCCTGAGTCTTGAAGATTGACATGACGGCTTCGATCGCCGTGTGATGATGTGTACTGAGTGACTGGTCTTTCAAAATAGCCAACAACGCGTTGATGACCACATTTTGGTAGTAATCGTCGGTTACCATGGTCGGAGTTTGGTTTATGGGGACTTGATTAACCGCAGTGATCAGCGTTTCACTAGAGGCGTCTTCAACTGGACTTCCCTGCTCCTGTTGCGCAACCGTGAGATGATTACGATGAAGGAGGAAAGTGCCTTACCTTCCGTCTGTACGGATCAACCGCTCCAAGGATACCTAATACTTTCACTACTTCTCGTCGGACAGCCTGCGAACTTTCTGACTTCAAGATCTTCCCCAGAAGCGGAAGTAATTGCGGATAGTCGACAAGCGGGTCAATGACATACCCGGTGCTAGAGCAGACTTGTCCGAGGGTGTGAAGAGCAGCGTCTCGTTCGATGAGTGCCGGATCAGACAGTTTCTCCGTCAAAACTTCCATGATATCTCCAATATGGTCCATTGTTTCTTCCCCCGCAACGCATGCAAGCTCGCCCAAGCACATCAAGACATTGGATGCCGCCGCAGGATTAGAGTCGTTGGCTTTTTTCAACAAGACAACTAGAATAGGTATAGCGTAGGGTTTGATAAGACGCTGAGTAGCACTAATCAGCAGCGAAAGTAGCCGAGTACATTCCTCGCGATTGCGACTAGTGAAATGTTCAATCACAAAAGACTGTCAAGTAATGGAAACGACTTACATGACAGTCGTATATTCCAGCTCAGTCAGAAGCTGAATAAGTGCTTTACGCAGCGAGGGAACTACATACGCCGGATTGTGCTTCGCGAGTCGCCCGATTAACGAGACCGCAGTTATACGATTCTCGAACTCTTCATCGTTTAAGGCTATGAACAAAGACCGCACATTTTCTGCCTGGGCTAGATGCTTGTCAAAGCGCTCGTGGAGGGAAGAAAGTACGGTCTGCCTGATGGACGGGTCTGGAGGATGGTCAGGAACTACCAGGTATGTATGTTGGAAGAAAATTCACCTGGGTCAGCTATGCCTACCGTCAACAATTTATCCAAAACGTCGCTAATAATCTCGATGGCATGGCTACTGGACTGGTAGCAAATAGGATCCCGCACGAAAAGACGACAGCAGGTTAAAGCAGCGGCACGCCGTACATCCGCGTTATCGTCCTCGAGATACGGCAGCGCACATTGTCGAACGAATTCATTCAACAAGTGCCCTGGAGGAAGTTTGATCACGGGGAGGAGAACGTGCGGCGCAAAGCTTACCTGTGAAGTCAAAAGAGCCGAGCGTTGTGAGAGCCAGTGTGATTGTCTCCGAGCTCTTGTCGTTGGCAGCAGCCTGAGTGCATGTGAACGACTGTTGGCGAGAAAGTGGACATTGAGCTCACCTGTGCATTTAGCTCTCTGTTGACCGTGGAAACTTCATTTCTGGCCAGTGTCGACGGGGCACCCAGGGGCTTGTACGGCTGTCCACTAAGAATCATGGACAACAAGTCCAATAGTTTATCTGCAAAAGCATAAGCGGGTATGCACATAACAGGAATGTAACAGACCCTGTATGGTGCTCAGAAGAGGGGATATGTAATGCACTATAGCCGCCAGCGCTTGACAGAGTGGCTCGCTAAGTCCGGCGGCAAACATGAGGTCGAGTTGGTCATGCAGCAACTTGGTCAAATGAGGTCCCACTGCAACAGCCAGCATGCCGATGCATTGGAATATGGGCTCCTCTGATGTCGTGTTCTTCCTCCTAATTCACACTCAGAACCTTAGCTCCAGAAGGTTAGGTCTATGACTTACCCTCTGTTCTGTAATCCCGCTTTGATATGCGTCATAATCGAGTCCAAAAACGGTTTGATATCGCTGCCTATAGCGGTGGCCGTGTGTCCGATAGCAATGAAAGCTGTAAAATGGTCAGACGACCGGACATCGATAACCCATGCCTGAGCGTACCAAATTGTCTTTCATGTGGCTTTTCGAGCTGGGTTAGAAGATGACTCATGGATTTATGGAGGTAATTATCCTTGAAGGTTTGCGTATCATAAGCGGCTAGAGATGGTATCATTGCAATAACTTGTTTGCGGACGAGGCTGTCTCGATGAGTTCGGAATCGGAGAATTTTCTCCGCCGTATCCATAAAAGTCTCCTTCATAAACTGAATGACACTCGTAATTGAGAACGTCAACAGAGAATACGAGTAAACGCACCATCCCAGCATGGAGAAGAAGTTCTCTGTACGTAAGTAGCGAACCATGTATAATTTCTGGTTGTGGCATCCTCAATCCTGCCTGGGCCTCCATTAGAATTCCGTTCAAATAGGTGTTCCGACTTTGACGCTCTCGCTGTACGACAATTTCTAAGCAAGCTGCCAGTAGCTCCGCAGCGCCCTCCCTGACAATAACGCGCTGATCTCGCAGAACGACGACTATGTTTTCAAACACAAGGCTTATGTGTGAATGGAAATATCCGGGGCTGTTTCGGGCGAGCTCCTTCAAAATTAAGACGCCAGCGTATCGAGGGGATTCTTGTTTCTCCGGCTGCATCAGTTCAATTGCAGCGGGAACCTCGTAGTCCATAAATCGATCCCCAAAGGCAGAACCGCCAATATGTGCTATCTGTCCGAGGGTCTTGGACGCCACCAACATGAGGTTGACGTCTGAGTGGGGAAGGAGGTGTTTGACATAGTTGTAAAATCGGAATAGGTTGCGCTTGGACTCGATAGTTTCTCCACTGGTAATTTCAAGGAGATGATCTAATTATTGTGTTAGTTCGCGTCGCAAGTACGATTATGGCCAATGACGCGCCTATAGCCAATAGTCCACCAAAGTTTTCCGTTGTATTCTGGCTATGCATAAGATCGAAAAGCCTTCGATTGATGTTGTCGTCCCACAGCTTCGCAGCAGCATCAGGCGTCATCTCAGCAACAGTAGTGGCGACCTGGACATGAGCATGAGCCTCCAAGAACGTCGGAAATAACGTAGAAATTCACATATCGACGCAAGTTGACAGAAGACTCAAGTCGTACTTCATGGCTCTTGTTCTTGAGCCCTTGGAAAATCTGCGACAAGACATCGGCCTGCGCCGACTGTACAGTGGATGTCATGGCCCGCCAGGATCCGGATCGTAAGAGAGTAAGAGCTGTATTGTCGTGTGTTTCAAATTCTTGCGAATCCAGCGGATAATCTGGTTCCGAGCAGCTTTCCTTCAGCACGTGCACCGGCTTGATGGTCTAGTAGTAT
The DNA here is from genome assembly GCA_037576215.1 of Armillaria gallica. NCBI lineage: Eukaryota > Fungi > Basidiomycota > Agaricomycetes > Agaricales > Physalacriaceae > Armillaria > Armillaria gallica. The sequence goes on from JBANDB010000009.1 coordinate 3,429,931, forward strand.
GATTCCTTGTTAGGGTTACACCAATTCGAGGAGGTCCCGGGTTCAATTCCCGGTCAAGCCCGTGACTGGGTCTTTATTTAACAGTGGTTTCTTTTTGAATCGAAGGCTTGGTCCGCTCGGCGCTTGGATTTCTCAGTTGGGCGGCCGGGCCTAGGCCCTGGGTTCTTCACTGAAACTTCAGTTTTCAGTATTCAGCGTTCAAATTTTGACAATTTAAATTTTAGATTATCCAAAGTTCGCGCCACGGCTACATGATGCCTTTCAACTGTCATTCCACCCAGAACTGTGTATTAGGAACAATCTGGAACAGTGCTCCCCTTCAACACTGAACAATGACCTTCCAAGGTTCGAAGCTGTCCGAGAATGATGCAATATTAGTTCGTCCATGGCGTCAGTCTCGAGCGCACGGCAAGAACCTCCCGTAAGGTTTCACAATTCTCCGGATTGTAAGCTCGTCAAGTTGCACGAGCCCGGCCGTCCAGCAAGTCCGCTGCTATGTACACCGGTGTTCGTGGCAAAAGCTTCAGACTCGATGATGGAATCATTACTGGTCACCAGCGGTCCGTCGCCTACGGCCATGGAGAGTTTCGGGACCAGGGGAGGCAACCCTTTTCGAAAAATATATCATATCGATTGACTCGCGATTGACTGCGCATGATAACATGATGATAACATGGATTGTTGGAGAAGATCTGAATACAGGGCGGATCTTTAACAGCAAGCTATCAAGTTGGCGGAGGACGAAACTGCTTATTTCAGGTCCGAACTTCGCGGCAGGGGAGACTGGAGTTGATCGAGGCACTTTTGATCAGAAGCTCTACGTCAGCGATCGCTTAGCGAATTTTACATTTACGTGCATAGCCGGTACTCTTTGTATATAACTGTGGCATGCATTATCAGGGCCGTTGCGGCTACCGTTCTTCCGCGCCACCATGGTCGATATTCAAGCTGGATGCTTCGGGAATTTCTTCAGGAAGAACAAACCTCGACCTCAACCTGCCAGTCCTGAGCCCTCAAAGCTAGAGACTGGATGTTCAAAGGCAAGTGTCAGAGCCGTAATCATTTTCACAAACGATTAATGGATGTAAACAGGGTTGTCTGAACCTTTGCTGCGACTACTCGTATGCACCACCCTCGACACGGTGGAATATTACGGATCCTGTTCCGACCTATTCTCCACCACAAGGACCTGAGCTTGATCCCTTCCAGCGTCAAGAGTTCGTCGGCATCGTCAATTCCACTCTCGACAGTCTCAGTTCCAGTCTTCGTCAGCTTAGCTTGAAAATTCACGGCAAGTATCTATATGGTTACCACCGCCTGTCCACCGTCACCCGCTGACACGGACATGATCTAGATCACCCAGAACTCGGTTTCGAAGAACGGTTAGTAAAGAATTCGACTCTCTTATACCGGCTCTCGAATTTCTCCTCTAGATATGCCCACGATCTTCTCTGTGCCTACATGGAGACTCATGGTTTTCAGGTCACCAGACACTATCTGGGACTGGATACCGCCTGGCGCGCCGAGTACACGCATGGAAAAGGCGGTAGCACTCTCGGCATAAACTCTGGTAAGAATACAGATGGTCATTTTGACTTTTCTGGTTCTCACATCCTCAAGAAATGGATGGCCTCAGCGGCATCGGCCATGCTTGCGGCCACAACCTTATCGCCATCAGCGGTTGTGGGGTCGCTATCGCTGTAAAGGCTACCCTGGAAGCATTGAATATCCCAGGAAAGATTATACTTCTCGGTACGCCCGGTAAGCAATCAATCCAGCATTCCAGTTCACATCAATAGTAGTTTCTGATTTCCGGAACAGCCGAAGAACGTGTGGGTGGTAAGATCATCTTGCTGGAACGCGGTGCATATAAAGATATGGATCTCTGCATCATGTAAGTAGGTCTCGTCTTCCTAAATCAAGCCTCATTGAGGACCTCGCAGGTGTCATCCGGGTCCCGGACCTTCCAACTCGGCTAATTTTGGCACGACGACAGCCTTGCAAGAGGCAGAAGTGGAATATTTTGGGCACAGGCAAGCACCCCGTTAACTTTGTTTCTGATCATTACAGCTGACTTATGTTTTAGCGCACACGCGGGGGCTGCCCCATGGTAAGGACATCTCCGTCCTCGAAATTCTGACCCCAGATATCATAACCCTCTTTCAGGGAAGGAACCAATGCCCTCGACGCCGCTTTCTTGGCGTACTCGAGTATCTCCGTCCTTCGACAACAAATAAAGCCTGACCATCGTATTCACGGCATCCTAGGTGGAAAGAATTGGACTGCAAATAGTGTGTATCACCTGTCTAAGGCGGGTAGTCGACACTGAATACGAGGACCCCAGCTATACCTGACTATGCTCATATGACCTGGATCGTCCGCGCACCCACTCATGGGGAAGTAGGTGAATTCGCTGAGCGTGTCAAGGCTTGTTTTGAGTAAGCATTTCACTACGATTCACCGATTGATAGCGTCCAACTCTTCCGGAATCAGAGCAGCTGCCCTAGCAACAGGATGTAAAGTCAAGATAAATTTCACGACCCCCTACTATGAGCTCCTCCAGAATAGTGTTCTTGGCAAGTGATAATCTTTCCATTATCAATGTCAAACTCACGTCGGTCATCTGATTGTTACAGGAAAAGAATTCGCCGACAAGGTCGGGAGGAACTATGGTATGGTATCATCAGACGGAGATGGATCATCAGCCTCGACAGACTTTGTGAGGCTTGCGTTTCTCCGTTGATTCTCCCTGCTGACCACCTTCTCTTCATTTCAGGGAAATGTTTCATTCGGTTAGTAATTAGTTTGAAAGGCCGGGCATGAAATGACTTCTTAGTCTCATTAGCCTTGCCCGCACTTCACCCAGTCTATGGTAAAGATATGTTCTCTATTGCGATCAACAGCTGATTTCTCCTCCAGCTATTCCGACCGAACCTAAAGGGGGTAATCACACACCTGCATTTGCCAAAGCTGCGGCAACTATGGCAGCCCATGAAGCTACAATGACCGTAACGAAAGGTCTTGCTCTGACAGGACTTCGAGCGTTGCAGGATAAAGCATTCCTCAAAGCTGTGAGGACTACCTTATTATTGGAAAGCGGTACTGACGCGGATGCGTCACAGGTCAAAGCAGAATTTAAAACCCGGACCCAGGCTTCTGCAGTTGATCAATGCAAGACATTCTGACGGCTGCATTAGTCACCATGAGGTATGTGTGTGTATACGGATTGATTTTTGACATCGGTGAATTGACTCCTTCAATGATATATGTTTTGTTTAATCAGTGACTGTATTTTGGAACGCGTATGTATGGGAAATCATCTGTCACGTCAAATTCCTGCATCCTTTCATCTATGATTTCTCATATTGCGCTGAAATTAGGACGCGTCGTGAGAAACGTACGATGGCTGTTTCGGAAAGATCGCGTCGAGCTCTCTAGTCACCTGTCCTAGGTTGAGAGCTGGATGCAGAGACTCGAGGAAATTGCCTGTATGCTCAAGTATTGACGTATTCATGATGTTCAGCATAATCAGAGATCGGGCAGAAAATTCTGCTTTACTCTTCTCGCCGACATAGTTCAGACCGATCGTCCGGCAGTCTGGGAGCCTCCTCACAACTAAAAGCAAACCGCATCATTTGGACTGCCAGAAGCACACCGTTCTGAGCATGTTGCATCCAACATATGCAGTTGACTTGGAGGTTCCAATTCCTATAGACCTTGACGAAAGACAAAAATTAGGACTCGTATTTCATTCTCTGGCAGTGACAATGCCATCCTGACACCACATTTTCAGGTATTTACTTGTCGAAGAACACCGAGGACTTTAATCCGTCTTATGAGCCACGGAATACTGTCATTCGTTCGAACTCTCATGATACTCGCGCGGGCGAGGAGGGCGAAAGGAACTATGAAAGACGTAGGATGCAAAAGTGCATTGTGTTAGAAAGCAAGCGATGCACGCGTCGCATTAGAAAGCCACGAGCAGGTCACTCGAAAACAATGCTAAATGACAGACAGAGTAGCTGGCGAAGGGAAGGGAAGGATGGATGGGGAATAAGATGAAGAGGGCGCCCGTCTATATCGAGAGCGAAGGCGCGTTGACGATAAAACGTGCCATAGAAGTCGGTCGACGGCGGCAAGACGGCTTGCCAGTCCGCGAGAGGTAACATATGCCCTGTCACTAAACCCCATCCTCAGCCGAGCATTCAATGAACGCCAAAGGGAGACTTTTCTACCCCAGTCTTCCTGAGCACAGAAAGGTTTAAAGATAACTAGATTCCATTAAGATACCCGGGCATGAAAGATAAGAAAAACCTATTCTAGAGAACATAGCAAAGACGTAAATCAATAATCATACTCACGCAGAAGCGGAAGGCTCAGGTGCCGGAGCTGCAGCAGGGGCAGGCGAAGGCGAAGATTTCTCCTTTGCCTGTTTTTCCGCAAACTCTTTTGCTTTAATCAGCTCTTCCCGCTTGGATTTCGCAGTTTTATGCTTCGGTTTGGGTGCTGCGGCCTCGGCCACCATCCTTTCTAGCTCTCTGCGCTCCGCATCCGACTCATCCGGAACAGTCGACTTGAAAACGGCTCCGATGAGAAGTAGTCCCTAAAAAGAGCGTGTCAGCACACGTAACAAGCTTGTATGGACGAAACGCGACCAACTCTTGCACGGTTATACATAACACTATCTGAGACGCCTGGTTCTTTCAACACATGATCAAGTACTTCGCGAAGTACTTGTATCACTTCCAGCCGTGCTCCACGCCATGAGGCCAACATAATCTAAGGCGCTCAAATCAGGCAAAAAGATGCAAGGAACAGAATAAATATCCCTGTACCTTGCCAGTCACGTCCATTTCAAGCGCTCTTAGCTCCTCTTCACCCAGCTCGCCCTTAGCCTGCATCTTCTCCATTTCCTGGGCACTCAACGCGTTAATTCCCACAAGAAGCTGAGAACGCGAAAACACTTACAAGCATCACGTCTCTCACGCTCAATCTACAGTGCGAGTCAGATAACACGGAACACGAATATGAAGAACGAGCTACGTACGCGCTTCCGATCACACCCCAAACATCTTTGGCTAATGAACCCTTTTCCTTCAAACGTGAAAAGAACCCGGGGCTATCACACGTTCAATACACGAAACAAGTTACAACTGAATCGGATTGTCACGCACATGCCGAGAAACTTTTTTGACTTGAGGAATGAGGTTGCCTTCATCATGTAGACCATCCCAATGGTATGCAGAAGTTCAACTCCGAAGCTCTCTAACTTCAAATCCTCCGCTTCTCTCTTGAACTTTGCCTCAAATGCCTGTGTTTCCGGATCATCCTTATCGCCTGGGTTCTTGGCCTCCACAAACGGACGTAGGCGCTCTATTAGTTTCGTGGTCAGTGATGTGACTCTCTCTTCCATGGCTTTGCGACGCTCTTTCTCTTGTTCTCGCCACTTCTCCCTGTGTTCGGCAGCTATTCTTTTCTTCCGTGCAGCGGCTTCCTTTTCCTTCTCTCTGGCGTTGTCTTTGGTGCTGGAAGACAACGAAGCTGTCGACGCGTCCTGCCTATCATTAGAGTGTGGGATGAGGGAGCTCGGATGTATTTGAGCCTCAGGCGGCGAAGGCGGTGCAGATTGAGGTGTCGACTGAGAAGCAGGCGGAGAGGGTGATTCGGAATCATCAACAGGGGGTGTAGTTGGTGGCACATTCACAGCACTGGCAGGTTTCTGGCCGCCGTTGAGCTGAGTCTCGACTTCAGCTTTTTCTTCTTCCGTCATCATGGTGGCCACGGTTGTCATATCCTTCATGATGGTGATTTCTCCGATCTACAGACATTAAGGCACCGGTGATATTGAAAACAATAACAACTCACATATTCCGCGAACCGTTCACCGCCAAAGACGTTGGCAAAGAAGCCAGCTGCATCCTCCATAGTGATTCCACCTTCCTTGTCCACCTTGAAAAAATCAGGAAATGAATAAGAATGCAAGAGAACGTGCTTCGAGAGCGCACCATAGATTTTCCATTCTTATCGTACACAGCTCGCAAGTTCTAAACGCCACTTTAGTAGAAAGATGGGAAAATATTAACGCCACTCACCGAGTCCGACAGAACCTGATACGCCTTGCTAAACTCGATTTCTGAGTAAAATTTATTGCACTCTGCCGCGGAAGAGGCAAATACCTGATATCCTTAAACTTTTCTTCAGCATCTGGTGACGGGTTCTTGTCTGGATGATACTGCAGCAGAGTCAGCGCCTAAAGGAACAGTCGCAAAGAAAATGGTACCTTCATTGCCTGCTTCCTGTACGCCTTTTTCAGCTGCGTATCATCGACATCCACGGGAACCCCAAGCTGGATGGAAATGCTTCAGTGGCAGAGCTGGGTTTCAGATATATTTGCCCGCGTACTAGGTCATAAAACTCAGTCTCCACCGGCGCCATTGATTTTCAAGGTAGCAGGGATGGTGGGCGTTGTCGTCAAGAGGTATAGAGAGGTAGAAATGTGCAGAAAGAGAAAGAAAAAGGTTGGAGGTCGTCGTATAATGAATCAGAGTTTGACCCGCGGCAAACTGTAGCTGTGACGATATCGTGACTTCATCGGATTTGTCAATGGCGCTGACACGCGCAGTCGCGAAAATAGGATCGTAAGATTCATTGCATTGTGTAATGTAAAATGGCTGTACAGCATAAATATCCGTCAATGGGAATAAGATAGGCTGAACGTGTAGATATGAATGAGAACTACGTAAATGTACGATATTGCAAGTACCGCCTGTAAAGGAATGCCGGAGATGCACGAGAAAGGGAGAAAGGGCTTTAAAAATATACAACCCATAAATATACGTCAATCGCTCTCCTCTATCCCCAGGGCTGACGTTGAAAACCGCACAGCCTTTTTCCGGGGGAGAATATCTGATGTGCTTGTGCGAGGGGATGATGCGGGGGAACCCATTACGGACGATGGAGCTGAGACACACCGGGCTCCGGGTAAGAATCGCGACATACGCATTTTCAAGGATGTAAGCGAACGGTTCGACTGCGGCGTTGAAGGGCAGTTGGACGTCACTGTCGTCGAAGAGGCAGTCGACAGACCAGGATTGGCCGACGATACAGTCGAGCCTGGCTTCTTCAGAGAGGAACGTGCAGGGGGAGGAGGCAGTACGACCGATGGAGTCGTGCGACGAGAGGTCTCATTCTGGGCGTGGTGATGCTGCTGAGACCCCTGCGCAGAACTCCGGCCGTATGGCGAATGATACTGTCCCCCTGTTGGCCGCAAATGGGGAGTACGAGACAGGTGAAGTCCCATTGCTATCTGTTCAATCGTTGGCGGTGACGACGAGAGGTCGCGTTGCCTGAACGATGATGGCATGTTCCTCTCTTCAGGGGTAGAATACATTCCACTTTTCTGTAAACAAGTACATGAGCAACAGACGACGATGGAAAAATAATAACGAACATACAGAAACATTCGGCTGTCGCTTTTTCATGGTCACACCATGGGAGACCGCTAAGGATCGTTTCACAGAGGTCATGAATCTGGACGCTGTATTTTGGTGTTGGGTACGGAATGTCGACGACCCTGTCACAAACTCTCCCTCGTAACACTGGAAAGGTGCAGAAGAATCAAGCAGCTCTGTCGTCGAATGGGCATGGGAGACAGCACGCGAGGATAGGGATGAAGAATGCCGACGGTCAGTGGGTCGCGGTGTGCTCACTGGGTCGAAATCCATCTCGTCGTCGTCGCGAACGATGTCCACAGAGGTGCCAGGTGCTGTAGGGGCCTAAAACGCGAGCAGCGACAGTCTGGAGGGCCCGAGACGGATCCAAGGCCAAGATGCAGGTTTGCGTTCAGTCGTGGCGGTCAGTCGCAGGCACGGCACGGACATTCCCGAATTCGGACCGTCCAAGCCATAAATAGATCCAAACAATATGCGCGGCCCGCGCCGAACCCATATAAGGACGGCGCTTTGTTGTTGCCTGGCAATTGTTTCCGCGGAACTTTTTCGTCCTGTCGTAGAAGGCATTGTATTTCACCTTATTGTTTTTGTAGAGGTATAAAAACACCAGTGTTTTCTTTTGATCCCCAAGGCGAGCAGGTTCTGCCCAAGTAATTCCCCTTCAGCAACTACCAACCACTCTTTCTACCAACTACCAAGCATTCTTTAATTCGTCCTCACGTATTCATGATGTCTTCGACCACGAGCTCCCTTTCCTGCAAGGACTCGGTCCTTTCCTTTCCCCATGCCGCCCACGATGAGTACTACTCGTAAGTCCGCCGACTGCCTCCAGGCGCCTTAAATTCATAATTGCCGGTGTAGTGTTTCAAAGTCTGCCATACGAGTACCTTCTTGCACTCGTTATATGGAGCGCCGACTCGTCAAGGCATGGAAGAAAATCACCGGTCTGACTAAAAAGCAGCACCGCGCGTCCTTCCTACCTCCGAACTTCGTATTCGTTACCCCATCGGCAAAGAGGCGGAGCATCAGATACGTGTATTAGGGCTGTTGCTGGACGACAGGGCTGTGTATTTTTTTATTTTTACGAAGGGCTGTTCTTGGAATTTACGTGGACTTACACGGACGCGTACGCATCGGACATATTATTGGGACTGTATCGCTATGTGCCATATACCTATCATTACTATACTCCACTGTAGCTTAGATCCACTATGCGCTATTTGTATCCATCTCTTCGATAAGCTTTTAAGTCGTCAGCGGCCTCTCAGACAATGATCACCGTCAAGGACAAACCAGTTTCTCAACATCATTCTCGCATTGAAGTTCAACCGCTCGTCGCGCCATAGCCTCGGCTAGTTCCTTCTGAACAGCTGCGCGCTTCTCCTCCTCTGCCTGCCGTCGCTACAAAAGTTTATCAAAAAAGGTTGTACAATCAAGACACAAATTAAGGTCGTACGTCGGCATTATTCTTTAGGAGCAGCCGGATCGCATCTTGCCGTTGTGACAACCTGGTCTTCAATGTCTCGATCTTGGAGTCGCGGGACCGTATCTACAAACAGCGTCGAGTATGTCATCAACAAACGACAAAGAGAGCTTACGCTCTTTTCCGATTCCTCTAATTTCGCCGTTAATGTGTCCTATAGACGATGTCAAACACCCCACCAGAGAAAGACGGGGTAAACATACTCGCTCTTCCTTGATCTTTGTCATTTCTTCCGTGATTTCCTTGACTTGTTCCTTCAGCCGTTCGATCTCGATCTGGGTCCAAATAAATCTGGTGCATCAGCAAAAAAAATAAGGGTGTATACGAGGAATTAGCAAACCGCGTCAGCTTGTACCTATAAACATGTCGGAGCGGTGAGTCTTTCTGTCGCATCAACCTTTGAGGATACTCACCTGTTGGCATCCAGCACAGCCCGGCGACGTACCAGCATCATCGTCCATGCCGATATCACCATTGCTGGACGACGCGGATTGATGAGAAGGGACAGAGAGTGATGATGAAGCCACGATAACATGCGGAGAAACCATATCAACGTCTTCTTCGACCGCAATGGGACTAGTTGCAGTAGCAACATCGCAGTACTGGGTGGGAGACTCAGGTATTTCGACGTCCATGGAACGACGAGCAAAGGAGGGTAGCAATTTGAAAGGCATCCATCGTGATACTAGACGGGCAACGCGAGGGATGGATTCCGGAGTAGGATACGAAAGCGCATGGATGATAGCCTTGACGGGTGTACTGGGCAGGAGTCTGGAAGAACCCGCCACTGACTCGACCTCCATGCCGCTGTTCATAGTGAGAAGGCCTGAAAAATATGAGAGAACGATAAAAATTGTCACCTTTCTACCTCTGACTCTTTGAGATCCAGGTCCATATGACCGTCAGGCTCGGAGGACAATGAGCGTTCACGCTCATACCGCGCTTTGAACTTCTGTATATCGCTATAGAGCTGTATAGAAATTGGCTAGCTATTATGGTGTCTCGGACAAAGAGACAAAGGAACACACCTCCGCATAAAGAGGTTTTTTGATGTGCTTCAATTTGGCCTTGAAGCAATGCATATGAGCTCTACGTTGAGCTCTTGGAGACAGCGAGTCATCTTGGCACTCTTGAATCACATCTTGTATTCTGTAAGGCAAAGTAAAGGTCAATGAAAGTGTCCCCGAATATGCTGAAAGAACTTGCAAGCTCAATCCCTCTTTCCTGAGGCGGACTCTATTTCCTTCCATCTTCATGAGGCCTGCCTCCGTCTGTGCCGTATAATCAGAACCAACAAACACCACCAGTGCTGGGAAACGCTCACCGCTTTGATGACTGCAGCACGCATGTAGATCTCTGACCGGTGGCCCTTTCGTTCCCCAGCATCTCGGCTTTCTTTGACACCTATACGTGCATTCAGATACAGGGGTCAAGCCTCAAAGGATTGATAGCTATGCCATACTTCTTCCGATAATATCGTCTATGATATTCCACCGTTTGTCTCTGGGACAGGACACCCAAAGCTCTGTGCAAGGATTTACTGAGATTCGCGGTCGAAGAAAGTGTACAAAGAACATACTTTGAGCGTTGGTTGGTTGAGGGGAGCACCTGGACGTCTTGCGAGCCATTGTAGTTCAAATGAATGAACGAAGTAGATGATAACGTTCGACTTTGAAAGGACTGTCGGTAAGAAACTAGATGGGTAGTGTTCCAGCACTACTCTAATATGAAAGGGGAGGAGAGAAAGGTAGGTGTTGGGGTATATCGTAAGTCCGGCATTTTATACCCAGGCCACGCGCAGTTCCCTTTGTCAAGGCTCCCCGGCGCCACACTTATAAAGACAACAAAGGCGCCTTTCACTCTGTCGAACAGGTGCTCCGAGTCGATTATTTAAGGATAAGAGATAACCGTATACGGCGGGTGACTCGGATTGAATCGGCTTAAATGACGCAAAGACAATAAACTGTTTGATGGAAGCAGTCAAGGAGGCGGTGCAATGTCAAAATTCGCGACGCGTCGATTGGTCGGACCCGGATTATCGGACCGGTGCTCATACGAGTTGAATAAATCTGGTATTTACTTGGGATTTATAGAAAAAACGCCTACCGGAATCTACTGACACAGGCTTGACAGGCATGATACCATATGACTGAAGTCCACCATGAAACATCAGTTCCGATCAGTAAAACTTATACAACTTTTCCTCGACGATACCACACTGAGAAACCTAAATACGCGTCCAACGTTGGCAAAGTATGTCTAGGTACAATGCTACAAGGGTGATTAATCGATTATCCACGAACCAGTTCAAACTAACTTGTAACAGCAGTGGCATTGAAGCGCAAATATCTTTCATTTAGTTTTTGGTTCACGTTAAAGTCAAATTGGGTTTCTTATCAGCAATATCTTGCAAAATGGCAGCAAGGTTATTTGCGCAAGGCGCCTATTTGTTGTATGTTTCTCTTCAAATGCTGGCATTGCTTCGAAGGAAATTTGTGCAACTCGGAAACGACGGCATTTCCCGGACCGAGCCTTCTCCGTTGTCTGACCGGGCCGGACCAGCTTGCTTTTTCTCGTCTGTCCCTCTTCTATGGTCGGATTTACTACCAATCCAAGTTACTATTTTACGGTCTTTCTCCCTTCTCTATGTTCATTCAGTCGGAATTCGCTTAGTCTACCATGGAGAACTGGCTTGGTTCATCTTCGAAGCTCGCTGAACTGCGGATACTTCAAGTTATGACGCTTCAATGTGATTTTAACATTGAGACCTTATGGACTCTGTGTCGTCATGCCATACCTGATGTATCTGTCGCGTAATTATGATGGTAGGGTTTCTAGATTCTTTGGTGTTTGCCTTAGCAGATTAATATCCTACGCGCTCATCGCATGAGTTATTTAATGTCATGTGCGCCCTCCTAGGTCCGTACCCGCTGTTTGTTTGTCACCGCTTACGCTGGTACTAAGAGCTTATCTTGACCAGTACTGTATGTCTAATGTGCCAGAACTCTCAGGTATTCTGAGCGCAACTCTCGCCGAGGACGATCCCCCCCCTCTCCCCCCGGCGGAACTTGGGGCAGCCGCTGTTCTGCCAATATCAAGGCTCACCACCCCTGCTATTCCTGGAACATTCTTCAATGCCTCGAAGTATCAACACAGGAACATTTTCGAATAATCAGTCACGCATACATTCCGAAATAGGGTTACGCGATATAATGATTCCTCCTTTTCTACTGTGGCGTTTCTCCCGAATTGTATCTGCAGTTCATTGCTTGAATTCTTATCATTAATCAGAACGAAATGTTAGGGTACTTGTGAGAGGGGTAGCTGAATGCTAGCGATTAGAATCCCCTGAGTGCTCTGGGGTTAAACGGCGGGAAGGATACCACATCAATATTCGAAGAAGTAGCCCATATGTACGTGAATGAATCTCCACGTGTTTCAATCTGACATGATTTCTGACCGAGCTTCTTAGTGTGTTCCAAGTATAAATGGATCTCTTTCTAACTATTCCCCCACTCTTCAGTCTCCAGCCATGCGTTGGACAGTCACTCTTTCCTTCTTCTCGTTCTTTTCTGGTCTGAAAGTGCAAGCTTCGTCTGTGCAGAAAGACGGGTTGACACTTCCCGACTCCGTTACAAATTATAGAGACGCGGTCAAGGACATTTTTCAGACAAGCTATACCGCTTACAAGTAAATTTCTTCATCTCCGGCCCTTGATGTTCTCATTGACCGAATCGTTATAGAACATACGCTTGGGGGCATGATGATCTTACTCCTGAGAGCAAGTCGTATTACGACGGTCGGAACGGATGGGGTGCTTCCATCGTCGATGCAATGAGTACTATGGTACGTTACCAAAACCCCCACGGTCTTCGTCATATTTATCCGGTACATAGTATGTGATGGGCCTGGATGTAGGAATTTTTTACTTCTTCGCATCTCCTACATTAAGCAAACGAACAGGACCTTCTAGACGAAGCCGTCACTTATGCCGGTACCATTGACTTCAGCTCGTCTAAGACTTCAGATCACGTCAGGTAAATGTATCTCCCTATCATCATCATTATTTTTAGTTTGACGCGTCTCCTTAGTGTCTTTGAGACGACAATCAGGTATCTTGGAGGTCTCCTCAGTGTGTATGAACTCCGTGGGTCTAAGGATGAAGTGCTTCTTGAGAAGGCTGTGGAAGTAGCCGATAAGATGGCTCATGCGTGGGTTGGGGTGAGTGGCACGGACTTTCTCTTATTATAGATATATTCAGGCTACCTTAGGATAACGATATACCTTTCGGCCACATTGATTTTTCATCAAACCAGCCTGATATTGCGACGGTGAGCGGCTTTGGTTTTCCCGAGTCGTTTGCCAACTTATTTTTAACTCTATAGTCCAATATCGCTGAAGCTGGGACAGTATGTACAGACCCTACTTTATTTCTGCGGTGATTTCACAACACAATTCTAGCTTATCATAGAGTGGGCCGCACTCAGCAAATACACTGGGAACGACACGTATCGCGAACTTGCAGACAAGGCTATGCGTCACATAGCTAACCTGGTAAGCTGTTCTAATGGTTATTTTATTTGTCATTTCTAACTTTTTTCTATTGTTAGGGTGCTCCCCTTCCTGGTTAGTCTTTCTCATCCATTCACCCGAAGCAGGTTTTGAAACCGTTCAGGACTGGCCGCGCAAGGCATTGATCCATCTTCAGGTGAATTCGTGGGAGGCTATGTTGTAAGTTCATACGGGATTTCCTCCGTTGTATAGAAGACTGAGTACGAATGTGAGACGTGGGGCGGCGGCTCCGACAGCTACTTCGAATACCTCCTCAAGTATCCCCGATTAGCTAACCTCAACGATACTCTCTATGTCGACACTTGGTTGACGGCTGTAGATTCTTCCATCAAGTATCTACTTAGGGTAAGTCCTGATGCTTAGGGGATTCATATGAAAGGCTCAGTCTTTGTGCACGCAGCGCTCAACGGTCGGACAGCATCTTTACACCTGCGACTACGATGCTGCATCGTCAGAGTATGAAAACGTTGGTTCGCACCTGGCTTGCTTCCATGCGGGTAACTGGTTATATGGTGCCTACATTTCACCCCGCACTTCTAAAAGAGATGTCCTAATTTTATTTCCAGGTGGAACCCTACTCGGAAATGATACCATCGTGAATACCGCCCTGGAACTATTGGAAGGCTGTTGGAATACATATGCGAGTACAGCGTGCGTGTTCCTTTGAAACCTGTCGTCGTTTCATTCTTATATTTTTCAACAGGACCGGCATCGGGCCTGAAGCCTTCGCTTACATTACTCCTGGTGGGAACACCAGCTCTCTTTCACCGGATCAACAATCGTTTTACGACAAACACGGCTTCTACATCACTGCCTCGTACTACATACTCCGGCCCGAAGTTCTGGAGTCCAACTTTTATGCCTGGAGGATCACAGGCGATACAAAGTATCTAGATCGAGCAGCCAGTGCGGTCGATAGCTTCAAGAATTATCTATCGGCTGCCGTTGCATATGATGGTATATATGATGTAGACAGCACATCATCTAGTAGGGTTGATGATATGGAGAGCTTCTGGTTCGCTGAAGTCTTGAAGTATCTGTGGGTACTTAACAGCCAGTTTCTCATACACGGAGCGCTGATTTTTCCTGGTCAAGGTATCTGACGTTCGATGATCCGACGAATATCAGTATCGATGCTTGTCAGTAATCGTTTCTTATTTCAAGGAGCGTATGGGTTTAATCGTGGGGTTTCAGATGTCTTTAATACGGAAGCACACCCTTTCAAGGCACCGGCTGCTCAACCGACATATGATTCTGGATCGCTGACTATCAATACTACTTCGGTGTTCAAGACTGTTAGTGGGATTTTACCGGCTGTCAGTCCTAACGTGCATATATCAGGGGTTGAAGTCTGATTGCGATGGGTTTCCACCGGTACAACTCAATGAAAACCATTCTTTCCTATCGTTCGTTCATTTGTACTTACTGCCCAATATACGTACAGCTTTGAAGGCGTCATCTTCGGTGGCTCGAGCTGTTGCCCAATTTACAAATCATCCCGCGCTCAACGCAGTCTGCGTTCTCATCACTTCTTTGGGGCAACTAAATGCACGGCCCGCGTCGAGGTTATGTGCGGCAAGTAATGTTTTTTTCGCTATCCCACGAGATGACCTGAAAACTACTGCAGTAATCAATGTGGCAATGCCATTATCTAAAATTTCACTGCTGAAGCTGGTATGTTTTACAACCGGGAAAATGATCCTAAAACGAACAGCATTTCGGGAATTCCTACAATCCACTCCTTCTCTTTTCAGGGTACCTTTTAAGATTTTAATCACGCCGAAAACCGGGGAAGAGGAAGATATTTATCAACGGCTGTGCAAGCTTAAAGTTAAACGGCACCGTGACTCGTATCACTACCCGATAAACGTGATACCTGTAACCGCAAGGACGAATGGATCCTTCCTTTCATCACAGAAAAGTGAAATAGGCTCTGGTCGTTATAAGATCCGGCCCGCTTCACGAATTGAAATCCTATCAACGGCTCACCTACCGCTGTTAGGCACTACACCCAATACCTAATGTTCGTCCCATTTATTACGACACGAATGCAAAGGCGTGCTGGCGGCGGAGGCGGTGGCAGCGCAGGTGGGGGAAGTAAAGGCGGCTCAGGTTCGACTTCGAAGAGTGGAAGCGGGACAGGAAGCTCAAGCAGCTCAAGTGGAGGCAAAGGATCCAGTGGCGGTCATCCGGAAGTAGTGGAAGTTCTAGCAGTGGGAAGACCAGCAGTGTGCCTGCCGGAGGAACATCCAAAGCTGCTTCATCGTATAGCAAAGGTGGAGGATCGACTTCGACCATTCCCTCTGGTCAGCTATTCGCTGGGCGCAGTGTTGGTGGGGGTACGCGAGACCAAGTATTCGGAACTAAGTATGTTACCACTTCATATACTCTGATGACTTCCTGACGCGTCCTTCGCCGTAGATCGTATGGAAGTGGATATCCAGGGGTTTCTGGACGCGGTGTAGCTGGGCGTGGATTCCCGTTTTATTTCTGGCCAGTGGTCTGGGGAGGGGCTGCTGGTGCAGGCACAGCTGCTTATTTGCATTCAGATGAGGCAGGCATTTCAAAGTTTGTCGGGCGTGCTGTATATACTGATCTTTGTTCAGTACGGCCTCCCAGACAACAGCAGTCGCCCTGGCGGTCCGATGGTATCGGTGACGTTCAATTCAAGCGCCGGAGATTCGTCAACGTTCCATGTCGTCTCAGATAACACAATGGTAACGAGTCTCATCAGCGATATAACTGGGAACTGCTCGTCGTTTTTAAACGCCTCATCCACGATCACGACGAATGCTTACAACTCATCCGATCCCTCTGCGCCTCAGCCAGAACAGGTTATCAAATACTACCGCGCAAGCAGTGTTATCTGACGCTGGACGGATACAACAATACCGCGGTTTCTGAAAGTGAAAATGCCACGGATGTCCCGTTGCCAGCGTGGGTCAATGCCACTGTTATAGACTGTTTGAATCAGACAATTGGCGCTGCTGTACCTTTGGTCGATGCAGATACATCCTCGTCCCCCTCTTCCTCCATCTATTCGTCACCGACAGGGGGGTTTCCGTACTCCAATGATGCCGCAATAATTACTTACAGCGCGGGGTCTTGGACTTTGACTTTGAGTTGGATCCTCCTGTGCTTCGCTTCTTCCTTATAGCAAGCGGCCTTTCAATTATACTCCTTTATATTTCCATTTTTGAATGATCCGTCTGACGTTTAGAACAGCATTTTTGAATCGCTGCTTTTCCGCGCCAAAAGTTCGCTCATAGCACTGCTTAGCGCCCAGGCGCATCTTGAAAATTGTCTATCGGCTCCTTCCCGTCCCACCGATCTTGAATAAGACATTGCCTCCATTGGCATTTGGAGCGATCATCTTCCAGGCTGTCCATCAGCTGGCTACTTAAAGGTGTCGTCGATTTTTACTACCCCTTCCACCTCATAGTTCGGATTTTCCACGTAATTCCCAAGCCAAACCAACAGACCCCTAAGCCATGTATGTTCCCTTCATCTCTACAGCGAGAAGCGAGCCTCGACAACTGTACCGTCGGAAAGGTGGTGGAGGTGGAGGTGGTAAGGGTGGCGGGGGTGGCGGAAAAAGCGGAGGTGGTGGCAAAAGTGGGGGAGGCGGTAAGAGTGGCGGCTCTGGCTCAAGTTCAGGTAGCAGGAATTCATAACTTATTTGAACCCAAGACTGATTTTTTCATCTCGATAGGTCCTCAACGTGTCCAGCCTGTAAACACAGGTGGATCTTCGAAGAAATCTTCTTCATATGGCGGAGGTGGGGAAGCGCATCGACAATTCCGTCGGGTTCGCTTTTCGCTGGACGTCCTCAAGGCGGCGCTACCAGGTCTCAAGTATATGGCACAAGGTGTGTCTCACATCGTTCTCTTTTAGCGCTGGAAGCTCAGAGTAAGACCAGCATATACGGCAGCGGATACCCTGGCACAGTAGGTCGCGGCGTAGCGGGTCGAGGGTTCCCCTTCTATTACTGGCCTTTGGTATGGGGTGGCCTTGCTGGATACGGCGGTGCTTCCTACCTACACAACAACGAGGTAAGATACCAGAGCTTCCTATTCGAAAAATATTGGTACTCATGTTGGACTGTCACCCTAGTATGGACTTCCGAACAACTCCAGTCGACCCGGAGGTGTCATGATGTCTGCCACTTTTCCTGCGAGCTCCGGCAACGCCACGTTCCACGTCATAGCCGACAACAGCACAGTCGCTTCCCTCATCACGGATATTAGAAATAATTGCTCGTCGGTGATCAATACTTCGTCTGCTTCGGGTGCTCCCATCGCATTTAACGACTCGGATGCGAGTACACCGAAACCGGAACAAGCCGTGCAGTTCTACCGTGCTAGTAGTGTGGCCCTCACTGTCGATGGATATAACAATACCGGAGCTTTGGACGATTCTGGGAACACGCCTGATACGCCTGTTCCTTCTTGGGTCGACACGAATGCTCTGAGCTGTCTCAACTACACGATTGGAGCTGCTGTACCGTTAATTGATAGTGCAGATGCACGCTTGACAAATCCTTACCTAGGATTTCTAGCTTTGGGATGGGTCTTGTATTATTTCTGTTCATTTTTCTAATGCCCGGCAGCCTATCCGTATCCCTGTATTCTTATCTTCTTTATCGAGCATTTCGTACTGTATTTTTACTCTCTATTGATATACACGATCATCGTAACATAGTATACCCAACTTCCACGAGTATAAATTCCTTAGCCAACTATTAGCCTACTTACTTTACTGCGGGGTGACCGCGTTTTTCCTTGATATAGGCATATGCCGTCAACAGTTAATCCCAGAGAGAATACAACCTGATATCTACTTGTAGGTTGATCTATAGTATACAAACATTTACAATTTACTATGAGTCTCAGATGGCGATGCATGCAACTTGTACAAATCATCCGCGGCCTTGATGATTTCTTCGCAAAACTTGGCGTTGGGCATCTCCGTGCGGGATGTGATGGTATATTGGAGTCGATCTTTGCAAACTGTTAGGTTACCTAGTCCCAACGAAAAACTGAATGATACTTACCATCATATCCGGTCATATATGCGACACCAAACCCATCAGGAACGACTTCTCCCCACCCATACACTGTAAAATGTTTCGAAAACACCGCACTAGTACTGAGCACCCAATAACTCGACCTCGCAACCACTGGATCAGTAAACAGTTCAGGTACCTCCTCGCCATCCCGGAGCAATCTCTTCAGGCCAAACAGATGTCTGTCCACACCGCGTCCCTGTCCTCCCTCCTTCGCCAACTGTACATGTTTCTTTGTCGCCTTATCGAACAGTGCCTTCCTCACTTCCTGCGTGGCACTCGGATCATCCATACTCGCGACCCACGCGTCCGACTCGGTCGTAACCACGCGAATAGCCTCAGTACGGCCCTTGCGGAACCTACGCGTCGTCGCAGCCTCGTACGTCCCGCCCTTCCGTTTCTCATTTCCGATGAGCCTACGGTATGCAAGTTGTACGATCATCTGTGCCCACGAGTCGGGGGACACGCCGAATTTCTTGATCGCGGCTTTACCATAGGCCGTGAGGTGGAACCCGAGGTCTTGGCTCTCTATGAGCTCCTTGGCGGCGGTGTCTGCGGCGGTGAGCGCGTGGGTGATGGCGGGTGTGATCTCCCAGTCCATGGGCGTCGGGGTGAATGTTCCTGATGGAGTGCCGTGGTCGAAGGTGGGGTCGGCGAGCCAGTTGAGGACGTCGTCGCAGAGCCGAACGGTAGGGGTGCCGTCCATGACAGAGTGCTCGCCCATGATTCCAGCACGACCGTTGTCATAGACTATGAACTGACACGGCTTGTCTACCCATCTGTTTCGTAGACCAGCGGGGGTGCCATTGCCAGTGAGATGTCCATGCCAGAGGAAACGGCTGTGTTCAATAGCGGTTGCAGGAGTGGCACTGTCGAGGCTGATGGTAAAGGCTGCAGAGTGGATGGTAGATACAATGTCTGCATTATGGGATGAAGACGTAAGTTCTATGTAGTCCTTTGCCCAGACATCACGGTTGTTTGCCGTCAGAATGCCAACACCGGGATAGCTGCCTTTGCCATTATCGTAGATGTATTGTATTTGTCTGTGCAGGCGGACTCCTAAACAATCGGATAAAAATGTGGGAGGGGAGACCTACTTTGTGATTTCCTCCGTACTCAAAATCCTGCCATTGTCGGTCAAGTCGACCTTCCATGGTCTGTTATTCCGAAACACGACGATATGTCCTGAATCACCGGTGTCCCCTGGCTTTGCATAGGTGACACTCCAATCAAGACCGTCGGGACCAGGCACACGACAACAATCAAACATCCAGCGATACGTGTCCATACAAAATGGACCCTCCTTGGTGCCTCTGCAGCGGCCTGGCCGCGTTTGAGCTGCTGCCTGAATATCATGGCGCCGCGAGCGATGCCTGCGGCACGGGCAGCAGGCGTCTGGGGCAAATGAGCGGGATGGTCATCAAATCCATCTATTCAAAGCGTTATCAACCCAATGGAGATTCGGAATAAGGATGTGGCTTACAGTAATACGAAACATAGACTACGACCTGCAAGTCCGGTTAAGTGGTGATACGACCCGGAAACGTACAAGGTTGCCTACCGGATCCCTGTAACCAAGGTACCCGCCGTCGTCCCACCAGTCCTCGAGCCAGTGTTCCGTCTCGTCGTAGCGCTTCTTGAGCCTGGCTTGCAGGACTTCGCCAATTCCTCCGGGCTTACCAAACTCGTCCGCCTTTCTTACGGCCGCGTCGTACTCCTCCTTTGACCATGCAATAGGCCGAAGACTCTCTTGAGCTTGGCGAGCGTGTCCTGGAGATCAACGACGGGCAGTTTTGGAAGGGCGAGCTGGGCGGGTGAGTGGGTCGTCCCGTTCGGCGGAGCAGCTGCTTTCCAGTTCTTGGGGCGCGACATGGTAGAGAAAGGCCGACGTAGAGGAGAGAAAAGCCTGATCATGGTCAAGCCGGAATCCCTGACGAATTAAAATATGATCATGACAAGTGCGGGGTAAGAGGCTGATCGCTTTTTGTTATGATATCCGGCTACCTAACGTGCCGGTTCCCGGTTCGAGGGTCGTCGATCCCGCATTTATAGTAGTACTTAGCATCTGTTCTGAACAGCGAATGCTTCTTGATTACCAATTGCTGGAATAGAGATGTAGAGGACGGCACGCGAAGGCGAGAAAACTCATCCCATCAGCGTCTGGAGATGAAAAGAACGGAAGAGGTAATTCCTCTCATCGTACTCAGGGGAGTAGAAACACTTGTTCGCCTCTTGAAGGGCCTCCAAGTCTACGTGAGATAAAGGTGGACTACAGGAAGGAAGGAAGGAAGTTTTATTACCCGACGGTGCTCCTCAACAGAAGCGTGCCGGCGTCCGTACTACAGTCCCCCAGGTGTACACCTACACTAGCTACAACGTATCTACTATACCTAGTGAGGAATATGACTGTTACGGTACCGAACCAATCCTATGCTCTGCCGCTATGGTAAAGCCCCGTCATGAGTACTCCCTCACGGCCTCGGCGGTAGGTTGGTGAACAATTAACAAGGGAACAGAGTCCCAAAGTGTAAGCATCTCATGGACAAAGCGGCCAGTGCTGGCCACAAGATCAGAGAACGATTGGGAGCGTACGCGACGTTCCGATCTATTCACGGGATATGCATCCCGTCTATGCAAAGAGCCTTGGCTGATGTCTTGTCTGAGGCTCCAAAGCTCTTGAGGCTCAGTTGATCAGTTGTAACAGCCTACAAGGCGGTGTTTGTTTCTTATGACCTAGTCACTGGCGAAGAAGCTACCGAATATGGCATCGTAGACGACAGTAGTAGACGATTTCGACATGTATATGTAATGTTGCTGCAGCTGTAGTGACTGTGGCGTAGAAGTGACCCCGTGTTGAAGGGAGGTTCAGCCCGCTACCGGTTGCTTTCCTCAAGAATGAATGATTCTGGAATGTAAAGGTATTTTGGAAGAGGCTGTTTTAAATGCTGCGAATGGCCCGAGAAGCGTTCACCTTTACTTTGGCGCACAGCAGGGGTAGGGATTTTAGCAGCCGTGAACATTGGAACTACGACTGGCGATGAGGTTCATCAGTATAGATAGAGATGCTCAAGTTCCAAAACAGAAAACCATATCCGATGTTAAGGGATAGGTGTAGGTGAGAAACATTCAGCCTGGACCTAGTACGGGTTATGGACGGCGTACAGCGCAGTGGGTGTCGAATGGCAAATTGAAAACACAAGGCTGCGGAGAACTGTGAATGAGTGGTTCCACGGCGTCCGTGGACGATTATGGAGAAGAGAGAAGTACAGACTGGTTGCTAGGATTTAGAGGGTAACTTAGTTGAATTCGGGTGACACAGGACGGTGTCTACGAGGCGCAAAAGGATCCACTTTTCGATGGAATCGGAGAGCAGTGCCGAACATGATCGAAGCGTAGTATTTATAGATCCGGAGCCATCCGCGGACGGGACAAGCATTGAAACTGACACACTTGACAGAGGAATCATGACACACTGTCACGTCCTGTGACACTTAAAATCACCGAACACGTAGCCACATTTTGCTACCCTTTCCTCCGGAGTTTTTACATATGAGTAGTGCTACATATTAGTATCATATGTATGGATTTTCTAAGAGATAAGGTGAGGGTAAATAGTCCTATTCAACTGCCGCATCACAGGGTGTGACAGTACTTCGAAGACAAGGGTCTCAGGGTAAGCTCTTGGCATGGTCACCGCGTGGTATCGTGGGAAAAACAGGATAATATAGGCACACTTCTTTGGTGGAGATTGTTTGGCCTTTTTCTACTTTTCCTCGTTGATCGTTTCTTGACCTTTGCTGGTCTTCTCTAATTGTCGCCTCCATCTAATATCGTCTGGCGCTTCCACTCATTTTTTACTTCCTCATCATGAAGTTACACGTTCTCGCCGCTCTTTTCGCTGCCCTATCGACGGCAGCCCACGCCCATACCCAGCCTGAACTCAAACGACATGCTAATCTCAAACGACAAGCTACCTCTTCATCCTCAACGTCTTCTGCAGTGTCCTCATCGTCGTCGGCATCGACAACAGCAGCGACGTCGGCCGTGACTGGCTCCTCGTCATCAAGTACAGGGACAGCAACCGGCTCATCTGTCTCTGGCAGCGTCTCAACAACAGCCGTCGCCGCAGCCAATAGCGGTGTTGCAGCCACGATCCTCACAGAGTCGGCTACTGTCTCTGGTGTTCCGGCTCTGACTGCGCTCACCTTTGGAATGTCGTCGGGCACCAGTTTTGCTGCGACGACGACTTGGGCGACGACGGCCTCTCCCCCGCTCTCAGGCGCTCCTTCCCTTCCAACGCCCTGTAAGTCCCGTGCTTCACGTCTCCTCTTGCCAATCGCTCATTCTTCACCAGTTGTTTACACTCCAGGTGTCTGGCCAACGCAGGACAAGGTTGCTCCCACCGGTGCGTTTTTCTCGTCCCACTTTTTTCATCCTTTGTTGATCTCTATCAGATTCCGACGAAGTACAAGCATGGCTGAAGGAGCTCGATGGCTGGGATATCCCCGATCTTGAACCCACTACCGACGGCACCTGCGCCAGTGACCTCGAGTTCTCTCAGGATGCTGCCAACCGCGGCTGGTGGACTTGCGGCGCCCATACTAGGGACACTGATATCATTAACTGTCCAGACAAGCTCACATGGGGTGTTAGCTTCGATGACGGTCCCGGTCCTTACAGTCCGTCTACTCGCTCTCTGTCTCCGCTCGCTGAACTTAGGTTATTACAGCCCAGAAACTCCTTAACTATCTTGACGATGTGGATATCTCTGCAACCTTCTTTGTCGTTGGATCTCGTGTCATTGAGCGTCCTGCCATCCTTGTCGAAGAGTATATGAAAGGCCACGAAATTTCTGTTCACACATGGGCTCATCCGGTGAGTTTGTGAAGCGCCGAGCTGCGATCAATCTCTGATTGTTTCATTTACTGTCGCAGCACTTGACGACGTTGACTAACGAACAAATTGTTGCTGAACTTGGCTGGACCCGCAAAGCTATCAAGGAAGTCATCGGTGTCACCCCCACGACCATGCGCCCGCCATATGGTGATATTGGTATGGTGCCTTTTTCTGATTTTGCACTTCATAGAACTCATGATGAACGTTAGACGACCGTGTCCGTGCCATCTCCCTAGCAATGGGTCTGATTCCCATCATCTGGACAACTGCCGGCGCCGTAGGATCATTTGACACCTTTGGTGAGTGCTCGCCGTATCTTTTAACATGACAAGCTCACATGTTATAGATTGGGAGGTCGCTGGCGGAACAAAGACTGGCGCAGAGTGTGTGCAAGAGTTCGACAACATTCTTGGAAACGCATCTGTCATTGATACTGGGTAGGTATTTTTTCATTAAGATGCCGTGCATGCATGATTTTAACTGGTTTTATCATGCAGAATCATTGTTCTTGAGCATGACTTGTATGAGCTCACCGTCGATTTGGCAATCGGCTATAACCTACAGACCGCACAAAACCACAACCCTGCATTCACAGTGAGTATCTTGCTTCTCGACGGTTAAAAGTTCTGACTCGTTCTCGTTATGACAGCTGAAACCCATCGGTGAATGTTACGGCATACCCACAACGGACCTATACCGGGAAACAAATACCAACACCTCTTTCCCATTTCCCAACGTGACTACCGATGTTAATGGAGATGGCACCCTGAGAATAGCACCAGCTCCGCCACGAGTACTGGAAGCTCGAACGGTGTGATCACCATTAACCTCGCGTCAATATACACCACCTTCTCTCTTGTAGGCCTTGTGGCCCTTGCGAGTGCATTGCTTTAGTTAATTTTTTGACCATTTATGCATGGAACTATATGCCGGACATTGCTACTTACGTCTATCTCCTTTTTAAATCGATATTCTATACCGGATACCTGTCGTACCACCAACAGGTGATCAAGAGGTTTGTAGTCTTGTCTTCAATACGGCAGCTATTCCTATTCTTGGGGTTGTTGTAACGTAGCATAAACTACTCTGATAACGTTACAGTGGAGAATACAAGCAACCAGGGACGTAAGATACCGAAGGAACTGTCAGGTGGGCGCTCGGCGATACCGTAAAATAACTCTATCCCGGTATCCTAGAGACCACAAAGATTTCTTTATTGATCTACTAAGTAAGGGCTACCCATTATTCCAACGATCTACAACTCTCCCACGGAGAGACAGGATCTTCTGTACCACTAAAGTTAGCGTTACCAGTAACTCGTGCATCCGTATGTCCCATAAATCACACCAGGGTCCATTATTTAACGAAGGGGTATAATAATCGCACTATACATTTACCTTTAGGTCGTCAGAACCGGAAGAGGCCCTTCTTCTTCTTCTTCTCTTCCTTTCCAAAGAGTTGGTGGACGAATAGCTCTCCGTGGGTGAGGGCTGTGGTCGACTGCGTTCCTTGGGTGGGGCAAGCGTGCCCGGCGCTGGCTTGGGTTGGGGACGCGGTCCGTCCTGGGTGTAGTATTTCTGATCGTAAAAGTCCTGGTACGGTCTATGTCCTGCACTCTCTTGCAAGCCATTCGGTAATGCACGCGAACCAACTCCGCCCAGGTCAAGGACCTTGAGATCGTCGATGAAGGGTCGCGGTGTGATGGTGTGCGTAGAGCCTAGATCATGCCTCAACAAAAGTGCACGTGGGATCGAAAAGAAAAGTAGACATACCGATGTAGATATCCTTGCTCAGCGACGAAGATAGCTCGTATACCTCTCGCACCTCAGAGTATGTCATACCACCAGCGACGAACACGAATAGACGCTGTTTAGTAGATTCCTGTGTCACATTCCGTGTTGCAGCACGATGCCAAGCGGGCTTTTGGCTTCGCAAAGACGTCGTGTGCGTTGGAGCAGGACGCATCGAAGGTGGGGGAATCGCAGAGGGGGAGTCTTTAACATAAGGGAAAAGCGTGGTGTCAAGTTTACTTTCGACGTGTTCCTACGCCCAATGGTTCAGCTATCATTTAAAGTTTGACAATGGCGTAAGAACACACCTCAATAACCGTCTTCAGTAAAGGTTTGAATCGTGACAGCTCATATTCGTCATCTTTGGGTTTTTGCTTTATTTTCTTCTTGATATCGCGATCATTGGGCCCCTGATATATCCGGCGATGACAATGCTTGGAAGGATGCAACAAAATAAGAGCGTACCCGGCTAATTCTTACGCCGAGAAGTGCCAAGGCATTAACAGCGTCTTGTTCCGCCAGCGAAAGACGCGCGTGTTGATATAGTCGCCTCCGGTCTTCATCGGGCACACCATCGCGGTGCTGTATGTACAGTGCTATTACTCGGACTTTATTTGCGTTTCTAATGATTGTTCACATAGTACCAGTTGAACGCAAACAAAAAGGAGACTTACATCACTTCCCGACTATCTAGCAAGGGCACCATCTCTTCCACCAGCTTTTTGGGTGTTTTGCCTTCGGCTGTGAGACCAGTGGCGCAGTTCTGGATTACTATCAATGAATGAACGTCAGAGTGAAAGAGAACAAAACTGACCTGTTCGACGTTGGCTACAACAGGTAGTTTGTCACGTTCAAAGATGCCCATACATTCTTGCGCCATGTTTAGATGTAACGAGAACTATGTGTGAACGCTTAAAACAGCCCAAAGCAATGCGACAGAGATCACACCTTCTCGCGCTGTTCTTGATACTGAGGCAAACCCGCTAGCATTTCCTTCATATCGTTAAGATTAGCTGCACCATCCCTAATAAGCATCAGTGGAGGGTCGAAGAAAAGAAGTGAAGTACAAACCCTTTGAAGACAGCATTCTCCTCAAGGAATTTGTTAAAGTCTGCCATCAATTTGTCTATAGCTTCGCGCATGTGCATGTGTCGCACAGCCGTCCACACGTTGTCCTGGTCGGACAGAGTAGCAGTTTTGTCTTCGTAGGCCCCCACGGAGGACTGAAACTTGTAAGTGTATCGAACACCGTTTTCAATGGGCAAAAGATCGTTGGCCATAGCTTGATACGTAAACTCGTGTACCAATGGTGCCATCATGTCCATGGTTCGGTCCGTGATAATCAGTGTAGATCGTCCCTTTCCCGCATCGATCTTTCCAAAATCGGAATTCGCTCGTTTATGCTCCTCGAGATTGCTTTGGACCATAAACGCTAGCAGCTTGGTCACATAGTCAGTCTCGACAGATTCGTAGGCGCGAGCATCTGCGCCACGGGCAAGGTTCGTTCTCCATCGGCCACTACCTTCGGAGGGTGGCGGTGGACGGGTAGATGTATGGGGCTTAAGGGCACCAAGAGGGGGATGACTGGATGGTACATAGTACCGGATGTAGGGGAATTCATTGAGCGTTATACAAACATTGGTAATCTGGTGAAACGTTCCTGAAGTAAACGCAGAAGAGGAACGAGGAACGTACGATTTTACTAGTGAAACGAAGATCTTCTTTAGTCGTTCTCGTGCCCGGCTATAGTCGTTCTCATGCCGTGGCGGGCTGTAAATACTGAAGAACATCTCTGGCGTCTGGAGAGAGAATGTCTGGGCCTCAACAGGTGAAAAGTTCAAAAACAGCTCCTTGAGGGCCTGAAGGTGAGGTTCTGCCGGCGACGATGTGAGGCGTTGGAATAGAGGTTCAGAAAGACCTAAAGAAGGTTAGTGGGCATTATCTATGGGTGTACCACCTACCTTCAATGAAGAATAGGTGTGCAGCAGCGTACTGCTTCGTCTGCGAGAAATCACGGATGATACGATCGACATTTTGAGTCGTAGGCATCAGCAGATATAGAGCCTCAAACTCTGGCTGAGGTTCCCGATAATTGGATATCGACTCAATCACTGTATGAAATGAGTACGAGTCAAAACAGCGATATTACAGAGACGCAACAGGTAACATTCTCCTCGAGAATATCGAATTGCTTGAGGACCGCGCCTAGGAGTTTCTGCGAATGCTCGTCGACAACAAGGATCTTCCATTTCCCGGGAGGATTGACGGAACGAATGGCTTCAAGGAACTCTACAAGCGCAGTCAGGCTGATATTAATTGGATGCCGTTTGAATTTAAATCCTGCGCACTATTACGAACGATGATGATGAGAGACGCCATCGTCGAGGAAGACGGCGAGCGGGATAGATGGACGATGGCGGGCGCTACAGATAAAAGGCAGGAGGATGATGGGGTGTCGACAAGAGCGGTACGGCCATCTGAGAGAGTAAGAAACACAGCGTCATAGCATCTGAGCACCGGCAATTGCCGTGCCAAGAATACCTGAAAAGCCCCTAGTAACATGACTCTGCCACTTCGTCTCGCTCGAGACTGTGTCTGACCTGCTATTGCCTCGACAGCACTCCTCTTCTCTCTCTTTCATCTACATACCTCTCGATATGATGGTATTTGGTCGCAACAAGGCTAAAGCGCCTCCGCCGCGTAGCGATGTCATTGTCATTCACGACTCTGATTCGGAGCCGGAGGGTCGTGGAGGGAAGCTTTCGTCCAAACGCCAAAAGGTGGCCAGCGGTTCGTTAATCTCGGATATTCAGCGTATTTTACACGTTAAGAACGTGTTCTTTCAGGCAAGGCGCCCCCAACGACAGGCGCCAAAGTACACATCGACCGCACGAAGAACGCTCATCTCAAAGGCCGCAAACGTTTCAATGCAGATTTCGAGGATACGAAGCAACTCGTCAAGAATGGAGGATTCCTGGTTCACGGCTGGCGGATACAGAGCGAGTCGCCTTTCATGGCTGTGGCTTGATACTAATCTCGCTCTTAGAGTTCCGCCCAGGCGACGACGAAGGTGCAATGGAAGTCGTGATTGAGGATTCTCACACACCTGATGGATCAATTTCTCTCACTATGCTTGTTGATGGTAATATTCCGCGTCTTTGTCTTTTCAGCCATCCTAATATTCTACGTAAAAGACACCTCCGAATATCCCAAAAATCACACAGTATTTTGTTACTCTTCAGATTCAGAGCTCGATGCACGTACAGCCGAGCTTGTAAATGAGATCGCGACATCGCCTGCACGACCCATCGTCGACACTCTGGAACGTTTCCTGACCTCGCTCGCCGGTAAGAAGTACCAAGAAGTCGACATGGAGGATGAAGACGACAGTGGAGATGAAGAATATGTCGGTATGGATTATGACGATGATGATACTGCAATGTCCAAGGTTGCGACCTACAGTCGCTCCAGACTGCAACGGTAAGCCGCATTTTCCTTGTAACAGCACCATCTATATTTCTTTTTAGGGACTTTATCGAGGCTGTGGGGGCAGGCTATCGACCAGGATTCATTCCTTTCGGAGGCGATGATTTTTGCTTAACCATCAGCTTACCAGTCATCACTCTGTCTGAATCAATTCCTGCCCGGGCGCTTATGGCTTGGGATCGGCGGCTTCTGTCCCGTTCGCAGCACTTAACCCTTCTCATATCGGGACACAGCGGCATGTATCCCTCTTTGTCGAGTGACGGAGCCTATTCCAGTACTGCACGCAGGGCGGGTGTGCAACTCAAATTCCAAGTCGGTCTGTGCGGTCAGTACAAGCCTTCAACTATAAATGCCAGAGAAGCCGTACGTAGGTACGGACTAGTCCTTCAAGACGCCGAAGATGAAGTGCGGATCCAAAAAGAGAAGGAGCTTGCTGCTGCGAATTTTTACGACGCGGACGTTGACATGGACGAAGAAGCCGTGCCTATCGTCCCAGAAGTTGTTGTTGAAGAAGAAGAAGATGAAGGACGATTTGACAAGTTCAGCTTGAGTTCCTCTTTAGAGTCGTTGCTGGATCAATCCTTTCTGAAAGTTGTTCGATTACGGAGACAGTTTGATCTGGGCTGGGCCGGTGCTGAGCTCCTGTTCGCTGAAATTGAGAAAAGCCAGATGACAGCAGAGGACGTGTACCGGTTCAAAACCAAGGTAACGGGCTTACGCTCAGAAACATCAATCTTGCTCATCTAGTCCAGGAAATAAACGCGGCCGAAAAAGAGGAGCAAAAGCTTAACCGAAGGCTGCCTCACGATCCTTTGCATGATCTGGGGAAATCGGAGGATATCAATCTTCCACTGACCGCGTTTAGTTATCTCATCAGACGACTGACGGTAGGCAAGCTGTGTTTCGATGAGCGCCCCTCCTAATGTTCTCCTAGTTATGTACTCGCTACTGCATAGTCTGCCACAACAAACTCACCACTGACTTCGAAGCCCTGAAGCCATACGTGTGCGACTCTAAACTGTGCTCCTACCAATACTACTCTCTCAATCGTGGTCCTTCTTTAGAGGTATGTTTTGCTCACTAACATATATCTTTGTGTCTCACATCTCGATAGTACGAAATCATTCACAACCCACAAACTGTGGATCTTCTTGTTTCATTGACCTATTCTGGAGCTGCCGAAGGCGTCCTTGATGAGCCTCTCCCTATTGGGATGGGCCTGCGGGTTCCTATTCCTGACAAAACCACGCTCGTCCAACCGCCGACGCTTCGAGGACCCGCCGCTTATCCTGGTGTCTTCATTGCTTCAGTAACTGCCGCTCCGTCTCCTTCTACCCCTCGAAGGGAGCCTGTCCCGGACAATCGTGGTCTGTGCGATTTTGATGATCTTGATATTTTCCAGGTTAGTTTCACGTTCTGACTGCCTTCGTTGTTGTCGGTTGATGGATGCATACTCAGATGCGCGCGTCTATTGCTGCCATGATAAATGCATTGCCCGCAGTAGGCTTTCCATCTTCATTATTACCCTCTATGTCGAGCTAACTAGGGGTACTTTAGGTAGAAGATATGAAGTATGGACATGTCATCTTAAAGGTCATTGGACTATGACTGACCTTTGACACAGGAAGCATTTAGAACGCAAAGTCAAGCCCGGTAAATCGAAGCCCAAGCTCAGGGAACTCGATCCTGCAGTGCTGCCCGCCGCGTGGCAGATTCTTCGCTGGTAAGCTAAGGTTAACACACACCCAACCTACTAGTGACCACTCTTGAATCAGGTGTGTGGCGTCTTGCACTGCATATCTTGAACCCATCACATCGGGAGCTGAGTTGGTAACGAATTTGGGTTTGTTTTGTTCCACTGACTGCACAATGCATTCCAACTAAGACGGCGTTTAGATCCATCGTGGCGCCAGTTCCGTTTCAGCGTCGGGGCTCCAGACGCAGAAGCTAAATTTCAGGCTGCTGTCGCTCAGTCTCAGGCATCGAGTGCGAACGCCGCGAAGTATCCTTCACTATTTGTTAGTGTTCCCATTGCTATAAGCTATGCATTGTCACTTATTCTGTACCTGAAGGCGTTCCATGGCTCTTCTTTACGAAACTGGCACTCGGTCAGTCATTTGGCTTTCGATTTTTTTGCTTTCACGATCCTGACCATTGGTCATAGATTATTCGGCATGGACTGTGGTACAAGGAAGTGGCTAATGGGCGGGCCTATGGACATGGTAGATGTTTATCTTAGTTTCCACGGTGCTCGTCACTCATTCTGTCCGTCTGTTTGTAGGTGTCTACCTCGCTAAGGACGGGCAGATCTCTATGGGACATTATGCGGGAGGTAACTCTACGATGTGGCGCAAGAGCAAGATCTGTCCCAATGCTTGTGTGGCCTTAGCGGAGGTAGTCAACTTGCCCGAAAAGTTTGTTAGTTCGAATCCATATTTCGTTATCGCAGATACCACCTGGATTGTCTGGTGAGTGATCAAGTTCGACCCCAGTTCGAAAACTAAATTATTCACAGCCGGTACCTCTTAGTCAAGTGCCCAGCTGACGCGACCGCTACTGCCCCGGTTGTGGATAAGACCATACCTTTCGTAAAGTTGGATCCTAAGCATCCGCTGACATTGAGCAACAGCAAGATCTCTATTCCTGAGCCTGGGTATACCATCAAGTCATTACTCCAGGATCGTCAGCGTGATCTAGTTATACAAGAGCCGGATGATGAAGACCAGCGGATTTTTAACCATGTTGAGAGGGAGACAATCATTGTCGATGATGAAGACGACGACGGTCATGAATTCTACGACGACGACGAAGTCATGATTATACCTGATCCGAAGGGGAAAGGCAAAGCACCGGCTCCAGCTGCGTCCAGTAGCAAAAAGAAAGCCAAGCCAGCAGATGACTGGAAGCACGACCCTAAATGGGTCAGCTTTGTCCTCGACAAACTAATGCCCCCGCCCACTGACTCTGCGCGGTCTGCGACTATGGCGGTCCAGCGGGAGCTGAGATCGATGCTGAAGGAACAGGAAGCTGCGAACAGTCTGCGAGAGCTGGGGTGGTACATGCCGCCAGAATTTATTGGCGATAATTTGTTCCAGTGGATCGTAGAGATGCACTCGTTTGATCCGAGTCTACCGATCGCGAAGGACTTGAAGACGGCGTATGTCTTTTTGGTTTTGTCTTGTGATTTATTGGAATTGACGATGCTGTAGAGGAGTGAATTCGATCATCTTCGAGATACGGTTCCCTCCAAGCTTCCCGTTGGCTCCGCCTTTTTTCAGGATTCTTACGCCACGGTTCTTGCCTTTTATTCATGGCGGAGGCGGCCATGTTACTGGAGGAGGGTCTATATGTATGGATTTGCTGACCTCCGATGGTGCGTTCAACGGGTCCTTTTGGTGTTTGTCTGGCTCACATTTTGTTTTAGGTTGGTTGCCCAGCTACAGGTAAATAATTACGTCTTTTAGCGTTCCTGTTTGCTAATTATCCTCGAGTATTCCTGCGGTCATTATGCAGATAAAGTTGGCTATATCAAACCTGGACCCTCGCCCAGCAAGGCTCGCTAAAGATTGGCAACGTGAATACCAAGTGTATGAGGCGTTGGAGGGATACAAGAGGGCAGCTGCTGCTCATGGATGGCAGGTTCGTTCTATTCGTTTTCTTACACCTTTGCTGTTGCTAATGTGGATTTTAGATTCCCGTTGGTATTGAGAAACTTGTGAGATAAATTTGAGATAGATAGAAACCATGACGGATGTAACAACAGACTTTTGAACCGTTTGAGCGTCGACACTTGGTTGACCCTGGTGTGAATAGATATTGCTTTGTACGACGATCTTGTAATATAACCGGCTGTATTTTAACTGAGAGGTACTATCGACTGAGAAGTTCGGCTACGCGAAGAATCTCATAGGTTCAGGAAAGTATAAAATAGTAAAATACCAACATAAGTACCTTTTTCATATCTGTCACAGATTCTGTCGACAGCGATCTTCGTGACGTGTACTTGTGCTGAACGACTAGGCGAAATCGTACACATATAGCCACTTTAAGTGATGTCGGAGCGGCGAAATTGCGTTGTGCCATCATAAAGGGAAACTTGTTTTACTTCGTCGATGTCGACGTTCGACCAGCTTATCGACGACCTTACACGGGACGCCAAGCGCGTGCAGCCCAGCGACGCGCTGCAGTTCTGTGCAAATTGGTTCCAACAACGGCTGGAAGAACAGCGGGCACGGACCAGGGACGTTCTATCTCGTCGTTCGCGCGCATTTTCGCGTGAACTGCCTAGCGAGCTGTACGTCGACACGGCTTTTAGTTCGGGACAGAGCCCAGAAGCAGTCTCTCCGCTCGACACAGCGCCCCGCTCGTCGCTCGCTGGCAGGAACAGCGTCTCCTTCAGCCCATTTGGCACCCTCAACGTTCCCGGCAATGCTCTGCTCGCCAACAGCCCGCCCATCGTCCAGTTCAACACAGTCCCGACCTCCCCCTTATCGACACCGATGCCCAACCCCTTCGCACAGTTCGACGACGGCGCCGTCGCTCAACCCATAAACCCAGGCGACTACCTACATCCACCCGTTCCTACCATCTTCCAACGGCGCACTTCCGTCTCAGCAGAGTCCATCCCTGTCGACAGCTCTCCAGACGAACCACTTCCTGTATACCCCAAGACGCCCGACCAGCTTCATCGCATCAAAGCATCCATCGCCAACAACTTTATCTTCCGCGATCTCGACGAGGAGCAGGAAACGGGCGTGCTCAACGCCATGCAGGAAAAGAAGACGGAGAAAGGCGAGGTGGTTATACGCCAGGGCGATGTGGGCGACTACTTTTACGTCGTAGAGTCGGGTCTGCTCGAGTGCTTCATCCGGTCAGAGCCTCTACCCCCAGCAGGACTTCGTGCCTCAGAAGACAAGTTCCTCCAGCCTGGGTACCACCCTGAGTTTGGGAAACGTGTAGCAGAGTGCACGCCGGGGACCTCGTTTGGAGAGCTGGCACTGATGTACGGCCACCCTCGTGCCGCGACGGTCTTGTCTACTGAGCCTTCCACCCTGTGGGCATTGGACCGCATCACCTTCCGGACAATCATCCTAAAGGCGGCTCATCGGCGACGCATGATGTACGAGCACTTTTTATCATCTGTGGCCCTCTTGTCATCATTAGACGCAGCCGAGCGCAGTAAAATCGCTGATGCGCTGGTCAGCAAGGTGTACATGGACGGGGAGGCCGTTGTCAGACAAGGAGAGATGGGAGACACGTTCTTTTTCATCGAGGAGGGTGAAGCCGTTGTGACCAAGTCGCAGGAGGCTTACGACGGCCAGGTTCGCGAGTTTCAAGTGGGACATTTGAAGAAGGGAGATTACTTTGGAGGTGCGATGTTTTCCTCTCTACGTTCCATTCATGTTTATACTGACACTATAAACAGAGTTGTCGCTTCTGCACTTGGCACCTCGCGCTGCGACTGTCAGTGCAATCACCCGGGACGATCACACTCTTCCAAAGCTCAAGGTAGCGGCTTTGGATGCGCAGGCTTTCACTCGACTTCTTGGGCCTCTTCGGGATCTGATGGAGCGAAGGGCCGGGGAACAGTATGGGTCTGGTGCGAGATTGTCACGCTAGGGATTCATCTCGCGTAAGGGCTGAACTCTACGGCTTTAATTTCTCTTCTCGATGGTTTAAAGTGCTGTTTTTCATCCTCGCTATTTTTTGTATCAACTAAGTACGTTTTCGAATCTTGTTTTGCGTGTATCATCCTATTTAGAAAGGTTGAGAATGACTCTTGTTTGAGAAAAGTCTCATTTGTGCTTCGGTCCCGTTTCTCGATCACGGTTCAGTCAGTACCAGTCATAAGAATCTCCTATTTTCTTCATAAATAGCTGGAATATCGAGATCATCAACAACTTTCCCACTCCGTCGAGTATTATCATGAGCAGAAACAACCGATACCGAGGATCATCCAACCGCGGCACTCAGCCCCTTCCTTCGCACGACACGCTCACGTGTGCGTTCCCATCTCATCCAAGTGTTTCAGGCCCTGCCATCGTCGACACTCATACGCATCTCGTCTTGACGTTTGCGGCATACCGGTCGAGCTACCCCTCTGGTTGGTATTCAAGCATATTCGAACTCGTCCGAGGCATCTACAAAGGGCGAGGTGTCGAGACGATCATTGATGTATGGCATAATCCCGCCGAGTTCATGCCTAAGCCCGGGAAGGGATGGAGGCGGCTGGCGGATGCGCCAGAGGAGCAATGGGGTGGCGTTAATTATCGGTTTGTCATAGGCGTGCATCCGTACGTTTGTCTTGTTCTTCCTTGCACGAAATAATGCTGAATCACTTGCAGACATGAAGCAAAATACTATACTCCTGCCGTGGAGGCAGAGATGTAAGCTATTCCAGCCCGTTCGTTCTCTCAAAGTGTTAAACCCTATGCATTGCAGCACAACTGCCCTCAACCACCCGCTTTGTGTCGGCCTCGGCGAGATAGGACTGGATTACCACTATACACGCTCTCCTCAAGATGTTCAAAAAACTGTCTTCGCTCAACAGCTCAAGTTGGCGGTGGAGAAAGGGAAGCCTCTCACGATCCATACACGAAAGGCCGAAGAAGATACAGAACGGATAATGAAGGAAATCATTCCCAAGGACCACCCCGTCCACGTCCACTGCTTTACAGACTCGCCCGACTTCGCCCTCCGCCTGCTCTCTCACTTCCCGAATCTCCACATCGGCATCACCGGCGTCGTGACGTTCTCGACCAATTTGAATACGGCGGACTTGCTGCGTCAGATGGTGAGATCTCCGGAACTCTTTCGCATAGTCCTGGAAACAGACGCGCCGTACATGGTCCCTTCGAATGTCTACCCTGCCCTGCTCGCTGACCCGACTTTTACGAAGCAAACTCGCCTTCCGTTGAGTCACTCGTTGATGATTCCCTATACGGCTCAGTACGTCGCGTCTGTCTTGGGTGATGCATGGGACACGAAGGGGGTGTTGACCGCAGGAAGGGAGGGCGCTGGAAGAGTTTATGGTGTTTGACAGGTTTGAGTACTCTAAATTGGCTTTTTCATACAAACCTGCGTCTACAACTGCATCTCCATACCACAGTGAGGAACGACCTCTGCAAGGCCTAAGGATTTTAGCAATAAGTAGTGCAGGTTGAAGTTATCGAGACGTCTCGAGGGCTCATAAGGCAAGTACAACACAACAACTGCGGCATCTGGCACCCACAACGTTCGTCGTCGACAAAGAAGTTCGAATTCGTGGCTTCTAAGTTCTAAGTCCTGGGTACTGAGGCAGGAAGTTAAAAACTGGTTACCGGCAGTTCGACCGTCGCGATTCGATGTATAGCAGCTCCTGAGAGAGATAAAATGAGCAAAAAATGAGTAAAACGCGAAGATACAGAACCTGAAAAAAATCTGCATTTGCCGTGCGCTCGTCATGTGAATATGCACGTGAGAGGTAAGTAACAGTAAGTTACCGTAGCAAAACTACCCTCCTGGGGCGGGGTCAGTAACAAACGGTTACTACCCACCTGCCCGTGGCTCCCGCGCCGTGCGGAAGGTCTAAATCAGAACAAAACTTATCCATTCAGGGCCTGACCGGGAATTGAACCCGGGACCTCCTCGAAAGCTAGCAGGCCCTAACAAGGAATCATACTACTAGACCATCAGGCCACTGATCAAGGTGTGGCAATAATATTGTTACCTATTCAATGCGTTTCTGATAGCTGCATCCACCACACGACGTTCTAGCATTTGTACACTGACTTCCTGATGTCTGTGTCTAATAAGACATCGGAGAAATAATGCGTCACGGAGGTACGTCGATTGCAAGGATTCCTCTCAGAGGATTGCAAATGCATGATGTACATGTACGAAACTAGAGACTGCGGCGCCACTCCCTTACTGCCCTACCAATGTTACGGTTCTCAGTCCACGCATCACGGCCCCCTTCTTTGACGTGTGCAATGTAGGAATCACATTCGCACCGCGTTTATAAGAGGTTATAGTCGCAGTCCGCCACAGAACCTGTCTACCTTGTCCATTGCAAAATTAGATTGACATTAGCTGCCTGTCTGTGAGCGGTTCACTTCGTGCGGAAAATATCGGAGACAAGTAATTTGTTTACGAAGACACGGGTTTAAAGTACACAGTCAGTTGTCAATCAATGAATGAGCGATCCTCTTGGTTTCCTCAACGACTCCGCGATTCCAAGGAAAGTTTCAGCAAGGCGAACCTGCAAAGACTGTCAGACCAAGGAAAACACGAAGTTAGTTTACGACTCACACTATCAAGGGCCTCGGCGTATGACGAATCAATTCTAGCCGCTGCTGGCGCATTCGGGTCCGGAGGGGTATTGTTCTGAACTCCGAGAGCGATCTGAGTTATACGACGCAGGACAGAGTTGTAGGGCCCAAACGAGACAGTATGCAAGGACAGTGGTTTCCTGTATGACATTGTTAGTAAGAATATTCACAGACAGACACCCTTACCCTAGCGCGACAGCTGCATGGCAGAGATCTTGGACAGTCTCGTCTTCTACAGAACATTCGCCATCAGACAAAAGGATTACGATCGGTGTTCTGCATTCGGATTGTGTGTCAGGACTCAAAGACCTGCAGAAGTTTGTATAACTTGCCTCTCAGCGCTCCAGTTTTGGGTCATAACGCTCTGGGCGTCCCTTAGAGCGATGTCGTAGTCGGTTCCGCCCCCTGTTTGATGCCGCAGAAGACCGTTCAAGAGATCTTGAGGTGAACTTGTGAAGTCATTGATTACTCCGTGAGTGATGGTGTGGTCAAAAAGTATCACACTATAGGAATCTCTTCGATGCTGAACTCGGCCTTGTCCATTGGCGGTAACGGCAGCATGACGGGACGACCAGAATGCGTGAACGGCCGAATACACTGCTCCGAGTCTGTTATTGCAAGTACGCTGAATACTTGCAGTTACAGGCGTGTTTTGTAACGGCGCACGGTCTCTTATGCTCATAGAGCTCGACCTGTTCAGATCAATGAGAGTAAACGATGTGCATGTCATGGAGGACTGACCTATCAATGACAAATATTCTGGATTACCGGTGGGTCAGAAGTTGTGTAGACCTTTATTCACTATTTCGACTCACACATGGAATGCTTGTTGTAAGACCGCCGGGTTTTTGCAAGGAAAGACATGCCCGTCGTTCGACAGATATCCCAGACCCACTCGCTGGTTGGAGGTTTCAGGAGGGTGGAACAAAGGCAAAATACAGAACGATGGTTGAGCGGGATGCGTTGCATTTCCAGCATGTTCAGGACCTAAGGAGCGCATTCAGCTACTTGACGCAGATATCATGTGTTGCACATTTTACCGGGACACATAGCATCACTTGAATAGAATTATGAGGCAAATAAGCTGCAGAAACCAATATAACATACCATTTCGAAAAATTATCCTTGTCTTCACGCGAATACGGGTCTATTAAGCGTCGTGAGCAAAAGAAACAAGTAAAAGAGCTGGTGGCTGGACCTTTGAAACCTGCAATTCACACAATGGTCAGCTGGATAGATACTAGTCAACGGGAGACATACCCGATCGTCTCCAGAACAGGGAATGCGTAATAAAGTCCTTTGGTCGGTTAGGATTAGGTCTTAATAGTTCATTAACATGCTGAATTTCGTTCGAACCACAGTTCGGTCCTGCCTGTGGATCTGCTCGACAGTAATCCACATGTGCATGTCTTCCCATGTCCTTGCAGACCAAGTTACACATCATCGGCGCACCGTCATCCTCAGACCCAAATTTGTGGCCATTGATCTCCAAGGAAGCGCCAGCAGGCCCATCGACAGCCCACCGAGTTTTGGACATGGATCCATGACTTGTCTCGTGCTCTTGTTGCACGTGTCCTAACGAAAACTTGTTAGTCCTCGCGGTATATAAAGTTGAACTAGGAATTTACCCAAAGGAAGGGTGCAATAATAACCACAGCCGTCACATCTAGAACCAATATGTCAATGAACTGTATGATTCGCCTGTTTACAACCCACCGCGATTCACAGAAGTGGAAAGGATTTGGGTCTGTGCTATGAATATGAGAACCCTCATGTTGTTGTTTACCCGCTGGAATAGTAATCGCGCAATGCAGCCTTTTCGCGACTGTAAAGTCCCGACTAAAATCACCGTCTGTTCAGTTCAGTGTAGCTGGAAATGTACCTTGTGAATACTGAATACCAGACGTTGCTTAATATTGATTCTTATATAATCAAGTCATGTGTTCACACCTTCGTATATTCAAAGGTCTCATGGCGACCAGTGAACGTTGCCTTGATAGATTGGGGAGCAGTGTCAATTTCACAGGTTCCATGAGCACCACATACTGCGGAGCA
This sequence comes from Armillaria gallica, assembly GCA_037576215.1. Classification (NCBI taxonomy): domain Eukaryota; kingdom Fungi; phylum Basidiomycota; class Agaricomycetes; order Agaricales; family Physalacriaceae; genus Armillaria; species Armillaria gallica. The sequence continues at coordinate 3,469,038 of JBANDB010000009.1, forward strand.
AGGATGTTCTTGGCTAGCAGAGAAGGGTCTTGAGATATGTAGCCAAAGATGAAAGAAGCACTAACCCGCATAGATGTACCGCCTGCTTATCTAGACCATGTAAATGGTTGTCATTGGAACACAGACGTTTGCAGAGTTCGCAGGGCATTGGGCACATGCGATTGTCACATATGTGGATATCATGATCTTGGTGACTAAACCAGAATTACCGTGATTCATTAGGTGCAGCGGCCGACTCACCTCGGGACTATGCACATTCCTTTACAGGCAAAAGACCTTCCTTGGTTCATCTTGACATTTCCTAACTGACAAGGCTGGATGTAATCGAAGTGTGTTAGCTAGTAGAGCATACTAAGATGAGAAGTGACGACCAACCCGGCCACAGGCATGAACTGGAGCGGAGCACATGTGATCATCAAGATGATTGACGATCTGAGAAATGATCATTTGACATTCAGGAAGTTTTTTCCAGCTAGACAGAGGAAATGTACCTTCGTACAATCGACCAGGCACCCATTCTTGTCGTTCAAGCGGCACTGTTGGCCACACAAATGGGTATCGACGGCGCATCTGATGTGCTTTCAGCATCAGTGTAAAAAAAGCAGCTAATGAGACTGACATGTGTTTGGCAGTATGACCGGCACTAGAAGCAGAGAAATTGTCAGAAAAGGGATAGAGGAACGATAGGTAGCGTACGGAAAACCACAAGGTTTCGCCTCATCGCCGTGTCCAGTCACAAATTCGCAAGGCTTGGTGCATTGGTGAGATGTTTGACAGTTATGAGGCATATCGGGATCGTGTCGACGACTTCCAATGCAGAGCAGATTGCAAGATGAACATTTCATCCTACACAGTGCCACATTTGACTTTAAATCAATATGCGCATTATCGAATGCGCGATTCAATTCCGTAATCGCTGCATGTGTCGCTGTAAATCGGGATAAGTTTGACTCAATCCATACCCGAACACGGTTAACCCTCAAATCAGCAAGCCTCTGTAAATGCTGCTCTAATGCTTCAGCCCATTCACTGTCAGGGAGTTCTTGTCGATGATCCTTGTACTGCCAAGAAGAACACAGACGTGCCAGGATGGATTCGCGTTCTGCCGATGGCTTACCAGAAAGGTCGAGCAGAAAGCGGGAGTCGCTGTCTTCGCTATCGATCAAGACGTCTGTGTCAAGATTCTACTCCCATATATATGAGCACGCTCAGAGAAGATCCAAGGGCTCACCTTCAAAGGCTCAATTTCTGGGTCTATCTCAGTATAGCCATACATCAATGCATTTGGCATCATTGCCAACAAGCGTTGTGCACGGTGAGCAACAAGACTCTCTAGAATTAAAAATTTGGCTCTGAGTGTTTCGTCCTATACATTGCTTACGTGAGAGTGCGCCCCAGTCATTTGCCTTGACAAACATGAGAAAAACAGGTATGCGCAGGAATTAACGCTGACCTTGAGCTTCGCCATTAGCGTCTTCAGCGTAAGCAAAAATTCACCGGCAGCAGGATGGGTAAGAACTTGCTGATCCAGTCGCTTTCGAAGCGCAAAAAACAAGCTATAGAAACTCTTTGATTCGATGATCGGCCACGGGACAATATTCAGTCGTCCAGAGTGAAGGCGAGAAATGAAGTTGGCATCTTGTTCATCCTGAACAATTTGCTAGTAGCCAGATGTACTGTCAAAAAGGAGCAGCAAAGAATTTCAGAAAGACAAACCTGAAACTTGGTTGAAAACCTACAGAAAGTGGTTAAGATTTCGTAGATATAAAGTCAATTATGACATACTCTTTAACGATCTCTCCTTTGTCTATATCCGTAACATCCTGCAGTATATATCTTGGATTCAGATGTACGCGACAAGACGCTCATATGCCATACCTTAATTATGATGACTAATGTTGATTGAAAGAGCGATGGATTCGCCGCAGGATCGAGGACCGTAGAAGATGACTGGAAAGACTGGAACAGGCCTGTAATATCCCTCGACAAAGCAAAGTTGTTTCGAAAGAGAACCTGCCAAAATGTTTCAGCAAACCATCGCTGATCAGGGTCATTTTCATACCAAGTTGGATATGGCAGTATTGAACAAAACTAATAGAGTGTCTTCTTGTGTGGAGCGCTCGATACTGTGAACACCTATAGAGATGAAGATCAAACTTCGAGAGAAGGTACAAAAGAAACTAAAATAACTGACCTTCGAAGTCGAGTGCAACTATTAGGGCGTCGTCCGTCGGCGTGACGGATAGCCATACACCCTCTGCGAGAGCAGTAGATTGTGAAAACCATGATTGTCAACAAAAACACACTGCCTGACCTGTTGTCCTCATTGCGCTACCCGCAAAAGACGAGTCTACGAGGTGGTTTAGAGTATAGCTTTTCCCTACCGATTGTTCGCCTATAGTCCTGTTGTATAAGTGATGGGAAGATGCATTGATGACACGCTTACCCATAGAGGAGACGACTCTGACGGGCTGAAATTCATCGTCTCAGCCACTGGTTACTTGTAACAACAACATTTCATCGTACCTTCTTGGCCATGTATGATTGAAAGACTGATTCATACCATCCAAGCGAAACACTGTCCACGATTTTTCCAACCTCAGCACCGAGAAGGGATTTTTCCCATTCCATGGATACAACACCATCCTTCAGTGGCAAGAACCGGTTCTCGCGTGTGATGGCGATGTGAATGGGAATTAAACATATAAGATTAACAAGCCATGCCCCCAGCGGGACCTGCGAAACTGGGTAGATATCCGCGTCCGTGATAGACGAGACGAAATCGGAAAGCGGCACGGCCCGGACTTCGATATTTTTCAGGACGTCATTTGTCGGCTTGCGAGTCCGTAGTTCGAAGGATTGTACCATATCAGTGAAGTGAGGTGCAAATTTCTCGTGATCACGATCCGTCGTAAAGGTCAGCGTTTTCTGCGCTGGGCTCCCACTGTCTGAACTGACAGAATGCTGTATCGCCGCTACAACAGGGAAACGTGTCCAGACATCCGAAAAGCATTCAATCAGAGAGTTATGGCGAGTTGTACCATGGTCGTCCTTCCTGTGAGAGCTCCCGTTACTACCCTTCTCTTTGAATTGGAACTCGGTGATCTTTTTTGTAATATCCAGCACGACAGAGTGGCAAGACTGAGAGGAACCATTCAGGCCAATAAGGTGAACACAATTTTTATTGACGAAGGAGGTGAGAACGGCCGACTCCGGGAAACCGTCGGGAAGTTGAAGGGAGATTTCGTGGCTCGATCCGAACATGGTCCAGTGATAGGCATGCAAAGTAGTGTGATCATCATGCGAATACGCGAGGAACAGACAGGCACCGTCAGGCGAAGAATAAACTGTAGTCGGAAGGGAATCCAAAGTTAGAGCGGCCGGCCTTTGTGACATAAATCAGACTTGATCTACACTCTAAAGCTAGACATGTCTACCTGAACTGTTGGGTAATTAAAGAAAAAACCCGAGCTTGGCGCCCACTGTCAATCAACAGTATCTCCTCGGTGCCACAGACGAAACAGGCATGGCATATCGAGACGGAGGGTGAGGCATACCAGGTTGCGATGTTGACAGCGCTGCCCCAGCCTTGTATGGTGTCGTACGTTTCGTCGAAGACGAAGAGATGTAACTGAGGCAACGGATCAGTAATTCGCAAGTGCATGCCTTGACGTGTCTTCTGACCTTTGATGAGGCGCACAGTAGAAGCATCCGCTTGGTCTCCTCGTAGGCGATAATCAAGTTATCGCCCAGCTTATCTTTGTGAAGGACCTTTCTGGGGTGATTTCTCCGTATGACGTTCTCCAGTGTCGAAAGATTCTCCAAGTAGATGTTCAGGTTGTCTCGACCATCATCAATAACAAGTAGGCATTTACTGGTCGTGACCATATGCATATACCTGGATGATCAGTATTAGATTCCATGTATATACATTGAAAATAACTGTACACTCACAAGATTCGTGATGTCAGAGGAAGAGCAAAGGAGGTGCTTAATCGTAGATCCGATACGTGTGGAGTTGGTACAAAGGAGGAATCCATCTGGATGTGATGTCGATGATCTTCAGGCAGACTGAGGGCATGCACTGTATATTCCATGGTCGCTTCGATGCGCTCAGTCATTGAACCGGTGATTTGATACTCCTTGGGCCCTGATACTATACGTGAGCAAGGATTACACGTCTTCGAGAATTGCATACTGTATATACGTTCGACCACCTCGATTGTATCAATCATTAAGGAATAGCTATTATATTCATCAGCTTCATCATGCTTCGTCAATCGAAGTACTCACGGTTCTCCTTGATTTTCTTGTTCAATGTCGGCAATAAATTCCTCTCGCGACCTTATCTCCCGATTCTCCTGCCGACTCTGAGCAGCTCGATTGATCTGAACTTTACAAGACTGTTCTTGCACCACCGAAGCCCTGCCGATGAGCTTTTTCAACATGTTACCGATATTCTTCTGGAAGTAAGCATTCACGATTTCCAGAACATTCGTTATCGACTCTTGAAGAAGAGGTTCGTCCCCGAGAATTTCTTCAAGCGATGAAAGGAACTGCGCATCAGTCATATCCATCTTCTGTTCGGATAAATACCGCGACTCTGACATGGGCTTGTCGGAGCGGAACAGAGAAGTAAGGAAGACGCAACAAAAGATAGTAAACCTTGAGGCGGGTCTTTCTCCAGAGAAGACAGCGAGTCCTCTTTGTCTGTTGAAAATATTTTCGTAACCAGTTCCTGCCGCACGTCTTCAGTAAGGCCGGACTCCCGTTCCATGCATCGTACAACAAGAATTTTCCTTTTCAAAGTCTGGAACGGAGCAGGAGTGACAGACTGCAGACTCTTATGGTCCAGCATCTTGTCGAGCTCTCCGCGAAATGACGGATACACGGAGAGAAAACGGTTTAACGCTTCTGTAGCGGAATGGTAAACCGAGGATAGATCGTGACAAGTACAGAGATATTTACCGTCAGCGTTTTTCTCTTCTTCTTCAGAGACGGGACACACAGCATCCCTGTTCAATGTCCTGGGGCGGGAGGATCAAACGGGGAGCACACATTGCAACGAAACACCCACGGGAAGCGGACCAACACGAAACGTAAAATTACCGTCTTTAACATTGTGGACAATTCGTCCTCCGGTGTCGCATTGGACTTTATATTATCCATTTCTGCTTTCTTATAGTCCCGAATGTCTCGCTCTATCTCCGACTTGCGGGACTGCCAAGCTTGGCAAGCATTAGGGTAACGCTTGCTCAATCCTTTCTCGATCAGGACTGTTATTGCTTCATTGGTAAGGCTGGGACTCAGACATATCGGGCCAGATTTCTTCCTGTATGACATTAATCAGATGCAGATAGGTAAGATCGCATGTCAAGGCTTACAGGAGACTTTCGAAGGCTAGAGAACTGTGCATCTCTTTACGGATGTGCTGAATGCGTTGATCTGGAGCTTTATATTTCACCGTCACGAATGCTTGATTTGTTTCACCACCAAGCATTTTTGGACGAAACAAGGACGATTCAATGGTAGTGTCGTCTACGGCTTCATGAGTGATATGTGAAGAGGTAATCTAAGAAACTGATGAACAACGATCTGTCAGAAGTCAAGACGGAAGTAAGCACATTGAATCCAGCACGCATGGTAACATTTTCGTCCTGTTCATTGGTCTTGTGAACCTCAAATGTAAACAGTCGGTCGGTGTTATCGTCGTCGAGATCCATGAAGAAGTCTTCAGACGTCTCTTTCCACGCAAGCGAAGCGGACTGTGCGGGGGATATCATACAGACTACCTGATCGCAAACTTTGGTGAGGTACCTGACAATCCATGTCAAAATCACATAGAAGTATATGCGACAGACGTCCTTACCTCATGAAGGTGATGCGATTCCTTTTCACTGCAGATATCGCGTCGTCATTCCAAGTAGTATCTTCCGGCCAGTATATCACAAAGAGCTTCTCCGAAGTTGAAGGATTGAATGCATATAATCCCGACCGCAGTGATGGTCCAAGGTCTGACTGTGATTTGAGTAGTCTATGAGATCTAGTATGTATCATTCAGCTCGTCGATTTAATAAACGTCTTTGATAATGCACTCACAAAGAAGGATCGACGACAGCCAAACTCGAAATGAAGCGAACAATTTCTTCTCTGCTCCCATACACACCCACAGGCTTGACGGCGTGTTGGTCGAGGACTTTGAAGTCCACTTTGGTGAGGGAAATATAAGCGCCAGGGCTCTTATCGTTGACGTAATGCTTCAGAGAACCCTGGTCGATAATGATTTTGTCGACTGCAGAAAATATTAGCAGCTGGGTCATACAATGCAGAAGCTTCTCGTACCTAGTCCTCCACTGCCGAGTTCGCTTATCAGATCGAGGAGACGATACATCCCCGGGATTTCGTGGACGAGGTCGGTATTCATTTGACCCTGTGTGCGTCCAGGGGTCACCTTGGGTTCATCGACGTCCATGTTATCTGGGGTGCCGCCAGAAATGGGCGGTTTCACCGCTGGCGCTAATGTGAGCGCATATATCTTGCAGACGAGTCCGTGACGACGTACCACTGTCCTGATGATTTAGGAGCACTAAATCATGTTAGCACCGACGCGTCGCAGGCACCGTATATACTCACTTTGTGTTGTATCTGTCACAGGAAATATGTTTGGGGGTACGGGGAGGGGATCCATGATGGGGGTACGAGATGAAAGAGACACCTCGTGGGGGTCCTATTAAGTATACTTCCGTTCTGACCAATGAGACTTCTTTCCCTTTGCCCGTTCACCCCCAAAGCTACCGGTGTACTCTGATTGACAGCAGGGCCAGCAAGTACAACAGCATTTGCTTCGAATAAGCGCTGTGAAGGTTCGAATGTGTTCAGATGAAACATCCTGGAATGGTATTGTCTAACTGCGGATCTCGCAGCGCTTGACCGTGCGACCCTAGTACAACGCTAATCGCCTTCGACGCGCTTATCAGGTCACGACATACAAACCCCCTACAGCAGCTCGTTTCCTGGACCTACGATGGACAGGCAATCGTCCAGGCCGGTCAATCCCAGCGATTTCCTCGCACAGATTATCAAAGAGAAAGAGAAACTCGTCGTTCATCCTGGAACCAGCCAATATACGATAGGCGGCGTATCTGCATGCGGTCTGGCATCTCTGAACTTCGCAAGATTGGTGTTGGATAAAGAACGAGAAGGCATTCAAGGAGCGGCTTTGCTTGCAGATATTGCCTCGGTGCAGGCGGTGGAGGTGAGCGGCGTCGACCGAGTGCATTTCTCACGATTCTCATGGTTCTCTCTAGGACATCGTCTCCATCTGCTCCCAATGGCGGAACAATCTTCATCTCGAAGTCGAAACTATCTTTGCAGCGCCTCTGTTTCAAACATCAATGAAATTGACAAATTGTATCTACGGATCTCCATCGGTTGGTCGCTTCGAAGAAATGCTCGGGTACTGCAATTTTTCTTCTTTCATCGCGTCGCTTACCGTCTGCTCCCAGCGATCTTGAATTCGCATCCGATAATACCAGCGTCGCAGTTATCACAAGACCACCTGAAATCATCGCCTGTGCAAAGGTCCCGACTCCCGAACAGAATATATATGTCATTTTTGACACCCATCCACGGCCTACTCATCCGGATGGATCTGGGATCACATTTCTGGCCACTGTCGAAAGCGCAGCCAAACGTCTCTCAGATATTTTGTCTGTCGACACTCGTCTTCTCTCCGAGAGTGGCTTGCAGTGGCAAGCACAGTTACTCGCGAATTTTTCCGCCCACGTCTTTATTCTAAACGATAAATGGTCTACCGATCCTACTGACTTGAAGCAAGCTCTTCTCGAATCTAGCGTCACAATTCTCACCCTTCAAGCCCAATTATCCGATTTAGAGTCGCGAAATCAATCTCTGACTTCTACGACTGACCGCTTGGAGGAAGAGATCGACGAGTTACAGGAAACGTGCGAGAACCTGAAAAAAAGACAGTCGCAGAGTCATAGTCGTTCTATTGCAACAACATATGTTGCTGCGACGAAGTGGCCCGCTGCACCGTCTAGGTCTTCATCTTCACAGCAACGAACCTCTGGGAAAAAATCGAAAGGAAAGGAGCGTGCACAAGAGCATAGCATAGGATTAGAGTACGCGCTCAATCTACAACGTGAATACGAGGAAGAGGACCGCCAGCTGGAGCAGGAGCGTGATTCTCTGTCAGCGACTGCACAAGCCTTATTTGATTGTGCTATCTGCCTCGATACTTTCCCTATGGACTCCGCTGCTCGTGTCGTTGAATGCAACCATGTAACTTGTAGAAATTGCCTTCGGCAACATCTGCTGACGACGTTGCATGATCACCGATTCCCCGTCTTCTGTCCGACTTGCACTGACGGCGACAAGAAGTCGAGTGAGTCGTCATTCTCACGGGCGAGATATACGAAGACTCATTTTTATTGTAGTACTGTCGGAAACACTCGTCCTCGACATTGGGATACCAGAGAAGGAGTACCGTATTTTTGAAGAGCTGCAAATGTCTGCGTTCTCTATCTTACTCCACTGCCAACAGTACGTCGAGCTCTTTTATCCGTGTCCTTAGCTTCATCGTCGTGTTCAGATGTAAGAAAAGCGCTTTTGTTGATCGTACGGAATACCAGGAAGCCGGTATTATCGCTTGTCCTTTACCTAGGTGCAACCATACCTGGTGCAAATCTTGTCAGCAGACTGTAGATGTCGCCGGTCCCCAGCATAGCTGCGACGGATCTTCAGAGTTGGATCATTTGATGAAGCAACGAGGCTGGAAGTACTGCCCAGGTATGTATGACTCTATCTCACAACAACGTCAAACACTTATTCTGATACTGTACAGGCTGTAAGATCCCCGTGCAGAAGGAAAGCGGATGTAACCACATGACGGTATGTTAATGAAAGTGACCACGAGCGCTCTTCTGATTTTCCTCCGCAGTGCATGTCGCCAGGATGTAACACGTGGGTACAACCTACCATGACTATACTCTCTTGTATTAACACGTCTACGTCAGGCATTTTTGTTATATCTGTGGCGGTAAAATTGTGCAATCGGCGTTGAGAGGAGACATCCAAGCTGCGGTCTCCGATCATTATCGACACCGTTGTACCTTGTTTGAAGTCCCAGCGGACGGGCAATAGATAAATACCCCCGCTACTGATCATTGTTTGTATCATTTCCTGTATGTTAGCTACCCTATCTCAGTGTTCATTCAAAATACGACCCCCTTGTAAAGGAAAGCTACAATGACTTGCCTTTGAGTCGCTCTCCCGCCGCAATGTCGTCACTGCAACTGTCACCAGGGATGAACGTTGAACTATCGAGGCTTCCAATGCGGCCTTGAGTACTGTATAGTGGGGCATCTACAGCTCCCATGCTTTCGAGTCAATCTGATGGCCCATACCACAAGGGCCCCCTTACTGGGCACATCCTGTACTTGGATACAGTGCTATCACCGTAGCATTCCGGAGCCTGGACTTTTACGAAGATAAACTTACCGTAGAAGGATGTGGCCGCGTTCACAGATCGGATGACCGAGTGATACTTTACATATGTAACCAAATAATCAGTGTCGCGACTCGCGAGTCTCGAGATCAAATTGCCAGAAACGAATCAAACGATAACGCCTTACATACCCTCACGTAGTCGTGTATGTAGCGTCTGTCTACGAGAGTAATAACACTTGCCTGACCGGGGCCCCCAACCCGACAATCCCCCACTGCCCGCCAGCTGAAATTTGGCTGAAATGTGTTGGAAATGTGAGCAGTTCATCCCGCTCCCGCCGGCTTACATAAAGATGTGTTAGGTCGGACCTTAAGCGAGCCACACACATCACGTCTGCCTCTCTTCCAATTCCTCCTTCCTCTTCCTCTTCGACGACACTTGGGCTCCCAGGACGCTGCATATCATCTCTAGCTGCTAAGACTTTCATAAGCAGCATAAACCAGAGTCTTCTTCATGGCAAATAGGATTCGTACCGCGAAATCAGGAAACGACTGGACTCGGAGTGAACTCTCTGCCTACAATATTCTAGTAGAAGAAAAGAGTTTGACCGACTTCTTTGGCGTTGATGAGCTGCCACCGCTCTCCGATAGCATGAACGTCTTTAGTGCAACCGAGGATCGCCATGAGGCCCCCGACGATGAGACATACAAGCTGCTCCATTATCTCGACCTGGCCAATCGCCCCAAGCCAGGTCAAGAAGCTGCTGTTCGTGTTTTTGCAAAGGAGTTCCTCCAAAAGCTGGGATATGACGCAGGGCGGCGAATCGTCATGGTCCAGCAGAAGCTGCCTTTTATTGTCTGCGGTACACAATGCAGTGCTCAAACTGATATCTGCATTCTTGACGAGGACACAATCCTCCTTCTGGTGCAGGAAGAGAAGCGTTTTGACGAACCTGATGATCCCGAATCACAGCTGGTGGCCGAAGCTATTGCCGCGTTCCAGCATAACAATATCGTTCGTGAGATGGACCTGCATCTCCCAAAGCTTGATGAGGTGACTTTCCCAGCGATCGCGCTCTACGGCACTTTCCCTACGTTCTATAAGATCAGAGTTACCTCCGATCTTGACATTGCCGTCGTTACTGGTACTTACCCTGCTGATACCACCATCATCCATCGGCATATTCCCTGGCTTCCCCGTCGCCATAGCGAGGGAATGAAACCTGTGGATAACCGCAAAGTCCTTATTCAATACTTTCAACTATTCAAGCAATTTATTTGAGGTGAGCATTTCATCTGTACACAGTGAACCAAGCTTATGAACTGGTATTCTGAAGGTGTCGTGTGCATGAGGATATAGTCCACATAGGCTGACTGCTGGCTAGGATAGTAGACTTTGGTTATGTAGCCGTCTTTCATTGGTACATATCGCACGAGTAGCCGATTTACAAGTTGACAAATACTCGAAAGCCCGACTCGTATTACCCGGAGATGCCGGAGCCTAATCCTACCCTATACCTCCCTAGCACCCTAGGCTTTGGTGGTATATTGGCAAGGTCTCGGACCAGCTTCTCACTTTGCGTAACTTTTATGCGAGGATGGGAACACATGGGGATGAAAGAGATACACGTGGAGACCCTCACCTAGGCGCTAGACTTCATTGTGTCAGTCAATTTATTACGAATAAGGCATCCATCAAGCTCGCTTGCAAGGATGGAGGCTCCAAAGATAGGAGATTCAACGGAAGCCTTCAAAGTCTTACCGTGCCCATAACCATTGTTGTCTGACAATGTCTGCTCGCGTCGGAATGCGCTAGAAGAATAGCATGAACTTGAAAACTGAGACAGAAAGATTGGGGTACTTTGCCTTTAGACCCGTCGTTCGGAGTCCCTCCGGCGATACGAGCCCACCTCTGGTCATGTATCTCTGGGCGGTCTCAGGTTTGGTTGATATACTACCGACCAGCGGCATATGATAAATTCTAGGGACACTGACGGGAAGGGGCGGGTTGATGTTATCGAAACGATTGTTGGACGAAGGTTGATAGTAGCGGACGTGAAATTTCCAGCAAGGTAATGGCTGGGAATACACTCACCACCAAGTTTTCAATTTGCATGGAAACTTCATGGTACAACTTGAAAGCTTTGAAATGTATAGAGTGATGTTACAAGAGCACAGCAAAAAGCTAGGTCATTAATCATTATAAAAGTGATCCTCTCGGTTTCCTCAACGACTCTGCAATTCCAAGGAAGGTTTCGGCAAGGCGAACCTGAAAGATGATGAGATCGAACGAAAACGAGGCGTTGATTAAGGCTCACACTATCCAGGGCTTCGGCGTACGATGAATCAACCCTAGCCACTGCTGGCGCATTTGGGTCTGGAGGGTATTGTTCTGGACGTCGAGGGCGATCTGAGTTATACGACGCAAGACAGCGTTGTATGGCCCAAACGAAACTGTATGCATAGACAGCGGTTTCCTGTACGACGTTATGGGTAGCGATCTTTACATTAGAAAGACACCCCTACCCTAGCGCGACGGCTGTATGACACAGATCTTGGACAGTCTCGTCTTCGACAAAACATTCGCCGTCAGACAAAAGTATTACAACCGGCGTTCTGCATTCAGATTGGATATCAAAGACTCGTCGACCTGTATCAATTTATTAGCGCCCACCTCTCAGCACTCCAGTTTTGGGCCATCACGGTCCGGGCATCGCTCAAAGCGACATCGTAGTTGGTTCCGAAGCCCGTTTGATGCCGCAAAAGACCGTTCAAGAGCTCTTGAGGTGAACTTGTAAAGTCATTGATTACTCCTCGAATGATTGTGTTGTCAAAAAGAATGACACTATAAGAATCTCGTCGGTGCTGTGCTCGACCCCGTCTATTGGCAGTAACAGCAGCATGGCGGGATACCCAGAATGCATGAAGGGCCGAATACACTGCCCCAAGTCTGTTATTGCAGGTACTCTGGATACTTGCAGATACGGGTGTGTCCTGTAGTGGCCGACGGTCCCTGTTACCCATAGAGCTCGACCTGTGCAGACCGATCACGGATAAGAACGATGCACATAAACCATAATAGAGGATGAACCTATCGATAACAAACATTCTGGATGATTGGTAGGTCAGGAGTTACGTAGATAATATCTTTTTCGACTCACACATGGAAGGCTTGCTGTAAAAGGACGGGTTTTTGCAAGAAAAGACGTGCCCATCATTGGAGAGATATCCCAGTCCCACCCGTTCATCAGAGGTCTCAGGAGGATGAAACAGCGGTAGAGTGCAATAGGATGGCTGAGCCGGATTCATCGCATTTCCAGCATGTTCAGGACCTAAAACTGTGCTCAGCTACTGCGAGGTGATGCCATGTATCACGCATTTACCAGGGCACATTGCGTCGCTGAAACACAGATGTCAGGCAGAACAACGAGAAAAGACGACTACAACATACCATTTCGCAAAATTAGATCTATCGTCGCGTGAATACGGATCTGCGATAGGCCATAAGTACGAAACGACGTAAGAAAATGTCGAATGGACCTTTGAAGCCTGCAGTCCACATGAATGTTAGCTAGATAACTCTTTTTGACATATAGTTCAACCAGTACACGCCTGATCGTCTCCAAAACAAGGAATGTGTAATAAAGTCCTTCGGCCGTTCGGGATTGGGTCTCAGTCGTCCATTGACATGTTGTATCTCTGTGGAGCCGCAGTTTGGCACTGCGCCTGGAGCCGCTCGACAGTAATCCACATGAGCGTGCCTTCCCATCTCCGTGCACACCAAGTTACACATCATTGGCGCACCATCATCCTCAGACCCGAATTTATGGCCATTTATTTCCAGAGACGTGCCAGCAGGTCCGTCGACAGCCCACCGAGTCTTGGACATTGATCCGTGACTCGTCTCGTGCTCTTGTTGTACATGTCCTAGCAGAAAACGATCAGGCTTTGGGCGTTAACTGAAATGAGTCTGGCATGTACCCAAAGGTAAGGTGCAGTAGTAGCCGCAGTAATTGCATCTGGCATCAACATATCAGCCAACGGAAATTTGCTGGCTCCCAACTCACCGTGATTCACAGAAATGGAAGGGGTTCGGATCTGTGCTATGAATATGAGGCCCCTCATGTTGTTGCTTACCAGCCGGAATAGTGATAGCGCATGACAGTCTTTTTGCGACTGTAGAATATTAAATCAACTTACTGACTTGTCGGTATAACTAGTAAATGTACTACCTTGCGAATACTGCATAAAGAAAATCAGCCGCCACTTTATTCAGTATTCATGGGAGCTATGTGTACGAACCTTTGTGTACTCAAATGTCTCATGGCGGCCAGTGAACGTCGCTTTGATAGATTGAGGAGCAGTGTCAATCTCGCAAGTTCCGAGAGCAGCACACACTGCGGAACAAGGATGGTCTTGACTGGGCAAAGATCACGAGGAATGTACCTGAAGAAGAAAGAATGACTAACCCGCAAAGATGCATCGCGTGCACGTCCAACCCGTGCAAATGGTCGGTGTTAGAGCACAGACGTTTGCAAAGTTCACAAGGAATTGGGCACATCCGATTGCCACATACATGGGTGTCGTGATCTTCAGAACTGTACCAGATTGTCCATCAACGTTTGATTGAACAATATGGTGGCAAATTACACTCACCTAGGGATCACACACATCCCTTTACAGGTGAAAACCCTTCCTGCGTTCACCCTTACATTCATTAATTGACAGGGCTGCATGCAATTGAAGCCGATGAGCCACAATTTATCGACACGACAAATCAGTACTGACCTGACTACAGGCATGATCTCGCGCCGAGCACATGTGATCACCAGGATGATCCACCGTCTAAGAAATACTCACTTGAGGATCTTGTGCAGGTATGTACGCAGAAGAACAGTACCTTTGTACACTCGCCTAGACATCCAATCTTGTCGTTCAAGCGGCAGGGCTGGCCGCACAAATGGGTATCGACGGCGCATCTAATATATATTGAGCATGGGTAACATATGGGGAAGATAATGATACTAACATGTGCTTGCCGGTGTGAGCAGCACTAGATGTAGAGAAGATGTCAGTATAAAAAATAGGGAGGTGTTGGGTAATTACATACGGGAATCCACACGATTTTGCTTCATCGGTATGTTCATCTATGAATTCGCAAGACTTGGTGCACTGGTGAGATGTTTGACAGTCGTGGGATATATCGGGGTCATGTCGACGACTTCCAACACAGAGAAGATTGCAAGATGAACACTTCATCCTACACAGGGTTACATTTGACCTCAAGTCGACCTGCGCGTTATCAAACACGCGATTCAATTCTGTGATTGTTGCATGCGTAGCTGTAAACCGAGATAGATTCGATTCGATCCATGCCCGAACATGGTTAATTCTCATGTCCACAAGCGTCTGCAGATGCTGCTCTAATGAATCAGCCCAATCGCTATCGGGCACTTCTTGTCGTGGATGGTTGTATTGCCATCCGGAACGCAAACGATCCAGGGTCAACTCGCGTTGCGCAGACGGCTTACCAGCAAAGTCGAGAAAAAACCGATAATCACTGTCTTCGCCATCAATTAAGATGTCAGTGTCAAAATTCTACGGTCACAGTTCAAAAAGCGTAATGCCGAATTTTTTTAAAAAAAACTTACCTTCAATAACTCATATTCTGGCTCAATCTCAGTATAGCCGTACATCAATGCGTTTGGTAGCATTTCCGACAATCGCTGCGCACGGTGAGCAACAAGACACTCTAAATTAAAGTCCAGATCCTTGAATGTTTTGCAGCGTAAATGTGCTTACGAGACAGAGCACCCCAGTCGTTTGCCTAGATGGATATTAGAAACACTGGGATATGTGACAATTGATCCTGACCTTGAGCTTCGCCATCAAGGTCTTCAGCGTAAGTAAAAATTCACCGGCAGCAGGATGTGTGAGAACCTGCTGGTCCAGTTGCTTTCGTAGCAGTAAAAACAAGCTATAGAAACTCTTGGACTCGATGATTGGCCATGGAACAATATTCAGTCTTCCGGAATGGAGACGGGAAATGAAGTTCGCATCCTGTTCATCTTGAACGATTTGCTGAAGGTCAAAATTAGAATGTAACGACACAGTATTGGATATAAGCAAACCTGAAACTTCGTTGAGAACCTAAATAAGTTGATTGAGACCTGATATTGATGAAGCTGAATAACAACATACTCTTTAACAATCTCTCCCTTATCTATATCTGTAACATCCTGCATCAAATCTGTTAACCTAGAGGAGATACAAGACAATTGCAATGTACCTTTATTATGATGACTAGTGTCGACTGAAAGAGCGAAGGATTGGTGGTGGGATCGAGAACAGTAGAAGATGACTGGAATGACTGGAAAAGGCCTGTAATGTCCCGAGACAAAGCAAAGTTGTTTCGAAAGAGAACCTGAAAACCTTTCTTCAGTGATCAAGGACAGTTATTAGATGGTGTTATATACCAGGTTGGATATAGCAGTATTGAATAAAACCAGCAGAGTATCTTCTTGTGTTGAGCGTTCGATACTATGGACACCTATAAAGATGATCGTGGAACGTTGAACACCCAACGAGGGTATAGAAGAAGGTAAATCCACCAACCTTCGAAATCAAGTGCGACTATCAGGGCGTCGTCTGTTGGCGTCACCGAAAGCCACACACCCTCTGTAAACCGTGACCTATGAGAATCATGCTACAAAAAACAAGATTTCGTCTTACCTGTTGTTCTCATGGCATTGCCTGCGAAAGACGAGTCTACGAGATGATTCAGGGCGTAACTCTTTCCCACCGATTGTTCACCTATCATCCTGACAAGTAAGTAACAGGCTTCCCGCTTTCAAGACATGCTCACCCATGGAGGAGACAACTTTGACAAGCTGTAATTCTTTGTATCAGTCACCAGTTATCCATAATGACATTAGATTCATACCTTCTTGGCCATATATGACTGGAAAATCGACTCGTACCAACCAAGCGAAACACTGTCAATGATCTTTCCAACCTCAGCCCCGAGCAGTGACCTTTCCCATTCAACGGATACAACACCATCCTTCAGCGGTAAGAAACGATTCTCACGGGTGATGGCGATATGGATGGGAATCAGGCAGAACAAATTTACAAGCCACGCTCCAAGTGGAAACTGCGAAACAGGCCATGCATCTTCCCTTGTCACCGAAGAGGCTATATCGGAAAGCGGCACTGCTCGACTTGGATATGCTTCAGGACATCGTTCGTAGGTTTCCGAGTCCTCAATTCGAAGGATTGTACCATCTCGGAGAAGTGAGGTCCGAACTTCTCAAAATCACGATCCGTGGCAAACGTTAGAGCTTTAGGAGCCTGAACCCCATTTCCGCCGCCGATAGAGTGTTGTATCGCCGCCACGACGGGAAAACGTGTCCAAACATCCGAGAAGCATTCAATTAGAGAATTATGGCGTGTTGAACCCTCGCTACCCTCTACGTGAGAAGTTCTATTTCCGCCCTTCTCTTTGAATTGGAATTCCGTGATCTTTTTCGTAATGTCCAATATGATTGAAGAGCAGGACTGGGAAAGTTCGTCGAGAGATATGAGGTGGATGCAGTTCCGGTTGACGAAGGAGCTTAAGATGCAATCATTAGAGAAGCCAGGAGGAAGCTGGAGAGTTATCTCGTGGCTCGATCCAAAACTGTTCCAATGATAGGCCTGCAGAGTGGTTTGTTCCTCGCGCGTGTAGGCCAATAACAAACAAGCGCCATCAGGAGAAGAATAGACAGCTTGCGGAAGACGGCCCAGCGACAAGGTAGCGGGCCTGTCCAAGGGCAGATATTAGTATATATTTGCAAAGATTCAAAGCGTAAATCATACCTAAACTGTTGAGTGATCAACGAGAAAACTCGAGCCTGGTGTCCGCGGTCAATCAACAATATTTCCTCGGACCCGCACACAAAGCAGGCGTGAGATATGGTGACCGACTGCGAAGCGTACCAGGGTGCAAGACTGATGGGGCTACCCCAACCTTGGATGGTACAATGTGTTTCGTCGACCAGAAAAAGATACAACTATAAGAGGTAGCCTTTAATGATGTTTGCACACAACATTTTGGGTAGACTTACCTTCGAGGAAGCACAAAGTAACAGCATTCGTTTAGTCTCATCATAAGCTATAACTGGGTTCTCGCCAAGCTTGTCCTTATGCAACACCTTTCTGGGACGATTCTGTTGTATAGCATTGTCCAAAACGGAGAGTTGTTCAAGATAGATGTTTATAATGCCTCTACCGTCGTCAACCATGAGCAGACACTTGCCGGAACCAACGAGATGCATGTACCTAAAGGACGCCCAATAAATGTCACAGACGAACAGTGATTTTATATGCGACTCACAATACCCTTGAGCTCAGAGGAAGTTCGAAGTGGGAGCTTAACCGAAGGGTTGATTCTATGTGTGGTGTTGGTATGGATGAGGAATCCATCTGGATACGATGGCGATCCTCTTCAGATAGAATGAGAGAATGAACAGTGTATTCTATCGATGGTTCAAGGCGCTCGATTTTCCAGCCAGTAAGTTCATAACCCTTGTTCTCTGTTCAATTAATGTGAGTGAATACCAAGTTGATGTGCGGGGAAGTGACATACTCCAGGCGCCGTGCTCATCGATGCTGTCAATTATGAGAGTACACCTGCGCGCGCCTTATTAATCCATTGGCAATAATAAAGGGAAACCAAAGGCTCACAAATCTTCTTTGTTCTGCGTCTTGATATCGTCAATAAACTGCTTTCTCGAGTCCTTTTGTCGAGTTTCTTGTCGGCTTTGAGCGTCTCGGTCGATTTGCAGTTTGCAAACCGATTCCTGCGCCTTCATAGCTCGGTGAACCAAATTATTGACGATGCTGTCGATTTTCCTCTCGAAGTAGCCCTCCGCGAGTTCTACCACATTTGTAATCGCTTCTTGCAGAAGAGGCTCTTGACCGAGGATTTCGTCGAGGGATGAGAGGAATTGCGCGTCAGTTAGGTCCATGTTCTTATTCGCAAGATACTCTGCCACTTTGACGGGTTTATTGGACCGAAGCAACGAGGTGATGAACGAGAAACGACCTCGAGGCCTTTGCATCGAAGAGATTGTGTCCTCTAGCTTTTCAGATGAGAGAATATTTTCGATTGCCTGCCGCCGTTGATCATGGGTGGAGCGAACCGAGTCCATAACTATACATCTCGCGACAAGAATTTTATTCTTCTTAGAAACGAATGAATGCGAGCTGATGGACACTAGATCTTTCTGGTCCATGTTGTCTTGGAGTTCTCGGGCAAACTCCGGGTGTATAGCAAGGAAATCCGTCAACAATGCTGTGACGGACATCAATTTAAAGGCAGCACGCGACGGACATGAGTGGACATACTGTGCAACTTCGCAGTCTCCTCCTCGCTTAACATTGCTGTGGGGCAGATCTTGTCTCTATTTAGAGCGCTGGGAGTAATCCGACGATGAGTTCGAAACGAATTGAGACATGCTAGAGCGCTTACCTGAACCTGGTTGTGACAGATTGCACAACAGCCAGCTTCAACATAGCTGACAGCTCAGTCTGGATAGCTTCGTCTGATTTCACTTCGACTGTCTCTTCCTGCTTGAAGTCTTGAATGCTCGACTCTATCTCTACTTTCCGAGATTGCCAAGAGTTGCACGCGGCAGGGTAATGCTTGTTTAATCCACTATCAATCAACATCGCAATTTCTCTGTCTGTGATGTTTGGATTCAGGCATACAGGGCCAGAGGTCGTACTAAATCAAGTACATGTCAGCCGACAAGTAAGCCATAGCGAAATTTCAAACGAACAGAAGACTTTCCAGGCGCATAGCATTATACACCTGTTTTCCGATAGCCACCTTCCGTTGCTGCGGAGGCTTGTACTTGGCGGTCACGAATGCTTGACTTGTTTCGCCAGTCAGCATCCTAGGACGAAGTAAGGAAGCTTCGAGAGGCACGTTGTCTGATACCGCGAGAGCAATGTGAGGTGAAGTGATCTACAGCAACAATTAAATGAAGGTTTTTGTCAGGAGATAAGATGGTTATATGCCTTGAATCCAGGACGTATGGTAACATTTTCCTCTTGCTCGTTGGTTTTGTGGACCTCAAAGGTAAACAACCGGTCCGTGTTGTCGTCGAGGTCCATGGAGGTGACTTCAGCCGTCTCTTTCCAAACAAGCGAAGCCGCTTGTGTTGGAGAAATCATACAGACTAGCTGGTCACAGACTTTGGTGAGATATCTGATAAGTCACGTTAAAATCATGCTATAGAAGGATGCGGGAAACGCGATGGAGGGTTCTACCTCATAAAGGTGATACGATTCCGTTTCACGGCAGGTATGGCGCCGTCATTCCAGGTGGTATCCTCTGGCCAGTATATCACAAACAGTTTCTCCGAAGTAGAATTCAGGGCATACAACCCTGACCGTAGCGACGGTCCAAGGTCAGGCTGTGGCCTGGTAAGCATATGACACCTGGATAGGATTCCGTCATTCATTCATTGTGATTATCCGTTTTGAATACTCACAAAGAAGGATCGACAGCGGTCATGGCCGATATGAAACGGATGATCTCTTGTTTGTCCCCATAGACACCCACAGGCTTGACGACAAATTGGTCTAGGACTTTGAAGTCCACTTTTGTGAGCGAGACATAAGCACCAGGGCTCCTGTCGTTGGCGAATTGCTCCAGAGAATCTTGAGCGATGATGATCTTGTCGACTTCAGAAAGAATTAGTTATATAACAGGCTGGACGACGCGTAAGCTTCGCGCACCTAGTCCTCCGCTACCGGGTTCGCTGATCAAATCGAGCAGACGATACATCCCGGGAATTTCATGAACGAGGTCAGAGTCTATCGGCCCCTGATTGTGTCCAGGGATCGTCTTGGGTTCCTCATCAGCGACCATGCTATCTGGAAAGCGACCAGGAATGGGGGAGTCTACACCTGACGCTGATATGAGCGCATGTAGCTGGGAGGAACTGTCAGGGGCAACGCACTATTATGGTAATGGGGGAGTACTGGATCCGGGTGCTGTTAGCAGCGACGCGCCGTAGGCACCGTGCATACTCACATTGACTTGTATCTGTTGCAGGAATCACGCTTGGAGGTACAGTGGGGGGTTCCATGGTGGAAGGGTAGACGATGAAAGAGACAAAGGAAAGATGCCTCGTGGGGTCCTACGGTTCGGTTCCGACGAGTAACCCTCCTCGACTCATACTTCTATATTCCTCTTTGCCCGGACGAACCTAAGTAGCTATAGGATCCGCAAGAACAATACATTGGCTGCGCAGGGAAGGTTCGATTGTACAGGCTGGAACAGTATTGCCTAACTGGAGATCTCGCAGCGCCTACCGTGGGACCCCATAAAGCCTCTAATCACCTTCGACGCGCTTAACAGGTCATGACACCCAAGCTTCGTACTCCTCTCGGCTCGTGCTCTGGACTTACGATGGAAGGGAAAACATCCAGGACCGACGATCCTAACCATGTTGAATGACACAGATTATCAAAGAGAAAGAGAAAGTCGTCGTCCACCCTGGAACCAGCCAATATATAGACAGGTGGCGTATCTGCATCCGGTCTGGCGTCTCCGAACTTCGCAAGATTGGCGCTGAATAGAGAAAGAGAAAGCATTCAAGGTGCGGTTTTGCTTGGCAGATATTGCTTCGGTGTCACGACGGTGGAGGTGAGCGGCGTCGACCGAGTGCATTTCTCACGATTCAGGGTTCTCCCTAGGACGCCGTCTCCACTGCTCCCAATGGCAGGTCGAAATACATGCGTATGAGTACTTTCAAATGCTCTATTTAGGGTATTGAAATTGTGAACTATTCAAGGTATAGAGATGATTTCTACATACGAAAACGTATACATGTAAAAGATCACGGTAGGTCCATGTGCACACATGAACAGACCTAAATATCATGCGTTCCTTTTCCCTCCAGCCCAGATTTCACGATATCTGCGAATCGCGCTTCAAACAAAGAGACAAAAGCGTCAACGAAAGTGTCCTCTGTAGCATCTCGTCCTCCAGTGACAGTGAGAGTCAGACTTCCAGAAGGAGGCCCCACCACGTTAAGTTTGAGAGCAGACCCAACGTACGAATCACACTGGGCGAACCACATGTCGTCAATGGACCACGTATCATCACCGCGCGTAACAATTCTCCCAACATTGGAAATTTCCAGCCCCCGTTCCCTCTTAGCGTCATACTTCCCAGTGAAGTAAGACACAAAGCGACCGAACAGGTATCCTAGCATACCGAGTGCTGGTGGTGATGCGGTCTTCTGTTCACGAAGGGTAGAAGCATATGTTGAGGCCAAACGCCATGAAAATTCAGGCTGGAATGCGGGATAAGAGTGATGGGTAGAGACACATTCACACATGTCTTCTTCGGAAGCACCCGATAGGCTACGCAACGATATGGGGATGGAGGCCGCTATCGTTTTGTACTTTTCAAGAGGCTCCATGTCTTGTATAATTTGGGAAAGTACCGAGATGGTAAGGGAATATAAGGTCGAGGTGACGGTAGCCTTGTGAGAGCGGCACTCCTCGTGGAAACGAGCCACATCTAAAGCGGAGAACTGCATGATTCTGACGCGAGTGGCGGTGTGTGGGGTGTGTCCAACCGAATTTCCGGTCCAGGCAGTAGCGCGAGGGGTCCAAGAAGTTGGAAGTAGGAGATTGAGTATCTCCCGAAGAACATTCAAGAGTGGAGGGGAAACATTCACGACACTTTCGACGCTAGGCAAGAACTTGGCAGTGAGAGGGACTTCAACGAGGCTGCCGATGTCCTGGGGCTGGGTCTGTTGCAGGGCTTTGAGAAGGGTTCGGTGGAACGCGACCCCGCTTAGACCATCACCAATGCAATGGTGCCAAGCCAAAACCACAATCTTTTCATCCAGAACCACCAGGCGCCAGAGTGGCGCTTCGGATGACGTATCGAAGGGCCTCAAGAACTGGGTCTCCATTACTTCAGTGATGGTAGAGCCGTGCACATATTCCACAACGTCAGCGAGGTTGACGCTGCGTAGTCGAGAATACACTGGCTGAACAGCGTCTCGGTCGACAATATGGACTCCTAACGCGCCATGCGTCTGGATAAGTACGCGTAGCGCTGGAAACAGCACCTGCTTGGACAGCGAAAAGCCTCCAGCATGGCTGTACTCGGCTGCAGAAATGACGCATGAATCTAGCTGCAAGGCTGCCCGAGTAATATGGTATTGCTCGAGTGGACCTGAGAGTGTGTTAATAGATAGCCAGTCGCGTTATGGACGGGAATAGTGTACCTGCACCGCGAATACGCCTCTCAACGTTGGTGGTCATAATGGTTGGAGTCAAAGAGATTTCCAGATTTTCCACGCGCAGTTTGTCAGACTGATTTGGAAAAAGTAACCGCTTATCCGTGGCCCTAGGCCGATGTTACCCGCGGGTTCTCCGTCGGTGCCGTCGGTGGGCAAAATATGGGGCAGAATGAACGCGCAGAAGAGTCAGTTGAAGAACCTCTGGGGCGTTCCTTTTTCAACAACTAGTATCCAATTCGAACTGCCCAGTAGCCACAGGGAACCGGATTGTAAATCGTTTAAGCGTGTTACATTAAGCAGAAAATAGCGAGAGCAGCATGCGATGCTAGCATTTAGGAAGGGGATAGATAAGGATGTCCTTCAATAATAGCATACGAGAACCGAAGAGGTTACATGAAGAACTTGGCGAGGGCCTTCTGTCGAAGTCTTGGAGGCAATTTTTACCAAGGACATGGATGAAATATGGTTGAATAGGGCTTCTTGGCACGAGAACTGGGATGCGAACATAAAAGGATGGAGCGAAAGCCTAAATGGCGCTTGATGGGCTCCGCAAAGAATCGCTTACCCTGAGACGAAGGGCCGGCGCCACTACGAGTCACGTCTTGAGTGCATGCCAGTAACGTCGATGCTGTAAAAAACTCCTAGTAGAATGTCTTGCTAGTCGTCGCCGCCGTCGTCGATGAAGTGATGAAGGGAAATGCCAAAGTGAGGTCGTTTATATAAGCCGGTACTGCGGACGCGATGACATCGACCGGTCCGTTCAAGGCAATGACTTGCTCGCTCAGCTTGTAGCACCACTGGAACGATTCAATGCACAGTCGACCGGACAGGCCTCTCATCGTGAAATGCACCTTTGACAGATGGAACAAGAGGATTACCTTTGCATCCTCTAGGAACTGTACCTACATTCTCCTCCGGCACAAGGTGCGTACAGCACGAACTGTCTTACACAGCTCCCCCATTCACCTTTATTCTAGGTAGAACAATGCTTCTCCTTGTCGGCTTCGACCTATGCTATCACCTACAAGGACGATGACGGTGAAATCACCGATATCAGAAATGAAACTGACCTTACGGAGGCTATCCAATACTTCCAAGCAGGCAACGACGACCCTCCTCTATCCTCAGCGGCATCCATACTGTCTGGTCGCAGTTTTGGAAGCCGCAAAATCACCCTCCGCGTTCATATCAGTGTCGACTACGATGGTCCCAGTCTGTCCGATACGTCCTCTGTAATCAGTCTGGATGAGTACAGAGGACGCAATGGCAGCGAATTTTCCTTCTCCTTTGGCACCCCTTCCGTAGAACTTGACGATGACTCTGTCACCGTCAGTTCCAAGGATACCGGCGCCATGTCCAGAGCAGAATCCTCTCGTAGCGCCGGCCTGAAACCTCCCGACCACAGCTCACAACTCTCCGGCGAGTCATCATTTAGTATGGTGTCGTACGGTGCTAGCTCTACCCGTAAACGTTCAAAAAGTCCTGGTATCCAGACAGCTCGCGGTGGCGTAGATCCTTTCTCGGATGACTACCGGCGGTCTGTCGAGAGCCGCTTTCCGGAAGACCCATCTGCCGTGTTTGAGCGTCTAAAGTTGGAGGAGACCATGGTAGATGACTCTTCGAGCATAAATCATGATTCCCTAGCTCATAATCGTGGAGCGGAGTGGCTCCGAGACCAGAACGAGCGCACGATACGCGCTACACTTGGTATGCTGCCAGAGCCATCTGAGGTTGACACATGTTCTCTTGCAGAGCAGAGTGAATCTTTGGGGGGTGATTTGGCTCTCCAAGTCGACAATCGAGGCAAATACTACTACTCTTATACTGCTGCGGGATCCTCGAGTGCTTCCCAAACTCACGACGATAACGGTTACGACATTGATCCCAGTATTGATACTGCTTCCAAGATGGAGAAACCGCGACCTACGTCCCGACATCTCAATTGGCTAGCTGCCCAACAGGTCATCCCTGAAGAGAAGCCATCTCGCAGCCATTCTGACCCGTCCACCATGGATGCTATTCCTCGCGAACTCCTTGAATCTCTTCCCCTCTCAAGTCCCGAAGTCCTGACGAGCTGTTCTGAATGCGGTGTTCTCCTAGATTCAATCCGTTACGTTTGCTCCATGTGCGGAGAAAAGGATCCTATCGCAGTGTCCGGCCAGACGAACGGCAAAGGGAAAGACAGGGATCCCTTCTCTGAAGACATATTGTCCTATCCCCCTCAGGCCCACCGCCACCTCCAACCACCACCCCACACACTGTCAAGTTCATCACTGACATATGTTGGAAGTTACGAATCCCTCGCCAATCCTCACCACCGCTATAAACCTCTCCCATCTGTGCCTAACCTGGGTTCTACTTCCCGGATATATTTGGATAGTGGGATATACTCTCTGCCATCCAGCAAAGGATACGAGCTATGTTCTGGGTGTATCGAATCTGCCGGCCTGATGCATGCCATAGAAGCCGGCGGTGTCGCTTCTGGGGCGTCGCCTACACTATCCAATATGGCATCATCTTCCCCAGAAGGCGCGTCAGAGTGGCGGCGCCTGGCTCCAAAGGAGAAGGGTAAACTCAGACACGCGTATCACGAGAAGATCTGGAGCTACGAAGGTTGGAAGGACGTCGGTACGTGCCTGATTTATGGCTTCAAACGCTTGACTGAACAGTTTTCACTTCTTAGAACAAGACGCAGCGGACACAATTACATGTTCGGCTTGTGGCACAGTTACGCCTGTTGGTCTGGGGAAGTGTTTCAAGTGCGCGTCGTGTAAGAAACATTACCTGTGCCGGGGATGTTACAGGTGAGTCATCCGAATGTTCAGATCATCATTTGAGGCTGACGAGTCGGTACAGCCAAGTTCATGAACGGCATCCACAACATGCCTTTTATGTTGTACCAGATAAGGATCCGCGATCGCTCTGTGAACCTGATTATTTCCCAAACGCTCCCCCCGATCCTAACGACGAAGAATGTGAGTTGCCGTTGACAGATTTTAAAGTCTGGACTGACTTCGTTTAGTCATGAAGCATCCTGGTGTGAAATGCGCGCAGTGAGTCAAGGATGGCATTGCATCGTTATCATTACTGACAGCGTCCTCTTCTAGTTGTCTGCTAGACATCGTCGGTGCCCGGTTTCACTGTGCTATCTGCGATTCCATCGACATATGCTCCAATTGCGAATCGGCTGGACTACCGGGGAATCTGGACTCTGTTGACGGTGGCCATAACTCGTCTCATATCCTGATCAAGGCAAGCAATTCATACGGAAATGCATGCATCATGCGGCTGAACCTTTTTAGATTCCATTTCCCTTGGAAGCAAACGAGGTAATCTACAAATTTCGCCGACTCTTCAGGGAATCTTCTGACTGTATTTGGCGTAGGTACAAACAGCAAGCCAGAGAGCTGTACATCTGTGGACGGGCAGAGACGCCCAGCGTGCAATACATGCAGGTTCTCCTTCGAAGGCCAGCTCAGTCGTGTCGGGGTATAGCAGGACGGTGGTAGGTACATCGCACGCCAACGAAAGCGAACATAATCATTTGTGCAATGGATGTGCACGGGTACGTCTCATGCTTCTCTTCTTCTCTCTTCCTTTTTACTGATTAAGCGGGCGTTCGTTACTAGCCCATCGTAGGTGTGCGATACCAGTGTGCCAATTGCCCCTCGAAACCGAGGTCGTACAATTTGGTGCGTCAGTCATTTGTTTACCTCTTGTATCAGTAGCTTATATCATGCGTAGTGCGCTCGGTGCGAAGAGAAGTCGTATCAATTACACGACCCTCACCATGTATTCTTTAAATTACCCCGACCCGTTGACCACCCCATAGAGTCTCAATTCCCTTTGATACCCAAGCTGTAAGAGTCCTTTCTTTAATGCCCATGCAATAATTGACGTTGTTACAGGTACAAGATGCCGGCAGGCCCATCGCCAGATGCAACAGTATTATTTGCAGACCCGAAAGGTAAATGATCCAAACGTCTTTTTTGGATCAGTTCTCATGACCATACCATCAAGCATACCTAAGGGACGTATACAACAGCGCCGCCGTCTGTGACAACTGTATGTCGCGTATACGGGGCGTATGGTTTAGATGTGCGTACTGTGGCAAAGATTTGTGTGACGGCTGTGAACCTGTGGACGTGCACAATGACAAGCACGTCTTCCTCGTGTTCAAATCTTTGGTAGATATGCAAGCCGTCAAGTGAGCGTTCTGGACTTGACATATTAAGCGTCGTTCTTAACCCCTTCTCCAGAATATTCACAGATATTGAACACCCAACCCGCAGTCCACCTATTATTCCACACCCAGTGTATCGTTAGTCGACGTTAGCTGACCTTAGGTCGATGTTTCCACAACGTAATATACAGACATGCAATGTAGTTTATACAACAGCAGAGGATCAACCCTTTTTGAAACCTGGATAGGGAATGAGATAATGCAATACTTTAGAGAGAAAGGATACAGACCCAAACGACGACGCTCGTAGAACAGATCGGTCCTACTAGCACCAAGGTTGACGATCTTAGGACACCCGTCGCGATCTTTCTCTAGCCGTGTGCACTCGGCGCAATAGTATGCGTCAGAAATACCTGCCAGTAATGAGAAACGGAGCAGAGAATTTCCAAAAGCCTAAGAACGTACCAGGAGAACCGCAGATTATGCATCTTCCACCATACGTCCCAAAATTACACTCATCGCAGATCCGTACCAGAGTTTCAGGGCGAACGTACGAGTCACAGACTGGACTGTAAGGAAATCAGGATACGCAGAAAAACATGCTGGGTACTACGCACCACTTTCCGTCACATTTCTC
Organism: Armillaria gallica; assembly: GCA_037576215.1. Lineage (NCBI taxonomy): Eukaryota > Fungi > Basidiomycota > Agaricomycetes > Agaricales > Physalacriaceae > Armillaria > Armillaria gallica. Next base: position 3,496,636 of record JBANDB010000009.1, read on the forward strand.
GCATAGACGCCCGATGGCTGGTTTCTCTGTGAGCTCGGAATACTGTTGGATTAAATGCTTCCTCACCTATACCAGGCTGTCGTCGGCACATAATCAAGTCTGGAAAGTACAGCGTCAATGTCGTTTTATTAGAGTGGGAAACCTACGGCGTACCGGGATGATGCTTCGACATGGTTGAATGAGAGTGGGTAATCCAAATTTGGATCGAGGTTCGCAAATTACCAAGCTTCTCACTTTGGCACTATTTGCCATCGGCAACGCTTCAGCCGCCTTCCGTCGTTTCCTCCAGTGAGCTTCAGTATAGAGGAGTTGGGCGCCTTCTATTAAGTACGACACTGTGCATTTCGCTAGATCTTCCTTGCTTGCTTCCATTCGTTTACTCAATTTTACTGTATACTTAATTCTATTTCATTCTATGTAGAGAGACGTTGTACGTTCAAGTTTTAGATGGCGCAGGTGCAAACCGTGACTATACCTATTTGAACTATAGAGACTCAATCCACTACCGTCCGACGAATCCTAGAATGCAACACATAGATGCAGTGCACACACCAAAACGAACTGTACAAGCCAAGCAAAGATAGTAACAATAACTTGAAGATAAGGAGCGATAGAGAGCCATGAATGACTCGAGAAAATTCGAAAGGAGCGTATGAGTGAGTGAAATGAACAGTCTACGAATAAGGAGTGATAGTGTCAACGAGTGATGTGGTCAATTGTTACATTATTATAGAACTATCTTTTGCACCCGGACCCCACTTTTATACGTAGTTTCCGAAAGTCTTGGTCCTTTTAAGAAGCGCGATCCAGGCACGCAAAATATCCTACAGTCTTTAGTACATTTCAGGTTCAACACGAAATAAAACTCACCGCCTGGCTACTAAAAATCACCACACCAAAATTGGGTACTAGAAAGCACGAGAACATCAAGGTCCGATGAGATTATCAGGTTGCAGGCATCTTACTCAGCGCCAAAATGATGTCAAATTCAGGTCCTCGGTTCGAAGTGAAGACATACACTGCGCTGATTCTGGTAATGTCTGCATCAACTCAGTACCTTGAATTCATTAAAAGAGGACCTACACAAATCCCAGAAAACCAACGATCCCAAAGAGGATTACTCGGATAGCTGCCGTTACATGTAGCGCATCATGCCCGAGCCTTCTGCGATTCCTATACAGTTGTACGGACACAAATACTACGGGGTAGGCAACATTAGCTTCGCGAAGGGCCCTTTTTTATTCGAAGATACCTGAAATAATGACAACGCCCGTAGTTGCTAGGGCAACAACCAGCGCAGCTGCTTTGGATCTGTACTAGCCTTTGAGAACGATGGCTGGAATTGTAGCATATGGATCATACGGGAAGTGAGAGGCAATGTCACAGTAGTTCTGTGCCTTCTGGACCAGCGAGGGCTGCCTGATTCCAGACTAGAAGAGAGATGGGAACAACAACCACACTGAACAAGGTCTGAGACGTACAACAAGAACTCCGAGAAAAAAACCGAGCCCGATCAAATAAGGACCTAAAATGAGCTTGGAATTTTTTAATGAGTCAAGCATCATGAAGGGAAGGGAATCGGCCAAGCTTACCCAGAAGGTAAGGTAGACGACATCCATAGTCCGCCAACATCACGTGGTGTGACTATCGACGTGACATGGATGTCCAAATTGAGCGAACGAAATGCTCGACAAGGAATAGAGACTGCTGCAGGCACAATATCACAGATATAAAAAATACAAGTTGTTCGAAACATGTATAGGTAGTTCAGAATGAAAGGGATTTGTAAATTACTTCGAATTCATAGAGTAATTAACGCATTTTCACAAAAGTAGGTGCTATTATGAACAGTTATACAATATTTTCCTTCTCCAGTTCTTCAAGAATGCTTTCTGGTAGCACCCGATGTCCTCTATAGCGCCTGGCTGCCCAAGCGGCCTGTCTACCATTCAAACCACGTGCATATGCATCCATAAATCGAAGGGAACGGTTGACAAATCTAGGGATGAGGATGTTAGCTGCTATTTCCAATCATTTAAGTTATCAAAGAGCCTACCGACGCATGCTAACAATAGGAATCTCTCCTAATGCTGCTAGTGCATTTTTCTCAAGTGCATCTTCCCGGGAGGATTCAGGGTTAAGTCGGTACAGCCGCTTTGCATAGCCCCAACACTGCTCAATTGGGTTAAGCTCGCAATGGAATTTCGGCAGGAAGATAATCTGGACACTGCGTGCCTCACAGATGACCTCGAGGAATGATTTTACATTCGCAAAGTCCGGTTGATTGAATAATATGCGACGGCAACAGCAGTCCTCTGCAGGTGATGCACATTTGAAACCTTTGCACTCTGCCTTTTAAGTAATTAGAGGTGAATGGTACGCACATTTTCCTTATTATCAAGTTTTCTTCTCTTTTTCTGGGGAGACAACCGCTCTATTGTCCGCTTTACTCCAGTTTTTAAGGCTGCTACAGCTTTTGCAACATTTGAAATTCGTTTTAGGAGGTATTTTGGCTTTCGAGCCATGCTGAGGAAGCCAGGCGACGCGTCTCGACGCGTATATTGACGTGAAAATAGGTACAGGAGCTCTAGATCCGTTAATTACTCCTTTTGAGCGAAGTCGCTGGCCAAATCCTGCTGGGACTAAAGTTTATAGCTTTCAATGCACAATTTGTATTTTCTACTTTGAAGATATCTATACGAGGAAGCAAAATATTTAACTTTTTCTTCAAGAGTCGCCCAATTTGGTCATGTCACAGAAGATCACGTGATGTTGGCGGACTATGGATGTCGTCTACCTTATCTACATCTAACGATGTACCGCCAAGAGAAGCTTTGACATGGGTATACATCTATGATATTTGGACATTTTAGTTCACTCCTTTGCTGTGAAAATACGACCGACATAGAAAGCTAGGGAAAACGTTGTACCGCCTGTTCTACAACAACATCAGTGCGACAATATCAACAGTACTAGGCAGATGGGATCTCACAGCGCAGGTGCCCCGTATATTAAACCCGCCTGGGTGACGCAAAGCGCGAACGGAACACCGTTCGACCCATTAGTGCCAGTGAAGACCAGGAGGGTATATGAAATGCAAGACATTATCCAGGAAATGCAGAAGCTCAACCACGTGAAATGCCGCTGGACATGGCGGGATAGGACGGCTGTGAGCACAATAAGGAGAAATCCCACTGCTCCGGAGATCTGAAGCACGTCGAATGCGCGGACCGCTGTTGTGTCATTGATGCCTGAAAAACGCGTGAAGATAGCCACGAGTACTTCAGGCTAACCATGCTACTTACGACGTTCCATACTGCGCTGATGGAGCAACCAAACCGGAAGCTCGCAAGGAAGAGTAAAGCTTAGGAGAACAGAATGTGCAGCCCGAATTTATTATGCAAGTATAGAACTAAGTGCCTAGTGATCTCAGATAAGATGAGTCAAATGTAGCCACCTATGATCTTCTAGCCTCCATGGCGAAAGTTGGACGTCCTTATAGATGTGCCTCACGAAGCACTGCACGAAGCCTGGGAATGATGCAGGCATAGATGGGACATGTTATATTCGAGGAGAGTGGGCTTGCACCTATATTAAGTTAGCAACTGTATCAGTATTTTGAAAGGTAATCCGATACAACTGAACCCACCATGGTAAGGGACTTGGTGAAAGGAAGACGAAGTTCTTGGCGGTATAACATTAGAAACACAGTCCATCAATATCTTGTTGATAAAATTCAGGTAACATCGTCTTGGGATCGTTCTCGGATCCAAGTCCGGGGTATTCTACGTTGCTCACAGGTGGGGATGTCCGTGCGAGGTATAAAAAACCGGCATCATTTTAACGAGACGCACCGACGAAATCATCGTGGAAACACATCAATGCGTTCAACAATGACCAGCGACTGCACAACTGTCACCCCCTCCAAGTCAACCTTTCCCTACGATATATGGTTGAATATCGCTCACTTTATCCCACCGCTCGTCCTTGAGAACCTCTTCAGCGTCAACAGGGTGTTATTTCACCTGGCGATGGAGCAGAGATACGGGCAGGTCAGTTTTGCATATTTGAGCAAGAAGATGTTGAGGTTACTGGTACGACTCAAGTGAGTGTTCTGTTGTCAGCCATGGAGCCGACCTACCTCCCCCCTTTTTGGCGCATACTTATGTTCCCATATTGTTGCGCGATATGTTCCCGCTTTCTGCACCATGTTTTGCATCGATTCTGACGATATGATAGAGATCCGGCCGTCGCTATTCGCGTCCGGATACTCCACATACATCCCCATTTTGTCAACGAAGATTTTAATTTCGACCCCCCACCGGCCCCCCCGACTTCCTCATTGAGAAAGTTTTTTCGACGAAAATCACCACTGCCCACACCGTCGCCCCAAATCAAGAATCTCAATGTTTTGATATCAACCATGGGCGAGGTCCTGAGCAGTCTGCCAAACTTGACAGAATATCGCATCGCATGGGTTGGGCTACAGAGCGCGTCTGCGCCATTTCTATGCACCCCATTCGGTTCTTCGCCGCTGACGAAGCTGACCCTTGAAATCACCCTGGAAAATCTGCAGACCTTGCTCAAGTCACAACCTTCATTTTTGGGCACCCTACGAAAGCTGTACCTCTTGTTACGCACGGACCATGCACTGGACGCGGCGGAGTACGACACGATATTGTCTCGTACTCTAGCACCGACGATCAACAGTCTCTCCCTACAGGTGCTCTCCCTTCGCCTATGGGAACCCATCGATATGTCACCTTTCTTCTCTGCCCTATACCCTCAACCCAACCTCCATACCCTCGTCCTAGGCATACCCCTCCCCACCCCTCACATAGGCAACCCAGATAGCGTCGGCGCTTTCCTCAACTTGCACATCCAGACACTTCGCAGCCTCTCACTACATGTGACCCACTTAAGCTCTCCCGTCCCCATCGTTGACAAATCCCTCTCAGAATGGATGCAGCGGGCCTTTTGCACCGTGAATCTCAACTCACTTGTTTCGCTCGAATTCGCAATGGCCCGTAACATACCCTACGAGCGTGCGCTGCTCTTGGACGCGCTAACCAGTCGACGCTCACGAGTTGACGGGGAGACTCGTGAATGGACTGGGCTAAATGCCAGAAACGTTTCTTAAAATTTTCGCCGATTTCTGCCTTGGAGCTCATTTTCGGTAGCCGCTACATCTCCGCCTCTGAATGAACAATCTATGAGAAGGAGAGACAGTGCCAGTGGCCAATTGTTACACTACTATAGAACTAATTCTTTGCGCCCGGGCCACACTTTTGTACGATCAAGTTCCGAGCAGACGCAAGGCAGGTGTCACCGTCCTCTCAGAAGCGCAATCCAGGCGTGCAAAATATCCTACAGTCTTTCAATACATTTCAGGTTCAACACGAAATAAAACTCACCGCCTGACTACCAAAAATCACCACACCAAAATTGGGCACTGGAGAGCACGAGAGCATCAAGGTCCGATGAAATGATCAGGCTGCAGTCATCTTACCCAGCGCCAAAATGATGTCAAACTCGGGTCCTTGGTTCTGAGTTATTATATACACTGCGCTGATTCTGGCAACGTTCAGTTGCTTAAATTCATTGAATAAAATAGGAGGACCTACACAAACCCCAGAAAACCAACGATCCCAAAGAAGATTACCCGGATAGCTGCCGTCACATGTAGCGTGTCATGCCCGGGTCTTCTGCGATTCCTATACAGTTGTACGGCCACAAACACTATGGAAGCATCAGCTCCGTGAATGACCCTTTTAAAGGTATTCAAACATACCTGAAATTAGGACAACACCCGTGGCCGCTAGGGCAACAACCAGCGCAGCTGCTTTGGATCTGTATCGGCCTTTTGAGAACGATGACTAGAATTACAGCATCTGGATCATACGGGAAGGGAGAAGTAAGGTCACAGTAGTTCTGTGCCTTGTGGACCAGCGAGGGCTGCCTGATACCAGACTAGAAGAGAGATGGGAGATGGGAACAACAACCACGCTGAACAAGGTCTGAGACGTACAACAAGAACTCCGAGAAAAAAACCGAGTCCGATCAGATAAGGACCTAAAATGAGCTTGGGATTTTGTTTTCAATCAGCGAACCATCATGAAGGGAAGAAAATCGGCTACAAAGCTTACCCAGAAGGTATCCACACCTAACGATGTATCGTCAAGAGAAGCTTTGACATGGGTATACATCTATGATATTTGGACGTTTTGGTTCACTTCTTAGCCATGGAAATATAACTGACATAGAAAGCCAGGGAAAATGTTGTACCGCCTGTTCTGCAACAATATCAGTGCGAATATATCAACAGTGGTAGAAAGATGGGATCTTACAGTACAGGTGCCCCATAAATCAAAGCCGCCTGAGTGACGCACAGCGCGTAGGGAATATGTTCCGACCCATTAGTACCCGTGAAGACCAGGAGGGTATACGAGATGCAAGATATTATCCAAGAAATGCAGAAGTTCAACCACGTAAAATGCCGCTGGACATGGCGGGATAGGACGGCTGTGAGCACGATAAGGAGAAATCCTGCTGCTCCTGAGATTTGAAGCGTGTCAAATACACGGCCTGTTGCTGTGTCGTTTATGCCTTGGAGACAGGCATGAGTACGTCCTAACTATGGTCCATGCTACTTACGACGTTCCATGCTGCGCTGATGGATGAGAAGCTCGCAAGGAGGAGCCTGAGAAAAGATAAGGAGAACCGAATGTGCAGCTCGAGGTTATGAAGTATGCAAGTAAGCGCCTGCTGATGACTGCAAGATCATTCAAATATGGCCAATCATGATCTTCTAGCCTTGACGAAGCATTGCGCGAAGCCTGAGAGTGATGCAGACATAGATGGGACATATTTTTAGCCACTGTATCAGGATGTTGAAAGCTAATCGAACATAGCCAAGCCCGACATAGATGAAGACTGTGAGGAAGGAAGACCAAGCACTGTTTGCCTAATGAGAATTCTTTAAACGGCGCAAGACAACGAGGTCGAACTTTGGGGCAACGACACGGCTCATTCACAGCAAATCTTTGAGGCTCGTGGTAGGTCAAAAAATTGAGCTGTGGAGAAGGATTGCGTCAGAATCTGCGACCTATTCTGAAGATAATTTCAGTCTCCAGTCTCAAATAAAACGAGGGCATAACATCAGAAGAAGACACAACGGATTCTTCGGATCCAAGTTCGTGGTATTCTACGCTGCTTACCGGTGGAGACGACCGTACGAACTAGAAAATTACATGTATACGAGCGAGACTCACCAACAAAACATCCTCAGACATCATGGCCCGAAACATTGGGTCAATGTTACGTTGGACAATGACCAGAAATTGAGATTCTCATGGAACAGGCAACGAAGGGTTTCAGCAAGCATGATATTTGCTGAATGAAAGTTTAGAAAGCCTAAACGTGAAATTCTCGATTGCAAACAGGCCCCACGGCCCGGAAGCTCGTACAGCCCCTATCTAATCCCTTGACCTGCATCTCCCATGACTTGCATCCAAATGTACCTCAAGCCTCGACCACTCTCTGCTGTGTACGGGCACTCTGACTATCTGTTGTTTGGGCGTCTATTTGATTGCGAGTACGGCCTATTCTTTGGCGGCTATGGACCAATACCCTCCGATGCAACACAAGTTTACACTCTACGGTCGCCTGCCTCGGCTGCTTCGCTCTCCACGTTCTTCAACGAAGTCATACTTAATCTCGAGGCCGACGTTCCCGACCCACACCGATTTGTTCGCTCCGCATGGCCGCCCCTCATCAGCTTGCCGTGGCCCAGGTGGACTCGTGGACGATTTCCGGATCGAGTGCGAAAATCACTTGGTTCAGCTCACCCAAGGTGACCAACACCAGCGCCCCCGGCTCGAAATATGATACTCTGTCCTGCTCTGAAACCATGTCGAGTTGGACGGCGACCAGTACCAGCATACTGATTTGGAATTATGGGTGTATATGTATCGTGCTGCAAGGCAGCGGACTCGTAAGTAGTTCCAGTAACATGCCACTTACCTCTTCTGACCCCGCTACAGGCATCTAGAGAAGTTTTGCCAGGAGATGGATATGCAGGTAACTGCTCGTGCTCGTGCTCCTTTACACTCCAGCTGGCAATGGCATCACTGTCTTGGTTTCTTCCTATCACATTCTGGTTCGTTCAACTTGATCAGTAGCAAGGCATTGCTGGTTGCATCTGCCCTTGTGTCCATATTCACGACCGAAAGCAATGGTCCCCTGCCTCTTTCCCTATCCTCAGCATTGAGTCACTGATTACAGACTCGACGTCTTCGCACGCTGACGTTCTCGGCGACACGAACGTGAATTATCCACAATGTCTGTTTCGGGTGTGTCTCATCATCCTGGCATACCTATCGTCTTAACTCACCTCCTTTATCCAGCGCAAGAACTATCATGGCCTCTGATTCCCTTGATCTGTAATGCAGTATTGGTTTTCCTTCGACGCATACAATCCCATCCGTAGTAGTACTTCATGAAATTATTTCTGTGGTTAGAGGTAATGCGAGGTTGGCCATGTAAAATCCAGCCGTACGACAACAATAAATTAGGGTAAATGTTTGGTAAATGTGAGTGGTTCTGAAGGGGGAAATATTGCATGGCATATAAAGATAAATAGCACGGCGATTAGGACAGGACCTGAAAAAAAGTCAAAGACGGGTGCTGAAAAGTCGCAAATTCACTTACAGCCAGCAACACGATAGCCGTCACGACGGTAAGGACAATCATAAGGCAAGCGGCCCTCTTCCCGGCCTTGCGCTGATAATGAGCAGCTGTTGTGAGCTCCTCGGACGCCCGCGAGGTGTCCAAGGCTACTGATGATATGTTCGCCTCGATGTTATCTGGGCGACACAGTCAGCACCATTATCCCATACATTGCAAACAAACACACCAAGCATCTCCCCCTGCTCCCCAACTATCGTCCCCAAATCCCGGTATATCTCTGCGAGCTCGTGAATGCCCGACTCGATCTCCCTGATATCATTCTCGCGTTCTTGGATAAGGGATTCTTGGTATGCGAGCTCGTGCGGTGAGAGACGGGACTGGAGGAGGAGAGATTGGTGTTGGACGGCGTCGGGTCTACGGAAAGAATTAGCTCTCCCAGAGTGGGTGGGAATGGGTTGGTAACGAACTGATGATCATGGTCATGGTCGTCCTCCACGGCCATACGGACGTCCTCGACGACTGTTCGTTGTCGTTCAGCGCTGGCTCTCTGCGCATGTTGGAATGAGGAGAGAGATAATTGAAAGTCGCGAGATGTCTTCTGCAGGGAAGCATGTTGGTGCGGCTAGATAACGAATATAACATGAGAGTTTGAACGAATGATAGATAGTATGCATTCCGGGCTCACAAGACCACCTTGAAGGACCGCCAGTTTCTTCAGGTCCTCCGAACCACGCTTGACCATCGACTGGGTGCTCTCTGTCAAGTCATGCCTGGAGGGTATCTCAACGTCGCTGGTCAGAAAATGGACTAGCTACGTACAGACGTTTACGGAGCACATTCGAGTCCCTTGGCGTTCCCAGCTGCTCTATGAGCTTGCGAATGCCCTGGATGTTGGCGTTGATTTTGAAAACCTGGAGAGAAAGGGACGACTGGAGGGACATGAAGGCGGCATCGTCGCTGGAGATGGGACCAGACGACGACGGGTTAGTTGAGTAGCCTGCCTCGATGTCTTGGAAGCTCATCGTCGTCGTGCTCGTCGATGAAGAGGCCCGGAAATGCTGCGGTGGATGAAGCGCAGCGCTGGACGTGACAAGCACCTGCCAAAAGGCATCTAAGAATATCCATCCCTATAAACAAACCGTGTTGCGTGTGTTTTGATGAATATTTTGGTACGGGCAGATTAGTGATGAAAAAAAAGAGTTTGTATTGTATGTAACTGGACGTCTAGAGCATGATAACAAAAAAACAAAATACTACAAAGTCCGTATGACTTGACTTGATTTCAATATCTCTGCACAATTATTTAGGACAGATGGAAACTCCCTACACCTTCTTTGATCGCAACGCGTAGCTTCTCACGCATAACATCCTTCGAACTATAATCTGGCAATTTCAGGTAGTTCACGCAGGTCATGACACTGGGAAGGTAGTCGTCTGCCGTAAGGGGCGCTTCGTGAGGTTTCCTGACAACTGTTAAAGGTGGATTTAGACCACGGAAACCTGGATTCGTTGTTACGAAATATTTCGACTGCATAAAAAAAGGATGCACATACCTCCAATAGGGAGCTTGGGACTTCCAGTTATAAACTGCAAGCAATCGCGACGAGTGGGAGCGTCATAATCTGCAAATATTTCGACAAGATCACGAATCGCCCGACTTTCGGGATTGAAGCCGTGGTCAGCCTTCAAAGCTTCGCTGAGAGCTGTTCGAGGGTAAGTACTGAGAAGATTTACAGACATATGATACATACTCTCGATACTCCAGTCCTCATCAGAATTGCCAAAGAGCATGACTAGCTCATCAGCTGAGAACGCCTGTAGGTCTGATATCGGGAAAACTTTGGAAAATCCTTCGCGGAAGGCCTTTGCTTGTAGTGCAGCACCTTGGCCAATAATAGCATCGAGTACCTCTTCGACGTACTCGTGGACATTCTCAGCGGTAACAGCAATGTCTCGTCCCCCAGGCTATAAATCTTAGTTACAACCTCGACTTTGAAACAACTGTCACTCACCCGCAATTCAATATCATAACCAGGTATCGTGAAGTCGAGTGCGAGATCCTCAATATCAACTGATTCAACCATGGCAATCTTTCTTGACAACTGGGGGCGAGTTAGGCTGATGTTATATGTGAGTGGATTCAGTCAAACCTTATCGGGGTGGACTTGGTTCTTCTGCGTATTGACAATGTTGAGTACCTTTGTTAGCGAATTCCCGAGATCGGCATCCACAAGCTACGACAGAACGGTAAGTCTTGAACGTGGAATGTGATAAATACACTTTACTTTCAGAGTGGCCACTGTTACAGGGACCTCTTCGCCTAAAACGAGCTTGAGGAAGACCTTGTTGAACGACAGATCGATAATACGAGAGTCGAGCATTGCCTTGGCTACGAATTGGCCAATGACTCTGAACACATGTGTGCGTTTTCTGGGAGTTTAAGAGATAAGCGTCTAGGCATCATTGAAGTAATCCAGAACGTACTGTCCGCCATCACTAGCTATATCTTCCGGACTTATGGGAGCAGGATAGAGTCCCACCGGATGATTGACATAGACGCCGGAGCCAGGTAGATCAGCATCCCGCCATAGCTTTAGGTCCTTCCTTGCGAACTCTTTTGAAACTAGAGAGTAAAACTCTAGCGTCGGTCCGAGACCTGTACCAACCTCCTCAAAGTATTCAACTTCAAGAACGGAAGAAGATGATCCATATAGCTCGAACACCTTTACTGCAGACTCCAAGATGTGCTTGCGAGATATCCGGACCTTTTGTCTTTGTAAACGACCTAAGAAACCAATGCCATCATCTCGCCGTGAGCTATCCTGCGCACGGCCTTGTTGGCTCTGCCATTTGAGTATAAGCCGGGCATAACCGAACGACGTTGATTGCAAGAAGTTGTATCGCGTGGCAAAGGGAAAGAGGAAGGGGAAGTGCTGAGGCAAATCCAGCGCCCAGTCGGGTAGACAAGAACTAAAACAAATTCAGGCATACCGTAAGGATGAATGCAATATTCTATTACCTTGCAACAATCATGGGCTCTTCTAGTTGCCGGGTGAGCTTTGCGGTAAGCTTGTTATTCACAAAGGCGACTTCAGGTAAATTCTTCTTGTCGCCATTGAAGACAGCTCGCTCGACCTCGGTAGTGTTCAATTGATGGAGTACACGTAGGAGACGTAGAATCTTGGCATGCGGGGCATCTTCCGGAAGAGATGTCAGCGACGGCGCAGAAGATCGACTTTTCACTCCGTTTTCGGCTCCATTTGCTACGGAACGAGTTAAACTCATGTGGTACCAACGAATATACGGCTTTGCTTACTGTCAGATGATGGTAAAGGTCCTTGTACCTTCTTGAACTTGACGGTGTAGACACCTTGCCAGATCAGGCTCGACGGGACGGGCCCGGCATTCTTCCTCATCTCATGTTGATGCATAGCACCGTAGATAGTCAAGTCTAATGGGAGGGTATGATCGTCCATAGAAAACTCCAGATGCCAATCCTGAGGCTTAGCCTTCAACGCAGCTGCGTAAGAAACCTTGCTTAACGAAGAGGACCGAGAAGGCGCGTTATCTTTGCTTGAAAGGCTCGGCGTTGCGACTCGCGTGCCATCAGGGGTCTGCGCTTCCACCTTTGTGCCATCTGTGAACGATGAAGTCAGAGGGACACGATTAGAAAGACTTAGTAGATACCTTCGGCTACCGAGAGTGTCACTGTCTTATCAGATATGGAGGTATCTGGGTCGACGTCATCGTCAAAGACTTCGGCGTCAATTTCATCGTCACTGAAGTCGGCATGGATTTCAGAATCGACGACAGTGTCGCTGGGAGCAGTCTCTGGAACATTGTCAGTAGGCGGCGGATCGATGGCTGGTGTGTCTGAAGGTTCGGTAGCTGCAGAATTTTTTGCACTAAGACGCTGGCTTCGACGGCGAGTGATAGAAGGTGTGGCTGCAGGAGTGGATGAACCAGCATCGGCTACGGCAGATGACGCCGTAGTCGCTTCTTCAGTTCGGGATGAAGGGCCACCAGTGAAGCCTGATGCTGCCAACGCCGCAAGCATGCCAGATAAACGACTTCCACTTCCTAGAAGTCCAGCTACGCGTGGTCGAAGATAATCATGGAGGGCTTGGAACGTGGCAATGGCATGGATTGATACCACGATGTTGTGAAGGTTACGCGGTACACCGGACTCATCACCGGCCACTAGCCTCAGACGAAGCTGGCGAGCCAAAAGGGAAGGAGAACTTCGTTTTGAATCTAAGTTAAAGATAAACCGGAAGTTTAATAAAGAACATGAGTAACTATAGCGCGTCATACCATCAGAGCTTTGGGCCACAGTAACAACGTCAAATGACTCCATTCTGGTGAGACTTTCCTGCAGCTTTTTGACGAAAGTGCTGAACGGCGTCTGAGAACTGCTGAGATGCTTTGTCCTACGATTCACGAGTGCGTCAAGCAGAAGTTCCTTTCTTTTGCTGAGGCTCACTGTGGAAGCGTGAACATATAATATCAAGCCACAAGAAGCTACATACCTAATCCTTCTGTTTCTGTTGCAAAGGTAAGCAATGTATCGACGACTCCACTTTGCAGCAATTCGAAGCTGGAGACAGAAGTATGCGGTGAGGAGAATAGATCTGCCAACTCCCAAAGCGCCTCTGTCAGTTCCTTCTCTGACGATTCTCGAGAAGAAATACGCTCAACAAGGCGTCGAAGGGTGTCAAACCCGGCATCAGAGTCACCCTGGTCGTCACCTGATAGGTGCTTGAATTTTATGACACGGGCTCGCAGGGTGATTGCATCATCAGGGTCCAAAGATAAGGAAGTTAACTTCTTAAAGCCTGGAATTGTCGGAGCTGGAGTTGTAGCTGCGCTGCTCATATCCGGGGGTGTCGAAGCCTCGGAAGATTCCTTGTCTTTATCCCCTTTGTCTTTGAGTTTTGAAGACGCTACGGTTCTTGCGGCAAGACCTTCAATTTCATGGAACACGCCTTCTCGTTTGAAAGTGGGCTTGTACAGAGAGGGCACCTTGGAGAGCAGCAGGTCCACGAGTTGTAGTGCACCAATGACCAGAGTGGGATGATCCTTAGAGGACAAAATCGACGAAGCGAAGCTGGCGACAGGTACAAACTAAGGAGATACATCAGTCAGTGAAGAGGCAGGTAGATTACAACGAATCAACATACCGTTAACACTCGCTTTAAACCTTCGGCATCGAGGAAGCTGATGGCTTTGAGTAAGCCTGTGAGGGTCTTCACACGGATCGGTGTAATGACACTCGCGGCATACACGTCGATTAGAATTGGAACGGTCAGATTCATGAATCGTCCAACAACGTCAGGCTTGGATCGAAGCAATTCTGTGCGGTCTGGAGGAGTGCTGGGACCAGTTTCTGCGGACACCTGCGTTTCTTGAACGGTCTGTACAGCTGCGGGTACCTCTGTAGGTCCTGCCTCTTCTACGGAAGGGACGACCATCAAAGCCGCGGCCAGGGCCGCCTGTGATGCTTGTCGAGCTGCTGCCCGGTCGGCCTTGGCCTTAGCCTTCTGCATCTTTGCAAGGGATTTCTCCGTATATGCCTTGTGGTCAAATACTCCGTCTAGTGAATTATTAATACAACGCCTGAAGAGCAGAAAACGGAAGCTCACCTTTCGGCAAAGGCGGCATCAGCTCAGATATCAAACTTAGGGCTTCTTCAACCTGATCCTTTGGCCGATGCGCAAGGTTCTCCATGATGGTCATATCAGCAAGGCCACCTCCAAGACCCTGTCCTCCGGAAGAGTTTCCCTGTTCGTATCCACTTTCACTGCTAGGTGGAAGGACTCCGGTGAGGATCTGATACAAAGTATCGACGATATCCGCTTCAAGGAGAGCGATGGTAATCTTCGGACTACACCTGGCAGCTGTAGCGAGTGCACGCAGTAGAAGCGTGAACGTGTTTGCTGCAATCATAGAAGAACCACCTGCAGGCATGAGAAGCTGGTTAACAGCCCGTATCAACGCTGTATCGACCAAGGACTCCAAGTTCTCGGTCGATGATCGATGATACGAATCCACTACCCGAATGACACACAGGCAAGCGAATTCAACCAGTCGTTGGTCAGAGTACGCCAAGCAATTTCTAATGATAGGCCAGACGCCTAGGATCATGGCGAAATGGTCGGGTGATATGTTGCGACAGCAATTGGATGCAGCTTGAAGAGCGGTTCTTTGCACCGCGATGGAAAAGAAGTCAAGGTAGTTGAGTAGAGCTGCAAGACCTCCTTCGCGAACAATGGAGCTTGGGAACTCCTCTGAAATTTTCTCCATAGTCTAGGAAAATTTGCTTAGTAAAAGGAAATATAGAAATGAGATGGACTACACACGCTTAAAGTTTGTTCAGCAAGGTCGATGTACGAAATCTCAATGAGTTTACTGCAGAGAACGGGAATGGCACCGTGGTAGACAACAGTATGAGCCACTCCAGGTAGTGCCTCCATTAGATTGGCAAGACATCGGCATGCAAGCACCTGTGCTTCCAGGTTGCTATCTCCCTGATACATGCCGCCTGTGCTCATGGCTAATGCGGCGGCTAATGCAGCATCCTCATCCCGCTCAGGATGCTCCTCATCCGCATCATCGTCTTCATCGTTGTCTGCACCACGCCCACCTAGGATTTTAACAAGTTCCCGGACGAACTGTTCTACCTGGAATGAGCCAGCCAGAGTGTCCTCAGTACTGATGCTTAACAGTTCGCTGAGCTCCTGTAGAGTGACCAGGCGAGTGGTAGCGTCTGCGGTGCTCTTGATGTTGTTCAGCATTGTCTTGAGACGAGACGAGAGTGAAAGCATATAAGAGCCAAATTGACGATAGTCGCCGAAGATAGCCATGGCTGTTGTCTCGTCCAACCCCCCTGGTATAGCACCTCCTGGACCTGAAGGCATTAGGACATCATTGTCGCCCTCATCATCCTCATCATCCTCATCATCTTCATCATCGTGTCCATCTCCTGGTCCTAGATCATGGTCATCCTCTGATCCGGCGCTGTCGTGGTCTTTCCCATCATCGACGGGGTCTTCCATTCGTTCGTCATGATCAGATTCCTCATGTTTGTAGTCAGAATCACCCATATCAACGTCGTCATCTTCGAGACGGGAGGAGCTGGCGACAGCCATTGCTTTAGATCGTATGGCCATCTTTCCTTTCACAGCGGCTGATGCTGATGCACTGTGGATCTGTTAGTCACCGGCGTGCGTATGAAGGATGATGACAAACCGGGTCTTTCTCGGCATGTTAGCGGGTTGTTTGGAGGTAGACTGGGAACGGAGGGAATATGCGGTAGTTCTTGCACGTTTGGAAGAAGGGCCAAGAGCCTCGTCGTCGTCGGAGTTAGTGTCGGGTGCCGCGCGTTTCTTACCCTTGGGATCCTTGGGTGGTTCGTTGATGGTTAAGGCTGCAGATATAGAAGATGCGCCTCTACGAGTTCTAGGGCGTCATTAGCAACGATAGGCTGACCGTATGTGTACCAAAAGCATACCGTCTGGATTGGCGTATAGACTCGTCGGATAAGTCTTTTGGCTTGGGGTTTGCGGTAGATTCTTTGGTTCGTTTGGCTTTCGTAGTGGCTCGGGTGGTCCGTGTGGAGATAGACTCTACTGCTGGTTGGGCAGACGATGCTTCTGCGGAGCCTGTATCGCGTTCTTTTGCCTTTCCCTTGTCCTTGGACTTGTTCTTTGCGGCTCTGGTCCGTGCACTCGAGCGCAGCGAGCGCGGTTCAGTAGTGGGTAATGAGTCGAGGTCGAGGTGAGTAGATGAACTAGAGCTGGCGGTGGCTTCCTGTTGCTGGGATGATGAC
This sequence comes from Armillaria gallica, assembly GCA_037576215.1. NCBI lineage: Eukaryota > Fungi > Basidiomycota > Agaricomycetes > Agaricales > Physalacriaceae > Armillaria > Armillaria gallica. Next base: position 3,513,152 of record JBANDB010000009.1, read on the forward strand.
AAGTCCATTTAGATGCAGCCAGCCATCGATCCAGTCGTCGTACGTGCAAATTAAGGGAGGATGCCCAGAGCCGTGCTCCAAGTTGTGGTCCGAGTCCAAGAGCGTCTGTGTCCAAGCAAGGCCCAAACACCCTTGACCACACCGCCTTATGTAAGGTGGCGTACCGGTGATGCCCAATCGCCTCCATTTCTTGTATTTCTTAACTTGTTATCATTCTACCTACAGAATTACGCCTTATGTTCCTGCAGTATTTCATCTATACTATCCCCCAGAATATCCACAATCTTGTCGATCTCCTCAGTGGTGACATTGTAAGCAGGTGATAGCATAACATGGTTCCCGTCGATGCCATCCCAAACGGCGCCTCCCGTCATCCCCATGACGATAAGTCCTTTCTCGAAGGCGCGCTCCTGTACGAGCAGACCGACAGGCTTGCCCTTAATATCGTACGATGCCGCTTCAGGGGACGTGAAGTCTAGCTCGATGCCCCAGAATCCGCCTCCTCCCCGAATATCGAAGATGAACGGAGCCGCCAAGGCGTTGGGTCCCTGCAGGCGCTCCTTCAATCGAGATTCTGATAGTCCAATCATCAATATCACAGATCATCGGCCGAAGGTACAAACTTTCTGACCTAGATAAACACCTTGCTTCCGACAGTTTTCGATAAGACCTTCTGACTCAATCACTTTCTGCACCGCGAGAGCCGCTGCACAAGCCAGCGGATGAGCCTAAATGCAAAATTATATCATGTTTGTAATAACGTTAGATTGCAAACCTGGTAAGTGTGCCCGTGCTTCCAGAATCCTGAGCCGTCGCGAATGCCATCCGCGATCTTTTTGGACATCAGAACACCGCCTATTGATGCATACCTGTATAGGCATAAAGCAGGATATCCAAATAAAAGAACCGCTACTCACCCTCCTCCGAGGCCTTTAGCTACAGCCTGGATATCAGGCTGCGAAAACAGAGATATCAGTCATCAGAAGCCAGATAGATGGTGATGATCACTCACTGCAACGCCATCGCCATACAACTCCCATGCATGGTAACAACCCATTCCTACAAATTCCATGTTCATTGACAATACCGCTTAGACAAAAAGACAGGCACTTACTTCCCATTCCACTCATAACCTGGGAATCATATGAGTTAGATACCAACACAATAATCATGTCCAAGACAAACCTCATCAAGGATGAATAACGCGCCATATTTGTCGCAAACAGACTTCATTGCTTTAAAGTATCCTTTGGGTGCAGCGACAACTCCAGTCGTCGCACCAACAACAGTTTCTGCAACAACTAATCGCGTGAATGTCAGGAGATGCAAAAGCCATGAATTGCATAAAAGTACACACATCCAATGACGGTGTCAGGACCAAGATCTATGAACTTGTCCTCCAGTTCTTTCCGCAACCTTTCCACATATTGTTCCTCCGTTTCGTCCGGTAGCTGGAATCGTTTGGCCCACGCTGGTGATACATGATGGAAGTTGTCGTGATCGAGAATGGCCTCATATGGAGCGCGACGCCCTGTGTGGTGAGCGAGTGAGAGCGTCGCAACAGTGTTTCCGTGGAAGGACCATTGTCGCGCGATGAATTTTGAGCGCTTGGGTTGACCTGTTTCAAAAAGTACTAGATGATGGAGTTAATCGTTGTCTATTAACGTCTGATGAGTTTAACTAACCTGCCTCGCAAGCTTGATCACGGCTTCCATCGCCTCAGAGCCTGTGGATCGACTTGAGAATAGGTACCAGAGTAACAGATATGATATGCCAACCTCCGGACACGATGCCACATAGATCGAACGCGCCGCCCCCGGTGGAGACCAGATACTTTGCAAGCTCCTCTGCTGGTTCATTGGATAGTTGCATATTGTACACATCTTTATCGCATGTCAGGAATTGGGATATCAGCACGGAAGCATAACCCACAGGAAACTTTGTCCACTTGATCCTTAATAGCCTGCTGAACCGCCGGATGGCTGTTGCCAATGCACGCGACGGCAGCACCACCGACGGCATCTATCAGAATCCTTCCATCTTCGAGCTGTACTTGGATTCCCTTGGCACTGGTAGCAACAGGAGGCCTCCAGGGTGTTCGATGAAGAATAAATGTCGGTTTGAGCTCTGCAGGCATGATGATTAGATGGGCCAGATACGCAATTCGCGACCAGTTATATATGATTCGAATCGGACGATAATCGATTGGAGTTGACCCCGGGGAACAGTTCGACCCGTGCCCCTGACGTACTTATCTGAATCAGCAAATGGCACTTATCATTGGAAATGTGCGTGAGTACTATACCGAAGAGGCGAATTTATATGCAGAACCACCGGATGACCACGGTTTTCATGAGAGATAGATGGTTATACATCTTGGACGCTGATGGATTTCGAATCCGCAGAAGAAGAAACAGAGAAAAGCGCAGCCAGCAGCAACTGCGGTCGGACAAAATACAGGCAGAACGCGAGTCGAAGAAAGCGGACTTGTTAGGGAAATCCAGTATTTGCGCATGTATACCAACAACTTTGTCCTATGTGACTCCGTGACCGCTTGTCACACCCGCCCACGGACCCAACAAACATTTGTTAACGGCGACTCGCTCCTCAAGACTCTTCAAGACACTCTGAAGCAATCATGGTCCGTACGCCTTCTCTCTGTCCCACTGGGATGCTGTTCAGTGCATTTCCATGCAAAATCTCTGGCCGCAATAGCTGGATGCAGCGTTTCTCGCTTGGATGACTCTGGATCGCGTATTCGAAACTGACACAACTTTCATTTCTCTAGGCCCGGGGACCCAAAAAGCATTTGAAGCGCCTTTCAGCACCCTCATCATGGATGTTGGACAAGCTCAGTGGGACCTACGTACGTGGTGCTATTTTTTGAGTTGGAACGAAAATATTCAGCAGTTTTCTTAACAGGCTCCCCGTCCTTCGCCTGGTCCCCACAAGCTTCGCGAATCTCTCCCCCTTACCGTCTTCCTCCGCAACCGTCTAAAGTATGCCCTCACTGGCCGTGAAGTCACTGCTATCGTCATGCAGCGCCTCATTAAAATTGACGGAAAAGTGCGCACTGACGCTACCTACCCTGCTGGATTCCAGGGTGAGTCCAAACATATATCCGAGAAGACTACCGTGTATTCAGCATGTTCTAGATGTCATTTCCATTGAGAAGTCTGGCGAGCACTTCCGTCTGCTCTACGACGTCAAGGGTCGCTTCACGATCCACCGCATCACCGCCGAGGAGGCCAGCTACAAGCTCCTCAAGGTCCGCAAGGTCGCTTTCGGTGCCCGTGGTATCCCTCATGTTGTCACCCACGACGGCCGAACCATCCGGTATCCCGATCCCCTCATCAAGGTCAACGACACCATCAAGTTCGACCTTGAGCAGAACAAAATCATCGACTTTGTCAAGTTCGACACTGGTAACATTGTCATGGTGACAGGTGGTCGTAACATGGGTCGTGTTGGTGTTATCGTACACAGAGAGAAGCACGTCGGAGGATTCGATATTGTTCACGTTAAGGATTCCTTGGACCGAACATTCGCTACCCGGTATGTATTCTGTTTATTATCCATTTCGCCGCTGATGAAATGTCTAGGGTGTCTAACATTTTCGTCATCGGTGAGGGCACCAAGCCCTGGATATCGCTGCCCAAGGGCAAGGGTGTCAAGCTCACGATCTCTGAGGAGCGTGACGTTAGGCGAAAACGGGCTGCGGAGTAGATGTTTTTATGTGCTATGTTGCGTCTGTATGACCTCCTACTTCCACATTCAATTTATGTCATGCAACCCATGGTCGATATCCCAATCGTTGCAACTTTGTGAGACATTGGCAAATATTTTACATCAGATTTTACCAGTAATCCGGCTGCCGGTACTCCACTACATAGTCATTCCCTTTCTTCTTCCTCTCCGCTTCCCACTTCTGCACCCATTTTGCCATTTTCTGCCTAGAATTCTCACTGCCTACATTGACAGTAGCTATCATTCTGGTCCACTGAAATGACATGGCAAAACACGTCAGCTCAGAGAAGCTGGAATGCTCTGAGTATGGGACCATGTATAACTGCAGCGCACTGGTAGAATTGCGTGCTGGAGCTAGGTCGGCGTGAGTGAATGTGTTCTTCTGTGAGCGTGTTATGATGGTCGAGACAGATGGCATCAAGTCTATCCCAGCAGGTGGCGTGTATCTGCAAGCAGAATATCAGACTGTAGATACGGGAAAGTCAAACCAAAGGACCCACGTCCATCCGGTAGGTCTGAACCCTACAGCTCGGCTGAAATGTCCCTTAAATCGCTCAACGTACTCTTTCAATCGATCTGACGTTATGACACCAAGGGGAACGAGATGAACGAGAGCGTCCAGGGGGTTTGAAGTCAGCAAAGAATGTAGCTCTGGATCACATTGACAGCGAAGTATGGCTGCTTTGCGAGCATCGCAGTACACCTTCGTTTGTAGCGCCTGGGCCATGGCTAAATTGAGAGGTGTGAGTAAAGCGTACAAGAGAGAGTACAGAATAGGAGTTGGCACCTTTAACGATACGTTCCTTACCAATGGAATATGTGCTAAAAGATGAGAAGGATAAATAATGGAGTGACTAGTTTCAATTTTTCAACAAGCTTACCCAACAACCATTAGGATTCGGTCTGATTTCTGCTTTCCTTTTGCCTTGGGAGGAGCAGCGTTTAACCAAACATCCATTCTAGCGTCCTTATCCTTGACCACAGATCCACCGGCTATGCGCTTTGCAAGCTCCGCACACGCCGAGATGACAAGAGGCTGAGGAGGAAAGGTATACTGAAATGATCATCAATGCCCACCCCCATACTCAGCGCAATGACTAAAATTCACCTTGGGGTCCAAGTACGTTGTATCCAGATAGACGTGATCTATCCGCTTCCCTTTCACCGCAGGGTGCAAAACGTGTCTTGGCGATGCACGAAAATCTCCACAGTGCAAGTACCGAAACACCCTTGAGCTTCCTACAAACGCTGACTTGAAGGTACTGTCTCCCGCATTGACGGTCTGTTTGCCTTCAAAGAAGAAAAGGGAGGACCCGGGGCAATGGTTCGCTTCAATGAGGGTAACTTGTACACCGCCTGTATTGGGAATAACAGTAGGTTTGTCCATGGGAAGAGCATGCACCCAGTTCTTGGGCACTTTGAGCATATGCATTATAAGATTTGCGGTCCCTTCGGAGCAGTAGATCGGCCCATTTGTCCAGGAAGACGACAAGTTGGTGTAATGATCCGAGTGAGCGTGTCTACAACCTCGATGAGTTTTGAGTAATAGACGCCACATGCAATTGCACAAACGTTAAGAAGTATGCAGTGACCCCGGGGATAGCGCCATACTTGAACGCATCCACTGCGATGGGCATGCCTTGCAAAACCTTGTAAAAGGGCGCATTCCTTCGAGCGCCATTGTTGTTATTAGGCCGGAAGGCGCGATCTTCCATAGCTGAGGCTTCCTTCCATGCTTCGTTCTCCTTGTGTGATGACATGAGTACTGCAAACGCGTTGCTCCCATTGGTTTGAGGTGGACGCGTAAGTTTCGCGTTCAGGCATGTCTGAACGTGGCTTTGGTTGTCCTACCGATGAATATTAGCTAGTGACAACAACAAAGAAGCGGATAACCTACAGTAGTCACTAACTTTTCGCTCACACGACGGACAGACGCGTCGTCAAGGTTGACTGTTGCCACGCTCTGCTCCGTAACGTCCTCCAAAATCTCCACTTCGTCATCATCCATAAATTCCCGTTCGTCATCCCCAGTACCCCATTCATCAACGTCCAGAACGTCGCCAGTGTCAACAGCAGCAGAAGGGCCTGCTTCAGAGGACTGCAGCAGTGTCGTGGGCCGTCCGAACGCGAGGACCTCCGATTCTGTAGGTCCATCTTCATGCTCCAGAATTATGGGTGGGCTTGAAGAGAGGAGCAGCTCAGTTGGCTTTCCAAATGACAGCTGCACTTCAGCCTCGACCTTGGCCTTCTGGTCGCGCTCCGCCAGGTGCACCGCGACGATTTCGACCTCTCCAGAGCTGTTGCTCGAGGTTCGCCTTCGTTTTTTGGAACTGGCCTGCAGTGGGGTTCCCTCAGCGTCGTCGTCGTCGTCGTCAGATATCACGATGATATCTTCAGAAGGTGGTGGTACGAATTTGCGTTTCTGCTTCGCTGCCTGTGAGGGTCTCACTTTTGCCTTAGGCGTTGCTGCACTCGTAGTTCTCTTCGGTGTACGAGGGCGCGAAAAATAATCGTGAAGAGTAGATGATGCCTTGGGAGAGACCTTGGATTTCTTGGACATTGTCGTAAGAAACAGAGCCCGGATAGGTGGCTGTGCATTTACTTCCAAGTCTATGTACAAGGCTGCCTGCGACCCAAAGTACAAGATGGAAAATATATACAGAAAGATATGTCTAAGACCGAGTCATGTAAGCAACTCATGAATCAAAAGTCCGATTATTTAATTTATGCGATCTACTATGCTGCCCAAGGATGTGTAGGATATGAGTAGTTCAGTGCCCAACAGTAGAGACAGGTATATTTTCTGCTTCTTCTAACTTAGTAAAACCAATAAGTATAAATCACGCCGCGACGTCGACGCGCCGGGGGTCAAGCGAATGCTTGGAGTGACCGTGCAGGTATCCGAGGTGTATCGAGTGCGAAGGCGGGGAGTCGAGGGAAGGCGGTGGAGAAGGATAAGAGTCCGTCGGCGAACCCATTTTCCCTTCCTTGATGGGGGAAAATTTGGAACTAAGAATTGGAGGCGTAATTTTCACCGAGAGGTTGGCGGCAGGGTGTGGAGGATGGTGATGGTGGTGTATTGAGGAAGTCCTTGACCGGCCTGTCCATGTCACAGCTGCTCCCGTAGTTTCACCCTCTCCCGCAGACTGAATTGTCGCCGCCGGAGGTGTATCTGTTCCCGACATCATCTTGGACTCCACAGTGGTGCTCGGGAGCATCAGATCTCGGGCAGCTTCAACTCTCCTCATCTTCTTCTCCCACGATCTACATCTGCCTTTGCGTTGTTGTACATGTACAAGCCCGTAAATGTCAAACCAATGCCAAACACCTGGACTGGGTGGACGGATTGATTGAACCAAACAATGGCGACGCAGATGACCACAACACGTTTAATAAGGGAAGCAATAGAGTAGGTGACGGGTGATGTCGATGATAGGATGATGAAGGCGATGATGTTCTGGCCGAAATGTACCGTACCGTTCATGAAGAAGTAGTAGGTGACTGAATGGATGGCTGAGTGAGCATGACTGTGATGCACGACATGCTCCGGACTGTGAGAAGCCGTAAGAAGCACAGGAAGGTCGTAGTACAACCATATGGGAATCATGAGGACGAACGCCATACTGGAGGAGTAGAACAACAAGTTCAACTTGTCAAGTTTGGCATGGGACGGCAGTGACGAGTCGTTTGATGGCATGACCTTCTTAAACACAATGTTGGAACTGACAAAGACCACGGCAGAACCAAATGCACATAGCAGGCCAATATAATTTGACGCGGTCATGTCGAAAGAACAGGCCAGCATAACGCCGACGGTGAGTGGGAGAAGAGAGACATATGTCTTGGCTGAATAACTGACTCCGAAAAGAAGAGCATAAGCGGCTACAGTGAACAGTGGTGATAGTGCCTGTGGAATGATATTAGCCGGGGCAGGATGGTTACCACGATAAGCTGACCTTGATGGTGTGTACCGTGCTGACGGGAATCGTTGACATCGCCATGCTCGAGAAGATATGTCCCCCGACCTGGAACACACCCATCGGCAGTGTACTCTGAAGGATAGCTCGCGACGGTCTCCTTAGCCTGGTGAACCGGATGATGGGTGACATGAAAAGGAGACAGTACATGGCGACGAAGCCAAACTGGATGAAGGTTAGGGTGACAGGGTAGCGGAATTGGTTGAGAATAGCTTTGCCGGTGTTGGAAGAAAGGGCAGACGAGGTGTACCACAAACTGCACAGGAAGATGAAAAGGAGATTAGAAGGCGGCGAAGACGGGTTCGTCAGGGCCCTCCCTCCTGTGTCTCCTGTTCGTGTCCATGGCTTCCCTATGAGCTGCTTGACATGCGATAGAGTCGTCGCTGCACCCTTGCGAACGTCGTCGAGTCGGGGCTTCCGGTCATTGTTCCAATCGCTGGCGTACAAAGGCAGGGTCGGCTGCCCCCAGGAGTCGTTTACATTCTGTCGTTGCTTGTCGTGGTAACCATTGAGCAGGGTAGCGTGGTCGAGCATGTCGGTCGATGTAAGGAAAGGCGGTTGCTGGTATCAGCGAGCTGACATAGATAGACTCGAAATGAAGAGGCAGCCTGAAGGCAATTCCCGAGAAAGTAAGGAAAGTTTTCGAATTCGTCAAGTTTTCAGCGGTGTGGCGGCAGGGCCGCGTGGGAAGTTTATGTCATCATCCGTCCGCCCCCTTTGGTTTCCGACTTGTTCTAATCTTGTTCTCCGACCAGTGCTAGCACAGTGCCTTTGCGAGAGACACTAGCTGCGATACCACTGCATGCACTGCATATGATGCTCACGATACTCCCATTTTATACAGGAAATAACGATCATATCGGCCCATCAATGTACCGTATGCAGTTTATCCGTACTAAGACAACTCAGCTGTCAGCAAGCGCTCACGCGCATGTCCTGGCCCAAGAATATGAAAGCCGTCGACGACTCAAAGGCCTTGTTTATATTTCATCTTGGAGGAACTTGGGGGAGAAACCTTGCCGCGGCCCGCAAGGAATTTCCAAGAATATTTTATTCCTAACAAAGTCAAAACAAAGTTAAAAGTACCGATGGCGATCAAAAGGTAGTGCTTAATGTGCGTTTCTACATATATGAACCAGGCGAGCCGCCCTAAAGTATTTTGACAGTTATTTATTTATTTTCGCAACTTCAATCTTATCAGATAAGCAAAGATAGCAATTTATGTTCATCACTTCTTCTTTCACATCCACTCTATAGCAACGTGTTCTTATAATGTCCGAGATTGAGAAGGTCACCGAAACTTCGACTGCACCAGAAACCACACCTTCTGCAGACCTCGCCTCCTCCCCAATGACACGACCGCTGACGCCACCGCTCTCGCCTCTGAATCCAAGCCTGAGCCAGCAGCCGCCCCCCCAGTAGCTGTAGAGGCAACAACAGCGCTTTCAGAGCCAGCTAAGACAGAGGCAGAGGAGCCTCAGAACACATTAACTGAACGCTTCACAACAGCAGAGTGGAATGCTCTCAAAGAGTTCAGGGTGCGGGCATTTTCCAAGTCCTTTGAGCGCTTACGAACCTAACCTGTTCTTTCTCAGAAAATATTACCTGAAATCTTTGCTGAAGGTCTCCCTGATAAGGCGGACGCCAAGACGACGGCCATAACACTTTGGGGTGTCACAATTGACCCTGCCAATCCCGTAGACGCGAAAGTCAGTGTCGTTCTCATGAAATTCCTCCGTGCAAGGTAGGTTGCCATTTCCCTCTATTTTCTCTTTCCCCGTCTTATAATTACCTCCATAGGAATCTCAGTATCAACGAGGCACGTTCAATGCTGGTTGGTACGTTGCGATGGCGCTCCGAGTTCGATGTTGAGGCAGCCGTAAAGGAAGAATTTCCTGCGGATGTTTTCGACTCTCTCGGGCACGTGTATGGAAAGGACAAGCAAGGCAGGCCGGTCGTGTATGTCTTTTGCACTCCCGTTGTCGTCGTGCTGATGGTAGTGACTAGGTATAACATCTACGGAGCTACTAATGTCAAGGCTGCCTTCAGCGACGTTAAACGCTTCCTCAGGTACGTCTCATGCGGGTCTGTAAACTCTTCGCTCTAAAGTTGTTCACAGATGGCGTGTTGCTCTCATGGAAAAGAGCGTGGCATTGCTGGACTTTGAGACCATAGATCAAACCGTACAAATCCACGGTAAGTCCCGAATATATGTCTCTACGCTGCATGTTCTCAATCAGAACCCTTCATAGACTACGCCGGCGTGAGCCTTTCTAGCCGAGACGCCAATTCCAAGCAGGCTGCGTCGGAAGCTTCGGGCATCTTTTCCGATCACTACCCAGAATTACTGTACAAGAAGTTCTTTGTCAACGTCCCGGGCTATCTTACGTGGATCTTCTGGCTTTTTAAGCCTCTCATCTCCGCCAACACCCTGGCTAAAATGTCAGTGGTTGGTTCGGGAGCGCATGCTATCGGTAAGGCGCTTCTGCCCATCGTTGAGGCCAAGGAACTGCCAAAGCAATATGGCGGTGAAGCGGAAGGTTTCTGATTCGCTCCCCTTTATCCCAGTTCTTTTAGTATATACCATGGATCTTGCACGTTGACTCTACCCATGCTACTTAAGCAGTGTCTTGCTTAATTTTCTTGTGTTACGGACAAATCTCACCTCTCTTTTGGATAACATTCAATGCGTCAATTCGTTCAGTGCGATTATCGACAAGATTAGAGTGCTTGTGCCGGGGATCCATTATGACGAGCATGTTCAAGCCATAGCCAACGCTGCCCCCCACGACCGCTACTCGCGTGATGAATATTCTTCATGCCCCGCCGATGCCTAGGGCTCGATACCAGCCAACCTGGCACTAAAAAGGTCGTTATTCCGTCCCTCATCCCCTCAATAGGAACTACACGACCTCGTTAGACTGGTTCGAGTCTAGCCGATACCTACGGTAACCACGGCCAACAAAATCGAGCTTGAGTCTAGCTCATTGACTGCTTTGACGAATGTGGTGAACAATACAGAAAATACTAACAGAGCCATAACAAACGGCGATGTCACCTCATCAGATACCTTCGACGGAGCCGTCGCTTCTGGAACGGAGAATAATGGTTCTGTTGTACTTGCAGGTGCCCCCGCACCTGTGACCCACTTGACGATTGGTGCTCCGGTACCAAATGGAGAAGAGTACAAGTCAGTCGAGCAAAATTTAGGTGAGCTGATGACTATTAACGAATTTATGGTCTACTTATTCTAAAGCCTTCAGGTACCAGGTACTGAAACGGCAGCAGAGAATAAAAAGGCACCTATAATCGCTAAACGTAAAGCCAAGAACAACGCTGGAGAGGTGAGCAGCCAAAAATTCGCGTCTGAAATGACCTAGTCCTGAAGCAGCAGGCCGAAAACTTTGCAGTGTAACAATACACAATATGTTACGGTCTGATCCTGTCCAATGGAACGTTGAGCCGACCGTCATGAAAACCGCCCAAGCCGGGTATCAAAGTCATCGACCGACGACCGCTTGAATGCTAGGCACAGCGAACGTGACCAAGGTACAAAACCCTTAAGACCAGGATGCGGTATCTTACTGGGCAGGGCAGATCTTACTATAACTGTGATCTATGCATATGTCTGTCTGACCGACTCTGATCAGATAGAGGTGCCTTTGCAGTAAGTCTTCGGACATTCCGGATCTGACTTTACATTCTTCTGACTCTTTACCTCAATGACCTCAATGATCGAACAGCCCGGTCGAATTCAGAAATCTAGAGGTTCATAACAAGCTCGAGCAGCCGAAAATTATCACAGCAACGACGAGCAGCTGCAACATAGACGAGAGACAGGCCTGTTCAGTACGGGAGCTCTCACGAGTACCTTTGATGTCTTGAAACATCATGACGCCACCCCCCCTATGACAGCCTTTGACGCTCGCGGGCTAATGAATACAGTCATCTGCTGTGACTTTTGTCTAATATACTTATTCCCCAAGTGAAGAAAACCAGCCTGCAGTACTCCTTGAGTGATGCGTTTCAGTATGAATTATCCATTCTTGAGTCATGTCGCTTCCTTTATACGATACTGATACTGATACTGAGATTGTTGCCTAGTCTGCAGTCGTCGCAGGCGCCTACGTATGCATACATGAAGGTACCGTATCCAGACGCCACTATCAGTCTCTGAACTAATGTTCACCTCTCATCTCCTCCGAAATAATCGCTGGTTTCTCCTATCGATGCGAGCTTGTATAAAATCTTGGATATCGATGGAAAGGAGAAAGCAAGAGTCTTTCGCATCTGGTTATCTTCCTTCCCTGTGCCAATTGCTTTCTGTGTCGCAAATCGAAAAATAACATGAAACAACTGCCCGCATGGTGTCATGTCGACCCTGGCAACATCTTGCGACGGATCTCGTTTTGTATCTGTCCCTTAATACTCTGCAGGGTCCAGCGCTTATTTCCAGTTCCCCCATATCATCCCTAGTGATTATGATCTCTCTGGCTCTCCAACTTTTCCTTGACGATCGACATGAGCAACGACACGCTCACAGATGCAGAGTACGATGGGGTCACCGCGTATTGGGACTGCATCGCGCAGAGTGACCGCAATCCTGATATCCAGGGTTATGCTGTCCGACTATCCAGTATGTTTTGTTCTTCGTGTCGACTGGGCACGGCTGACGACAACACTATGCAGCGTACATCGCCAACGTCTGCCTTGGTATGCTCGAACCTTCTAATTGTATCCGGCTGTCTTGATCGACATTTTCCCCAGCCATTCTCATGACATGGTCGCACGAGAATCTCAAGGCATCCGTCTATGTCATCCTGATGCAAGCATACACAATTTTCATAGCGACATTCATTAGTCTCTGGCGCAAGAAACTCTCGATTGCGGATGCACATTTCGTGTTTTCCATCACCGTTTCCCCGCTCTCCCTCTACCTCATTTACAGCACGTTCCGCCTAATGATACGCAAGTCGACTACGTTGTACCAGCGTCTTGGCGAATCCAAGAGATGGACCGCGATGTGGTCAACTCTGATGCTCGTTATCTGGATCATCCTCGAATGTATTATCTATGCTGCCCCAGATTATGTTTTCGAAGGAGAGAGATGCACAACAACTACCCTCGAAGGATGGTTGTTTTACCGAATCATCAGTGGTGTAGTGATTTTCGAGTTTGCTTCGGTTTTTGTCCCTGTTCTCCTCTTCATGTGTCTCCTTTATTCGATCCGGCATTGCAAGGATATATACAGAGAGTACAAACGGCATCAGGGCAAAGTCGTAAAGTGGAGGTTCTTTCGCATTTTGCAGGTTCCTTGGAACTTTGTACGGTCCCTCGCAATATCCAACTGGTACGTCACAGCGTCTTCTGCCTTTTAGACTGGTGTTCATTGTCCTTTTTAATTCAGCGTTGTGGTCTTTCAGTCTCACCGATGGCTAGTCTTTTTCGCCGCTTTTATAGCGTACCTGTCATGGGCAAGCGATATCGGCGTCTGGTACATCGATATGGAAGAGTTCTACGACGTATTGGTACATGCGTTACACGAAGACGAACCTAACTATCAGTACACATCCCGACCGGAGGATGATTTTGACCCTTTAGGATTCGGACAGGTATTTAAATTATATTCATCTTCGCTTTGTCTATCTCACATCTGTACAGATTCTGGCCGCCACTGTAGCCATTGAACCGATCTACGAAGTGGTAAAATTCTCGTTCAACAGACGCTGGGATGTATGGGGGGCTATTAAACACTATCCTGGCTCAGTGTGGAACGGGATTGTGTTTATTGTCACGGGTCACCGAAATCCGTGGAAGAAAATTCTGAAACTGCGAGAGGATTCAGAGACGGAGGCTCTTGTTGGAGGTGGAATCCATGGGAACCCATTTTCTGGAGAGCACACGTATGCGATGGTTAGTAGGAAGGACTCAGAAGGTGAAAAGGCATATGGCTTTCATGTAAAGATGCCGTCGCGGGCGGATTCTCTTGGGTATCAGTGATCACAGTAGTTGGGCTGTTTATTTTCTATCTCGGAACTCTCATATTTATTTATTACACGAGAATTACGGCCGGTGAGCTACGGACACACGGAGCACCGTCTGTCAGCAGAATTTGGGTACATTTTCTCTCGCCTCGGCCTTTGACGCGTCAATGATGATCCTGAAAAAAGCGGCCGCGGGCCACTGGGCGCGCTTTTTCCAATATTCTACAACGTCGGACGCGTCAATGAGACCTTACAAGGACAGCGACGACGGCTTGGCGCGATACTAGGAAGCCGACAGCACCAAAGATAATCCCGTTCGCCCCTAACTCGGCTACAAGTCCCGGCGGCACGATCAGTGGACTTGACACGTGGGGCTGTACCCCGCATTATCCTATCGCACGAATGACCTGACCTCTCCCACCATGGCTGCCAGCAGGAACGCCATTCTTCGCCTCATTAATGCCTCCCAGCACTCTGCCTGCCCGTGTCATACGTGCAGCGCTGCCTCTCGTGCTCACGGACACGCCCACGGTCTCAACCAGCTCAGACGGTTCGCGTCGCCTGGGGTGCAACCAGTAGAGAAGGAATATGCGTTTGAAGTATGGATTTCGCTTTATAGCTTGGCCTTATGCTCACGTGCAGTGCTAGGTTGCTGCGTCCAACTTGCGATTTGGGGATGGGGTTACTTCCGAGGTCGGGATGGATCTCAAGAACATGAAGGCTCGGAAGGTATTATTTGAACGTGTTAGCCACCGGGTTTCGTTTTGCTCACTGAGTACAGGTTGGCGTTCTCACGGATCCTAATATTGCCAAGCTCCGGCCAATGAAAAACGTATATATCTGCTCGCGTGAACTTACAGCTGGAGTTGACCGTAACGATCACACAGGCCTTAGCTTCCTTGGAGGCGCAGACGGATCTACCATTTGAGGTCTATGACAGAGTGGTCGCGGAACCAACAGAGGAAAGCTGGAGAGACGCCATTGCATGGGCAAGACAACATGACTTCAGTCACTTCTTGGCGTAGGCAGTTTCGCCATTCTAAAGTTATCCGAAACTCACTGCAAATATTGCAGCGTCGGTGGTGGAAGTGTCATAGATACCGCCAAAGCTGCTAATCTGTACGTTTTTATTCTTTTTTGAGAGTCAATACTGAGATCGGTACAGGTTCAGCACGTATAAGGATGCGGACCTCATGGATTTCATCAACGCGCCGGTTGGAAAGGGATTGCCTATTTACGAGAAATTGTCGCCTCTCATTGCCATCCCTACCACAGCAGGGACTGGCTCCGAGACCACTGGTGCAGCTATCCTGGACATTACGTCTCGTTCATTCAAGACAGGCATTGCTAGTCGAGCCCTAAAACCCGTGCTTGGAATTGTCGTATGTACTTCATCTGTTAGCTTATTCTGCTTTGATCCTATTTTATTATATAGGACACCATGAACACGGAATCTTGTCCTCGAGAGGTACAGATTAGCTCAGGTTTGGATACCCTATTCCATAGTATGGAAAGCTATACAGCCATTCCGTGTGTTGTCCTTTTAGACTCAGTAAAAGACATGCTTATGACTCGCAGGTATACGGAGCGGGTTCCCCGTCCATCTAACCCGATATTGCGACCCGCGTATCAAGGAAGCAATCCAGTCGCTGACATCTTTTCCATGTGGGCACTACAAACTACTGTCAAATACTTGCCTCGCATAGCAAAGAACCCAGAAGATGAAGAAGCAAGGCGACAGATGCTGTAAGTGGTTGTTCTCCGTCTACCAACGCACGTATTGACCCGCATGTCTAGGTTGGCATCATCATTTGCTGGTATCGGATTTGGAAATGCTGGCGTGCATTTGTGCCATGGATTGAGTTATCCTGTAAATACTCGTTCAACCTTACGAGTTCCCTCTAACCTTAGTTTCAGATATCTGGTCTGAACAAGAAAGGACCTAAGTACAAGCACCCCGGATATCTTGTTAATACTCCTATTATTCCTCATGGAGTCAGGTGTGTTCTATCCGAGAGAATTCCATCAATATGCTGAAAATATCGTGTCGATAGTGTTGCTATCACCGGTCCCGCAGGTAATGCGCCCCCACGGTATGATATTTTCCATACTAACTCTCTGGCCAGTCTTCCAATTCACTGCACCTTCGTCTCCTGATCGCCATCGTCAAGCACTAGCGGTATTCACGAACACGACCACCTCTGATCCTTCTATCACGTCTATCCCTGACTCCGATATAGGCTCCCACCTATATGAAGCCATTGCGCGTTTCTTGGATGGAGTTGGAGTTCCTCGAGGCTTGAAGGCTCTCGGGTACGCAGCTTACACAGCGTATAGTCCGTGAGACGCTCACACACATACACAGATACACTACCAGCGACGTTGACAAGCTTGTTGATGGTGCCGTTCCCCAGAGGCGAGTTTTGGATTTAGCACCTGGAATTGGAAATGTTGCTGGAGAAGATGGGCGAGAGTATCTGACAAGGATTATTGAGCGATCCATGGAGTACTAAGTGATACAGGATATGGTTTGGTTACTCGTGTAAAGGATAAATAAAATGTCATTGCAGGAACGGAAACCGTGCTCACGTGGGCGTTAGTAAACTGAATTGAGCTTGACAATTTGAATGATCGCATTTTTTCTGTTGACCACCACCATGGATCAACACGTTCCTCTCAGTGCCAGGCCGCTTGACCTGATTTATTTTTCTTTCTTTCTGGCAAGTATTGAGACGCCGTCACCCGTTTCCTACGCTCAACCATGTTCAGTGCCACATCCCAGCGTCTCTCTTGATGGACTTCCAAGGCCTGCTATATCCCAACACGTACTTTCCTTGGATACCGGAATGGTACATTGAATTTTCAGGAGATCCTCTGATTGGTGGTCTGCTTAGACGTGAGGAAGGGCTGGTGTGGTTCAAATGTTTCTTGCTACTCGAGCTGTGCGTTGCTTCTCTCTGTTGAAATAACGAGTTCCTTACCCTCTCCCCAGGCTGTTCCAGTTTCCAGTATTCCTACTGGGCATGAGGGGGCTGTGGAAAGGCGTGTAATTCCTTCCAATGACCCTCCACCATAATGACCACCCTGCAGGATCTCGTTCGATATACATCCTTATTTTGTTTTACGGTGCTTCGACTGCCACGACGACTCTTCCTTGTATCTTCCATGTTATTGGCTCTGATGCGCTTTCTACGGGTCAAATGTGGATGTTGCTGTCGAGTTATATCCCTTTCTTCTTGCTTCCGTTGGGGATGGCGGTAGATATGGCGTTCCGGATATACGGCATAATGGAGAAGGGATCGGTGGATAAGAAGAGGGAGTAGGGCTTTAGTTGTGAGGATTTTCCTGTCACTTTCCCCCGTTCGATGGACTCATTGCAGACTACTTAGAGTTACAAGCGGGCGGTAGTCCATGCTGCATCTTGATTGTCAGGAAAACATAATCTCATCGTACATGACATAGGCCTCAAGTTGCTGACAAGTGAAAAACTGTCAGGTGCGTCCAAGGAACCGCGTCAAAATGCGGATTCGAATCCAGTTTTCAGCGAACCATATTAGATATTCGAGCCTACGTTGATAATGATCATTTACGCTGTCTTGTTCATTTTCTCAGTTGCTGCTCATTAAAATTCTTGATATTATTCTTTCATGTTTGTACGTATTCGTTGCTTATGTCTGCGGCTTTAGATAGAACTGTCGCATAAAAGGATCCTACGGATCTTTACTCTCCTTTTCTCGCACATATTCGTCTCGAATACACGCTCAAATATTGTCCATGACTCGAGCATAAAAGTAATATGTACACAATTATTTCAGCGATAATACGCTGATAAGCAATAAACCAAAATGTAAGCGGAGTTCACCGTTATGCATTGACATCTGTCGAACCGTCTCTAGCATCCTTCTGCGGCTTCATTTCTTTGACGTGGTACTTCATGCTCTGTCTTCGCTCCTCACCTTCTTCCATGGCCTCTGCTCGTACTTTGGAATAGTCGGACGCGGTTTCGAGATGCTTTTGGCGCGTCTTATGCACTGAAAAGGGCAGCATCAAGAGACTGGGAGCGATGCCTAGCACCAAGACTTGTAGGTGTAAGTGGGACGACAACGGTACGATACGGAAAGTGACTTACCACGATCCCGATAGTCAAGATCATATTGTCCTTCCACCGGTCATCGGCATTCGACTCCCACTTGTATCTAGGTGGGTGAGTATAGTTGTATCTTGCCGATTGCTGCCGTTCCCATCTCTGCTTCCTTCGCTGCAACTCGTCAGCATACTCTCCCCAGTCCCTCCGGGTACCCGTCTGCGGGTTCTTTCCTCGAAGTGTATCGTATGCATGTGCTATGGCCTGGAAACGGGCTTGACGGTCTGAGGAGGGAAGATCACGGCAAGATAGCGAGTCTGGATGGTGATGTCGCACGAGTTCATAGTCTGCGGTGAATGCAATCAAAGGAAGCCTGAGTAGATAGAGCGAGGCTTACACCTAGCCTTGATATCCTGCTGAGATGCATTGTATGGCAAGTGGAATATCTGGTGAGGCGTCGGGTGGGGATGGACGGGGAAGGGGAAGGGACTCGAGCTGGTTGAGGCGCATCTTGTCTGGATAACGATGTGCAGCTGCTGTGGAAGCAGAGCAAGGCGCTGGTAGTGCATCGCGTGAGCGTCCTATCCAAGGTTAAACTCGGAAGTCTTATTACGGAGCCCGGCCCGACTGCACGTGAGACTATAGGATCTAACTTTTGAATTCAAAGTTTTCAAAGATCAATTCTTTCTGGTACGAAGATCTATCATGATGAAGGTGAAGCGAACGTTCGTCCACACCAAATCCACACCAAACTTCGAGAATTTAATATCAGGCATTCATTTTACTTGCTCCGAGGCATCCTGTCAGTTTCAAGTGCATACATTCTGATGGAGCTTGGCCCAGACGAAGCGACGGGACAACTCGGGAGGGATAGGCTGATTCTATTGACGAAGGACAGAGTAAATGATCCCTTGAAGCATGTGTCGACCGCAGATATTGCATACCAAGTGAGACGTCAGAAATCGAAGAGTAATAAGCATCGTTGAAAGCAAAAATCCTTGTCACTGTCATTCAGTGCACGGTCGTGGGATCTACTGATGCGGTGTTAGCTGGGAATTTGGAATTTGGAAACGGGGTGGTAAACTCGGTGATGATGTCATTACGTCAGTGGATCTGACACATGATCTAAACTTGAATGCATCCTGGCATTGTGCCGACCGCATTCCTTCTTCCACTACCACCACCATCACATCGATTACTATGTCCACGACGACCAGACGCCTTTCTACACGACGCGGCTCGCTCTCCGCCAACGATCCTTTCGGAAAAAATGAACTCTACGCCGACACAGAGTCGACCAGCCGCCTGTCTATATTACGGGTCAGCTCGACCGCTATGCAGCTCAAGCAACCCCCTGCTCCTCGCCTTAGTTTTGCGTCGTCGTCGTTTAGCCCTCCGGCGAGCCCTCGTCGCGCTTCACTCTCTCTCCACCGCGCTCTGACTCCAGAGGAACTCGTCCAGCTTGCACGTTCTCCAACAGAGAGCTCGCCAGCCATGCACCCCACCTTTACGCCGTTACCTGATGACATCTTTCTCCCATTCATCGATCGCCCAGCTGAGGTGTCTGCACTGATTTCCAGTCCACCTTCAGCCCGGTTGTTCGCCCTATTACAGTTGACCTTCACTGGCACCAAGACAGATTCTGCCGGAGACCCGGCAAAGTGGTCCTATGCGCGACTCCATGATTGGCTCGTCAAAACTACCCGAGAAGAGGCACCTGACACGCTGTGGGTTGCCTACGCCCGAGCGTGTATCCTTGCTCACTCCGAGCTTATATGGGAGCGTGTAAAAGGTGCCCTAGGCATCCCGCCAGAGCTCGACATTTCAGATGATGAATTCGACACATTTGACATGGAGGATGGAGGCAGAAAAGCAAAGGGACATTGGGAGGATTGGGATGCGGCCATGGAATCGCCGCTGGATATAACGCAGCAGTCATTTGTCGAAAGGTCGACACCGTCTTCACCACTGCTCATTGAACCGATTCTTTCATCGCCTGCAACAAGCCCTTTCTATCCTTCACCTTCCAATAACAGTATTGGCCTAGGCGGGATTAAGGAGGAGGAGGAGAGTTCTACTAGCACCACTCCGTCAGAAGATGAAGAATCTATACTCCCCGCAAAAATACACGGTCTTCGTATCAGTACCACACCGGCCCAGTCTACGTCCGCGTCACGGCCCATCATGTCTCCGGGCCCGTCACCTACTGCCTCTCGTCGTGCAAGCACCGGAACGCGACGACCCAGTTTTGGCACTTCCACCAGTCCCCATAGCCGGAGTCCGGTTCTCACA
Source organism: Armillaria gallica (assembly GCA_037576215.1). Classification (NCBI taxonomy): domain Eukaryota; kingdom Fungi; phylum Basidiomycota; class Agaricomycetes; order Agaricales; family Physalacriaceae; genus Armillaria; species Armillaria gallica. The sequence goes on from JBANDB010000009.1 coordinate 3,533,236, forward strand.
GGCAGACGTTCCCGGCCATCATCCATATCCTCCTTTTCCACCATGAGCCTTGGACAGTATCCTTCTAGTGTGGAGGAGCGTACATCGCCACTCTTCCCAAGCAGCTTTGCTGCCCTCAAGTCGAAGGGAAAAGCAGTGATGTAGGCAATGATGGATGGTTCGTTGAGTAAAGGCGTAAGGCACGCAAAAATGGCATCTTTCTTCTGGTTTTTGGGATACGTGGATCACGATTGTTGTATGCGTAGAGTCACTGGCAAATGTAATAATTCGACACACGACGCTGCTTCTCAGAGTAGCCTTCACTTTCATCGGACCTCGTGGGCGCGACTTTTGCGGTGATCAGCTCCGTTGACTGTTGTTTCAGGTCATCTTGGACACTGACTGTTTTCTTGGTGTCCGTCATCTACTGCTACGCTCAAGGTCGCTGCACAACTATTATAACGATTACCAGAAGCTGCCGTCAGTTCCCTGCCCCTGTCCCACAGAAGTACCGTGATTGTAACCACGTTACCGGTTGGTTATACTCTATACGGACTAGGCACATATAACAAAAGGGTCGCGACCTCCGTAGACTGTGGGAAGCTCTCATGGGCGAACCTTTTGTCCGGCGTGAAAGTCCCCACCAAGGGCGCCTATAACCCTATCAGTTTCGTTGTCACCTCTGGGTGCCATACCTTCTATGCTCACGTTACTTAAGCGCTTGGACAAAGCTGCGCACAGTTCACTCACGCCATGACTACCCTCGATGAATGGACGATTTTATCTTTAAATGATGTGGACCAGCAAACCGATGCTCTGATTGGACCCTTGACACAGGATATCTACGCCTTGGAAACCTCCCGTAATGTGCCCCGCCCGGTCGTCAGCGCGCTGAATCTAGCCAGAGCTATGATGGGACAACGCAGGGTGAAACGGCAGCCACGAGAAAAAAATTTCATCAGGGCTCTAGTGAAGCCAGATATTCGTGATGTGAGTCCTCCAAGTGCTTTTTTCTACGGGTCAATTTGTTCATTTTGTTAGAATGCCCTGTTGTGTGTGAATGCCAAAACTCGAGTGCGGAAATTCGACAGCCTTGTGGATACGATACACTCACCGCTGTTTGAACGGGCTTTGTCTATAATAGCATGCATCCACGTTGAAGTGGATTCACCCACTCAGATGACCTTGCCCGTCCAGTGAGAGTCCTAGTTATTTCGGGTTTCCCTGCTGACTTTTGACCTTCAGAATAAAAAAGGGATGAGAGATTTTGATTCTCGAAATCCAGAAGCGCCGACCACGCTCGTGTTTACCTATCCTGGAGGAGTCGGTATGACCATCCTCCTACCTCTCAAGTCGGCGCTGCTTTGCTACCTCTTCCACGCGACCCCCGACGGGCAATACACCTGTGCGATCTCGAACAACCCCCGTGCGCAGTCTGTGTGGTTCGAGCAGTTCCACTCGAGACGGGCCGGCCCGTTTCTTGCGTACGTCTTACAGCACAGGGAGTGCTCCCGGGAGGATTTCCGCACGAAAGACGCTGATGCGGAGATGCAGAGACTCCTGGGTGTCAGCTTGGACATCTTGGACTCGGAGAGGGAGTTGGAGAAGTGGCGGCCTGTGCATGAGGGGTATTGTCGGTTGGACCAGGTGGAGTGTTCGCAGTGTCGGAGGATGTTTTTAAGGCTGCCTTTGCCGCTTGATCGGAATCGACCCCTCCCGGAGGTTCCGGGTAGTGCGTGTTCGAGCGGGACGGGGGAGACGTGTGTGAGGACGCCGGCACCTAAGAATTCGGTGTTTGTTGTTCGCCGGGAGAAGATGATGCGGGTGAAGTTGTGGAGGAAGAAGACTTTGGAGGATTCGGAAGAGAGGGAAGGCTGTTGGCACGAGCTTGATCCGGGAGTGAGTCGGATTGAAGGAGCGGAGTCGGTCCCGACCTTATGACGCTTGTTATGTTCAGTACGTTACGTGAAGGATATTAATGAGTAACGGTTTGTAATGTCTAAAACGTCGCTCGCAGCAAGTGTAATGCCCTACTATTTACTGGTTTCGCGTACGAAGCAGACTGGAGTGTCGTATAGCACGGGACGATGGAGTCCAGGAATCAGTGCACATTTTCAGATCAGCTGAATAATGCGAGGCCCAGGCCGTTAATGACGGGTTCGAGATGCAGCTATAAGATTTGGAGGGGATCCGGGACTGCTGCTTGGTTAAGATCGAGGAAGGGAGTAGGGCTAGCCCTTACCGAGCGGAACCTTGTGCCGGCATAAGAGCTTTGAAATGACATACAAAATTCATTAAGCACCTCCTCCGAACCGACAAGTAATAATGATGTTCCGATCCGTGAGTGGCACCACCTCGTGTGTACTGGGTCGGGAGGAGTAAGGTAATATGCAATAACTCGCTCCGATCCGAGAGCAATTTACCCCGATCGGCTGAAGACGCGTCTGTCAAGAATAGAGAGACATGCTTGGTTTTGTCGAGTTCCTGGCATACGGACGCGTTAAAGCCATAGCAGATGGAGGAGATAGCGCGGCATCGGTGAATGCGCATAATTCTTACTGTCCAGTGTCCACATTGTGGAGTAAGGGCCTGCTGCAGCATTTGCAGACCCCATAGCTAGGCCCAGGTCTGAGATAATTGGGTGCCGTAAACTCGTCGACGAATTGCGCGTAGCCGATTTTCGGGACAAGAACGACATGAAGTTTAACTGTAACATCGGCCTGAAGCTGCATACTCGAAACGGTGTTCCATTGAACTGAAACACAAGAGGAGAACCGAGTGAACAGCCTGGGCCATAAGTTGACTGCCAATTTACAATCACTTTTGCACTGATGTCGAGTTTTACATGGACATACGACTCAAGAGTATGTAGTAGGAACTTACTAATAGTGGTTTATGCCGGTTTCCCTTGTCGCATGAGAAACGGAACGGAAGGAGACTTGGATAGTTACATGCGCAGCGTCTCGACCGTGTGTTTTGCGTCAACTCTCCTCAAAAGTGACAAGAGACGATCAATCCTTGAACAGCGGGTCCGGACTCCGCATCGGTCCGAGGCGGTGTCGGTAAACAAAGGCACGTGACTCCAAGCACGGCAACGTGATCTTGTTGACTGGTGACGAGTCACGTAAAGCGCTGTCACACCCATCTTTCCTGTCTACTTCCACCTTTTTTATATCTTTCCATCTGTATCCCCTCGTTACGACCAACTACGATTTCCAACGATATTTGCTCCTTCCCAACTCCCAACTCCACGCTAGCAGTACAGGTTACGCGCAGTCGAACTCTCTTTACATCATGCTCGCTTCTACACCAGTCAAGGACTACGCCGCCCACCGCAGGACTCGCGACCGCAGCATGTCTCCTCTGCGCTCTCAATCTGCTACCATGAAGCAGCCCACATTCTTCGACCAGCCTTTGCTCACACCGTCGCCCCATCGCAGCACCGGCTTCCTACCACATGCTGAGCTCGGCGGCCAGAACAGCACAGACGACATTTTTCTTCATTCTCCCTTCCAGACACCTGCCAAGATGCACAAGCCTCGTCAGGAATGGGATGAGGATGAGACCCTCGTCTTCAAGACTGTGCAGCCATTGCACACCTCGGCGAGGCAGCCACCGGCTCGTCCGGCTCTGGCGGTGAAACAGCTCAACGCTACAATTGCTCACCCACCCAGTCGCGTAGGCGCTGGCACAAAACGCAAGACCACACCCAATGCTACTCCATTACGACCCAATACCCTCACCCCACTCGTCGTCACCTCGTCCAAACCCTTCGGTCCTAGCGGCATGTCCTTTGATCGCCTGGGACCGCTGCCACCTCCCAAGTTTGGTCCTCGCACACCACGAACGGGCACCGAAGCGGACGCGTCGTTGTGCAATCACACTACTACATTCACACGCCTGAAGATTTCAGACTTGAATCGGTCCGACGATGACGACGACGATTCTGGCTGTGACATTTCGGAGCCGCCAACAGGGCCGCTGTTCGGTGGAGACCATCCTCCCAATCAGACTGGAAGAACTAATCGACGCCTCATGAACGCCAAGCAAGAGGAAGTGGCGGAGGCGGTCTCTCCTGGAGGCCATATTACCAAGCGACGTGCAAGATCACGCCCTGTGTCCGATGAGCTTCTCGAAAGCGTGTTTAGCTCACCTTCACCAGTGGTACGTTTTGTTTTCTGTCCTCGCACTTATCTAACTGGTTGTACAGGAACGTCCTTCGTCCGGAGGTCGTAATGTTGTGGCATTTCCCCCTGCTACTCACCATGCACGGAAGTCGCCGAATTCGTCTGCTTCCAATGCATTTTCTCCTTTGCCTCGACGCCGTGTATCCGCCAATGCGCCTGCAAGGCCCAAGAGCCCACCACCCTTCCATGCTAGGGGCCCGCTCGCACGTGTAGATTCAGCCACTCTGTTTTTTGGTCCTTCCGTCCCTCAATCACGTTCGAGGACGTCTACACTGTCCGCGGCTTCATCTGGCGATAGATTTATCGCCCCTCGTCCTCCCACTAGCAACAGGCACAGTTACTCTGGATCTGACGGCAAGGACTGGAATTTCCTTCAAGCGCGACCCATTCTGCCATCACCTCAGTCCTCTCCTACTTCCCATAATATCCGAGAAACCCACTACGATAGTACAGATGAAGAGGACGACATGCTTTGTGAAGGTCCCCGAGATTCTTCCTTCCTCCTCAACATCGATACCCCTTCCCCAAAGCATACTGACGCGGTCATCCCCTCCAAATTCAAACCAAACAGAGACTCCGGTGTTGTCATCAGCGATGACGAACTTTCAATGAACAGTAGTGCCAGTAGTGACCATGTGCCACAGGCATCAACCAGCCTCAGCTCTATCTTCTCTGATGATGAACATGGTCTGCTCACTCCTGGCCTATTGCCTACCGCTTCCGCTGGCTGGCCGGGAGTCTACGAAGCCGATGATCATCATGACGATGATAACCAACAGAGAGGCGACGTGGACGCTTTTATCAAGCGCACACTGGCCGCCCCTTCAAAGGCGTCGTCCGAAGTCAAGAAAGTACCTAACACTCCTGTCAAGAAGGTAAAGACTAGTTACCTGTCTGGTGACAGGCCATGGCAGAGTGCGGTAGCGCACAGGGTTGGTCTAGGCATCGATTGGGAGATGAAGCAAGCCAAGGTACCACGGAAGAGTCTACCGCTTGGATTTCCTCCAGCAGGGAGGAAACACGGGAAGTCTGTTCTGGATCCGAGTACCGACTCTGAAGATGACCCTGAGGACAGTCCGAGTACCCGGAAGGAGAAAGAACGGTATGGTGGTTTGGGCATTGGACGACCGTCTTTACCCACGCCTAAAGAGGACTTCCCGACTGTTCCCAAGTCCCGATGGCTGTCACGAAGGACGAGCAGTGGTACGTTTTCCAGCGGGAGCGACTCGATGTCGATGATTGGTACTCCCACAAGAAACCCAACCCAAGGTGTGTGTATCTTTCTGGTTGTGTCGTTCTCCCGATGCTAATTATTCCTAGAACAATCCCGCAGGAAACCCGTAAAACACACCCACCGTTCTACGTCCAGCTCGTCCCTAAACTCTGTCCTCTCCTCGCCTACTATCTCTCGTGCCCAGCCGATACCCGGGCAACCACGACCTTCCCTTCCAAGAAAAAGTTATCCAACGCGCCCATCCCTGACCTCGTCACAGGATTCTGGGCGTTTTGATCGTGACTTTGTTGAACTGGAAGAGATTGGTTGTGGAGAATTCGGCAGAGTTATCAAGGTGCATTCGAAAGCGGATGACGATTGCGAAACCTATGCCATAAAGAAATCCAAGACGTTTGAGGGCATCAAACATCGGTGAGTCGGAATTGCAGGTTCATTCTACGTCAAGTAAATCTAATCACTACTTAGGCACCGATTGAGAGAAGAAGTTGATATTCTGCGCCATCTCCGTTTGGCCAACGGTGGACAGCGGCATCAAAATGTACTGGCCTTTGTGGATAGCTGGGAAGAAGATGAAGCACTTTTCATCCAAACAGAATTGTGCGACTTGGGCAATTTAGCCCATTTCTTGTGGGAGTATGGGCGTCAATACCCTCGGCTCGAAGAGGCCAGGGTTTGGAAGATTATTGCTGACCTGAGTAACGTAGGTCCTCGTGCTGAAATTCGTGGTTTCCGTTCTTACAATACCTCTCTAGGGTCTTATGTTCATTCATTCTGCGGGTGTCATTCATCTGGACCTCAAGCCAGCAAATATCTTTGTCACGTCGGACGGACGTTTTAAGATTGGAGACTTTGGTATGGCGTCTTTGTGGCCTCGGCCTCCGCAGGAGACCTACTTTGGCCCTACTGCATTCGAGCGGGAGGGTGATAAACTTTACCTGGCACCGGAAGTATTGCAAGGGAAGTACGGCAAGGCGGCAGATATTTTCAGGTATGTCGCGGGATGATGATATAGCGTATCTTTACTAACGTCACTGATAGTTTTGGCATGACGATGTTGGAGACAGCAGCAAATATAGTGGTACCTGACCAGTAGGCATATTTGCTTGGTACATAGCCTGGTTTTGCTGACTTATTTGACAGAGGCGAACCCTGGCATCGGTTGAGACGAGAAGACTTTTCGCAAGTGGACTTGGACGATAGTCCCGAGTTGTTGGAGCTCATCCAGCAGATGATGCGGACCGATCCAGCGCTGCGTATCGGAATACAGGCTATCTATTCTCATCCCGTGGTATCTCGAGCACGTATGAACATGGAAATGTTGTATAATGCCGCCTTGAAGGATGGTACATCCTTGTTCGCGGCATCTCCTCTAGCCAGTGTCTCGTCAGATTTCTTGGAAGACATACTAGGACATGCGATTGGTGGCGGCGCTATGGACCTTAGTCCATGATTATTTGTATTTTTGACTTTTTCCTGGGATTATACTTGTATGACTGGTGGTGGACTGGCTTGGGTACATCTTTTTATTTCCGTTCTACTCTATCATCGCTGCATTTCTCTAGATTATATATCCACGCATCCTCAGCATCGCATCCATTCCTCTGGTCGCTTTATACCACCGTCGCATTGCTATTTAGTTTTCATTTTGATTTGTTTATTACCCTAGTTATGTTAGTACACTTATGTTGGTTACTTAGTTTCATGCACAATATATATAGTATGGCTGAATTCCTTGGCACCGAGTGGTGTAATGGACTGTTCCTGATCAGGCTTCAGGAGCGGTAAAAAGAGCGGCGGGATTCTAAATCTTCACAGCTGATATAACGAGCCAATCATAGATACATACAGCACAATATAAAAACTGTAATCATACTTCCATAGGAAGTGGAAAGTCAGATGGGGCATTGGAAAGCGCGACCGTCTCATGATCGACCTCTCCTTCTCCATCAGCATCTGCATCGCCTCTCATTAAGAACATTGGATCCACCACTTCTGCTAAAGCCTCCTGGCGTTCGTCCTCCTCCTCTTTACTCATATCGGTGTGGGACATCCGTATAAGGTCCCACTTGTCTTCGTACTGCTCAAACGCCTGAAGGGAAACGGAAACATCAGTGATATCCAGCCAACGGTGACTAATTTGTAGACCAACATTCTGCCGCTTCTTCTTCAAAGTCATCTTACGTTCGATGTTCTTGTAATAAGCGCCCTTGGTTTTAGCATTACGCCGAGGTTTTGTGTCGAAGCCATCAATTGAGGGCTTTAAATCTTCGACTCCATCCTCAAGAACTATTAGGAATTCATTGGGAACCTCTTGTTCGACTTTGACGGTCTCGTAGTCTCGCACGAAGCGGAACAGAGTTTCCTGCGGGTTTCAGGTCAGTCAGACGGAGATAGAGGGTGATGCGATACAAGGATACCCACGGGTTGATTGGGGGCCACTTCGTAGGGTTGGAGCCTGGATCGGCTCTCTTTGAAATCAAGCGCCGATTCATCGTCATCAGTGAGGTAGTATGCCAAGAAGGAGTCGTGTTCGGTCTTCATGGGTCGCAGAATGGCACAGTCCAATCGTGGATCTTCAGCCTAAGCTCCAGGTGAGAGAAAGCGTGGACGAAATAGGTGAGATGCATACATCAATGGTTCGCTCGCCTGGCCTCTCGGAGAAGCGGAACAGATCGTACTGGTTCGACCAGATTTCAACATCTGGAAGGACCTCATATGATTCGACCGCGGTAACGTCTGGTTTGGTCGGGTGACGAAGGGCTTCTAATGAAAATCCTTCGTTGCAGCAGGCGAATGAAGCTTCGATATCGCGTAGTTGAGCACTGTGTGATACATCGATTGGAGCTGCATTGGCATTTTTCCTTCAGTAGGTTGTTAGACTGGGTGAATGCACAAGGATAGAAACGACGCACGACTCGGTAGGCCCGCCGCGCGCTGTGTTGTCCGTCCGACTGGTGTACTCCGTCTTCCGTAACCATGGAACGTGAGCCAAGGGCGTTGAAGGAATGCCAGGGCCGTTCGGGGTAGCGTGACCATTCGCGTAAGGCCCGGATGATGGTCCGGCGACCTCGCTGGCAAGAAATTCATCCTTGGGATCAAGTTTTGGTAGGTTTTCGGGATCCGGATTCAATGCTGTACGCAAGGTTAGCAGTCGGATGACTGGCAAACGTTCTAGTTCGCGCACCAGAATCGTCGCCGTTCTCTTCCCACAGGGACTCCCATTTACTCAAATCCAGCGGCATTCCACACTCTGCATCGACTATCATGGGTAATGGGGTGTTGTTAGCAAGGGTATTGAGGAGGTCTGGCCGAGCATATCGTGAAGGATTGGTTGGAATGTCGAGCAATTTTGGAGGACATGGTGGTGCAGGAAGTGGATTTGAGTATCGAACTCGAACAAGCAAATCCAACTTGCTGAGGTATTGTTATTGAAATGTCATGGAAGAAGAAAGAAAAGCACCTTTTCTTGACACTGGCCATTGGCAAGAGGTTAAGTTCGAGTTCGACGGCGTTGGCAAACACGCATCAATACGGATCTTTGCCGCGGCAGTCGGGCCCGGCAGTGTTGAACCGTTTCGTTCGGGCCTTTTACGCAACTCGGAGCGCTTAGTTGCGGTGGATTCGAAGCAAAAATGAGCACACGACCAGTTTTTTTTCTCATAAAAAGAAGAGATGGACCCTTGCGATGTATCTGACATTTTGCCCCTAAAAGCAAGGTATTTCATTTTGTTTTCCGAGTCAACATATAAATCTCTTATGTTACTTTATCTTCTTTCTTGTCAGCTCCCATGGCCTCCCCCCACTACCAGGCGACTGGCTCCCTCCCGTCTGACTATGCCATTCTATCTCGCTATGCTGTTCACCGCTCCACTAATGACAACGCCGTCCAGACGGGCACCGAAGAACCCGAATATGACTCTGACAGCACCGAGGACTCCCCATTTTTAAGCCCTCGGCCGTCCAAACCGACCATGGCTAACGACCACCTTGCTCCACCTGCGTTCAACGAAATCACACCCCTTCTAAACCCTGCAATTCCCCGTATCCCAGAACATGTCGAGGACAACGATGATACCTCTCATGAAGGGACCATGGCTATCTTTTGGGAGGAATTTCGGATACTGACAAAATATGGGCTTCCTGTTTGGGGGTTAGTGTTTTCCCATGCTTTCTGGACGCGCTTAGTAGCTAACAAACGCGTTTAGAACACATGTATTGGAGTACAGTCTGGTCATGGCTTCCGTACTCTCCGTCGGACATTTATCTACGACGGCCCTGGCAGCAATTACACTAGGGTCGATGACTGCCAGTGTGTCCGGCCTGAGTATCATCCAAGGCTTCACAAGTGCCCTTGACACCATGCTTCCTTCCGCGTGGACTTCGCAGCCGCAGCTTGTCGGCCTTTGGTCCCAACGGATGGGTATGTCACCATTATGCTAAATCTGACTTGGAAAATTTTCACCTTCAACATTTTACAGCTGTCGTGATGGCGGCTCTCCTTATTGTACGCCCTTCCGTTGCGTCCCTGCCCGCTAAGTACTGAAAAAATTGCAGCCTATGTATGCCGTTTGGTTTAACGCGGAAGCCATCTTGCTATTGCTCAAGCAAGACCCGGATGTCGCTCGTCTCGCGGCAGTGTATCTCCGTTATGTTTCATTTGGTCTACCAGGTATCTATATTTGGACCATTCTTCCTGGCGCGCATCACTAACCGTCGCCTTCTTAATAGCGTACGCGTTCAACTGTATCAGCAGGCACGTAACTTCGATTGCTCTGCACCCATGTGCTCACTGTTCTCGTATAATTAGGCGGTATTTCCAGTCACAAGGTGGCCAATTTTAGGCTCAGCTTCCTTTTTGTAAAATCTTATTCACGAACGTTTTTGCAGGTTTGTTCGCGGTGCCCACCCGTATTATTTTCATCGTGGCGCCTATCAACGCGTTGCTGAATTACATCCTTGGTGAGCCACTCCCCTTGTCCAAGCACGTTCGTTACTCAACGTTCTCAGTCTGGGGTCCTGAACCGATCCGACTCGGCTTTATCGGTGCACCCATATCCACAGCGATATCCTTTAACCTTGTGGCTCTCTTGTCAACACTCTACGGTGTCTTCTTCGTTCCAAAGACAGCTTGGCATCCTATCTGTCGACGAAGCTTCACCAGTCTCGGTGTCCTGGTGAGCCTCGGTCTGGGTGGCGTGGGTCAAACCGCCTCCGAATGGTGGGCATGGGAGTGTGGGTCCACATTCCTATCGTCATGCAAATTTGTATTCTGACGTGATCGACGGTAGTGATCGGCCTTGCTGCATCTTTGCAAGTCCTCTGCTTATTGTGTTAATATTGTTAAACCCGAACTATTAGTCTACAGGCTTGGTCCCGTCGCTCTTGCGACCCAATCTGTGTTGCTCGTGTCTGCGTCGACAACCTTCCAAGCGCCGTTTGCTCTCTCGGTTGCCGCTTCCGTTAGGTAAGTCAGGTGCTAGTTTATATCTTGGCCTATTCTCTAATCTCCAATAGAATCGGTAACTTATTGGGTGAACGCAAAGCCCGACGAGCTGGAATCGCGTCCAATACGTCGCTTGTCATGTCACTAATCATGTCATCACTGTTCTGGTCCGCTGCTATCTCTATTTTTTCTTATCGTTGTCTCACATGAAACGAAAGCGCAATGTTCCTCGTATTCCGAAACTCTTGGGGATATCTTTTCAATGATGACCCCGGTAGGGTTCATCCATCCCCTTGTTAGGCTCTATTGCTGACTTTAGATTTGAAGCCGTCATTGCTCTAACTGCCGCCATCCTTCCCGTTGTGGCCGTCTTTCAGGTGTTCGACGGTGGAGCCGCTGTTAGCGGAGGTGTTCTACGCGCTCGGGGTAAGCAGGTTACTGGCGCGCTTCTGAACTTAAGGTATAGTACACACGTTGGCTTCCACCTCGTACTGTTATTTATCAATTATGTCTTGCAGTGCATACTACATTATCGGTAGGTCTCTCTTCCACGCACGGTACGATTTGTACTTACTCCTAGCGTAGGTATTCCCCTGGGTATTCTGTTGACCTTCAAGGCCGGCATGGGCCTGCATGGACTCTGGTACGGCTTGACTGTCTCCCTCATCTACTGCGCCGTCTTCGGAAGCCTCCTCTGTGTTCGCACTGACTGGGATCACGAGGTCGCCAAGGTCATGGCTAGACTCAAAGAGGAAGATAAAAAGCAACGGATGGAGATGGATGCTGAGGAGGGTCTGACCGGTTGATAAACTTTCCAAATCGACCAAAGTTGAAAATTAACTATGTTTTAGCCAAAAATGTCTTATAGAACTATATTCTGTCTTAGATAGATCGGCGAGAGTTGAATACATCAGTATTTGTCGAAGGAGATACGCCGTGTACCGGGTGTATATCCGTGACGGTAATTCACCTCATTCATCATATTATATCACACGGCGTGGTCCAATATACTTATATACTACAAAGCGGAGAGCGAATGCGGCAATCACACCAGATAGACATACCCATCTAACCTGACTTCACAATGTAAAAGCGGCTTTGATATCAGTAGGCTTAAAAATTGGTAATGGATGACCCTGTTCAAGGTGTGAGTTCGCGGGGTAGACTTTGACAGGAATCATACCTCCGTGTTGAACACGTATTCTAGTTCAATCAGAGCACAGTCCCAAATGAGAGTATCAAGGACTTACTATCCAACGGTATGACACTTGAGTCGGAAAACGTCATGTAAAGATATTTCAGAGTTTCACTCTAGGTAAGCTCAATGAACAAAGAAAATCCCTCCAATTGAGAAGACTCACCAAGAAGAAGGTCTCTTGCTTATCGTCCAGCGATACAGGCACCGTGTCGACGTCGAAAACTGTAGCGTAGCCTCCTTCCTCTAGGCGACAATGTTTTTCGATGGCTGAAAAGATATTCCAAGCATACTGGCGGTATTTGACATGACCGGTCAGTCGCCAAGCAATGAACAACGATTCAACAGTCTCCGGACTAGGAATTAATTTGATGAGACCAGGAGTTAAAATGCATGCTGATAAACTTACCGGAGCATATAGCGAGCATCGTAGGATGATGGTCCGCCTTTTCTGTAAAAATACCGTCAAAATAGCTTGGCAGGCAAGAATCCATTGAGTGGCTAACCTAGAATTTTTGATAAACCAGTCGCGGTCGAACTCGTCTTTCTCTTCAGTTGTTCGGAACATCACGATCTCGGGAGAGAGGCCGCTGGGGTACGAGGATCGAGTTAGATGATAACGCATCCTGTTCTACGGATTTAAAACGTACGTCGATGTTCGATGGGTATCCATGCAAGTCTCCAGGAGATTCACGCCGGTCTGCCAATCCCGCTGTCCTTGGGGCGTCAGCTCCTCTAGGCGGGGAGGGATAGAAACCGTGCGCTTGGCTGCTCCCGAGGTGGTTGCGCCCAGCATCAGCGAGCCTGCGAGAAAGCAGACGAGATGATCTTGCTTGGCGGAAAGCTCCCATGTTCTGTCATGGGTATCGTTTAAGAGATTAACAAGGCGAAAAAGGGAAGGCGTACACGCCGTCCTTTGACCGACGAGGTATGAGTTCGGCGATGTATGTTAGCCCTCGACGGGGTGTCTTTTGCACCAAGTTTTCATGTAGACCTTTCATCGAATCTGCATACATCTGGCATGGTATGTTCTTTAGTCTGGCAAATTCTTTCTTGGTAGCATACCTTTTTGTATATGGGTTCCGTCCGATCCTATCCTTGGCGTTATATGAGAAAGAAGATGTATGAGATAGGTCCGCACCGTTTGCAAGTATTGCTTACTAGACAACCGCATTAGTTCAAGGTCCAAAGGTAGAGGAGAGCGCTGACATCAAGTACTCGTAATAAGAGTCGCCTCGAGATCCAAGACGAATGTCAGATTGTGTAAAATCTCCTTTAGCAGCGCTGCATACAACTGTAAGTTCAACGAGTTATCACAATAGAACGTGTATACCTCATGAAAATGGGGACCAAACCGTGCGGGAGCAACGACTTGTAGATAACAGACATCACATTCTCCACTTTCAACCAGTAAACATTTTTCTTCGTCAATTGTGCAAGGTCTTTGAACTCCAGTTGAAGCGTTGCGGCCTCTGCGGTGCTGATTTGGTCAGGCGCCCATTGATCCCGGACACCGACACGTTTTGCCAGGTTAACCATGGGCAATGGAAGACCCGTAGGTGTATCAAATGCAGGAAGAATGCGGTCTGCTAGATCTACAGCTTTCTCTAGATAAAGAGCGTCGCCAGAGAGGTGGTAGGCTGAGAGCAATCCCCCCAGAACGCGAATGGTTGTCTGACATGTATTTCAATGCCTGAAGCTTGAATGGACACATGGAGGGTAAAAGTGCACCTCGAAAGTGTTGAAGTTACTCTCTCGTTCGAAAGAATGTTTGTCCTGGATCCATTGACGCGCACGAGTATGCTCGTCGTAGAGACCCATAATCAGCATGGTATCAAGTGCGTCTACCACGGTGTACCCTATACCCCCATTTTCTGAGAAGTTAGATCCACGGTGGCTGATAGGATGGTATTCGTCGGCCCCCATGGCGTCTTGTTCTACAGAATAATATTCAGTGCGTATTTATCTTTAGCATGTGTCTGTGTACTGACCGTAAGAACTCCAGGCATGCTTTAATACGTGAATTAGTCCAGTAGCCCAGTGGTGTGTAGCATGTAAACTGCACCTGGAACGCAGCACGGACAGCGTCCCTTCTCAAGACGTCGGCACTCAGAAAGTCGGTGGTGACGGTCTCGTGAGGTACACCGTTAATAATGAGAGGAAACAGATACTGGGTTGTTAGTTGTCAGCTCAGGCAGAGTTGTAAAATCGAGTCCCCCGCACGAAATGTGAGCTGATGAATAACAACACGAAAAAACCTGTGTATATCAAGGTTTTTGCCCGTAGCCGGCTACCTGTGGATTCAGCGGGACTTTGTTAAATGGCTGTTCACAGGCAAGTGCTTTTACTGACGAATCAGTGCTCCAATAGAAGAACAAATGCCTTGCTTGGATGATTCTGTTTGCCTCCGTAGCGTCATGGTCGTGAGTTTGAAGGCAGCCAATTACACGTAGCGCCAAGCAACTCACGGAAGCAATAGGTAACCGGAATCATGGCATTGGCTAATAAAATTAATGACTGCGGAGTAATGGATGCTCTAGATTATGCCGGAACATCTCGAATACAGGCTAATGTGTACGACAAGCCACTAAATAAACACTTCTTCAAGCACTGTATTTTAAAGAGTTCGGAAAACGTCGCGGAGATGGATGTGGATGTGGCTGTGCCAATGCCAAGGTTTCGCGTTGCTGCTTCTGTTCAGCAATGCTTTTAGTAGGTTACAGATGACCGTTATATAATTAGAGCCCTATATTTTAGCGATATTGAGGTACTTTTTACCCACCCAATTAGCACGAGAGCCGCCTCGCAAATACCGTAACGTCCAACGGTGCGTTTTACAGCATTAGCAGAATGGTACCGTAGCTGCGTATCGTACATATTATTTGTGACCAAGACTTCTATCTACGTATTCTATAAAGGGAACGAAAACAGCAGGTTAGAATAACTCAATATCATGACATCAATTGTCCCAGTGCTAAGACGTGCGAATTCCGTTTGTTAACAAGATCAGTGTGGAGAACAGATGTACGAAGCTCGGCTTCCAGCTTGATGATACTAGTCAATATCCTAAGTGACAATCAATTACAGTGAACTCACTTGTAATAGTTTGTCCGCCTCCCACATCCTCGTAGGCAGGTTCTCCAATGCGACGTAAACCGCGGGGATAGATTGACAACGCAAAAGCTCTTGCTCGTTGCTTTTCAGAATAGCGAGAGCCACGCGGAACAGAACATCTAGCCCATCGACAAGGAACACATCCCATACTCTAAACAAAGTCTGAAAATTGGGCCGTAGGTCAGTTCCTTCTAGACGAAAATTTGATATGCGACACTCACCTCTACCGGTAAACAGTCAGTGAATAACGATAAAAACCATGAAAAACAGATAGCCGGTAGATCTACGCCCAGTTCCACAAGGTGCGCATGAAGCTTCGATGTATGCTCCTGTACGTACTCGGAAAGCACGAGGGGACACGCTCTTGACGGTAATAACGAAGGCGAGAAGAAATCCTCCGGAAGTATACGCTCCACTAGCGCAGCGAGCACCCAAAAAGCTTCCTCCTCGTCGGCGTGAACCAACAAAAGTGTGGATGTCACCAAATTCATCCCTTGACAATATCCAACGTCAGGATTGCGCCTAAGTTTTAACAAATAGTGAGAAATGGGAAGTCCAAAGAAAACGAATTATCGCATACCGGCTATAAGCAGTCAGGACCCTCCGTAACTTGTCAACGCCTGCTCCGTCACCGCCAAAAAACACGTTCAAAGGCATCGTCCTCCCGACATCTTTCTCGATCTCCATAGCTGCATGGGTTGACGGGTCACTCTCCGCTAGTAAATCCGTGAACAATCCTGGCTCTTTCATCTCCAGCGCACCACTGCATTCCATCCACACCTTCGGTCTATACACCAACGGTATACCGCCCCTTAACAATTTATCAAACTCTTTCCTTTCGTCCCGATTAGATGAGAGCCCAAGCTGCGCAAATCCAATGAGCCCATCACTGTGCCCCAGTTCATCCTCCGTATCCTCCGTGCCTAATCCGAGTATGGCAACAGCCTTGTTCGTCCCCGTTGATATCGATGAGTTTGAGGAATGTGACTTTTGGAACTTGACTTTACGTCTTTGTTTGACGAAGGCGTCCCACTCCTTCCGACGGGCCTTTTGCCGTTCATCGTGTATGCCGATTAGCTCGTCGAGGAGTCGCCGCACAGTGTTAGCACACGCATGCCGAGGAGTGCTTGCATTGACGGACAGTACGGACGTCGCAGAAGAAGTCATCGTTGAATGAGCAGCAAGCGAGTTGCGGTTCTTGCTATTTGAGGACGACCCCGACTGAATGCTAAGTGATTCTGCGGGAGGCGAATCATGAGAACGGAAGCTCCGTGTGTCCGATTCGCCGTCGCAGTCACAATTTCCCTTTACAATGTCAACCGTATTTTTTGAATCTTGCTCTTCCTCGTCATCTGGCCAAGAATTGTCCTCCTCCCTATCGGCTATCTTGACCCCCGTCAAACAAGCAGGGGCGGTATTCCCACACTCTTTAGCTCGAATGAGAAGAAGAACATCATACAACGACACGTCGTACATGAAACCGTAACGATCGGTCAAAGGTTTCTGGTCTAGCGAGTCGTGATAAATCGTCAGACGTGATGCAGCATGGGGTAGGGGTATTGAGAAATGGAAGTTGCGTGAGGTCAGAGGAGTGTAAGATCTGGAAAGATATTGTGTGGGCGGTTTAGCGGTATCAGGTATTATCGACTCTAACGGAACAGAAGGTGCCTTCCTAGTTACACCATTTGGTGACGCGGTGTTATTACCACCGCGCAGTGTAGATGGATCTTGAGCAGCACCCTTCCTATTATCGCCAACAGCGTTAGAAGGTTTTCTGTGCTGTTGCGATGATCTAAACGTCCCAAAAAGAGGAGCAGCAAATGAAGAAGGCACAGAAAACGACGGCCCAGGTCTTGTTTTGCCCTAGCGGACGCTTCTGGTTGACTACCGAGGGCTCTACTCAGCGTAACCGCCGCATCGCCTGACGCTTGACTGAGCGTAGCAACAGGACCGACCTTATCCGCCTCGACAGGTTTACGATCTTTCCTGTCTTTCTGTCGCTGTTCTCGGAAATTAATGCCTTGGTCGCGGGCTTTTTGAATGAGCTCAAAGGCCAGCCTTGATACTAGAGGTCCCACGTCCTGGCCACCATCCGTGAGGATGCTAGAGGGATCAGATGTCATGACACGAGTGGCATTGGCGATGGCGCGAAGAGATGATCCCTGCATTCCAGGGACAGGTGCAGGGTCTTGGACTGAGTGTGTTGAGCTGGTCTCCAGATCAAGAGTGGTAGTCAAGCACGGCGCGGCTAAAGCAGGCGAAAAAGGCGTTTGCACGGGAGATCCGAGGGAGGAAATGGCAGAGGTATTCGTGTATGTGGTGTGCGTCGTGCGATCTGACCTCGTAGATGCAGCATCGGAGGATGGCTCTTGTCTACTCTCCGCCACAAGAGGATCTTCCTTCAGAGAGGTCGATGAACCTGGGTTGAGTATAGATATACCAAGCGTGCCAAAGACGCTTTTTGCTGTTCTGCGTCTTGGTCTATTGATAGCAGGGATTCGTGGTGTAGCGTCCTGTGACTCGGGACGGACTATCGCGCTCGTACTGACTGTTCGAGTCCGATTTGAAGGCTTGCCTTTGCCCCATAGCGTGCCCATCCAGTCTCCTAGTGTTGACCGTTCTGGACGCGATCTATGAGGCAAGCCATTGGCTTTAATGGTCTCTCCGCCAGAGTCAGTGCCTGTGTCACGAAGACTTCGAGAATCTCCGTTGGCAGCTGGAATGGACTCGATAGTCAATCCAAGATCCGCGGTTGATGCGAGAGGCGTTGTCAACACGTCGTCTGGAACGCTCCGAGACAGATGTACTTCATCCGCAATGGCTTCCGACAGAGATTCTGTGAGGGACTACAAGGGTAACATAATCAGATTGAGATTCGTGTACAGCGATTCAACCGAGATTTTGCTTCACCGGGCAATGGTGAGCAGGAAAGATGGAAATTTTGTTGTGCGCATATATACGTCAGTGCAGTCTGAACAACTCACCATGAAACTTGGTCGCTTCCGAACACGAAGATGATCATCGCCGTCGTGACCCTTGTCGTCGTCGTCATCGTCGGGCTGCTCATCGATGAATATCGATTGAAGCACGCGTCTCGCGACGTCCTGGTCCGACGGCTGTAGCTCATCCATCAGGTTCTCTGCTCTCCGCCTTCTTTCGCCTTCTCTCTCTTCCAACTTCCTCCGTTGTTCCTCTAGATCCGATCTCGCACGCGACAGGTTGTTCAGAGCTAAAGAGAGGACCCGTAGGGCTGAATGGTAAGGATGACTGGACACGCCAGCTGGAGATTCGGACACGCTCAGGTTAGAAATGGCGGACTGGATGGCTTCGTCGGAATACTCGTGCCATTTGGTTGCCAGTACCTGTGAAGCAGCGGACGGACGTAAAGTGCCGGCCTCAGCGTCGTTCGGGAGGAGGAAGTCGGGAAATCGTCTGCTGGGCGTACCAGGCGGCGTGGACATGGAAGCATTGGAAGTACCGACAATGATAAGTGGGGCTATCCTCGGACTTGCCGGTGTCGAAGGCGGGGAAGTCGGTTTGTCGAGGAAGACGTCCTCCGAGAGCGCGGATAGTCGCCGGTCTGCCTTCCTGTGCCCTCTAACACTACCGTCCCAGCTAGGCGCAGTAACAGCATCGTTCTCGAACTGAGATTTGAGGGTAAAATAGTTACTGGTGGGCCGGGTATCAGCGTCGCGAGGGGGTCGAATGCGGCTGCGAGATGAAGAATGAATTTCGTCGGGAGAAAGAGGGTGGGAGTGAACGGGAGTCGTGCTTTGCGAAGACATTATTTCTTGGTATTATCAAGGAAAAATGACTTGCTCGAATTACATAGTGGTGACGAAAGAACAACGTGAAAGCCACGCTGCGCCATGTGTTGGTAATTTACTCGTGATCACGGAAAAACATTCATTTTGGATTGATTTTGGACACAAATTTCTAACGAATATCGTACCGACCCAGTAGCGAGCCAATATCATTTATACGCTTGCAGATTGTTCATAGTGATTTCGATTTCATGGTGACATATGAACATGCAAAAAGTACGTGGGAAGACGACAACAAGAGAAGGAAATGGCAGCTCTATGCCTCTGTGATCTCCCGTAGACGACGAACGGTACTGTGCGCAAAAAGAAAATAATACTTCAAGTCAGCCTTATCCATGGCATTTCGAGAAAAAACAAGCGCACCTTCGGACAGTCGCAGCTGCCGTGGTCGACACGGTCCATGCACCTCCAGCGATGACTTTTCTGCACGACCCACAGTTCCAGATGCCGACTGCTGTACGCTTCACGGTGTCCTACAAAGGAGAGCCATAAGTATCCAGGCATACTCATTATCGGACTGCTTACTTTGCCGCAGAAAGTGCAGGTGTATCGCGCATGCTGCGAGATTTCCATTTTTTTCACCTGCTTACGCAGGGAGGCACCGTAACGCTGGAGGACATGGTCAGCTACGAAGACATGTCGGAGAGTAGTCGTCACTCACTGTACCGTATTTTCCGGTGATACCGACTTTCTTCGTGCGTTTAGTCTGCAAATACAATGTTAGTGAATGTCCATGATACACAAAATATACTCACCATCTTGAGGAGTACGGGTAGTGATGGTCTCGTCTACGCCTAATTCGTACACTTTCCGTCCACTGAGCGTGAGAATATATTACATAAACTATACAGATGATGCCTCGGACAAGAATGGAACTATATTCTCACAATCTGAATGCCGAAAGAACGGGTGACAAATTCTCGGACACTAGGCGTCATCGATACAGAGGATGGACATGGTCTCTGAAGTTGTTCGACTCAGCGATGTTGGAGTTTGATATTAATGTAAATGGTACGCTGTCAATATATTTTTTCCATGTCAGTCCTGAAATACACTTGGTATTAAGGCAGAGCATTGACAAAGACGTGTTCGACGAGAAGCTGGGACGCTACTTAGACGAGCTGCTGAGCGAGGGGGTACGATGATGGCGGGGATGCAACGACGTAGTCTTCATTCCGGTTGAACATTCACGACAACATCGTCCACACACTCCCCCGCGGTAATATCCGCACCAAACACGTCGTCCACCGTCCAACCTTGTGCCAATACGGGAAATGATCGTTCCTGTGTAAGGACATTGCGCGCAGGAAAGTTGGACGACGTACACGGTCCTTTGTGTTATACCCTTGCGTGGGACTACCTCGCCCAGCAGCACCCTGATCCTGTACGACTTGGTGTGAAGCCACAGGCAAAGCTTATCAGCACCTCTCAAGTTTCGAATCTCAGGTTACCTTAGACACCGACGACGATGACCATCTTGAGAGAGGACGCTGGCATCTCTGCTGATGGACAACTGTGGGTTGACAGTATCACCTCAAAGGTCTCAGGCAGGTCGGAGGGAAGAGAATGGAGTGCTGCGGGCTACTCGAGGGAAGGAAAGGTCCACGTCGATGATCGAAGCGGGAAGGTGTTGGCGTATATCGTGTCGGGGAAATATATTAACTGGCTCCGCCCACCGTAAGTTCGCGCCACAGAGATCTTGTAGATTACGCGCAGGAAATACATATCCGAACAATCTATTCCTCTCATCATGACTTACTTTCAGAAAAGATGGACGAGGCTATGGATGCGAGCAGAAAAGCACAGAGGTACGAAATTTTACCTTTGAAATTGTTGGTCGATGCCATCGTCCTGTTGGTGGAAAGACTGGGAATGTTCTGGGAGATGACTGCTAGTGAGTTTTGCAACACTGGAGTTTCTAACACCTGGTGGCAGCTGGTGCTGTATTTCACCATGGAATAAATTGCACAGTAGTTTTGGAATTGTGTACAAAAGGTATCAAAAGGTGGGTAGTATTCATCATCAAGCGAGAATAAACTTGGACTTTACAGATAAACCGAGTTTATTTAGCCGCTCTATCTCTTTTAAGTCGGTCATTTGAAACACAGACATTTTCTCAAACTTGTCATTGGACAGTCGTCCGACAACCCAATGTTGTCTGTTGCCCACGTATTGCGCTGATTCGCAGAGCAATGTGTACATGTCCTCAGGTATCGGGTACTGGTGGCTGGCGACGATTTTGAATGTATGCGTGCGGGATGCACTGATGTTGGATATACGCGCTATCCCGCGCACATCTTCTTCAACAACCAACTCACCGTATCGATCACTCCCTTCTACACCTCCCACAGCCAATCCACGCACATAGCCCCTTTTAATGCGGAGCCCATGATACAAGTCATCCACACCCCTCCGAGCTTCGGCATCGAAGCGAAAATCTGACCCGTTTTTGGGCAGAGACTTGGTCATGACCTGCTCCCACGATGGCCTCCATTTCTTGCATGCACTTCCAGGTTCAGGATAGGTGAAGAGCAGTATGCCCCGATTCTCTGGGTACATCTCATCTATAAGTGCTGACCATGCATCCTCCAGAGATTGGCTCTCATAGTACGCTGGTATTGAGGTCGTGTCCAGACAAAATGCTAGCCCGGCAACTGTGTCTACTGGGTACGTTGATATCCGATCCTGCATCGCAGATAGCGCATCATATAGATGGTCGTAATTGTCTGCAACCCTGAGCTGCTTGTGAAATTTCGTTAATATCTCGTCCTTGTAGTTTCCTGTGTCGTCTATTGGCTTGGCGTGCATCGGTCCATCTGGTGTATCCCCGGCAATCATCCTCGTATAGCCAACCTCCTGCAGTGTCCACGCACGCCTAAACCAACACCGGTCACTCTCCAGATCACCCTCCTTCAGACTCAAAGGCATCCCCAGCCCGCTCAAATAGCACACCACATGTACATCTTGATATATTCCTCCGATGGTTGGCACATCCAGTTTCCACTCTTCCACACGCAGATCCTCCCTTGACCCTCCTCTCTGTCTCAAGCAGAGAACATCCAACCACGTGTATTCCAGTCCCAGGTTCAGCATCTCAATCCGGATGAGGTCAAGGTTGGCACCTTTTGGGATGGGCACTGGCCATTCACATCCATTGATAGGGGTCCACACGCTGTCACGATCCACCTCATCCACCCAAGCATGTGATATTGGTCGTAGTACTTTTCGAAAGCGCTGGATGGACGCCCCGCAGCTCCACCATGGGACCACACGATTACTGTACAGATCCCAGACTCGTCGAGGCCTCATTTGTGGGTAGACTATCCGGCCACCATCGAGTGCATCCCTTCGCCGATCTATGTCCCCCGCTTCACGTTTCCGCAGCCACATTTGAATGTCAGTGACTGTGCGGTCGCACCATGCTGAGCGCAGACGGCCATATGCAGTTCCAAAGTCGTACTCCTGTGCAATGCAGTCTTCGAGAACGAACGAGAGGGAAGGGGTATCTAATGTGTACGAGGTAGCCAGTGTGGTATTGAGTAAATCCAAGAGGCCCTGAATGCCAAGGCTAGAGCAAGGAGTGTCGGCGAGGGAGGATGATATTACGGGCTTTCTGCCGGTGTACGCCCGTTGTTTTGGAACCTCTGTGGATTCTTCCGTTTGCCCAATTTCTGTCTGGGAGGAGATCGTAACTTCGGGTTGAAGCTGAAGCCACGGCGGTGCATCGGTGTCGCTAGTCTCACCACTGCTATAACTGCAATCTTGCTGCAGATCGGGATCCTGAATCTGTTATACATTGCTGTCTATTCCATTTTCGACATGATTACTCACATCTTCTACTGATTTGGGGAGCACGTTACGGGACTTGGATGTCCACTTGTCTACCACAATTTTGGTTTTTACTAGGCATAGCGTGAATTAGTAGGACACATGACAGCAATGATCAGGTGTACTTACATTTGAGAAAGTTCCAGGAGGACCTAGCGTTGGATAGAAACATGTTATGTCGAGCTGTTGAGGTTCAAGGTGTTGTTGCATCAAGGCGCCAACATCATGTTCTTCACGTGGCAAGATGCATCCTTGACGGGCCGAGCGCCTAATGTTCGATGGGGTGCTGAATAATATCCGTTTACATCAACGGTATTCAACAGTACAGGGAGATTTGGGAAATCAAGTAACTGAACGTCGAACGTACATGAGAATCCGTAGACAGGTGTTTATTTTAAGAAAAGTTGGGGTAAAGAAGGTGAACATATGACTGATGACAGTCCTTTGTCCAATGTTTTCGCAATCAGAGTCAGTAGGAGGGGAGTAGGCAACTATAGCTGGGTTATCATCTACACAAACCGTCACCTGTACCGGAGAAAACGAGGATATCCTGGATTTCCAAAACTGTGCGTCAGTAATTCAACCTGGCCTTTCCTGAGGGACTACGGGTGGAGCAAACATCTGAGAAATCACCAGGGAGCACTGGTGGTATCATCAGCCATCAACGACCATCGTTTTGTTAATGCACCTCCTGCGAGAAATATTGTGAAGCCTTCGATCAAATGACCCAGCTCTTTCTTTTTAGCTGTGGCAAGTGGTCGTTCGGATGCAGGACGGCATTTCAGACCTCGTATACAATTATGAGTCTACAAGTTCTGGAGGAAACGTAGTCATGGTGAAAAAATGAGACCACGACCGGCGATGCAGCTCCGCAAAGCTAGGACGTGCGTTTCCAGGATGGGCTCTTCGTCGATTCCTGATCAAAACGGTATGTAGACTCCCTATGAGGGTGTGCCTCGTCGTCCTCTAGCTGTAATCACGTAGTACGCCAATAAAAGTGACCAAGGTCAGATCGATTGCTGTCCACAGCTTCTAGGTGCCAACCGATTTTTCAGCCCCTTACAGTTCTGTCGAAGGATAATGAAATAAACACACCCTCTACTTAACTGTTTTAGACTTCGTGAAGATGGGAAGAGCACGACGAACCACAATAGTCCCCCGGCCCATGATTTTCTGGTTCCTGGACGTGCCAGCGTTTCTCCAGACACATCTCCTCTAAGATTCAGTTCAACTTCGTGCAGCCGAATCGACACTGGCAGGAAAAAGAGAACGCCGCATTGACGATCGTTCTGTCGCTCAACGAAGTGTCGTGCACCCAACCGTGAAGAGAGCCCACCTATCAAGCACATAACCTGTCTGGTGGGCAACGCCATAAACACCAGCCCAGCTACGAGGATGACGACGGCCGCCGACATCAACTTGTTATCCCAATGACCGATACGCAGCGTCGTCAGCATGCCAGCTGCTGCCATAGAAATGCGAGAAAACCGAATGCGGCGCTTCACTGTCCTTGGCGTCCTTCCCGTAGAGGGATTTCGGCAAGATACGGATGAGGTCACTAAGCGCGGCAGCGTGGGAGGAAGTCCAAATGGCGTACTGTATGGAAAGAAATGTGGGTCCGGTAGAGAACATGACGGTGGGGTAGTTGAGGAACCAGGAATGATCAAACGTCGCGAGGTTGGAGCGAAAAATGGGTGTCCTTTTGTCGAGAACATGAGGTCGTTGGAGACGCCGACTGGTTTTGGGGAGGATGACGGGGTATGTGAGGAGTGGGTCTAATGGACGCTTGCAACGTCGTAGTATATGCCTCCGTAACGGTACAAGACAATGTATCGGATCACATCGCCACGTTGTTTCGGAAAACGATATCCATCGTACGTCCGTAGAAAACAAGGATAGTATTCGTTGATGAAATTCTGGGAGGATTCGTCTGTCCAGAGCACGTATTCACTGTCTGGAGGTTAGTTGACGGCGATGGTATCAGGAAAATAGACGTACTAGTCTGGCCTTAGGCTCCGACACCGACCTCCATTTTTCTGAGAGGATAACCGACCACCCTCTTGTCTATGCGTAGCTGCTATCTACCTACTCGATAGCAGGCCTCAACCCGAACGTTGTGATCCTTCAAGAATGCCTGTCAGCCTTAGACGTGTCGCCAAAGACATCACTCACCAGCCCAGTCTAATCATAGAACAAACCCCCACATCGGACACGGCGCTATCCACTCCTGACCCATCCTCGTCCACGCGCCTGCATCACTTCCTTCCTCAGCGTCATCTCTCGTCTTGTCTCAGGGTCGTCCTCAGGTTTCTTCGGCTTTTCCAACATCGATCGTCGTAGTCTACCTCTATGGTGGAAGCATCGAGTCCCGGAGTTGCAAAATCGTCTCTGAGCCCAGGCGAGGTAGGGGAAGGTTGGCTGGCGTAGGAGATGGCATTCGGGCAGTACTTGTAGATATCCGCACCGGTAGATCCAGAGCGACGCCGTGGACGTTGATGCGTGTGCATGGCATACGTAGGACACTAGATCTTAGAACACAAATGAAAATGACTGTTATAATGTCCACGTACTTTTTAATTTCCTTTCAGACGAATGGACATTGTGTGACGGTATTCGTCTACAACGCCACGCCTCTCTTCAAAAATGAAGACATTAGCGAATGTGATCGGCTCATCCCTAAGCAGACGATTGTGACCCAGGATAGTCAGGAGAAAGTAGTACATGTACCTATGTGTGATTTGAAGACCAAGGGCTGGCGTAGGAATGCCGTCCATCATCTTTAATTCGCGCTGCGATGTACCATACTCATCCGTTGTCAACGTGATAATCGTTTCATGACGAAAAGTAGCCATTTTCCCGAGGAGATGCTTAGGTACAGTCACATAAACGCGAAGAATATACTGCGCAGAACACAAGGAAAGTCAGTTGAAAGGAACGGGGGCATAGAGCTCGATGCAGCAAATATACCTCCACGCTTGCAACGCCTTCAAGATGCCACGAATTTTCCCTCCCAGTACATCCTGCTTGAATGGATCCCTGGAGAAAAACTTTGCCCTGGGATTCACGTCTGGAATTCACGGAGCCTCTGGCTATCTGTCGCTCAGAGCATATGGGGTTTGAGCTGGCCAAGGACCAGAGGGAAACCCTGTTTACGAGGATGACATGTATGTTCTCGTCCAAGACCTGCGACAACAGCGGGTACTTGACAGTATCAAGACCGACAGAGAAGGGTATTCTGTTTCCCGAAGCAAAGCCGGTAGAAGGTAGAGAAATCTGAGAAGTCGTCAGGGTGTTTTTTGTAAGTCGTCGACGAAGGAACAACTAACGAATATTACATCACGAATTCTCCCAGGTGGACACGCCGAACGATGTCCATTCTTCGAATCTATCTACTGCGGCATCATAGATGAGAGGGACATCTTCTCCACCTTGGACGGTGTCATCTGAACTGGGGACGGCTCGTAGGGCTCGGATCTTGGAAGGTACATAATTGGTATGCGACGGCTAGAAAGACATCGTAAGGTGGATTGAAACATAAAATAATATAATCCTCACGACTCATGCATGCAGAAACCGTTCTTCTTTTGAACCATTCGCACCTTGATAAAATACGAGACGTCGCACATAGTATCACAGCTATAGCAAGAGAACGACGGCGGCATGCTTGATGCACCACCATTACTGTTGATTTCAATTGGTATGGGAAGTGAGAACGAGCAGCGATCCTTCTGGGAACCTGACGTGGTGAAAAGTATATATACAGGAATGGTACGCGACAGAAATGTCGAAGACCGTCGTTCTGATGTGATAATGCGTCCCTCAAGCTACAAGTAATATCAGAACGTCGGTCGCATCTCGCAAGTATGCCGATGACTGACCGTGAATGTGACTTTCGTTACCGAGCTTAGATTGCCTGAAAAGCGGATCGAGCCTTCGACCTCCCCATTCAAGCCATAGCATGGAGCATGCGACGGGCCCCACATACGAGGGCCAAGGTCAACCTCCATATGCTTCGTCGTATAGGTCCAACGCCCGGGATCTGACGAAGATGCCGCATCATGCTGAAGAAGAAGTTCAGAGGAGGAGGAATCTTGGGAGTATACTGGAGCTGAGCGCATCATCATTGTGTCACAAGCAGAGACTTGAGGGGAGCGCAAGGAAAGGTATTCGCCTAGAAAATCAGTCGCGGTTTTATGTGCGACACACGTGTACACCCTGGATGGCACACTGACATGTGGAAAGAGCAATCCTTCTTGCGGTGAATGGTGTGGTAACTATCCATGTCTCAACCCGACAAGTCTAGCGAGACACCTATCAGTGCTTCGGAAATAATGACTACAGTAAAACATGGAAGGGTCAACCACAGGAGAAAGTCAGCATCTGATCATCTGAACAGCATCAACGAGACGACCGAAGTGCCCGCTGAACTTCGATGCGGTGTGGCCACGGAGAACACGAACATTTTAGCATGTGGTCCTTGTAGAAGATTAGCGAAACCGCGGTTGTCTTTCACATACTAGAACGAAGATTGCATATAGTGTTCGGAGTCCAGAGAAGGTAAAATTGAGTCACAAGTAGTATACCGGACCTTCACTGGTGACTCAGAGACTCTGGAGGACTTTGTACCAGCCGCCGTATTCACTAGGATCGAGTCTGAGCAGGGGCGTGGGAAACGATGCAACAAACTGAAGAAATCGGAGGTCAAATGCACAGAGCGGCAACTGAACAATTGGCTGACGGCCCTGCCTACCAGAATAAATAACCGAGGTTAACGCCACCAACATCCAACAAAGTCAGATTAAAGACGGGCCAGGGAGCAGTAGGTGGGACGACAACAGTGAATCAGACCTGAAGACAAGCACTGCTGTGTAGCCCAACGACTAGACCGGTTCCGCAGTATTAATCCGATTCAATGTCCAGGATAACTGTTGAGCAGTTGAGCGGTTGACATTGAGTATTCCAGTGCGCGCAACTAAAAGAAGCGATTCCGCCTCAGCCTTGACATGATCAAAGCGACGTGACAATGAGAAGAGGTCCCGATCGGGACACGTTACTGGTAGCAGAAGGCCTGGCAGCGAACGGGTGTCCCTTTGATAGGAATGAGGCCTTTCTCAGAGGCATCTTTTTAGCAGTGCAAGATTTTGCCTCTGCAGTGACGGCGTTGTTAGTTCAAGCTAGGATTGTTTTCAATCGCGATCGGGTTCCGGAACTGGCAGATCGGCCCGAACATGCCGTCATTTTCAACCAAAACTTTTCAGTCCGAGTCAACCACAATTGCCGAGGATGAATTCACCTGTGTACCCTTACTCTCAGCTTATCTACCCGTCGTCTTCAACATTTATTGCGATATCTGGGCCACACGTACAGACAATAGATCCATCGTTCGTTGTTCGTTTCTTATACGATTATGATCACCCAATGGACTCTAGGTCACGCAAAGTTCTATCTTCATCGACGAACTTTCCTCCCGAGGAACAGAAGACATCGTTAAACTCTGGACCGATTAGATGTGCTGCGCTGGATAACGAGAAAATCCATCTTGCGACTGTAGGAGATGATAAAACACCTACCAGCGTTGCCTTCATGGCTGACGGTCAGACTATCTTGGTGTCGGATAAATTTGGCGACATATTCAGGTGCGTTAGCAACATCTGCTATCATTTTCTGTGCTAAATTGTGACTCTAGCTATCTACTTGATCCTCCCCCGGTCTCAAAAACTGAAAACCCGAAAGGAGAAGAACGCGATCGAACTTCCCTCGTCTCCCATCCTTCTGCTTCAAATGGAACCCTAATCCTTGGCCATACGTCTCTCCTTACCACCTTGCTACTTTCTCCCGATGAGAAATACATCATCACAGCTGACAGAGACGAGCACATCCGCGTCAGTTGGTACCCGCAAGGATACTGTATTGAAACCTTCTGTCTAGGGTCCACCAAGTCGGTCCATCTCTTCCTTGTCTTTGTATATGCTCGTCAGATCAAACAGCTTCGTTTCTGCACTCCACATACCAAAATCCAATCCTTCCGTTCTGATATCAGGCGGCGGAGATCCCGAGCTCAAAGTGTGAGATTGGTTGTCCGGCCAATGGAAGTGCGATATCCCGATCTGGGACTCTGTCAAAGACTATATAATGGTAAAAACCAAGCTCTATAAGAAGGGCAGAAAATCTGACGACGACGACGACAAACGAGAGTCCCCAGAGGGGAGCAAGCGCAGGAAAAAAGGTGGCAAAAGCAAAGCAACAGGTGAGGAGCCAGATTCCATGGATGTAGATGTTTCACAAGCAAATGATGAGGTGCCGAGTCTCGAGGAGGAGGCTCCGGCCCTTGTCGAAGAGGAGGCTACGGTCTTGGTCGTACAGAAAGTCGATTCAATAGCGTGGGAGGACAGGACATACATTCTGTTCAGCATCGTTGGGTAGCTATTCTATGCCTAACTATCCATCCCTTGCTCATCGGTAAATTGCAGCGGTACAGCTCTGTTCCTAAGGCAGTTCCCCGCAGATGGATCAGTACCTGAAATCCAGGCTTAGAATGTTCATAAACCGGTTTTGGACTTTATTTTAACCTTTGAAGAAGGGTCAGCCGCAACGACGTAGTCTTCATTCCTGTTGTACATCCACGACAACATCCTCCACACATTCCCCCGTGGTAATATCCGCACCAAACACGTCGTCCGCCGTCCAACCTTGTGCCAATACGGGAAATGATCGTTCCCGTGTGAGGACATTGCGCGCAGGAAAGTTGGACGACGTACACGGTCGTTTGCGTTATACCCTTGCGTGGGACTACCTCGCCCAGCAGCAGCCTGATCCTGTACGACTTGGTGTGAAGCCACAGGCAAAGCCTATCAGCACCTCTCAAGTTTCAAATCTCAGGTTACCTTAGTGGAGCGCTGGAGGCGAGCCGACCGACGACGATGACCATCTTGAGAGAGGACGCCGGCATCTCCGCTGATGGACAGCCGTGGGTTGACAGTATCCCCTCAAAAGTCTCAGGCAGGTCGGAGGGAAGAGAATGGATTGCTGCGGGCTACTACTCGAGGGAAGGAAAGGTCCACGTCGATGATCGAAGCAGGAAGGTGTTGGCGTATATCGTGTCGGGGAAATATATTAACTGGCTCCGCCCACCGTAAGTTCGCGCCACAGAGATCTTGTAGATTACGCGCAGGAAATACATATCCGAACAATCTATTCCTCTCATCATGACTTATTTTCAGAAAAGGTGGACGAGCTATGGACGCGAGCAGAAAAGCACAGAGGTACGAAATTTTACCTTTGAAATTGTTGGTCAATGCCATCGTCCTGTTGGTGGAAAGACTGGAATGTTCTGGGAGATGACTGCTTAGTCTAAGAGCAGCAACACTGGAGTTTCTAACGCCTGGTGGCAGCCGGCGATGCTTTATTTTACTATGGAATAAATTGCACAGTAGTTTTGGAATTATGTACAAAAGGTATCAAAAGGTGGGTAGTATTCACCATCAAGCGAGAATAAACTCAGACGTTACAGATAACCCGAGTTTATTTAGCCGCTTTATCTCTTTTGAGTCGGTCATTTGAAACACAGACACTTTCTCAAACTTGTCGTTGGATAGTCGTCCGACAACCCAATGTTGTCTGTAGCCCACGGATAGCACTGGTCTGGTGCAGAGCAGTGTGTACATGTCCTCAGGTATCGGGTACTGGTGGCTGGCGACGATTTTGAATGTATGCATGCGGGATGCACTGATGTTGAATATACGCGCTATCCCGTGCACATCTTCAACAACCAACTCTCCGTATCGATCACTCCCTTCTACACCTCCCACAGCCAATCCACGCACAAAGCCCCTTTTAATGTGGAGCCCATGATACAAGTCATCCACACTCCTCCGAGCTTCGGCAAAGAAGCCAAAATCTGGGTCTTTGGGCAGAGACTTGGTCATGACCTGCTCCCATGATGGCCTCCATTTCTTGCATGCACTTCCAGGTTCAGGATAGGTGAAGAGCAGTTGGCCCCGATTCCATAAGTGCATCTCATTTATAAGTGCTGACCATGCATCCTCCAGAGATCGGCTCTCATAGTACGCCGGTATTGAGGCCATCCTTAGACAAAATGCTAGCCCGGCAACTTTATCTGCTGGGTACGTTGATATCCGATCCTGCATCGCAGATAGCGCAACATATAGATAGAGAGAATTGTCTGCAGCCTTGAGCAGCTTGTGAAATTTTGTTAATATCTTGTTCTTGTAGTTTCCCATGTCATCTATTGGCTCGGAGTGCATTGGCCCATCTGGTGTATCCCCGGCAATCGTCTTCGCGTAGCCGACCTCCTGAAATGTCCACGCACGCCTAAACCAACACCGGTCACTCTCCAGATCACCCTCCTTCAGACTCAAAGGCATCCCCAGCCCACTCAAATAGCACACCACATGTTTGTTTTGATATATTCCTCCGATGGTTGGCACATCCAGTTTCCACTCTTCCACACGCAGATCCTCCCTTGACCCTCCTCTCTGTCTCAAGCAGAGAACATCCAACCACATGTATTCCAGTCCCAGGTTCAGCATCTCAATCCGGATAAGGTCGAGGTTGGCACCTTTTGGGATGGGCACCGGCCATTCACATCCATTGATAGGGGTCCACACGTCGTCGCGATCCACCTCATTAACCCAAGCATGTGATATTGGTCGTAGTACTTTTGGAAAGTGCCAGATGGTCACCCCGTGGCAGCTCCACCATGGGACCACACGATTACTGTACAGATCCCAGACTCGTCGAGGCCTTCTTCTCGGGTTGACTATCCGGTCACCATTGAGTGCACGCCTTCGCCAATTTATGTCCTCCGCTTTACGTCTCCGCAGCTCCTTTTGAATGTCAGTGACTCTGGGGTGGAACCATGCTGAGCGCAGACGGCCATATGCAGTTCCAAAGTCGTACTTCTGTGCAATGCAGTCTTCGAGAACGAAGGAGAGGGAAAGGGTATCTAATGTGTATGAGGTAGCCAGTGTGGTATTGAGTAAATCCAAGAGGTCCTGAATGCCAAGGCTAGAGCAAGGAGTGTCGGCGAGGGAGGATGATATTACGGGCTCTCTGCCAGTGTACGCCCGTTGTTTTGGAACCTCTATGGATTCTTCCGTTTGCCCGATTTCTGTCTGGGAGGAGATCGTAACTTCGGGTTGAAGCCGCGGCGGTGCATCGGTGTCGCGATCTTGCTTACGGGACTTGGATGTCCACTTGTCTACCACAATTTTGGTAATCACTAGCCATAGCTTGAATTAGTAGGACACATGACGGTAATTGATTAGGTGTACTTACATTTGAGAAAGTTCCAGGAGGACCTAGCGTTGGATAGAAACATGTTATGTCGAGCTGTTGAGGTTCAAGGTGTAGTTGCATCAACGCGTCAACATCATGTGCTTCACGTGGTACGATGCATCCTTGACGGGCCGAGCGCTTAATGTTCGATGGGGTGCTGGATAATATCAGTTTATATCAACGGTATTCAACAGTACAGGGAGATTTGGGAAATCAAGTAGTAACTGAACGTCGAACGTACATGAGAATCCGTAGACAGGTGTTTATTTTAAGAAAAGTTGGGGTAAAGAAGGTGAACATATGACTGATAACAGTCCTTCGTCCAATGTTTTCGCAATCAGAGTCGGTAGGAGGGGAATAGGCAACTATAGCTGGGTTATCATTTACACAAACCGTCACCTGTACCGGAGAAAACGAGGATATCCTGGATTTCCAAAATTGTGCGTCAGTAATTCAACCTGGCCTTTCCTGAGGGACTACGGGTGGAGCAAACATCTGAGAAATCACCAAGGAGCAGGTGGTATCATCAGTCATCAACGACCGTCGTTTTGTTAATGCACTTCCTGCGAGAAATATTGTGAAGCCTTCGATCAAATGACCCAGCTCTTTCTTTTTAGCTGGGGCAAGTGGTCGTTCGGATGTAGGACGGCATTTCAGACCTCGTATACAATTATGAGTCTACAAGTTCTGGAGGAAACGTAGTCATGGTGAAAAAAGAGACCACGACCGGCGATGCAGCTCCGCAAAGCTAGGACGTGCGTTTCCAGAATGGGCTCTTTGTCGATTCCTGATCGGAACGGTATGTGGACTCCCTATGAGGCTGTGCCTCGTCGTCCTCTAACTGAAATCACGTAGTACGCCAATAAAAGTGTTTAAGGTCAGATCGATTGCTGTCCGCAGCTTCTAGGTGCCAACCGATTTTTCAGCCCCTTACAGTTCTGTCGAAGGATAATGAGATAAATACACCCTCTGCTTAGCTGTTTTAGACATCGTGAAGATGGGAAGAGCGCGACGAACTACAATACTCCCCCAGCCCACGATCTTCTAGTTCCTGGACGTGCCGGCCTTCCTCCAGACGCATCTCCTCTAGGATTCAGTTCAACGTCGTGCAGCCGAATCGACACTGGCAGGAAAAAGAGAACGCCTCATTGACGATCGTTCTGTCAGTCAACGAAGTGTCGTGCACCCAACCGTGAAGAGAGTCCACCTATCAAGCGCATAACCTGCCTGCGCTGTCTGGTGGGCAACGCCATGAACACCAACCCAGCTGCGAGGATGACGACGGCCGCCAACATCAACTTGTTATCCCAATGACCGATACGCAGCGTCATCAGCATGGCCATAGAAATGCGAGAAAACAGAATGCGGCGCTTCACCATCCTTGGCGTCCTTCCCGTAGAAGGATTTCTGCAAGATACGGATGGGGTCACTAAGCGCGGCAGCGTGGGAGGAAGTCCAGATGGTGCGCTGTATGGAAAGAAACGTGGGTCCGGTAGAGAACATGACGGTGGGGTAGTTGAGGAACCAGGAATGATCAAACGTCGCGAGGTTGGAGCGAAAAATGGGTGTCCTTTTGTCGAGAACATGAGGTCGTTGGAGACGTCGACTGGTTTTGGGGAGGATGACGGGGTATGTGAGGAGTGGGTCTAATGGACGCTTGCAACGTCGTAGTATATGCCTCCGTAACGGTACAAGACAATGTATCGGATCACATCGCCACGTTTCGGAAAACGATATCCATCGTACGTCCGTAGAAAACAAGGATGAATTTTTGGGAGGATTCGTCTGTCCAGAGCACGTATTCACTGTCTGGAGGTTAGTTGACGGCGGTTGTATCAGGAAAATAGACGTACTAGTCTGGCCTTAGGCTCCGACACCGATCTCCATTTTTCTGAGAGGATAACCGACCACCCTCTTGTCTATGCGTAGCTGCTATCTGCCCACTCGATATCAGGCCTCAACCCGAACGTTGTGGTCCTTCATGAATGCCTGTCAGCCTTAGACGTGTCGCCAAAGACATCACTCACCAGCTCAGTCTAATCATAGAACAAACCCCCACATCGGACACGGCGCTATCCATTCCTGACCCATCCTCGTCCACGCGCCTGCATCACTTCCCTCCTCAGTGTCATCTCTCGTTTTGTCTCAGGGTCGTCCTCAGGTTTCTTCGGCTTTTCCAACATCGATCGTCGTAGTCCACCTCCATGGTGAAGCATCGAGTCCCGGAGCTGCGAAATCATCTCTGAGCCCAGGCGAGTTAGGGGAAGATTAGTTGGCGTAGGAGATGGCACTCGGGCAGTACTTGTAGATATCCGCACCGGTAGACCCAGAGTGACGCCGTGGACGTTGATGCGTGTGCATGGTATATGTAGGACACTAGTTCTTAGAATACAAATGAAAATGATTGTTATCATGTCGACGTACCTTTTGATTTCCTTTCAAACGAATGGACATTGTGTGATGGTATTCGTCTACAACGCCACGCCTCTCTTCAAATAATGAAGACATTAGCAAATGTGATCGGCTCATCCCTAAGCAGACGATTGTGACCCAGGATAGTTGGGAGAAAGCAGTACATGTACCTATGTGTGATTTGAAGACCAAGGGCCGGTATAGGGATGCTGCCCGTCGTCTTTAATTCTCGCTGCGATGTACCGTACCCATCCGTTGTCAACGTAATAACCGTTTCATGATGAAAAGTAGGCATTTTCCCGAGGAGATGCTTAGGCACAGCCACATAAACGCGAAGAATATACTGCGCAGAACACAAGGAAAGTCAGTTGAAAGAAGCGGGGCATAGAGCTCGATGCAGCAAATATACCTCCACCCTTGCAATGCCTTCAAGATGCCACGAACTTTTCCTCCCAGCACATCCTGCTTGGATGGATCCCTGGAGAAAAATGTTGCCCTGGGATTCATGTCTGGAATTCACGGTGCCTGATGCTATCTGCCACTCATAACATGTGGGTTTTGAGCTGGCCGAGGACCAAAGGGAAACCCTGTTCACGAGGGCGACATGTATGTTCTCGTCCAAGACATGCGACAACAGCAGGTGCTTGACAGTATCAAGACTGACAGAGAAGGGTATTCTATTGCCCGAAGCAAAGTCGGTAGAAGGCAGAGAAATCTGAGAAATCGTCAGGGTGTTTTTTGTAAGTCGTCAACGAAGGAGCAACTAATGAATATTACATCATGAAAGCTCCCAGGCGGACACGCGGGACGATGTCCATCCTTCGAATCTATCCCCTGCGACGTCATAGATGAGAGGGACATTTCCTCCACCTTCGACGGTGTCATCCGAACTGGGGATGGCTCGTAGGGTTCGGATTTTGGAAGGTAATTCGTATGCAACGACTAGAAAGACATGGTAAGGTGGATTGAAACATAAAATAATAGAATCCTCACGACTCGTGCATGCATAAACTGTTCTTCGTTCAAACCATGCGCACGTTGATAAAATACGAGACGTCGCACATAGTATCACAGCTATAGCAAGAGAACGACGGTGGCATGCTTGATGCACCACCATTACTGTTGATTTCAATTGGTATGGGAAGTGAGAACAAGCAGCTATCATTCTGGGGACCTGACGTGGTGAAAGGCATACATACAGGAATGGTACACGACAGAAATGTCGAAGGCCGTTGCTCTGACATGATAATACGTCCCTCAAGCTACAAGTAAATCAGAACGTTGGTTGCATCTCGCAAATATGCCCGCGACTGACCGTGAGTGTGACTTTCGTTACCGAGCTTAGATTGCCTGAAAAGCGGATCGAGCCTTCGACCTCCCCATTCAGGCCATAGCATGGAGCATATGATAGGCCCCATATACGAGGGCCAAGGTCGACCTCCATATGCTTCGTCGTATAGATCCAACGTCCGGGATCTAACGAAGATGTCGCATCATGCTGAAGAAGTTCAGAAGAGGAGGAATCTTGGGAGTATACTGGAGCTGAGCGCATCATCATTGTGTCACAAGCAGAGACTTGAGGGGAGCGCAAGGAAAGGTATTCGCCTAGGGAAGCAGTCGCGGTTTTATGTGCGACACATGTACACCCTGGATGGCACATCGTCATGTGGAAGGAGCAATCCTTCTTGCGGTGAATGGTGTGGTAACTATCCATGTCTCATCCCAGCGAGTCTAGCGAAACACCTATTGGCGCCTCGGAAATAATGACTACAGTAAAACATGGAAGGGTCGACCACAGGAAAAAGTCAGCATCTGATCATCGTGAATGGCATCAACGAGATGACCGAAGTGCCCGCTGAACTTCGATGCGGCGCCTGAGGGTGTGGCCACGGAAAACCCGAACATTTTAGCATGTGGTCCTTGTAGAAGATTAGCGAAACCGCGGTTGTCTTTCACATACTAGAACGAAGATTGCATATAGTGCTTGAAGTCCAGAGAAGGTAAAATTGAGTCACAGGTAGTATACCGGACCTTCACTGGTGACTCAGAGGCTCTGGAGGACTTTGTACCAGCAGCCGCATCCACTAGGATCGAGACTGAGCAGGGGCGTGGGAAATGATGAAACAAGCTGAAGAAATCGGGGGTCAAATGCACAGAGCAGCAACTGAACAATTGGCTGACGGCCCTGCCTACCAGAATAAATAACTGAGATTAACGCCACCAACGTCCAACAAAGTCAGATTAAAGACGGGCCAGGGAGCAGTAGGTGGGACGACAACAGTGAATCAGACCTGAAGACAAGCACTACTGTGTAGCCCAACGGCTGAACCGGTTCCGCAGTATTGATCCGATTCAATGTCCAGGATAACTGTTGAGCAGTTGAGCGGTTGACATTGAGTATTCCAGTGCACGCAACTAAAAGAAGCGATTCCGCATCAGCCTCGACAGGATCAAAGCGACATGACAATGAGAAGAAGTCCCGGTCGGGACACGTTACTGGTAGCAGAAGGCCTGGCAGCGAACGGGTGTCCCTTTGATAGGAATGAGGCCTTTCCCAGAGGCATCTTTTTAGCAGTGCAAGATTTTGCCTCTGCAGCGACGTTCAAGCTAGGATTGTTTTCAATCGCGATCCGGTTCGGAACCAGAACCGGCAGATCGGCCCGAACATGCCGTCATTTTCAGCCAAACTTTTCAGTCCGAGTCAACCACAATTGCCGAGGATGAATTCACCTGTGTACCATTACTCTCAGCTCATCTACCCATCGTCTTCAGCATTTATCGCGGTATCTGGGCCACACGTGCAGACAATAGATCCATTGTTCGTTGTTCGTTTCTTATATGATTATGATCACTCAATGGACTCTAGGTCGGGCAAAGTCCTTTCTTCATCGACGAACTTTCCTCCTGAGGAACAGAAGACATTGTTAAGCTCTGGACCGATAAGATGTGCTGCGCTGGATAACGAGAAAATCCATCTTGCGACTGTAGGAGATGATAAAACACTCCGAGTCTGGAGTGTAGGAAATGGCGATCTTAAAGTCGCAAGTGAGAGGTTAGTGATACTTTCTCCTCCACCTGTTTGTCATTCATTCTCTTTACTAGTGTTGATCTACTCGCATATTGCTAGAGAATTGCCTAAAAAGCCTACCAGCGTTGCCTTCACAGCTAACGGTCAAACAATCTTGGTGTCAGATAAATTTGGCGACGTTTTCAGGTGCGTTAGCAACATCTGCTAGTAATTTTTGTGCTGAATTGTGCCTCTAGCTATCCACTTGATCCTCCCCCCATCTCAAAGCTGAAACCTCGAAAGGAGAAGAACGCGACTTGGTCGTACAGAAAGTCGATTCCATACCGTGGGAGGACAGGGCATACATTCTGTTCAGCATCGTTGGGTAGTTATTCTATGCCTAACTCTCCATCCCTTGCTCATCAGTAAATTGCAGCGGTACAGCTCTGTTCCTAACGCTGTTCCGCGCAGATGGATCAGTACCTGAAATCCAGGCTTATAATGTTCATAAACCGGTTTTGGACTTTATTTTAACCTTTGAAGAAGAGTCAGCCGCAACAACGTTGTCTTCATTCCGGTTGTACATTCACGACAACATCGTTCACACATTCCCCTGCAGTAATATCCACACCAAACACGTCGTCCACCGTCCAACCTTGTGCCAATACGGGAAATGATCGTTCCCGTGTGAGGACATTGCGTGCAGGAAAGTTGGACGACGTACACGGTCGTTTGTGTTATACCCTTGCGTGGGACTACCTCGCCCAGCAGCACCCTGATCCCGCATGACTTGGTGTGAAGCCACAGGCAAAACTTATCAGCACCTCTCAAATTTTGAATCTCAGGTTACCTTAATGGAGCGCTGGAGGCGAGGTGACCGACAACGATGACCATCTTGAGAGAGGACGCTGGCATCTCTGCTGATGGACAGCCGTGGGTTAACAGTATCCCCTCAAAGGTCTCAGGCAGGTCGGAGGGAAGAGAACGGATTGCTGCAGGCTACTCGAAGGAAGGAAAGGTCCACGTCGATGATCGAAGCAGGAAGGTGTTGTCGTATATCGTGTCGGGGAAAGATATTAACTGACTCCGCCCACCGTAAGTTCGCGTCACAGAGATGTTGTAGATTATGCATAGGAAATACATATCCGAACAACCTATTCCTCTCATCATGACTTACTTTCAGAAAAGGTGGACGAGCTATCGACGCGAGCAGAAAAGCACAGAGGTATGAAATTTTACCTTTGAAATTGTTGGTCAATGCCATCGTCCTGTTGGTGGAAAGACTGGGAATGTTCTGGGAGATGACTGCTAGTGAGTTTTGCAACACTGGAGTTTCTAACAGGGCCTGGTGGCAGCTGGTGCTGTATTTCACCATGGAATAAATTGCACAGTAGTTTTGGAATTGTGTACAAAAGGTATCAAAAGGTGGGTAGTATTCATCATCAAGCGAGAATAAACTTGGACTTTACAGATAAACCGAGTTTATTTAGCCGCTCTATCTCTTTTAAGTCGGTCATTTGAAACACAGACACTTTCTCAAACTTGTCGTTGGACAGTCGTCCGACAACCCAATGTTGGAGTCTGTTGTCCATGGATGGCACTGGTTGGGCGCAGAGCAGTGTGTACATGTCCTCAGGTATCGGGTACTGGTGGCTGGCGACGATTTTGAATGTGTGCATGCGGGGTGCAACAATGTTGAATATACACGCTATCCCGCGCACATCTTCAACAACCAATTCTCCGTATCGATCACTCCCTTCTACACCTCCCACAGCCAATCCATGCACAAAGCCCCTTTTAATGTGGAGCCCATGATACAAATCATCCACACCCCTCCCAGACCCAGCAAAGAAGTCAAAATCTGGGTTTTTGGGCAGAGACTTGGTCATGACCTGCTCCCACGATGGCCTCCATTTCTTGCATGCACTTCCAGGTTCAGGATAGGTGAAGAGCAGTATGCCCCGATTCCATGAGTTCATCTCATTTACAAGTGCAGTCCATGCATCCTCCAGAGATTGGCTCTCATAGTACGCTGGTATTGAGTCTGTCCTCAGACAAAATGCTAGCCCGGCAACTGTGTCTACTGGGTATGTTGATATCCGATCCTGCATCGCAGATAGCACACCATATAGATGGAAAGAATTGTCTGCAGCCTTGAGCAGCTTGTGAAATTTCGTTAATATCTCATCCTTGTAGTTTCCTGTGTTGTCTATTGGCTTGGCGTGCATTGGTCCATCTGGTGTATCCCCGGCAATTGTCCTCTGCAAGCCAATCTCCTGCACTGTCCACGCACGCCTAAACCAACACCGGTCACTCTCCAGATCACCCTCCTTCAGACTCAAAGGCATCCCCAGCCCGCTCAAATAGCACACCACATGTGCAATTTGATATATTGCTCCGATGGTTGGCACATCCAGTTTCCACTCTTCCACACGCAGATCCTCCCTTGACCCTCCTCTCTGTCTCAAGCAGAGAACATCCAACCACATGTACTCCAGTCCCAGGTTCAGCATCTCAATCCGGATGAGGTCGAGGTTGGCACCTTTTGGGATGGGCACCGGCCATTCACATCCATTGATAGGGGTCCACACGTCGTCGCGATCCACCTCATAACCCAAGCATGTGATATTGGTCGTAGTACTTTTTGAAAGCACCAGAAGGACGCCTCGCAGCTCCACCATGGGATCACACGATTACTGTACAGATCCCAGACTCGTCGAGGACCTATTCCCGGGTAGACTATCCGGTCACCATCGAGTGCATCCCTTCGCCGATCTATGTCCTCCGCTTCACGTTTCTGCAGCTCCATTTGAATGTCAGTGACTGTGCGGTCGCACCATGCTAAGCGCAGACGGCCATATGCAGTTCCAAAGTCGTACTCCTGTGCAATGCAGTCTTCGAGAACGCACGAGAGGGAAGGGGTATCTAATGTGTATGAGGTAGCCAGTGTGGTATTGAGTAAATCCAAGAGGCCCTGAATGCCAAGGCTAGAGCAAGGAGTGTCGGCGAGGGAGGATGATATTACGGGCTCTCTGCCAGTGTACGCCCGTTGTTTTGGAACCTCTATGGATTCTTCCGTTTGCCCGATTTCTGTCTGGGAGGAGATCGTAACTT
This sequence comes from Armillaria gallica, assembly GCA_037576215.1. Taxonomy (NCBI): domain Eukaryota; kingdom Fungi; phylum Basidiomycota; class Agaricomycetes; order Agaricales; family Physalacriaceae; genus Armillaria; species Armillaria gallica. The sequence continues at coordinate 3,573,870 of JBANDB010000009.1, forward strand.
CCGGTAGAAGCGGTGCATCGGTGTCGCTAGTCTCGCCACTATCACTGAGATCTTGCTGCAGATCCTGAAATCCGTTATACATTGCTGTCTATTCAATTTTTGACATGATTACTCACATCTTCTACTGATTTGGGGAGCATGTTATGGGATTTGGATGTCCACTTATCTACCAATTTTGGTTTTTACTAGGCATAGCTTGAATTAGTAGGACACATGACAGCAATGATCAGGTGTACTTACATTTGAGAAAGTTCCAGGAGGACCTAGCGTTGGATAGAAACCTGTTATGTCAAGCTGTTGAGGTTCAAGGTGTGGTTGCATTAAGGCGCCAAGTCATCATGTTCTTCACGTGGTAAGATGCATCTTTGACGGGCCGAGCGCCTAATGTTCGATGGGTGCTGGATAACATCAGTTTACATCAACGGTAATCAACAGTACAGGGAGATTTGGGAAATCAAGTAACTGAACGTCGAACGTACATGAGAATCCGTAGACAGGTGTTTATTTTAAGAAAAGTTGGGGTAAAGAAGGTGAACATATGACTGATAACAGTCCTTTGTCCAATATTTTCGCAATCAGAGTCGGTAGGAGGGGGGGAGTAGGCAGCTATAGCTGAGTTATCATTTACACAAACCGTCACCTGTACCGGAGAAAACGAGGATATCCTGGATTTCCAAAACTGTGCGTCAGTAATTCAACCTGGCCCTTCCTGAGGGACTACGGGTGGAGCAAACATCTGAGAAATCACCAGGGAGCAGGTGGTATCATCAGTCATCAACGACCATCATTTTGTTAATGCACTTCCTGCGAGAAATATTGTGAAGCCTTCGATCAAATGACCCAGCTCTTTCTTTTTAGCTGTGGCAAGTGGTCGTTCGGATGTAGGACGGCATTTCAGACCTCGTATACAATTATGAGTCTACAAGTTCTGGAGGAAACGTAGTCATGGTGAAAGAACGAGACCACGACCGGCGATGCAGCTCCGCAAAGCTAGGACGTGCGTTTCCAGGATGGGCTCTTCGTCGATTCCTGATCGGAACGGTATGTGGACTCCCTATGAGGGTGTGCCTCGTCGTCCTCTAGCTGAAATCACGTAGTATGCCAATAAAAGTGTTTAAGGTCAGATCGATTGCTGTCCGTAGCTTCTAGGTGCCAACCGATTTTTCAGCCCCTTACAGTTCTGTCGAAGGATAATGAAACAAATACACCCTCTACTTAGCGGTTTTAGACTTCGTGAAGATGGGAAGAGCGCGACGAACCACAATACTCCCCCGGCCATGATCTTCTGGTTCCTGGACGTGCCGGCGTCTCTCTAGACGCATCTCCTCTTGGATTCAGTTCAACGTCATGCAGCCGAATCGACACTGGCGGGAAAAAGAGAACGCCGCATTGACGATCGTTCTGTCACTCAACGAAGTGTCGTGCACCCAACCGTGAAGAGAGTCCACCTATCAAGCGCATAACCTGCCTGCGCTGTCTGGTGGGCAACGCCATGAACACCAACCCAGCTACGAGGATGACGACGGTCGCCAACATCAACTTGTTATCCCAATGACCGATACGCAGCATCATCAGCATGGCCATAGAAATGCGAGAAAACTGAATGCGGCGCTTCACCGTCCTTGGCGTCCTTCCCGTAGAGGGATTTCGGCAAGATACGGATGGGGTCACTAAGCGCGGCAGCGTGGGAGGAAGTCCAGATGGCATAATGTATGGAAAGAAACGTGGGTCCGGTAGAGAACATGACGGTGGGGTAGCTGAGGAACTAGGAATGATCAAACGTCGCGAGGTTGGAGCGAAAAATGGGTGTCCTTTTGTCGAGAACGTGAGGTCGTTGGAGACGCCGACTGGTTTTGGGGATGATGACGGGGTATGTGAGGAGTGGGTCTAATGGACGCTTGCAACGTCGTAGTATATGCCTCCGTAACGGTACAAGACAAAGTATCGGATCACATCGCCACGTTGTTTCGGAAAACGATATCCATCGTACGTCCGTAGAAAACAAGGATGAAATTTTGGGAGGATTCGTCTGTCCAGAGCACGTATTCACTGTCTGGAGGTTAGTTGACGGCGGTGGTATCAGGAAAATAGACGTACTAGTCTGGCCTTAGGCTCCGACACCGATCTCCATTTTTCTGAGAGGATAACCGACCACCCTCTTGTCTATGCGTAGCTGCTATCTGCCCACTCGATATCAGGCCTCAACCCGAACGTTGTGATCCTTCATGAATGCCTGTCAGCGTTAGACGTGTCACCAAAGACATCACTCACCAGCCCAGTCTAATCAGAGAACAAACCCCCACATCGGACACGGCGCTATCCACTCCTGACCCATCCTCGTCCATGCGCCTGCATCACTTCCCTCCTCAGTTGTCCTGGGATTCATGTTTGGACTTCACGGAGCCTGATGCTATCTGCCGCTCAGAGCATATAGGTTTTGAGCTGGCCGAGGACCAGAGGGAAACCCTGTTAACGAGGATGACATGTATGTTCTCGTCCAAGACCTGCGACAACAGCGGGTGCTTGACAGTATGAAGGCTGACAGGGCAGGGTATTCTACTGCCCGAAGCAAAGTCGGTAGAAGGCAGAGAAATCTGAGAAATCGTCAGGGTGTTTTTTGTAAGTCGTCGACGAAGGAATAACTAACGAATATTACATCATGAAAGCTCCCAGGTGGACATGCTGGACGATGTCCATTCTTCGAATCTATCCACTGCGGCGTCATAGATGAGAGGGACATCTCCTCCACCTTCGACGGTCTCATCTGAAATGGGGATGACTCGGATTTTGGAAGGTATATAATTGGTATGTGACGGCTAGAAAGACATGGTAAGGTGGATTGGAACCCAAAATAATAGAATCCTCACGACTCATACATGCAGAAATCACTCTTTTTTCGAACCATGCGCACCTTGATAAAATACGAAACGTCGCACATGGTATCACAGTTATAGCAAGAGAACGACGGTGGCATGCTTGATACACCACCATTAGCGTTGATTTCAGTCGGTATAGGGATTGAGAACGAGCAGCTATCCTTCTGGGGACCTGACGTGGTGAAAGGTATATATACAGGAATGGTACGCGACAGAAATGTCGAGGACCGTTGCTCTGATGTCATAATGCGTCCCTCAAGCTACAAGTAATATCAGAACGTTGGTTGCATCTCGCAAATATGCCGGCGACTGACCGTGAGTATGACTTTCGTTACCGAGCTTAGATTTGCTTGAAAAGCGGATTGAGCCTTCGATCTTCCCATTCAAACCATGGCATGGAGCATGCGACGGGTCCCACATACGAGGGCCAAGGTCCACCTCCATATGCTTAGTCGTATAGATCCAACGCCCGGGATCTGACGAAGATGACGCATCATGCTGAAGAAGAAACTCAGGGGAGAAGGAATCTTTGGAGTATACTGGAGCTGAGCGCATCGTGATTGTGTCACAAACAGAGACTTGAGGGGAGTGCAAGGAAAGGTATTCGCCTAGGAAAGTAGTCGCGGTTTTATGTGCGACACACGTGTACACCCTGGATGGCACACCGACATGTGGAAAGAGCAATCCTTCTTGCGGTGTATGGTAACTATCCATGTCTCATTCCGGCGAGTCTAGCGAGACACCTATCGGCGCTTTGGAAATAACGACTACAGTAAAACATGGAAGGGTCGACCACAAGAGAAAGTCATCATGAACGACATCAACGAGACGACCGAAGTGCCCGCTGAACTTCGATGCGGCGCCTGAGGGTGTGGCCACGGAAAACCCAGGTATTTTAGCGTGTGGCCCTTGTAGAAGATTAGCGAAACCGCGGCTGTCTTTCACGTACTAGAACGAAGATTGCATATAGTGCTCGAAGTCCAGAGAAGGTAAAATTGAGTTACAGGTACTATACCGGACTTTCACTGGTGACTCAGAGACTCTGAAGGACTTTGTACCAGCAGCCGCATCCACTAAGATCGAGACTGAGCGGGGGCGTGGGAAACGATGCAACAAACTGAAGAAATCGAGGGTCAAATGCATAGAGCGGCAATTGACCAATTGGCTAACGGCCCTGTTCACAGGAATAAATAACCGAGGTTAACGCCACCGACGTCCAGCAAAGTCAGATTAAAGACGGGCCAGGGAGCAGTAGGTGAGACGACAAAGGTGAGTCGGACCTGCAGACAAGCACTGCTGTGAAGCCCAACGGTCGAACTGGTTCAGCAGTATTGACCCAATTCAATGCCCGGAGTAAGTGTTGAGAATTCCAGTGTGCGTAACTAAAAACCTAAGCAAAGCGATTCCGCCTCGAGTTCCTCAGCCTCAACATGATCAAAGCGACGTGACGATTGAGGAGGTCCCGGTCGGGACAAGTTACTAGGTGGTAGAAGGCCTGACGACAAACGCTTGTCCCCTTGATGGGAACGAGCCTTTCCCAGAGGGTCATCTTTAGGATTTTGCTCTGACGGCGAAGTTGGTTCAAGCTAGGATTGGTTTCAACCGCGATCGAAGGACGGAACGGCAAATCGGCCCGAACATGCCGTCATTTTCAACCGAAACTTTTCAGTCCGAGTCAACCACAATTGCCGAGGATGAATTCACCTGTGTACCATTACTCTCAGCTTATCTACCCATCGTCTTCAGCATTTATCGCGGTATCTGGGCCCCACGTACAGACAATAGATCCATTGTTCGTTGTTCGCTTCTTATATGATTATAATCACTCAGTGGATTCTAGGTCAGGCAAAGTTCTATCCTCATCGACGAACTTTCCTCCCGAGGAACAGAAGACATTGTTAAGCTCTGGACCGATAAGATGTGCTGCGCTGGATAACGAGAAAATCCATCTTGCGACTGTAGGAGATGACAAAACACTCCGAGTCTGGAGCGTAGGAAATGGAGATCTTAAAGTCGCAAGCGAAAGGTTAGTAATGCTTTTTCCTCCATCTGTTTGTCATTCATTCTCTTTGCTAGTGCTGATCTACTCGCATATTGCTAGAGAACTGCCTAAAAAGCCTACCAGCGTTACCTTCACGGCTGACGGTCAGACTATCTTGGTGTCGGATAAATTTGGCGATATTTTCAGGTGCGTTAGCCACGTCTGCTATTAAATTTTGCGCTAAATTGTGCCTCTAGCTATCCACTCGATCCTCCCCCGGTCTCAAAAGCCGAAACCTCGAAAGGAGAAGAACGCGATCGAACTTCCCTCGTCTCCCATCCTTCTGCTTCAAATGGAACCCTAATCCTTGGCCACACGTCTCTCCTTACCACTTTTTTACTTTCTCCCGATGAGAAATACATCATCACAGCTGACAGAGACGAGCACATCCGCGTCAGTTGGTACCCACAAGGATACTGTATTGAAACCTTCTGCCTAGGGTCCACCAAGTTGGTTCCTTTCTTCCCTGTCTTTGTGTACTCTCATCAGATCAAACAGATTCGTTTCTGCACTTCACATACCAAAATCTAATCCTTCCGTTCTGATATCAGGCGGCGGAGATCCCGAGCTCAAAGTGTGGGATTGGCTGTCCGGCCAATGGAAGTGTGATATCCCGATATGGGACTCTGTCAAAGACTATATAATGGTGAAAACCAAGCCCTATAAGAAGGGCAGAAAACCTGATGACGACGATGACGAACAAGAGTCCCCAGAGGGGAGCAAGCGCAGGAAAAGAGGTGGCAAAAGCAAGGCAACAGACGAGGAGCCAGATGCCATGGATGTAGATGTCTCACAAGTAAATGATGAGGTGCCGAGTCGCGAGGAGGAGGCTCCGGCCCTTGTCGAAGAGGCTACGGTCTTGGTCGTACAGAAAGTTGATTCAATAGCGTGGGAGGACAGGACATACATTCTGTTCAGCATCGTTGGGTAGCTATTCTATGCCTAACTCTCCATCCCTTGCTAACCGATAAATTGCAGTGGTACAGCTCTGTTCCTAACGCAGTTCCCCGCAGATGGATCAGAGGGATCTGTGCCTGGAATCCAGGCTTATAACGTCCATAAACCGGTTTTAGACTTTATTCCAACCTTTGAAGAAGGGTCAGCCGCGCCTATCGTATGGATTTCTGTTGACAGTGCATATTCCGAATCGGGTACACCTACAACTTTCGTTTCATTAGCCCAGATTACAACGGAAGGAAAGGTACGTGTTGCCCTAGAATCCTTCCATGGACACACTAATTCACATTCCCATAGCTATCCGCAATTCCAGATGACGCTTTACCTGTGCCCCAGAAGCATATTCTATCAACGCTAAATTCTTCTCCGATATCAGGTATTGTCCGCCACTTCCGTATAATAATGAAACTAAAGCTGCTTCAGGCTCAGCGAATGAGTTGAACGGACTAGATCTGTATGGAGCGCTGAAATCCATGCCCAAAAACACTGGCGTCGAGCATAATCCTATGCATCGCCCGGATATCGACGAAGCAAGTGCCAGCGGTAACCAAGTTAGAGGGAAGAAGGAACTAGGGAAATTGAAGAGCAAACGAGCAGTGATGGAAAAGCAAAGGCAAGGGGAGGATGAACATTCGAAAACACCCGAATAGCTGTGAGAATAATGAGCAGTGTTAAAGAATCAGCTATTTGTATGAAGCAGGTGCCGAAAAACTCTCGGATGTACGCTCAGTGCAGAACATGTTGCATGAAAATATCGGGAGGACCAGCCAAGCGGAACGTAGACATCGTTTCCTCTCAATTTCATCCAAGCACCCAAAAGACCGGTGAACCCCAGCAAGTGTAGTTAGTACTACCAAGTTTGTACCAAGTAGGTAATCCGGCGCGCCAAAATCGACGAATCACGTTCTTTGAAGCGGCTGGCGGCAACTTCACACCGAGAGCCACGTAATTGTAAGCGGTGTACGGATGCACGTTGTCATGCCGGTTTGAGATTTGGTGGCAGGGGTGGCAGAACAAAAAAGCCCAAAATTCAAGTTGTGACACGTCGCGTCACAACCTTCGTTATTTCGACCACCACCACCACCTTTACTTTTCTACCTCAACAAAATGGCGTCGTAAGTACACATTTACTACCGCCATACCCTGCCAATGACATTATATCTCTACAGAACCTCAGCCGAAACTACACTCAAGGACACGCCGGAACGCGGCACAACGGTGGAGTCTGCCGTCGAGAAAGGACAACGCGCCTTTGCGCTCAAGAAATATGAGCAAGCAGTGGACCATTATGCTACCGCACTTGAGCTCTTGCAAGTTCCACGTCTGCCTTTCATACTTGCGCGTTTTGACGCGTTTTTCTTCTTTCTCTAGAACCGACATTCATGGGGATGATGCACCAGGGATAGAAGATCTCTACTTCGCATACGGAAAGGCATTGCTTGAGAATGCCATCGTTCAGAACTCTGTATTGGGCAAGGAGCAGCCTGAGGAGAACGTCGAGGACAATGGTGCGTCGCGCCACTCAGTACTACCTGGTTTTTGACTAATGTCGCGATACCAGCACCAGGTGGCCCCGGATCGTCAGCAAATGGCCCTATTCTTTCATTCTCAGGAGACGTAGAAGATACAGAAGATGGCACCGTTGACTTGTTTGGTCAAGCCCTGGAGAGCGCCCAGCAGGAGGCTGCCGCTGCCGCCGAGGACGATGAGGATGACGAAGCAGAGCCCGAGGATGACTTCAATGCTGCTTGGGAAGTTCTGGACCTGGCGCGCGCTATCTATGAGAAGCAGAAGGCAGCGAACGGCGATGAACAGGTGGCCCTCAAGTTGGCAGACACATACATCACTCTCGGCGACGTATCTTTGGAAACTGGTGTGTTCGCTGTTTCTATCACTCGCTGACCTCGTTTTGACTACCCTTCCTTTTACTCTCAGAGAAATTTGACCAGGCTATCACTGATTATGAAGCTGCTTTGGCGTTAAAAATCGAGTTGCTGCCATTTTCGTCGCGTCAAATCGCAGAGGCCCATTACAAGCTTAGCATCGTACTTGACCTCACATCCGGTCGACTTGCAGACTCCATTGTCCATGCAGAGAAGGCTCTACAAAGCCTCGAGAGCCGACTCACTGAGCTGCTAGCTGCGCTCCCCACTTCCTCGACTCTACCTCCGCCTGTTCAGCAGGATCCCAAAGGGAAGGGAAAGGCTACAAAACCTGTCAGCGAAGACGCGGTCGAGAGGTTGACGACAAGTCAGATTGAAAACGAGATCAAAGAGCTGAAGGGTTTGAAGGACGACCTCGTTTTGAAGGTACGGCGTCCTATTTGTGTTGCCTTCAGCATTCTAAATGCTGGCCAGATCGAGGAATTGAAGACCTCGCCAAACGAAAGTGTCTCGGAGAGTGCCCCCGCTATGGTTGCGCATGCACTTGACAGGGAGCTCAACGCTGGTTCGGCCGTGGTGCCCAACCAAGAGCCCGTAGTCAACGATTTGACTTCGATGGTTGTTAAGAAGAAGAAAAAGGTCCCTGAGGATACTTCTGCCACAAAACGCAAAGCGGAAGACGACGTTCAAGATTCCAGTTGTGAGAAGAAGCCCAAGGTTGATTCTTCATGATATCACGGACAGATACGCCGATAACGACACGTAGATACTGACATGGTATATATCCTTACATCCTTTTGTATCATCACTGAAATCTGCTATCCTACTAAAAAGGAACTGCTTTCGCAGTTATAGGTTTGTGCTTATATGACTTTTTACCAGCACCGAACTCCTCAACGATATGGCCCTTATCAGCTTTGCTTCTGAGCATGTACTTATAGATAACCAGGCCCTCCAGGCCTACAGGTCCTCTAGCATGTATTCTCCCTGTGCTGATACCCACCTCAGTGCCAAAACCGTAGCGGAATCCATCTGCAAATCGGCTGCTGGCATTGACGAAAGTGCCGGCGGAGTCTACGCCACGAGTGAAGACCGACGCAGCCTGTTCATTTTCAGTGACGATAACGTCCGTGTGATGCGATGAATGGGAGTTTATGAACTGGATGGCGTCGTGAAGGGAAGGAGTCGAGGTAACGGACATTGTGAGGCTTAGATGTTCTGTCGCAAACGATGATTCGTCTGCTGGTTGGACGAATGTGTCGAAGCCCTCCAATGACCTAACAGTGTCAAGTGTAGAAGGGTCACATTGCAGGTGCACTTGAGATTCAATCAGTGCTTTTGCGACCGCAGGCCATATTGTTTTGAGCAGAGATTCGTGCACGATGAGGATTTCCGCGGCATTGCAAGCTGATGGGTAATCGGTCTAGTGGATTATCAGACAAGGGACTTGAATAGCAAAGACGGGAAAGGACCTTGGAATCGACAACAACTCTGACAGCTTTTTCGAGGTCGGCAGTTTCATCAAGGTAGACGGAACACAAGCCGTCTGCGTGACCCATCACAGGAATTCGAGTATTGTTTTGGATGTTTCTGACGAGACTGTTGCTTCCACGAGGGATGACTAGGTCTATGTATTGGTCAAGTCCCAGTAAGGAAGAAACCTCTGCGCGCGTTTGAATTGTCTGGATATACGTTTGAGGAAGAGACGTTTGCGATAGACCCTCTGAAATCGCTTTCGATAGAAGTACAGCAGTCCGTGTCGATTCCTTTCCGCCCTTTAATATAGCAGCATTCCCTACGCTAGATTGGTATCTTTTTAACTTGTGAAGAAAAGGACCTATGACTCACCAGATTTTATTGCCAAAGAAGCAATATTCACTACCACCTCCGGGCGCGATTCAAAAATTACGAGAAGGACGCCAATTGGGCATGAAACCCTATACAATTCCAGGTCATCGTCCAGTTCGGAAGCGTATGTGACCACTGAGGTCGGATCTGGAAGTGCAGCGACATCTCGTACGCCTTGAAGCATCGAGTCCCACTTGTCCCCCTTTGACAGGTCCAGTCTTTTCATCATAGACTCGCTCATTCTGCCAGCATGAACCTCTCCTTGTGCAGCCTACCCATAAATGAGATCCTTAGCATTTAAAAACAGACTATAGTACATACTTGCAAATCATCTGCATTTGCGGAGAGAATTTCATTTTTATTGGCCTGGAGAGCAACGCAGATGGAATGGAGAGCCTTGACGCGTTCTTCAGCTGGGACGAGCTGCGATGCCTCGAATGCTTGCTTTGCCGCCTTTGCAATTTCGAGGGAGTCGGAAGTTGCCATGTTCGAGGAAAGAGTCAAGGTGGGCTCGGCAATTTCGGCCCGCTACCTGATGTTCAGAGAGCAAAAACTTTGTGTGGCTCCAGGACAACTCCAGGGAGTCTAGGTTCTTGTTTTGGCATCCGACATGGTACCGCGAATATGGTACAACATACCGGTTTTCTTTTCTGGACCTGGATTTTCATCACGTAATGGCCCCGATCCTTTGGACTCATTCTACAACAGCCTGTCGAAGTCAATGATTTGATTACGCATAAGATATAGATACTAAAAAGGTACAGTGTCCCGAACGTGAAACATATGTACAAAAATGATGAGCCTGTGCGGTCGGATAGCGTGGATTGCGAGAATAAGAGTATATATATATAATCCCAAAAAACCATCGAAACGCGAATGTGGTATATTGTTAGATCAAGGACGTCGCGGTGGTTTGTTGTTGCGCTCCACTGTTGGCATTAAAAGGCGAACCAAAAGGCCCGGCTCCAGACATGCCATAAAGATTTCCTCCCATTTGCTGAGCATTAGCAGCCCCACCTGGCCCCGATGTGGGTGTCTGGAACAAAGATGCGCCTCCGGATGTCAATCCGTTCACAGAGGACGCACGGAAGGGATTGGCCGCTGAGCCTGTCATCTGTGGGCGTAGGCCCACACCCAGCGTCGACCTTGGGTGTCCCATAGCGCCGAAAGCTCCTGTCGGCTGTGAGTTCAAGGCGCCCATGCCTGACGGTTGCGTTCCAAGGTTGACATTGTTTTGGTTCTGGCCACTAGGCAATGAGCCCATTGCCCCAAAACCTGTATTGAAGGGGAATGATCCTGTCTGTTGGGATGCCGATGAACCTGATGAGGTCGAAGTTCCATTACCTGTCGCAGCAGGCGTCGTTGGCGCTGACTGAGGAATAGGCGGCAGTGATTCCAACAAGGAAGCACCGAAAGAAGATGATGGTTTAAACGGCTTGAGTCCAGGGAACCCTGTCGCTTGCGATTTTAATGAAGGAGTGAGAGAGATGGATGGTGAAGACGAAGCATTTGTGGCACCAGTCGGCTGAGACGACAGTGATGACGACCACAGGGAGTCCGAAAATGTGGAACCCGCTGTCGTCGTTGACGTATTCTGAGAATTGAGGAAGGCGGATGACGAAGCGGGCTTCTCATCAGAACCGGCAGGCTTGAACGCGAAAGAGGAGGCGACGCTGGAAATGTCCGTAGCGCCTGGATTAAGACTGCTATTACCGAAAGAGAAGTTATTTTGCCCGTTAGGCTGCGAGTGCACAGGCGGACTCGACGGGGTGGATTGTGGTTGAGCCTGATTCATAGCGTTCCCGTTCATATGCATACCCATTGCAAGCTCCATTAGTGTTGGTTGCTTGGGTACTGGCGGTGGCGGTGTTGCAACTCGACCGAATGGGTTTCTCGTCCCAGTCTGGTGTGTTTTGATCGGTTGAGCGACCGGAGGAGACGTTGAACTCGAAGATGACGATGGACCAAAAGACGTTAAGGGCGTCGATGCTGGTCTGGCAGGTACGTTCGCGTGGCCCTGGAATGCTGATGTTTGAGGTGCAGGTGAAGTGAATGAAGAGGTGGAAAATGGTTGGGAGTTCATTGAAGGGAGCCCACCAAATGCACTCTGACCTTGGTTCTGAGGTGCGTTCGTCATAGGATTGGCATTCATGAAAGGAGCACTAGTCTGCTGAGGCTGCAGACCACCACTGCCTCCTACACCAAACAAAGCCATTCCTGTCGTTTGAGGAACTAACATACTTTGGCGGAAGGGGTTAGCGCCAGTCGGTTGCGGTTGCAAAAAGCCTTGTGGCTGTTGGAATTGCGGCGATAGTTGAGGCTGTCCTGTGGGTTGTTGAGGGAGAAAGGAGGAAAAAGGACGATGGCCTGTTGGTTGCAGCTGTAGCCGAGGAGTAGGTGCTGCAAGACCAAACGGATTCGGCGCTGGCCCACCCATAGAAAATCCCGTGGGCTGGAGCTGCATCTGTTGTGGGGTTTGCATAAACGGATGTCCAGTCATTTGCCGTTGGACGAATGGGTTAACGGTGGCCTGTTGCTGGTACTGATTGGCATTGGGACTTAAAAGATAAACGGTGAGACGCATTCAGTAACGGTAAAGGTAAAACCAACCTGCTGGCTTGAGCATTAAGTGATTGAGGCTCTTCCTCTTCAATGGCAGAGAAGAAGTCGATTACTAATCCATTGGTAGAACCCGATTGAGCGCTATTAGTCGTGGATCTATTACTTGTGGAAGCCGGAGGAGAGGTCTTGGTCGGTGAGGTAGAAGTAGAAGCTGATGTATAAAGTTGAAGTATCAACAGAGAGATAAAAAGCCCTTTGGACGCACCTGTCTCCGATTTCTTGGGTGTAGGCCCACCCTTCGACCCCCGTTCCGCTGATTCCTTGTTAGTCTTGTATTCTATTCTGTTCTGTTCGAAATTAGGATCATCGAGGTACTCTTGTAAGGCGCCGGCCAACGATACTGGAGCCTAGAGCAGATGTCAGGATGGTACCGGAGACAATATTGCTGTCCATACGTGTTTCAAATTGGGAACGGGAACATTAAGAAGATTCAAGAGCTTCTTTGCTACTCCGAGGTATTCGACAACTTTTTCCGTTTGCTGACAGAAATGTCTATATAGGCTAAGGGCTTCTTTAGCATCTACATGTGACATCTCAAAATAGTGCTCTATAAACTATTCAGGAAGAAAAATGGGACGGACTAGGTAGCACCTACCCAGTACGTTGATGACACCCTCATTTCCGGCCTGGAAAAGGATGAGGAGATCTTTGACTAACATTCGTAGGGCAGTGATAGTCAGCTCATCCTCTAGATCATCGAGGTAGAACTAGGTCTCCAGTCAGATTAACGAAAGAAGGAAAACGAAAGTAGCGCACCCTGCACTCCACTAATGCATCTATCATCCTGTGAACAGCCCGCGTCTCGCGTAGCAGACCCTTCTCCACGGTCATTGACCGCAGCTTCCGGCCCATAATAGTCTTGCTTCTCGATGGCGCTGCGGATTGAGCGGACTTGCCTCTTTTGCTATTGCCTCGATAGCCGTCCTCCTCTATAGACTGTGAATTGCGCATATCCCTATTCGACTCTGCCTGGACTCGCACAGCGTCATGCTTGAGATCCCGATAGGCGCGTATCCGGGATTCAAGATAAACGGCATAATTCTGCAGGTTTTCTGGTGCCGCGTAGCCTATGGTATGGTCAGCATGAACCCGGGTGACGGTTGAAACGCGGACCTTCCCAATTGCCAGCAGAGACGTTGGAGAGACGCAGAACCTCGGAAGATGAGAGATAGGACAAAACGTTGTCGGTGGCGCCATTACGAATCATGGTATGCAGAACAATCAGGGCTTTGAACACAACCTAACGTGACAGCATCCATGAATGACGTTCAATTAGAAAGGCCAAGACGCATACAATCGCATTGGGCTCCCGAAAGCGCGGAGACAGGGCCTTGCAGACGTCGTGGACAGCACCATCCTCGGACCATGTTGCAGCAATAATTGGGTCGAGATACTAGACAAATATGAGGACCACGATACTCGGAAGGGGCGGGACGGGGTGAACCTTTGCTTTTGGTGGTGCAGCCTTCGGCTTGCAAGCCAGTTTCACCACCTTGTCGTAACTCGACATCGTAGAGGATGGTCAGTGCAGCAGGCAGGGACCTAGGCGAGACTTGAAATTGATGCCACCTCTTCCGCTGCAATCTCCGGCAATTGCTTACTTTCAAACTCAGAATGGTAAGCCCTTCTCGGCAATAAGCGGCATCGTTTCCTAAACGGCCGCATCAAAATTCTATTTCGTCCATTCTTTCAAGAGAACGTGCGACGAAAAGCAACTACATAGGGTTGGAGGCAGCCACATTTCACCTGTACCCGTACTCGTAATATCTCTGGGGAATTTACGGCCTACCAGGCTATACATCCAATCCCGAAAGTTAGGCGTCCTAGCCATCCGGTGAAGCTCTTCCATGTGAGAGAATCTCCATGTAGGCAAATAACAAGACAAGTATAGTTGTTTCATACATAGCTTCCAAACTGATGGTTTCCAGCGCTTGGCTTCATCATCAGGACGATTACAGATATTCAAGATGCCGAAATTAGCTGCTTCAGTCCGTGTACATATTCACCATCACTACTATTGCATTCAAATTTGAGTCTACCATGGGAATTCTCCTTTGTCACTCCAAAACAAGCCTAACAAAATGGACACAGTTGGTCGATGAATAAGAAGCGACGAAGAGAACTTACAAGTCTTGCCCTTATCTTCGGGTCCTAACAATGCCCAAGGAACAAGCACAGAGGCACCTCCCTCCGTCGTTTTCCCGCCCGCACGGAAACCATTCAACTTGGTTGTGGTAAACCCAGGTGTGACTAGATTCACTTTGATGTCCTCTGCTTCCAATTCCTTCGCCAACGCAATCGAGTAAGAGTTTGCTGCAGCTTTGCTTGTATTGTATGCAACGACATGGATGGAAGCTTTCGGGCCAGCTTGGTGAGCATTAGATGCCATATCAGTTGTGTTGTTAACGATGCACGCGTAGCCTTTGGGAGCTGCACGTAGAAGAGGCAAAAATGCCTGCGTCGTCTGTATCAGACCGTAGAAGTTGGGTTCAAAGGCATTGCGAATCGTAGTGAGCGACACTGTACTAGCTTGCTGTGGTTCTGACATATAACTCATACCTATGGTATTGTCAATGAAGGCACTGTCGTTATGACAAGGGTAGAGATGGGTACCAGCGTTGTTGACTAACGTGTCTAGTCTTCCCTCCGCCTTTTCTATGGTCTCTTTGGCAGCCTTGACTGAGGTTTCGTCCGTAATGTCGAGCTGAACGAACTTAACATCGAGGTTGTGGTCCTTTTTCAACTTCGCCCTGTTGAACAAACACATCAGTTTATCGCCTTGAGCACATGTCGGTGATCATACTGTGCTTCCTTCCCTGCACTCTCCTTCCTCGACGCCAGGTAGACGGTATGCCCTTTTTCCGCGAGCAGTTTGACAATACCGTAGCCGATTCCAGTGTTGGAGCCGGTGACAAGGATAACGCGCTTGTATTGGTTGTTCGGTGTAGTCATGATGGTGGTAAGAGTGAGACTCGGTTGGATTCAGTAAGGTTCACATGTCTCAGGCTTTATGGCCGTTCCTCAAAGTGCTGACTCATTGGGATGCCGTGGGACACGCGTCGATTGTAATCCTCATGATGCCAAATTTACACGAGTCGATACTGTATGACTGAGTACCTCTTAGTACCAAGGTATGGTGGAAGGAAACGCGCAAGTGCGGCACCAAATACTGTATTGTGATTTTCGGGCCGATCATGCCTCACACGCGCCCACAAGTTTTGTCACTACACAACGGCATATCAGGTTCGCACTATATACAGATAGTAGTGAAATGCCTCTCCCAGCTCTTTTATATGCAGCGAGGTCTCTGGCCTTGCAAGAAACCGCCTTCTAAAATGTGGTTGCCCAAACGTTAGGTACAAAAACAAGCCAGTGGACTTCCGTAGAACTCTGACAGAGAAATCTGATAAATCGCCCAAAATCATACACACAGAAATAAGGACTAACCTGATCACCTCATCTACCTCTTTTGTGCAGTCGCTCACTACCTGTTCCGGGGGATCCTAGATTGACCTTTCATCAGAGACCATACAATTTCAAAACATCGATATCGCGCCGCCTCAGTAAAACGTACCCAGACATCTCCCTTGGCTGTCATCATGGCATCCATGGTCCCTTTATCGATGGCGACATCGAAGTGATCATCGGCAAACTCAAGTTCACGGACGTCCATGACGCGCCCTATGTTCAAAAGGATTCAATCAGACCAATACGCGCAATAATGTTCAATAAAATGTCCCTACATTCCATCTCAGGTCGGTCTGTTTCGTGTCGCTTTTGCATTTGTTCAATCACAACGGAAGAATACTGTCCAAATGTCGACGTCCAAATGTGCCAGAAATGAATGGGAACGGCCCAGAGACTTACATCCACATTGACAATGTTCTTGTAGCCGTCATCGTACATCTGCAAAGAAAGTTGAATCAGTGTTTATTATAGATAGATACATGAATGATTCACGTCTTCTGAAAGAGTGGAGTTACCGCATCCCAGCATCAAAATTTTAGATGTCTTATCGGGAATAAGTTCCCGAAACAAGTCTGCAATGTCTGAGTACTTCTTGAACCAGTCAAAAGATTTGACATCGGACTCTCTACGGCGATTTTTCCAAGTGATTAGTTTGGGAGGAAACAAATAACTTTGAAAAGGCGAACGCTTGATATCGTTGGTCCCTTCAGTACGATTCGCATCTTTGGTCAATCGTAGGCGATGAAATGTTCGGGATCTCACCAATAGTCCTTTGTCCCGTACTGTTCATTCTTTTCTGGGAGATTGTCCATGTATACGCCACGAATGTGATGGTGGTCAAGAAGAAGGAAATTTGATCGAACTCGATCACGATCGGCCACTTTCACCACTTTCAGGCCAAGGCATTATTCCCATTACATTATATATGGATAGAAATTAGTATATACAATGAAATACAGTATACGTAAAACCGGTGTCCAGGATCTCTACCCGAGTTCGCATCTGATGAGGTATTATTCGTCACATGAGCCATCGTCCCATCCTCTGCATCTTTCAACTGCGCGTTGCCACAAACCCCAACGTCTTTCCCGTTCCGCACCGTTCATTTCTGGCCTAAATTCTCTTGTTCCTGTTCTATTTACCTCAGATAATGTCTCCGGCTTTCGTATATCCCAACCAAATAGGTTGACAGCGGAACCGGCAAGTAGGGCAGAGCCCAGTGCAGTAGACCTACAAATTCGAAGCACCGTCGTCAGGATATCTATTCAAAGGAAAAAGATGATGATCTTACTCTCGCATCGTCGGACGAATAACGCTGAATCCTCCTAGGTCTGCAAGGATACTCATTGCCAGATCACCGTTCGTCATTCCACCGTCCACTTTCAGGTGCTGAAGATCTGTCCCAGAATCCAGCTTCATGCTTTCTATCACGGCACGAGTCTGGAAGGCGTTTGCTTCAAGCGTAGCTCTGGCTATGTGCGATGGGTTTGTATACTGCGATACGCCTAAATGACAACCACATAAGCAGTAAGCAGTCTGAAATAGACAAACATCAATACCAATAAGAAGACCAGCCGCGGCAGGATCCCAATACGGTGCGAGTAGCCCAGAAAATGCAGTTACAAAGTACACGCCCCCGGTCGTAGGTTCTTGAGCCGCCAGGGTATTCACATCCGCAGCAGATTTTATAAGTTGCATGGAATCTCGTAACCATTTGATCGCACTTCCAGCAGTAGATACTTCGTTATATACAAATAGTGAGCGACGATCCAGGTGAATATACCAGAACACTCACTACTTCCCTCCAACGCGTACACCGGGGGTACATTGGGTCCTGCCTGGTAGGCAATCTAGAATGGCATGCATATATGATTTGACGGAGAAGATGGTCTAACCTTACCGTGCTCAGTAAGCCGTGGGTGCTCTTCACAATCTCATGTCCAGTACAAAACAGCAGAAAAGCGCCCGTTCCATACGTGCATTTAGCCTCACCTTCCCTCAAGCACAGATTCCCAACCAACGCACCCTGTTGGTCACCGACAAGACCACCAATCGGGACGCCCTTCAAAGGTCCACTGGCAATGTGACCGTAGACTTCAGACGTCGACACGATTTTAGGCAGAATGGACGGCCGTAAACCAAAGAAATTCATCAGGAACGGCTCCCATTTGAGCGTGCTAATGTTCATTAGTAATGTACGGGACGCATTGCTGACTTCGCATATATGTCGAGCCTTTCGGGTATCTCCTACGAGGTTCTAACGAGGCGCGTTTGATGATAAACCGCAATAGGTGCCTGAAGACTCACATAAAAGAGCCATGATTCGACCGTCCCGAAAAGTAGCTGGTCGGATTCGTGAGCCTCAGAGACTTCGGGTATATGATCTATCATCCACCTCAGCTTAATGGCTGAAAAGTACGTCGAGAGAGGGAGACCGGTCCTGTGGATCCTGATGAGGACAAAGTACTGATAAAAACGCGAAACGCACGTCTGACGTAGGGTCTCGACGCCTTCCTCTCCTTTCTTCCACACGCCTGGCTCGACTTGAAGGCCGACAGTTTCCAGTTTCTGTTGAAAGTGGGCGACGACGTTTTTCGTCCGAGAGTCGTCCCAAACGATTGCGTTGCACAGCGGGTTTCCAGTCGTTTTGTGCCAGGCGACAGTAGTTTCGCGTTGGTTGGTTATACCTGCATGTTGTGTGGCCTGTGAGTAAAACGGTAGCCAGTAAAGGACAGTTGACACGCACCAATAACCTTGACACTCTCCTTGGCCCACCCATTGGCCTCCAAAGTCTTGACCGCCTCTTCTATACACCTATTCGAATACTCCCGTATTTCTAATGGATCGTGGTCGTGCCACCTGCGATAGCTCGTCATCAGTCGAGGAAACAGCAAAGACCCTATTTTAAATGCGCACCCAGGGTGTAGATAGTACTGAGGAAATTCGAGCTGGTGCTGCGCGACGACATTGGCATACTGATCGAAAATGAGAAAACGAACGGAACTGGAAAATCACGAATAAACATATGTCACAAAACTATCATTGGCAGGAGAAGGTGTACGTGGTACCGCAGTCCAGGGACCCAACAAACTTGCCTATTTTGAGGGTCCTCACCATAGAGGAGAACATACGCAACATGGAGGACATGGTGAGGGGCCAATTATTTGTTGATTGGGGCTTCGGTACATCCGTACCGGTGCCGATAGCTTCCGAGTTCCCCATTGTGATTCTTTGGCACGCAAAACAGTCTATAGGTCCAAGCAAAAACAGTTTACTACGCTAGATATTAAACAACGCCTTCTCCTCCTGTGACCACTCGAATACGGGAAATGGGTGCGCTTCAGTGTTGAAGACCCATTTGTCTAGTGATATTGGGTCATCGTTGGTGAACATTAGATACAAGTATTTCAATCTGTTGAAGATGATTAGAACAAGATACGCAAGGCATGGCCAATAAAACATACGTCTCAGCCAGGAAATAACTGCATAAAATTTTCGTCAGCCAAGAAGACAGTGTGTACAATAAAGGCACACCTCGGCATATCATCGTCTTTGGGTGGTGGTATAACCTCTACGGATTTAATGCTTGCGTATCCATAAGGCGTTTTTGTATGCCTTTCTATTGCTTCGAAGATTCTCCATCCACGCTCTCGCCATTTTGCATCTCTGGTTACACGCCACATGAGATAGAGCGATTCAATCGTCTAATACGCCTTGTTAACGGGAACTCTTCTAACAGCATTGGTGAAACCTACCTCTGGTCTCAACAGGTATCCATGTTTTTTGATTGCATAATCTCTTCCTCCTGGTCCGCCGCGTAATCGTTGTTCTTCGGTATATATCACTGGAGCCTTATCCCCAACACCAGGAGGTATTCCTCTGGCCCCAGATTGTTTCCATCTATCCATAGAATCCATCCACAGATGACCTTCTCCAAGTACGCTATCAACGCTGGCGCGCATATGCATCTCATCCGGACCCAAGCCGGTTCGCATATCAGCATATGTGAGCCAACAAGTCTGCGCGAGGCCTTCAGCTGCCCACATGTGTAATTCCTTGAGATTGTAACTGCTGAGTCTTCGGTATCCATCTCCAGCATGGCCAAAGTTTCCCTTTGCAGCCAAGTCCATGAGATTGACACCCATTGAATCAAGATCATCCAGAGGTAACGTATGAGCACCCAAGGCAAATAGACCGGGGAGGAAACAAGATAGGTGTTCAAAGATGTGAGTCGGTGTTCCTCGTTCTTCATGTGTGGGAGTCGTAGTGTCAGTGACGTAGAGAAGGTGCCGGGTGGGTGATATGTACATGAGATTTGTGATGATGTGTGTAGTCGCACGGATATCTGGAAGAGTATGTGAACATAATTCCTGGGATATGGGATTGTGATCATACACATTTCAAGATTAGCCTTGTCCGTCTTAGCAGTCAGCAAATATTGCTTCAGAAGATACTCGTGCGCACTGTCCGCTTGAGCGCCAACAGATAAGTGTGCTGTCAGGTTACCATCAGACAACATCAAAAGGTAACAGTGTAAACAGTACCGCCGTGAGGTTGTCCAGTAGTCAAATTCCAGCCGATAGGGAACATGCCGCCAGTTTGGCGTAAATCGGCTGAAGATAGTGCTTTAATGACAGTATTGGCCTAAGAATCGTCAGAAAGATGGATTGAATAGGCTATTATCGACTTACTCGATCCCAATGCGCTCTGTTTCCCGTCAGTTTCGCAAGATACGTGTATTCCAATTGCAAGGTTGCCATCTCGGCTAAAATGCCGATATCTGGCCCCACGACTTCCCCGCTGAAATGGAGATTGGAATAAGCAATTGGCAATTGTAGAGCGTTAACTCACGTTGATGGGTTGACACCGAACAATGCCAGCTTGCTTGGGGTATTGAAGACAGGATCCAGCTTCTTCGCGAGCTCGTCAGCACGGTTAAGCAACATCGGGTCTTTGTTGAGGGCATAGGTTGACAAAAGACCTCCAAGATATCTTATGGTAGTTTCAAAGTACGGAACAAAGGTGTGCTGCGGTGACTGGTTAGAAACGCCGACATCAATAAACTTGAAGGATAACGGACCTCTGCCAGCTCGAACCGTGTCTTTTCAACGTATAAACGGGCGCGCTCATACTCTCCTTCAAGGCCTAAAAGAACCATAGTATCTAGAGAATCGAATATTGAGACGCCCCAGCCATTGAAGCTGAATGGCGAAGGTTAGAATGCATCATCGACTTGATATGGTGTACTTACTTGTCTTTGTACCCCGTGGAAATGGGCTTCAGTTCATCGTGTGGAGCAGCATACCGCTCATAGCCATGGTAAGCATGGAGAAAAGCCCGCTTCACCTGACGTGCCCTCTCATCCCAGACTTGGGGAGGCGTCGGCACGGTAACCTCTTCTGGGAAGTCATAGGAAAGAGAATCATGTCGTTGCACAGAGTTATAGAGCGTGTAAAGGATTGTCAATGCAACACCACCATATAAAAGGTTTCGGACGTAGGGCTTGTGCCGAAGACTGCGTATAGACGACGACAGAGGGTGGTTCCGATACATGTCTTGTATGACCTCTAACATGGAACAGAGATGCCCGGAATGAAAGTCGGTGCCACAGTCGCCTGGGGACTAGTAGGACATAAATCAAAGGAAAGGCACTCTGCGGTGTGACGGTAAGAAAAGAGGTTGGAATACTATCATTGGAGCGAGACAAGACTGCGGTCACACTTGCATAGTGACGTATACGGGTAGCACGGCTACAGCTGCCGAACTACGGAAAAGCATTAACCTTTGATCCTAATAGATGTCAATAGGCCTTTTCTTGCACCTTGACGTCGGACGACCTAGTAATCCAGTCAAGCAGCGTGGTAGGCCCGTTCTGTTACACGGAGCGAAGAATTTGCGCGCTGTCCTTGTCCTTTCAGCAAGATGAACATTTGGGTAAGGCCTGTCAATCTCAACATGACTCCAACTCGACGCTAATGTCCCTTGAAGACAGAACATCGCAATCCCGAAGGAAGGACGTATTGGTTCAACACTGGGACGAGGGAAAGTGTCTGGGAAAAGCCAGATGGTGCGTATACTACAGGCTCCTTCTTTCTTTCAGGTGCTCATCTTTGTCACAGAGCTCAAAACACCATTCGAGGTGCGCCTCTCTTTCCTTCGACTCGATTACAGCCTAATTTGTCTTTGTCTAGCGCGCTCTCAATCAAACGAAATGGAAGGAATACTTCTCCGGAGGGCGAAAGTATTACTACAATGTTTGTCTTACCGGCGCATCAGTGACACGACAGCGACTAACGATTTATCTAGACCGAAACGAAAGAGTCCAAATGGGATATGCCGGATGAACTCTTACTTGTGTTGGAAAAGGTGGAGAAGGAGGGTCAGACTACTGCTGTGGTACCAGCTGGGTGCGTTGACGTCTTCTGCTTTCACACCTGGGTATTTGACCTCTCTCAGGCAACCTGCTTTAATTGCACCTCCAGCCTCGGACGCCAATGGCAGTCAAACGCAGCCGAACGGAAATGAACTTGCCGTGGGCGCGCATACAGGAGGCCTACCACTGGCTTCAAGCAGTATCTTACCCGCTCGACCGAACCTTCCAGACGATCCTGTCATACCGCACAACGGCTTTTCTACCCTCGAGGAGGGAGAAAAGGCATTCACGCACTTGTTGAGGAAAGCTGGAGTTGATGCCAACTGGACATGGGATCAGACAATGCGAGCTATCATTACCGATCCTCTGTATAAAGCGCTGAACTCCCTTGCGGAGAAAAAGAGTGTTTTCGAAAAAGTAGGTCTATTTATCATCTCCGAACATTTATTTCATTAATCGATATTCTCTAGTATACCACCTCTTTGAAAGTTAAAGAAAAAGAGGAGCGGGAGGCTCGACTGGCGAAATTAAGGCCGGCTATTCGAAACATGTTGAAGGGCAACCCGAGTGTGTTCCATTACACGACTTTTACAACCGCAGATAAGCTTTTCTCTCAACATCCCATCTGGCAGCAGGCAAGGATTGAGGCCGAAAGGAAACTTATATTTGAGGAATACATTCAAGATCTCAAGCAACGTGATGCGGTATGGCTCATTCTTCCTTTCCTATCTAGCTAAACTCATAATATTACTGTATCTAGCAAGACAGATCTGCGGCTCGTACCCGAGCCACAGCCAAGGTGGTGTCGCTTTTCAAGCAACTTGATGTGGATGTTCTTACCCGATGGAGAACGGCTCACAACCTCATTCTTGATTCAGATGAATGGAAATCAGACCATGAGCTCCAGAAACTTCCGTCTTTAGATATTCTACTGGCGTTTGAGGACTACAGCCGGGTGCGAGAAAGGGAGTACGAGGAGCAGATGCGCCGGGCGCAGGTCGAAAAGACGAGGAAAGAAAGAAAGGCCCGAGAAGCTTTCAAAGTACGTTTGTTGACTGATGAAACATATCGATATTACTCATTTGTACAACATTGCAGGCCTTACTTCGGGAGCTGGTGGAAAGCGGGAAGATCAAAGCGCGTTGCAAATGGAAGCACGTGTATCCTCTGTTTAGTACGGATGAAAGATATCTCAACATGCTGGGAAATCCGGGCTCCAACCAGCTGGAGCTTTTTTGGGATGTGGTGGATGGTCTTGACCAGAAATTGGATGCCAAGATTGATGTGGTCACTGAGGCGTTCAAAGGGTACAGGGCGGAAGGCGTTGAGGGAGACACCGAAGCATCGGGCTTCGCCGTTGGGCCAGAGACTACGGAAGAACAATATCAGAACGTTCTCAAGGCTGTCAGCAATGCAAACGTAGAGGCGCTGACATCGAAAGATATTCACAACATCTATGCTGCTGTAAGTACGCGCCACTTCTTATTCTGATAATGAACTCATTGGATTGCAGTTACATGATACCGCGCTTCGAAAGCAGGCTGAGGAGAAACGTAAAGCGGAGAAGCGGCAACGACATCTGCAGGACGATCTACGATATGCATTAAAGAAACTTCCTGAACCATTGGATATCTCATTGTCTTATGAAGCTGTAGGCGCATAAGTCATTTCCATCATCATTGGTAGTAACATCAATTTCTAGGTCGTACCTTTCATCGAACACCTACCTGAGTACAAGGCCTTAGAAGACGATGAGTCCCGACGATCGGCTTTTGCCAAATTTGTAAAACGACAGAAGGTATCCGTATTACTTAATTGCCACAGTCACATTACTCATTTTGTGCTAGGAACGCTTGCGCGAGACAGCCGGTTCCGAGGATGGTGGGTCGACAACTAGCAGAAAGCGAAAAGAGCCTGCGCGTGATGGCGACCGCGAACACGACAGAGAGCGGGACAGGGATCGTGAGCGAGAACGCGAACGGGAACCGTCTTTTAGGGAACGAGACCGTAATAGGGAACGGGGCAAAGATTATGACAGAGACAATCGCAGACATCATTATCGTCATGATGACTACGACGGTCGACGGTCTTCCCGCGAATACACAAGAGTTGATAGGGACGAGAAAGACAGAGAACGTGACGGATATCGGCCGCGACACCAAAGGGATGAGAAGGACGACCGTAGACGGGATAGAGACAGAGACCGTGATCGGGAAAGAAGCTCGCGGCCGGACTATGGTCCCAACTATACCGACGTGCCCCCGCGGAAGGAGGAGCGAGATGAAGGTCCACCAAAAGAGGAACCGCGAGAGAAACGTGATGCTCCTGATGATAGGATTCCTGATGATCGCGCAGAAAAGGTTTGCGTCTATATCTATCACTGCAGGTAGTTTCTGACGGACAGCGCAGAGACCACGTTATGACCGGGAAGAAAGTGTGGGGAACAAGACAGCTGACATTCGTGCAGAGACTCCAGAAGAGGAGAAATATGATGACGTTATACAGTGTCCTCGAATGATTAGGACTGGTTGTTGCTTTATTGTTATAATCAAAGGCGAGTAAGAGAGCAGAATATTTGTCCTTTGAGTACCGACGCGTACTAATAAGAGAGCAAAGGTTGCATTTATGGTACGTACAATTAATGTTAACGAGCCATAGGGAGGTGTAGAGAAACTAAATGAAAGAGCAACTTACGACCCTTCCATATTATAGTCTAAGCTTTCTCAGCATTACTAGTATTCTTTTCTTTCTCTTTGAGATCCTCTTCACTGTCAATAACACGCCCGTCAATGCCGACGTTTTGTACAGCATTCTGGTGATCGCCCAGGTAAAAGTTCCGCATGAAGACTAGGACGATGAGAGGAAGGAACGCTGCAAAGAAATCAATGGAACTCGGGGCGAGATTTGGTAAATGTGTACTTACAAAGAATTAATGCGGGAAGGTAGAGAAGATAGACCGTGTCGTTGTAAGCTACGAAACAGGTCAGAATGTTAGATGTGTTGCAACAGGCAATAATGTGCCCACCATAGATGACATTGGTCCTGTCTGTGTCGCCCAAAGTCCGTGCCGTTTTGATGGACCCAAATATCTTCTTGATCTCAGCCTGAGTCTTGTAGGGCAAATGCTTTTGGAGATAGAAGGGCATTTTACCACTGACAAAGAATTAGAGCAATGTTTTAGTGAGAGACCAGAATGACTCACGTCCAGACTGCAGCGGCGATTGCATTGCCCACGCTGCCGCCAAGAGAAGTCCAAAGGGATATGAGAGCAATGACTTGGGCTAAATCGGCATGGGGAACTGATGCTTGAGAGGCGACACGAGAACCGACAACACTGAATGCACCGCCGATAGCAATCAATAGTTGGGTCCAAACGAGAGCGACATCTCTGAAGAGCAGGGTTGGAATTCAGCAACAAGTAACAAGTGATATTGATCAGACACTTGCGTAGCATTGTCGCCTCTGGCGTAGAAGGTTAACCCCATACCGCTGCGAAACATGTCATGTTAGTTCCCATGTTAGCGACATTGATTCCTTACATGATTCGAATACACAGGCCGGTGAATTGTAGCGCCTAAATGACATGAGTTAGCAATGGGAGTATAGTAGCCCTCGACTCGATACTCACTTTGTAACGGTGAGTGTAACGTTGGATCAATCCTGCCACGATACCGAAAACACAAAGACCAACAGTAACAGTCTTGTTAAAGTACGTCCAGTCACGAGTGGTCCTATTGACTCTATAAGCTGCCGCTTCTATCAACTAGAGGAGTCTATACATACCAGTCCTTAACCACCCAGGTCCAACTTGAATAGTAGAGTGATCGCATATTTCCGGAAAGCATATAAAGTACATCAATGCAGACGGCTCCGAGGAAGGTCCTGTTGAGAACGCGTGGGGGCATAAGCGGGTATGGTGCCCACCACTTTTCGTATGCCGCAAAGACGAAAAGTAAAATGCCTCCAACAGTGACCATAGCAATCATGCTGGCTGCTCAGGGTATTGTAGTACTGCATCTTTGAAAAAAGATAATACACATACGATTTTTCCAGCCTCCCTTAG